>CM026425.1:18180048-18798901 GCA_014871385.1 Ceratodon purpureus
TTTACATTGACCTTCTGTCCTGGTCGTTTATCTACATAATTTCCATTCTGGTTTTGTTTTTAATCCCGTATTTTTTTATTTTTATTTTTTTTTCTACACTTCTCATCTTTGCAGGAAACCTTATTTTATTTTTATTTTTTTTAAATCGACTTGTCTTTGATTATGCCTGCGTTTGCCTTCCTTTGCTCCCTCCTTCATTCGTTATATCCCACCGGAAGTTTACTCCTTATCTTCTTTTTTAATGTTTTGAACCCCCCCTGCATGACTATTTCTGCCCCCTTTTTTTTTCCCCCACTGCCCCAACCCTTCCCCGCCAAGCACACACCACTCCCCCCCGGCCCCTACTGTCCTGAACCCCCAACCCCCAACCCGGAAAAAAAAAAATAAAAAAAATAAAAAAAATGGGGGATTAAAAACAAAACCAGTATGGAAATGAATGAGGGTGCGATGGTTGATAAGTAAAAAGAAAAATTAAATATGTTCTTTGAACAAAAACTAAACCAGGAAAGACAGGACAGACGGAGAGAAGGTTGAATGATGAAATTAAAAAAAAAAAAAAAAAAAAGGACAACAAAGACAATAGCAGAATAGGAAGGAGAGAGGGTGAGAAGGTGGAGATATAATAACAACAAGTCAGAAAAGGGGGCCATCAAAAAGAATAGAAGAAAAGAAAGGACTGCGGGTGAGAAGGTACAACGAAATAATTAAATAAGAAAAGAAATAACCAAATAAAATAAAAGGTGAGGATATGGAACGGGGTGAAGATAAAATAAGCAAGGAGGGGAGGGGAAAAATGAAGAGTAGTTTAGAAGCCCCAAATCATAAATAAAAATTGAAGTTGCAAAGGCAAAAAATAAAAATAAAAAAAAAAAAAAAAGAAAAAAAAAAAAAAAATTGATTTAAAGAACTGACAAGAAATTTATGCATATCAAAGAATAGAAGAGAAGACGGAAAAAGAAAGGGGGGGGGGGGAGGCGGGGGGGGGGGGGGGGGGGCTGTTGGGGGAAGAGGGGCGGGAAGAACAAGTAATAAAGGAGATAAGCATTCAGGAGAAGTGTGGAAATCGTAAGAGGTGAAAAATTATTTAAAATTAATAAGTGAAATAGAAGAGCGTAATGAATGAGCGTCAAAAGTATTAGCAAGATAGGAAGGAAAGATTTTTATAAAAAGTAACAACGGAGATAAGGTAAAAAAATTACAAACAGTAAAAAATTAATAAGACAGAAGAAAGTAACGGAAGTAAGAAGTTATTAAAAAAGGAAAGGAGTCATCCATTGTTAAAGCAATCAGACTTCAAAATAAAAATAAGAAGGGAATTTAAAATAATGAAAATGAGAATATGTATGAATAGATTTGAAACAAGGAATAATTACGTAAGAGAATATATATTGAGGGTGGTTAGAGGAGGCGGAACCCAATATAGAAGGGAAAGTAAATGGTAGAAGGAAAAAAGAAATGAGTGATGAGGAGAACTTGGAAGAAAATAATCAATAAGAATAATTATAGGCCCAGTGGAAGGGCGAGAAAAAAAAAATTCGAGTACACAGGCGAGGGGGGTTGGTGTATGACCTTTTGAAAATAAAAATTACTGAAGAACTAAGTGTAATAAAGAGGAGATACAGAGAAGATAAACATAGAGAATTAAACAGAGGGACGCAGATTGGACAGAGGGGGGATACCTACTACTACATGGAAAAATAAAGATGGATAGGCCGAAAAATATTGATGTGGAAATAATAAAATTAAAAACCACAGAACCGAAAAAAGAGATACATGGGAAATTTGAATAAACTAAGCAGGATTAGAATAAGGATAATGCAAAGCAAAGAAGGACCCACTCTTCAATAATTGATTACTTATTACGAGAGGCTGACGGTAGGAAAACATGGCAGTCTTCAGCACATACTTCTCACTATTCCAGTCTATCGTAGACAGTAAGAGGGGGGACAGGATGATAGATAACAGTCCTTCCGGACAGGTAACAGTCAGTCAGGACAGACGGAAGGTTTATCCGGACTACTTCATGGCGGCCACAGTAATCGTCCCGAACACATACATTCGGCCCCAATGCTTCACTATTTTGAAGGCTTCGTTAGATTCAATTAGAGAACTGCACCATGAGTACTACAATGAACAGTGAAAAAGAAGTGGCCACTGCAATAGGCATATATTACATTGAATATGTTCTTTGAATTCAGAACAGTATATTACATATGACGTAGTAGTTGCCTACGGACTTAATACTGACCTACAGCCTGTCCGGGAAAACTATCTACAAATGCCTTAAGAGTTCCACTTCCTGCTCTGTCCTCCTCTCTTCTTTGCACCCGTTTCAGAGAATGCCTTGAACCTCCTCAAGTTCTTCGGACCTGCATTGACCTTGAAAGAAGGCTGTGAAAGAGGGTGCAGTAAACCCTTTTCAGCCTTCACCTTCAGATTTGCCATTTTGCCCTTAGCCTCATTAATAATTGCAAGGTAGTTATCCACCAAAACCGAGTTCTCTACTAACAAGGTTTCCATTTCCGTCAAGGAAGCCTTGCCTGATTCCACTTTCTGCTGTGTGTCCAGAACAATCGGTTGAGGCCTTTCTCTGTCCTGAACATGTACAATATCAATGTCTACGACAACATTCTGTATCCCAGCAGGTGTGCCCCCCAGCTGGATGGTGCCACGCAGTGTGCCTGCAAACCTAATAATATCACCTGGATGTGCATGAACGTTAAGCATCCTAAAAACTTTCACAACATGCTTACAGAAATTGCCCCTCATTCCCAAAGGACAGGTGCAATGAGCCCAATCAGAATTGGGACTAGTGATAACCCAAATGGCACCGAAATTTGTTTGGGAGGCCACATATGCAACATCCTCTTCAAGACAGATCCGAACGTGCTCATCTGGAATCTCCTCAGCCCTGATGACGGCACTTGCAACGATGCCCTCAGCCTTGCCCTTCTTTATGAAGCCATACAGCTTGCACTGGACAGCATACCAATAGTGTATGAGAACGTCCTTGAGCAGGTGGAAGATGAGCCAGTCCACTCGACGGCCGTCAAATTTCTGTCTTGACCAGCGAAGAATGGCTTTCAGGTTCGCATGGTAACTCTCCACAGCCGCATTGGTGTCCTGATTCGCATGTGGCATATTCCTGAATGCCTTCACCCACATCTCGATCTTCGGAATCCAGTGGGTCTCAAAGTAGGCAAAGAAAGCCTTTGCCTGTGGGTACTTCGACTTCAGATGCTGAAATCGCTCACGAGCAGCTTTCACAGCCAAGTCTCCTTGAAGGATACCGTTCCCATACATAAGATCAGCGCATGCTGCCAAAACTTCTGCCCTGAGATAATTGGCCTTTATCTTCTGGGTGGCGTTTTCAAGCCATGCTTTTCTGGTGTGCCACAAGCAAAGAAGAATGGCAACATCCTTTTTCTTCCCACCATTAGGAGCTGCTTCCGCTTCCGGCCAGACCTTCCTGGAAAAACATGAGCAGAAATCCAGTGCTCAGTCCTGAACCCTGTCTAGGTGCAGAATTGAAGGTTCGAAATTTCATGGACAGAAATAGAGAGCTCACCTAATTGCATTCAACTCAGCATCGTCGTTATCTACAATAAAGGCATTGGGCCGCCAGTCCGGCCTCACAGCAATACACCGATCTCGCAGCTTCTCTAACCAGGGCGTGATGTCGACTTCCCGGGACCTGCCCTGAATAGTGAAGGCCACCGGTATACCCTGTTCCCATTCATCGAATACCATCACGGTATACAGAGGGTACTGCAGAATCGGACAAAGATGAAACCCAAACTAGTCAGGACAGAAGACAGTGGAACTTCTCAGGACAGAAGAATGAAGCAGGCTGTACTCTGATAGGGATGGAAGAAGAGCGACAGTGGAAGCATACCTTGGGTGCATTCGTTGAGAAGGTGGCGTCCATGGATAAAGCCCTCCCGTGACCATGTCTTACCATCATCTCCAGCTGCCAATCAGTCTGCATAGCAAGGCAGAATGGGTCGTCTTCAGGGGGGGGGGCCTCATTTAACTGAAGTGTGCCATACTCCCGGTAGTGATACCAGCTGTCCTGATTCTCGTCTGTCCAGAGCCGGACACTCATAGCATCATTGGGGTGCTTCTCCCACAGCTCCTTGGCCAGTTTATTCGCAATGTTGTAAACGTCGGACGGCATAATGAATGTATCCCGGGTGGCAGGCAAATTATTCTGGGCGCACCTCATTACTTCAGCTTTGTGGTCGGCCATCACTTGTGCTGGAGATTTACCAGATCTCAAAGTATCTGCAATCCATTGCTTCGTTGCTGCAGAAAGCTGTCCGGACAGACCAGCCCTCTGGCCCCCGAACTGTGAACCATGGCACGGCTTCCCCTCCCGATTAGTATGTGTCATGCAGTGAAACTGAATTGTACAAAGAGTAGGATCAACCTGCAACTGTTTTGCAACGAAATTGCACTGGCAGCCTCTCTTCATGGACATCCCAGCTTGGATTTTGTTGACTCTGGTTTTCCTTCCAGGCTTAATAGCGGCTTCTATCACTGCTTGGGCCTGAAGCAGCTTTTCCTGCGCTTCCTTCACTCTAGCTAGCTCTTCAGCGTCTTCATCCACTGCATCCTCATTCAGGTCAGGCACTGGCTCTGTCCTGGCCTTCTTCTTCGCTTTTCCTTTCTTCTTAGCCTCCTTGGCGGCCTGGTCAACAACCTTCTGTGCTTGCTTGAGGGCCTTCTTTTTATTCGTGGAATTTTTTCGCTGTCCTAGAACATGGGAGAACACCTTCTGGACCTGAACCGTGTACTTTCGACTGTAGTCTTCAGGACCATATTGGCACCAATAACTGCCCAACATCCACACCGCTGCGTTAAAGACATATGAGAGGAACCCTATTTTTCCAAGAGAGCAAGCATACTGGAGCAAAGCGAAGTCCAGCAGTGTTTAACAGTATGGAGGGACAAAGTATCTCGAAAAAATGAGGGACTATGGATAGAGAGAGCGACCTGGACAGCATACCTTATTTCCTGCAGGGGGGATTCTGCCCTGACCTGCTTTCTCTGATCTTGCTTTGTGCGGCACTTTCGGGACTCCTCCACGAATGTGCAAGGATGTTGACGTCCTGACATCTCCCCTTCAAGGAAATCGTCTAGGCGACTCCATGGAATGGTTGCCGTCTGTGTCTCTCTTCGCTTCCCGCAGCCCACATTGGTTTTGGTCTCCCAATGTAAATCTGCCCGGCTGAACGGTCCCGGGGCAGGTGTCTGGACAGAGGCTCGAACCTTCTCCGGCATCTTTCTCCACGGCTTTCTTTTTTCTTTATTGTCCATCAAACTGTGGAGGATGCTATTCTCTTCAGAAAGTACTGCCGTTCCAGCTCGATCTGATGTTTCCGAAGTCCCTGCATATCCTCGCGGGTCTCCTTCACCGTTGTCTTGTTTGTCATCTGTGTCGTGAGGATCGACTCCATGTGTTGAGTAAAGGGGCAACTCCAAGCAGTCGTCATCGGGGGCTGCATCTTCCACTCTAGGTAGAGTGCCCTGAACATCCGGTCGGCCTTCTAGGTCTGGACCGCACTGGTCCCCCCTGTCGAGCAGAACATCGCAACATATCCTCTGTTGCTGGAGGTCACCTGTAGTCCCGAAACCTCCACTTCCTCCCGGTAGATCGTTGGTGGGAATGTCGTCCTTCCACGCCCAGTCCTCTCCATCTGAAGACAAGTCGAGAGCAAAAGCACTCCCTTGAACCTCGACCGCATGAGCCTCCAAAGGACCAGATCTGTCTCGCAGCTGCTCATGTGTCCACATCTGCTCACTGTCGACATCTGCCCATGCTCTGCCGACCTCAAGCTCAGCATGGAAGATACCGTCGGTTGCAGACCTAATCGGGGGACGAAGGGTCGGAATAACATATCCACCCCTGGCTAAACCTAGGCCCTCCTCACCGTCCTCCATTCAATGATCATGGACTCGAGGTGAAGACAATGATCGCAAAAAACTCATACAAACTGATAAGAAATATGAACAACGAACAACAGCAAACAACACCAGAACAATCAGAATTCCGAGAGTCTGCTAGGTCTTCGACTGCATTCCCTAGCCGTTCCTCTTCCTTGCCTCGCACTCCCATGCGCTCCCACTCCATGCGGCAACCCAGCCACAACTACGGCACCCCCCAGCAGCCGCCCGACGCGACGGCGGAATAATGAGGGTACCCCCGTGGCGAGAGAGACGACGACGACGGGGGATGACGGATGACAACGCGCGACGGGGGATGACGCCGCGCGGGGGCGGGGGCGTGGGAGCCCGGGCGCGGGGCTCCACGGGCACCGGGCGGGAGGCCCATCGCGGGGGCAGGCCGGGACCGGGGGGGGACGGGGACGGGGTGGGTCGGGGACGGGAAGGGCCCCGGCGAGCTGAGCTGCCCCTGCCCGACGAAGCGGCGGCTGCACCGCTCGTCGGGGGTGAATAGAGAGACCCCTATTAACCTATGTGCTGTTAAATGGTAGAACAAATAAACCCCAAAACTGACCACAGACTCTTTGCCACGCAACTACTCCCCCGTACTTCCCAAATCTACGACCGACCCCTCTCTATGTTCACCCCCGCTACATCCCCCCGACTAGGCATTCCTCTTGCCGACGCCGCTAACAAAGCGCCTGCAACCTCAATCATTGTGCCACCAGGACACAGTGCGCCTACTCCACCACCGATACCTGCCCCATACTCGCCCAATACTACTCCGATACCCGTCGAGAACCCCGTGATACCTCGCCGCGCAAGGCGCGAAGTGGACAAGGAGACGGCGAAGCTGTGGTGGGGGCGATGGCTGGACAGCGGGAGAAAGACCTCGCAAGCTGGTATTCCCAGCCAGCGATGGTGCTCATTGCGTCAACTCTGCAGCGCAATAATGAAGCAATGAGCGACTCTTGCCCCTCTCGCCTTATTCCCACTCACAGCGGTGAGTACACCGAAACAGTACAGTAATAATACAAGCCTTGGGTGAGCTCAATTGTTGCGTTGCGTGGGTGGTGTTGCGGTGACGGTGACGACGGGGTTTGAGGGGTTTCTGTTGCCAGGGTGAGCTTCAGGGACAGGCTCTGTGAGTTTGCGTTGGAGGGCTTGCAGGAGTTCGTTTCCGTGTTCTTGTTGGAGTTTCGGTTGGGTTGGTTTTGAGGAGCGGGAGAGGTGTGAAGGCTACGACATGGGGCGGGTCTCGTGGCCCGTGTTGGGCACCGCCTTGTTCTTCGACATCCTTGCATTTGGGTTAGCTTGTGGCGCCCTGGCCAGGCGCAGCACGGTTAGTACTCTTGTTCCCACTTTGGTTGCTGCTGGCCGGCTCTGTGTGTTTTATTCTCTTCTTGCGGCAAGGGAGGTTCGTAAGGTTTGTGGGGCTCTTGTTGCCTACACTCTCGGGTTAACTTGGGCGCTTGGAAATGCGATGTACATTGAATTTTAGGCACGGTCTGGGTATGTCGGTGCAGAGATACGGTGGTTCGGTTTCAGTGCAATGCTTCTTGGTCTGCTCAGCGTTACTGTTTCCTCACTGGCACTCTAATACTGAGTTTGGGTCTCATTAACGACGATGGATTAGGCTGCCATGTTATAGTCGACAGAAGTCAAGTTAAGCAATCTCATTTTATGACCTACACTGGGCAAGGAAATGAATGGCATTGTAGTCAAAAGAGTTTAGGAGTGCGACCAGGATGAGACTTACAGAAGGGAAGAACTTGTCTTCGAATAGTGTAAATCGTGGTTGAATTTGAAGTGACGAAAGTAGTGATCAAAGTGAGTGAGAACCGATCCCTTCACTTTTTGCTTGGCTTCAAAATTGACATCCTTCATGTAAGAGAGATAAGGAATTAATCACAGTTCTGTGGCGATTAAGTGACGCGTTTAAGAGATTGTACTAATTGGAAAGAGAGGGATTATGATGTGAAGATGATGCGCAAGGCAATATCGGGATCGTTTGAGATGGTGTAAGTGCGCTGTGTGCTGAATCTTAACTTGATGTTTGCTTCTGCAGGGGACGGCAGTTTACGCTGAACCTGGATATCTCACCTGTGGGTACACGAAAGATACCTCTACTGGGCTAGCAGCCGCGGCTTTTGTCTTTCTCATCTTTGGGCAGGTGTTGATCACTGCCGTTACGAAGTGCTTCTGCTGTGGACGTGAAACTTATCAGCCCGGATTTAGCCGCGTTTGTGCACTTTTACTCCTAATTTTCTCATGGTAACCCACTTCTGAGATCTTGCTCATGTTTTATTTTAGAAATTTATAAATAGAAAATGAATTCAGAGAATGCTCAAGCAATTTGCTTCCTGCTCTTCAGCAACTTTTTTGGAATGGACCATGTGATATAACCCTTGATTTAAATTCTCTCTGATACTTTTCTGATGTTGAGGTCACTTGGTTGCAGGCTAACGTTCGTCATTGCTGAGTGCTTCCTGCTTGCGGGTGCAATTGTGAACAATGTCCGAACCACAGGAGAAGTGGACGTGGGAGTTACAAGTGCAGATGAGGTTAACTGCCGGATGGTGAAGAAGGCCATCTTTGCTACAGCGGTTGCCTTCACATTTTTGACGGTTCTCTTCAGCATTTTGTACTACTTCTTGCAAGCTAAAGCTGAGGGAAAAGAACGGCAATGGACTTCTTACCGAGGGGAAGCCGATCCCTACGGCGAGCACGACGGTCCTACTATTGGGATGACTGCCTACAACTGAAGTGTCCTTTGTGTGAGTCCTTCCAAAATTTAGGCATGACACTATTTACTTGGGTCCTGGCCAATTTTCGCACTTGACGAAACATAGGAACACTAGCGCTGGGACTCCTTCCGTCCCAGTGGTGTACTGTTTCCAAAGGACTCTTTCCTAGCATATGAAAATATCAGGCAAATGTTCCGTCTAGCAGATTTTTTAGGTCGAGAAAGTAGTTTTCAGATACGATTCAGTTATACGACGAACAAGCGAGATAAGGGATGAAGGGTAGCATTGCGAGGAGAAGTAATCAGTGAGACAAGCTATCTAGCGCGTGGAGGTTTCTGTAGTTGTCCCGTCGGCATTTTTTCTTATCAGTTGTAGATGACGGATTGTGTAGATCTTGTAGAAGGCAGGTATTCTGTCGGATACATTTGTACTCCGAAACTTGGTCAATACCACACCAGACGGCATTCCTCTCCCCAATAGCGTCAGGGTTTCGTTGTTTACCTCATGTTTTGGCCCAATGGTTATCTCAGGACTGCGCCATGTATCAGGCTTGTTTGCCAGATCCGGAGGTTTATGTCGACACACAGCGAATGAAGCCTTCATCTTGTTCCCATGTTCTGTGAGAAATGCTTCTATTTTTCAATGTTCGTTGGGCTGGAATAAATAGACATTGAACACACGTTCCTGGAGTTCAGAAATGGTTCGTCGTGTTTAGTAATGGTTCAGGAGACATGCTATTGATGGATGCTATTTAGTTACGTTCTTCCACCCAACGAATGATCGTAGCATGACTTTGAAAGTCACCGGTGACTTTTGAAATGGTTTTCGCTGCCCACAAGGCAGAACCGATTAGAGGGTTTTCAGACCTTTAGCAGTGCTGGAGGTGTTACTTCCCACCGCCGCTGAAAGTCACAGAGCCTTTTTTCCCACATCTCTTATAATTCCATCACTGTCCTCTTTGAAATTTTTGTGTTTCAAACTTGAAAACCTTTATCCTCAAAACACTTCTGAAGCAGAAATCCGTGTCTGTAAGGCAACCATAGGAATCAGATCCTAAGGTCACACGGATATGGCCAAGCTAAAGAATTGAATCCCACAATGCATGTAAGCTTGTAGTGTAAGACACTAAATGCATTCATCCTTACAATTGCTGCGGCAGGGATTAACCCATACAAGTGGCAGTCTTACAATGCCTAAAACCGGAAATATCCCACCGGGGTTTAATGTAAACCAAGTTTACGAAGTGCCGAGGCACAGGAGGCCACAGATAGCCAGACCATGAAATCCCCACTGGGGTTTAAACGGTAACAAAGTTGAGTAAAGACAGGCCAATTTTACCCGACCTGGAAAAAGTTATCGCTTACTTTTTACTGGAGTCCCTTTATGTAGCTCCTGCACTATGCAATCAGGATGTATAACCCTTCATGCTGTAAATGGTAATCTAACATTAATGGAGAAAAAAAACTGCTTGATACTATGAATAAAAGAAACTATTATGCAAATCTTCAAGAAATTACCCATCTCACACAGAAGAAAAACCTGCACAACCTCATGTGTATGACCTGCATAACCCTAGCTCACAAGGAGAACGGAGCAACATAATTGACGAAAAGACATGCCGGAGTTGGGAGGAAGTGCTCGAGATGGAAGTGAGGGTCTGCGCTCTGTTGGGGTGATAGCTTGATTCTCTTGCAAAAGAGGTGCGCACCGCTTTGCTTCTCTGTTCCTCTAAATTGCGACCTGTGAGTCTTTGACTTTGTGTGTATTGATGTTGAATGTGGCAACAGATTCATGCGATAAATGGTGGCAAAGGAGCCGTGTGTCAGTGGCTTCCGCATGTGTATTATGTCTTGGAGAGAAAGAAACTTCGTAGCCCGGATACCCCTATTTTCAGTCAATTCGTATTTTGAGTCTCCAATGTTCGGCGCAACTCGAGTAAGAATATGCAGCTTTATATACGCAGGTTGAAGCTAGTATCTACAATCACCTTGACTACCTTTCTGGAAAATCCGACAGTACCGTCCCTAGCAGTCCCGGAAGTTTCTGTAGCTAACCCCATCGATGAGATTGAGTCTGAGGCCAATGCCACCCATGCTTCCTCCGAGGGTTCTATGGAGGTTCGAGCGCGTTCGGTGCGCAGGCGGTTGTCCAGCCAAGTGGTGGTGAGCTCTACGGGTTCGTTTTCCAATGGCGCCCTTCATGTTCCAACAACCGATGCTCCAGGTGTCGATGTTCCTCATGCTGCCGATGTTGATGGTGTTGGGGTACCTGTGGGGGGAGATGAGAGTCATGTCGGCTCTGGAAATGGAGGTGAGGCATGGCCCGACTTTGGTTTCAAACTCGAATTGTCGGTGGCTGGTGCAGAGACGTCCTCCCCGGTTACTTCTGAAGTCACCAAGCCCGCTGGTAATGGGGTTTTGCGAGTTGATCCTCAGGTTCGTGGTCAAGCAACTGATGCTGCGGACGTAGTGGAGCCGGCGTCTGATGTTGTCCCTGAGCTTCGTCATGATCCGAACATTCCCTTCTCCGACGCTAGAGAGGGCCAGGCCACCTGCGAACGCAATGCAATTACAATGCCCAAAACCACACGTCACCTATCCAAAATGAAAGCAAGCTAACTCGTATCCAAAAATTGGTAGGCAACGCAAAACGTGCTCAGCAGGATTCGAACCTGCGCGGGCAAAGCCCACATGATTTCTAGTCATGCCCGATAACCACTCCGGCATGAGCACAAGAAAAGCGCATCGCCACCCCAGGGGCTCGAACCCTGGACCACAAGGTTAAGAGCCTTGCGCTCTACCAACTGAGCTAGGACGGCCGTGATTTCCGGGATTCACCTAGAAGCGCCACAATCATCACTCGGCGAAGTGATGACTCGGAGATGCACAAAAAGTCGAAGCTAAAGTTTATACCATCGATGAGATTGAGTCTGAGGCCAATGCCACCCATGCTTCCTCCGAGGGTTCTATGGAGGTTCGAGCGCGTTCGGTGCGCAGGCGGTTGTCCAGCCAAGTGGTGGTGAGCTCTACGGGTTCGTTTTCCAATGGCGCCCTTCATGTTCCAACAACCGATGCTCCAGGTGTCGATGTTCCTCATGCTGCCGATGTTGATGGTGTTGGGGTACCTGTGGGGGGAGATGAGAGTCATGTCGGCTCTGGAAATGGAGGTGAGGCATGGCCCGACTTTGGTTTCAAACTCGAATTGTCGGTGGCTGGTGCAGAGACGTCCTCCCCGGTTACTTCTGAAGTCACCAAGCCCGCTGGTAATGGGGTTTTGCGAGTTGATCCTCAGGTTCGTGGTCAAGCAACTGATGCTGCGGACGTAGTGGAGCCGGCGTCTGATGTTGTCCCTGAGCTTCGTCATGATCCGAACATTCCCTTCTCCGACGCTAGAGAGGGCCAGGCCACCTGCGAACGCAATGCAATTACAATGCCCAAAACCACACGTCACCTATCCAAAATGAAAGCAAGCTAACTCGTATCCAAAAATTGGTAGGCAACGCAAAACGTGCTCAGCAGGATTCGAACCTGCGCGGGCAAAGCCCACATGATTTCTAGTCATGCCCGATAACCACTCCGGCATGAGCACAAGAAAAGCGCATCGCCACCCCAGGGGCTCGAACCCTGGACCACAAGGTTAAGAGCCTTGCGCTCTACCAACTGAGCTAGGACGGCCGTGATTTCCGGGATTCACCTAGAAGCGCCACAATCATCACTCGGCGAAGTGATGACTCGGAGATGCACAAAAAGTCGAAGCTAAAGTTTATACCATCGATGAGATTGAGTCTGAGGCCAATGCCACCCATGCTTCCTCCGAGGGTTCTATGGAGGTTCGAGCGCGTTCGGTGCGCAGGCGGTTGTCCAGCCAAGTGGTGGTGAGCTCTACGGGTTCGTTTTCCAATGGCGCCCTTCATGTTCCAACAACCGATGCTCCAGGTGTCGATGTTCCTCATGCTGCCGATGTTGATGGTGTTGGGGTACCTGTGGGGGGAGATGAGAGTCATGTCGGCTCTGGAAATGGAGGTGAGGCATGGCCCGACTTTGGTTTCAAACTCGAATTGTCGGTGGCTGGTGCAGAGACGTCCTCCCCGGTTACTTCTGAAGTCACCAAGCCCGCTGGTAATGGGGTTTTGCGAGTTGATCCTCAGGTTCGTGGTCAAGCAACTGATGCTGCGGACGTAGTGGAGCCGGCGTCTGATGTTGTCCCTGAGCTTCGTCATGATCCGAACATTCCCTTCTCCGACGCTAGAGAGGGCCAGGCCACCTGCGAACGCAATGCAATTACAATGCCCAAAACCACACGTCACCTATCCAAAATGAAAGCAAGCTAACTCGTATCCAAAAATTGGTAGGCAACGCAAAACGTGCTCAGCAGGATTCGAACCTGCGCGGGCAAAGCCCACATGATTTCTAGTCATGCCCGATAACCACTCCGGCATGAGCACAAGAAAAGCGCATCGCCACCCCAGGGGCTCGAACCCTGGACCACAAGGTTAAGAGCCTTGCGCTCTACCAACTGAGCTAGGACGGCCGTGATTTCCGGGATTCACCTAGAAGCGCCACAATCATCACTCGGCGAAGTGATGACTCGGAGATGCACAAAAAGTCGAAGCTAAAGTTTATACCATCGATGAGATTGAGTCTGAGGCCAATGCCACCCATGCTTCCTCCGAGGGTTCTATGGAGGTTCGAGCGCGTTCGGTGCGCAGGCGGTTGTCCAGCCAAGTGGTGGTGAGCTCTACGGGTTCGTTTTCCAATGGCGCCCTTCATGTTCCAACAACCGATGCTCCAGGTGTCGATGTTCCTCATGCTGCCGATGTTGATGGTGTTGGGGTACCTGTGGGGGGAGATGAGAGTCATGTCGGCTCTGGAAATGGAGGTGAGGCATGGCCCGACTTTGGTTTCAAACTCGAATTGTCGGTGGCTGGTGCAGAGACGTCCTCCCCGGTTACTTATGAAGTCACCAAGCCCGCTGGTAATGGGGTTTTGCGAGTTGATCCTCAGGTTCGTGGTCAAGCAACTGATGCTGCGGACGTAGTGGAGCCGGCGTCTGATGTTGTCCCTGAGCTTCGTCATGATCCGAACATTCCCTTCTCCGACGCTAGAGAGGGCCAGGCCACCTGCGAACGCAATGCAATTACAATGCCCAAAACCACACGTCACCTATCCAAAATGAAAGCAAGCTAACTCGTATCCAAAAATTGGTAGGCAACGCAAAACGTGCTCAGCAGGATTCGAACCTGCGCGGGCAAAGCCCACATGATTTCTAGTCATGCCCGATAACCACTCCGGCATGAGCACAAGAAAAGCGCATCGCCACCCCAGGGGCTCGAACCCTGGACCACAAGGTTAAGAGCCTTGCGCTCTACCAACTGAGCTAGGACGGCCGTGATTTCCGGGATTCACCTAGAAGCGCCACAATCATCACTCGGCGAAGTGATGACTCGGAGATGCACAAAAAGTCGAAGCTAAAGTTTATACCATCGATGAGATTGAGTCTGAGGCCAATGCCACCCATGCTTCCTCCGAGGGTTCTATGGAGGTTCGAGCGCGTTCGGTGCGCAGGCGGTTGTCCAGCCAAGTGGTGGTGAGCTCTACGGGTTCGTTTTCCAATGGCGCCCTTCATGTTCCAACAACCGATGCTCCAGGTGTCGATGTTCCTCATGCTGCCGATGTTGATGGTGTTGGGGTACCTGTGGGGGGAGATGAGAGTCATGTCGGCTCTGGAAATGGAGGTGAGGCATGGCCCGACTTTGGTTTCAAACTCGAATTGTCGGTGGCTGGTGCAGAGACGTCCTCCCCGGTTACTTCTGAAGTCACCAAGCCCGCTGGTAATGGGGTTTTGCGAGTTGATCCTCAGGTTCGTGGTCAAGCAACTGATGCTGCGGACGTAGTGGAGCCGGCGTCTGATGTTGTCCCTGAGCTTCGTCATGATCCGAACATTCCCTTCTCCGACGCTAGAGAGGGCCAGGCCACCTGCGAACGCAATGCAATTACAATGCCCAAAACCACACGTCACCTATCCAAAATGAAAGCAAGCTAACTCGTATCCAAAAATTGGTAGGCAACGCAAAACGTGCTCAGCAGGATTCGAACCTGCGCGGGCAAAGCCCACATGATTTCTAGTCATGCCCGATAACCACTCCGGCATGAGCACAAGAAAAGCGCATCGCCACCCCAGGGGCTCGAACCCTGGACCACAAGGTTAAGAGCCTTGCGCTCTACCAACTGAGCTAGGACGGCCGTGATTTCCGGGATTCACCTAGAAGCGCCACAATCATCACTCGGCGAAGTGATGACTCGGAGATGCACAAAAAGTCGAAGCTAAAGTTTATACCATCGATGAGATTGAGTCTGAGGCCAATGCCACCCATGCTTCCTCCGAGGGTTCTATGGAGGTTCGAGCGCGTTCGGTGCGCAGGCGGTTGTCCAGCCAAGTGGTGGTGAGCTCTACGGGTTCGTTTTCCAATGGCGCCCTTCATGTTCCAACAACCGATGCTCCAGGTGTCGATGTTCCTCATGCTGCCGATGTTGATGGTGTTGGGGTACCTGTGGGGGGAGATGAGAGTCATGTCGGCTCTGGAAATGGAGGTGAGGCATGGCCCGACTTTGGTTTCAAACTCGAATTGTCGGTGGCTGGTGCAGAGACGTCCTCCCCGGTTACTTATGAAGTCACCAAGCCCGCTGGTAATGGGGTTTTGCGAGTTGATCCTCAGGTTCGTGGTCAAGCAACTGATGCTGCGGACGTAGTGGAGCCGGCGTCTGATGTTGTCCCTGAGCTTCGTCATGATCCGAACATTCCCTTCTCCGACGCTAGAGAGGGCCAGGCCACCTGCGAACGCAATGCAATTACAATGCCCAAAACCACACGTCACCTATCCAAAATGAAAGCAAGCTAACTCGTATCCAAAAATTGGTAGGCAACGCAAAACGTGCTCAGCAGGATTCGAACCTGCGCGGGCAAAGCCCACATGATTTCTAGTCATGCCCGATAACCACTCCGGCATGAGCACAAGAAAAGCGCATCGCCACCCCAGGGGCTCGAACCCTGGACCACAAGGTTAAGAGCCTTGCGCTCTACCAACTGAGCTAGGACGGCCGTGATTTCCGGGATTCACCTAGAAGCGCCACAATCATCACTCGGCGAAGTGATGACTCGGAGATGCACAAAAAGTCGAAGCTAAAGTTTATACCATCGATGAGATTGAGTCTGAGGCCAATGCCACCCATGCTTCCTCCGAGGGTTCTATGGAGGTTCGAGCGCGTTCGGTGCGCAGGCGGTTGTCCAGCCAAGTGGTGGTGAGCTCTACGGGTTCGTTTTCCAATGGCGCCCTTCATGTTCCAACAACCGATGCTCCAGGTGTCGATGTTCCTCATGCTGCCGATGTTGATGGTGTTGGGGTACCTGTGGGGGGAGATGAGAGTCATGTCGGCTCTGGAAATGGAGGTGAGGCATGGCCCGACTTTGGTTTCAAACTCGAATTGTCGGTGGCTGGTGCAGAGACGTCCTCCCCGGTTACTTCTGAAGTCACCAAGCCCGCTGGTAATGGGGTTTTGCGAGTTGATCCTCAGGTTCGTGGTCAAGCAACTGATGCTGCGGACGTAGTGGAGCCGGCGTCTGATGTTGTCCCTGAGCTTCGTCATGATCCGAACATTCCCTTCTCCGACGCTAGAGAGGGCCAGGCCACCTGCGAACGCAATGCAATTACAATGCCCAAAACCACACGTCACCTATCCAAAATGAAAGCAAGCTAACTCGTATCCAAAAATTGGTAGGCAACGCAAAACGTGCTCAGCAGGATTCGAACCTGCGCGGGCAAAGCCCACATGATTTCTAGTCATGCCCGATAACCACTCCGGCATGAGCACAAGAAAAGCGCATCGCCACCCCAGGGGCTCGAACCCTGGACCACAAGGTTAAGAGCCTTGCGCTCTACCAACTGAGCTAGGACGGCCGTGATTTCCGGGATTCACCTAGAAGCGCCACAATCATCACTCGGCGAAGTGATGACTCGGAGATGCACAAAAAGTCGAAGCTAAAGTTTATACCATCGATGAGATTGAGTCTGAGGCCAATGCCACCCATGCTTCCTCCGAGGGTTCTATGGAGGTTCGAGCGCGTTCGGTGCGCAGGCGGTTGTCCAGCCAAGTGGTGGTGAGCTCTACGGGTTCGTTTTCCAATGGCGCCCTTCATGTTCCAACAACCGATGCTCCAGGTGTCGATGTTCCTCATGCTGCCGATGTTGATGGTGTTGGGGTACCTGTGGGGGGAGATGAGAGTCATGTCGGCTCTGGAAATGGAGGTGAGGCATGGCCCGACTTTGGTTTCAAACTCGAATTGTCGGTGGCTGGTGCAGAGACGTCCTCCCCGGTTACTTCTGAAGTCACCAAGCCCGCTGGTAATGGGGTTTTGCGAGTTGATCCTCAGGTTCGTGGTCAAGCAACTGATGCTGCGGACGTAGTGGAGCCGGCGTCTGATGTTGTCCCTGAGCTTCGTCATGATCCGAACATTCCCTTCTCCGACGCTAGAGAGGGCCAGGCCACCTGCGAACGCAATGCAATTACAATGCCCAAAACCACACGTCACCTATCCAAAATGAAAGCAAGCTAACTCGTATCCAAAAATTGGTAGGCAACGCAAAACGTGCTCAGCAGGATTCGAACCTGCGCGGGCAAAGCCCACATGATTTCTAGTCATGCCCGATAACCACTCCGGCATGAGCACAAGAAAAGCGCATCGCCACCCCAGGGGCTCGAACCCTGGACCACAAGGTTAAGAGCCTTGCGCTCTACCAACTGAGCTAGGACGGCCGTGATTTCCGGGATTCACCTAGAAGCGCCACAATCATCACTCGGCGAAGTGATGACTCGGAGATGCACAAAAAGTCGAAGCTAAAGTTTATACCATCGATGAGATTGAGTCTGAGGCCAATGCCACCCATGCTTCCTCCGAGGGTTCTATGGAGGTTCGAGCGCGTTCGGTGCGCAGGCGGTTGTCCAGCCAAGTGGTGGTGAGCTCTACGGGTTCGTTTTCCAATGGCGCCCTTCATGTTCCAACAACCGATGCTCCAGGTGTCGATGTTCCTCATGCTGCCGATGTTGATGGTGTTGGGGTACCTGTGGGGGGAGATGAGAGTCATGTCGGCTCTGGAAATGGAGGTGAGGCATGGCCCGACTTTGGTTTCAAACTCGAATTGTCGGTGGCTGGTGCAGAGACGTCCTCCCCGGTTACTTCTGAAGTCACCAAGCCCGCTGGTAATGGGGTTTTGCGAGTTGATCCTCAGGTTCGTGGTCAAGCAACTGATGCTGCGGACGTAGTGGAGCCGGCGTCTGATGTTGTCCCTGAGCTTCGTCATGATCCGAACATTCCCTTCTCCGACGCTAGAGAGGGCCAGGCCACCTGCGAACGCAATGCAATTACAATGCCCAAAACCACACGTCACCTATCCAAAATGAAAGCAAGCTAACTCGTATCCAAAAATTGGTAGGCAACGCAAAACGTGCTCAGCAGGATTCGAACCTGCGCGGGCAAAGCCCACATGATTTCTAGTCATGCCCGATAACCACTCCGGCATGAGCACAAGAAAAGCGCATCGCCACCCCAGGGGCTCGAACCCTGGACCACAAGGTTAAGAGCCTTGCGCTCTACCAACTGAGCTAGGACGGCCGTGATTTCCGGGATTCACCTAGAAGCGCCACAATCATCACTCGGCGAAGTGATGACTCGGAGATGCACAAAAAGTCGAAGCTAAAGTTTATACCATCGATGAGATTGAGTCTGAGGCCAATGCCACCCATGCTTCCTCCGAGGGTTCTATGGAGGTTCGAGCGCGTTCGGTGCGCAGGCGGTTGTCCAGCCAAGTGGTGGTGAGCTCTACGGGTTCGTTTTCCAATGGCGCCCTTCATGTTCCAACAACCGATGCTCCAGGTGTCGATGTTCCTCATGCTGCCGATGTTGATGGTGTTGGGGTACCTGTGGGGGGAGATGAGAGTCATGTCGGCTCTGGAAATGGAGGTGAGGCATGGCCCGACTTTGGTTTCAAACTCGAATTGTCGGTGGCTGGTGCAGAGACGTCCTCCCCGGTTACTTATGAAGTCACCAAGCCCGCTGGTAATGGGGTTTTGCGAGTTGATCCTCAGGTTCGTGGTCAAGCAACTGATGCTGCGGACGTAGTGGAGCCGGCGTCTGATGTTGTCCCTGAGCTTCGTCATGATCCGAACATTCCCTTCTCCGACGCTAGAGAGGGCCAGGCCACCTGCGAACGCAATGCAATTACAATGCCCAAAACCACACGTCACCTATCCAAAATGAAAGCAAGCTAACTCGTATCCAAAAATTGGTAGGCAACGCAAAACGTGCTCAGCAGGATTCGAACCTGCGCGGGCAAAGCCCACATGATTTCTAGTCATGCCCGATAACCACTCCGGCATGAGCACAAGAAAAGCGCATCGCCACCCCAGGGGCTCGAACCCTGGACCACAAGGTTAAGAGCCTTGCGCTCTACCAACTGAGCTAGGACGGCCGTGATTTCCGGGATTCACCTAGAAGCGCCACAATCATCACTCGGCGAAGTGATGACTCGGAGATGCACAAAAAGTCGAAGCTAAAGTTTATACCATCGATGAGATTGAGTCTGAGGCCAATGCCACCCATGCTTCCTCCGAGGGTTCTATGGAGGTTCGAGCGCGTTCGGTGCGCAGGCGGTTGTCCAGCCAAGTGGTGGTGAGCTCTACGGGTTCGTTTTCCAATGGCGCCCTTCATGTTCCAACAACCGATGCTCCAGGTGTCGATGTTCCTCATGCTGCCGATGTTGATGGTGTTGGGGTACCTGTGGGGGGAGATGAGAGTCATGTCGGCTCTGGAAATGGAGGTGAGGCATGGCCCGACTTTGGTTTCAAACTCGAATTGTCGGTGGCTGGTGCAGAGACGTCCTCCCCGGTTACTTCTGAAGTCACCAAGCCCGCTGGTAATGGGGTTTTGCGAGTTGATCCTCAGGTTCGTGGTCAAGCAACTGATGCTGCGGACGTAGTGGAGCCGGCGTCTGATGTTGTCCCTGAGCTTCGTCATGATCCGAACATTCCCTTCTCCGACGCTAGAGAGGGCCAGGCCACCTGCGAACGCAATGCAATTACAATGCCCAAAACCACACGTCACCTATCCAAAATGAAAGCAAGCTAACTCGTATCCAAAAATTGGTAGGCAACGCAAAACGTGCTCAGCAGGATTCGAACCTGCGCGGGCAAAGCCCACATGATTTCTAGTCATGCCCGATAACCACTCCGGCATGAGCACAAGAAAAGCGCATCGCCACCCCAGGGGCTCGAACCCTGGACCACAAGGTTAAGAGCCTTGCGCTCTACCAACTGAGCTAGGACGGCCGTGATTTCCGGGATTCACCTAGAAGCGCCACAATCATCACTCGGCGAAGTGATGACTCGGAGATGCACAAAAAGTCGAAGCTAAAGTTTATACCATCGATGAGATTGAGTCTGAGGCCAATGCCACCCATGCTTCCTCCGAGGGTTCTATGGAGGTTCGAGCGCGTTCGGTGCGCAGGCGGTTGTCCAGCCAAGTGGTGGTGAGCTCTACGGGTTCGTTTTCCAATGGCGCCCTTCATGTTCCAACAACCGATGCTCCAGGTGTCGATGTTCCTCATGCTGCCGATGTTGATGGTGTTGGGGTACCTGTGGGGGGAGATGAGAGTCATGTCGGCTCTGGAAATGGAGGTGAGGCATGGCCCGACTTTGGTTTCAAACTCGAATTGTCGGTGGCTGGTGCAGAGACGTCCTCCCCGGTTACTTCTGAAGTCACCAAGCCCGCTGGTAATGGGGTTTTGCGAGTTGATCCTCAGGTTCGTGGTCAAGCAACTGATGCTGCGGACGTAGTGGAGCCGGCGTCTGATGTTGTCCCTGAGCTTCGTCATGATCCGAACATTCCCTTCTCCGACGCTAGAGAGGGCCAGGCCACCTGCGAACGCAATGCAATTACAATGCCCAAAACCACACGTCACCTATCCAAAATGAAAGCAAGCTAACTCGTATCCAAAAATTGGTAGGCAACGCAAAACGTGCTCAGCAGGATTCGAACCTGCGCGGGCAAAGCCCACATGATTTCTAGTCATGCCCGATAACCACTCCGGCATGAGCACAAGAAAAGCGCATCGCCACCCCAGGGGCTCGAACCCTGGACCACAAGGTTAAGAGCCTTGCGCTCTACCAACTGAGCTAGGACGGCCGTGATTTCCGGGATTCACCTAGAAGCGCCACAATCATCACTCGGCGAAGTGATGACTCGGAGATGCACAAAAAGTCGAAGCTAAAGTTTATACCATCGATGAGATTGAGTCTGAGGCCAATGCCACCCATGCTTCCTCCGAGGGTTCTATGGAGGTTCGAGCGCGTTCGGTGCGCAGGCGGTTGTCCAGCCAAGTGGTGGTGAGCTCTACGGGTTCGTTTTCCAATGGCGCCCTTCATGTTCCAACAACCGATGCTCCAGGTGTCGATGTTCCTCATGCTGCCGATGTTGATGGTGTTGGGGTACCTGTGGGGGGAGATGAGAGTCATGTCGGCTCTGGAAATGGAGGTGAGGCATGGCCCGACTTTGGTTTCAAACTCGAATTGTCGGTGGCTGGTGCAGAGACGTCCTCCCCGGTTACTTCTGAAGTCACCAAGCCCGCTGGTAATGGGGTTTTGCGAGTTGATCCTCAGGTTCGTGGTCAAGCAACTGATGCTGCGGACGTAGTGGAGCCGGCGTCTGATGTTGTCCCTGAGCTTCGTCATGATCCGAACATTCCCTTCTCCGACGCTAGAGAGGGCCAGGCCACCTGCGAACGCAATGCAATTACAATGCCCAAAACCACACGTCACCTATCCAAAATGAAAGCAAGCTAACTCGTATCCAAAAATTGGTAGGCAACGCAAAACGTGCTCAGCAGGATTCGAACCTGCGCGGGCAAAGCCCACATGATTTCTAGTCATGCCCGATAACCACTCCGGCATGAGCACAAGAAAAGCGCATCGCCACCCCAGGGGCTCGAACCCTGGACCACAAGGTTAAGAGCCTTGCGCTCTACCAACTGAGCTAGGACGGCCGTGATTTCCGGGATTCACCTAGAAGCGCCACAATCATCACTCGGCGAAGTGATGACTCGGAGATGCACAAAAAGTCGAAGCTAAAGTTTATACCATCGATGAGATTGAGTCTGAGGCCAATGCCACCCATGCTTCCTCCGAGGGTTCTATGGAGGTTCGAGCGCGTTCGGTGCGCAGGCGGTTGTCCAGCCAAGTGGTGGTGAGCTCTACGGGTTCGTTTTCCAATGGCGCCCTTCATGTTCCAACAACCGATGCTCCAGGTGTCGATGTTCCTCATGCTGCCGATGTTGATGGTGTTGGGGTACCTGTGGGGGGAGATGAGAGTCATGTCGGCTCTGGAAATGGAGGTGAGGCATGGCCCGACTTTGGTTTCAAACTCGAATTGTCGGTGGCTGGTGCAGAGACGTCCTCCCCGGTTACTTCTGAAGTCACCAAGCCCGCTGGTAATGGGGTTTTGCGAGTTGATCCTCAGGTTCGTGGTCAAGCAACTGATGCTGCGGACGTAGTGGAGCCGGCGTCTGATGTTGTCCCTGAGCTTCGTCATGATCCGAACATTCCCTTCTCCGACGCTAGAGAGGGCCAGGCCACCTGCGAACGCAATGCAATTACAATGCCCAAAACCACACGTCACCTATCCAAAATGAAAGCAAGCTAACTCGTATCCAAAAATTGGTAGGCAACGCAAAACGTGCTCAGCAGGATTCGAACCTGCGCGGGCAAAGCCCACATGATTTCTAGTCATGCCCGATAACCACTCCGGCATGAGCACAAGAAAAGCGCATCGCCACCCCAGGGGCTCGAACCCTGGACCACAAGGTTAAGAGCCTTGCGCTCTACCAACTGAGCTAGGACGGCCGTGATTTCCGGGATTCACCTAGAAGCGCCACAATCATCACTCGGCGAAGTGATGACTCGGAGATGCACAAAAAGTCGAAGCTAAAGTTTATACCATCGATGAGATTGAGTCTGAGGCCAATGCCACCCATGCTTCCTCCGAGGGTTCTATGGAGGTTCGAGCGCGTTCGGTGCGCAGGCGGTTGTCCAGCCAAGTGGTGGTGAGCTCTACGGGTTCGTTTTCCAATGGCGCCCTTCATGTTCCAACAACCGATGCTCCAGGTGTCGATGTTCCTCATGCTGCCGATGTTGATGGTGTTGGGGTACCTGTGGGGGGAGATGAGAGTCATGTCGGCTCTGGAAATGGAGGTGAGGCATGGCCCGACTTTGGTTTCAAACTCGAATTGTCGGTGGCTGGTGCAGAGACGTCCTCCCCGGTTACTTATGAAGTCACCAAGCCCGCTGGTAATGGGGTTTTGCGAGTTGATCCTCAGGTTCGTGGTCAAGCAACTGATGCTGCGGACGTAGTGGAGCCGGCGTCTGATGTTGTCCCTGAGCTTCGTCATGATCCGAACATTCCCTTCTCCGACGCTAGAGAGGGCCAGGCCACCTGCGAACGCAATGCAATTACAATGCCCAAAACCACACGTCACCTATCCAAAATGAAAGCAAGCTAACTCGTATCCAAAAATTGGTAGGCAACGCAAAACGTGCTCAGCAGGATTCGAACCTGCGCGGGCAAAGCCCACATGATTTCTAGTCATGCCCGATAACCACTCCGGCATGAGCACAAGAAAAGCGCATCGCCACCCCAGGGGCTCGAACCCTGGACCACAAGGTTAAGAGCCTTGCGCTCTACCGTAAAGACCCCACCGGGGTTAAAAAGGATGCGCACGAAGCGCGGAAAAATACAACGGGCAAGCCCGGAGGGGCACGAGGGCCGGAAGGACAGACGGCCACAGGCCCGACAAAGCAAGAAAGGAGCAACCTAGCAAGCCTATGCAGACAGGAGTCCTAAAAAGCAATCCGGACCGAACCAAACCCCTGCATCGCGGCGGCCACGGACAAGGCGGAGAAGATCACCTGCACAGACAAGGGATCAGTAACCAGCGGTCCGGGGCCGATTATCGGGGGTGACGCCTCCCAAGGTCGAAGTAGCCGAGGCCGTCGGCCATCCACGTCCGAAAGTTGTCGTCTCCAAGATGTTGGGCAGTGTTGGCGTAGACCTCCAATGCGGTGAGGCCTTGGAAGTCGGGGGTGTTGCGTGCGCGTCGAAGAAGATCAGGCAGGTCCGCTGCAGTGAAGGGAGTAGGGTCCGTGAGGGCCCGAATCCGGGCTTCGGCACGAGCATGAGGTGCTTGCGATCGCGGCGAGCGGGGAGGGGAGATTGGAACTTCTGCTTGGCGTCGTTCTGTCTCAATATCCCGAAGAAGAGAGTCGAGCTCCTCCTGAAGGTGGGAGTCGATCAGTCGAGCTGAGGCGGGGCTGACTTCACGGCGGATGTCTTGAATCATCTTGGTGACCGACGTCCGGGCATAGAGTTCGTCTAACCTGATTCGTCGGGCTTCCGGATCCGTGTAATCGTGAACCTGCGGGGAGGCCTGGGGGGAGGGCTCGGGAGAGTCCTCGAGGGTTTGAGGAAGGTGGGCTTCCGCCGGGTGAGGGGCCGGGGGGTTCTCCTGTTGTTCGATGTCGGCTTGGACTTCTTCAAACAGTGCCGTGATGGCCTCGCTGAGGTCGTCGCTTGCGATAGAGAGGAAAGAATCCCGGTCGGGGCTGTAGGTACCTTGGGGTATGAGTTGTTGGAAGGCAGGGGTGTGGGTGGCAAGATCTTGGGGCAGGTAACTGGCAGGGGGGATCAGTTTCCAGCAGGGTTTATCCTGCATGGTTGCAAAGATCCCGTCCCGAGCCCAGGTCTGTTCGAAGGTCGCTAACATCTCCCCTTTGCGTTTCTCTGAGCGTTCGTGGCGATGAATGGAAGACCACACTTCCATTCCCACATGTATACAGGCCTTCCAGGCAAAGTATAAAGCCTTGCCCAAACTGAATGGTACCCCGTTGAGTTCTTGGTGGCATTTCTGGACCCAGATCTGCCATAGTAGGTTCGCACGTAGGATTTCCCAAGCAGTATTCCGCGTAACCTGTGTGCTGTTGGCTCCCCAGGAAGTGGCTTCTTCGATGATGAGCAGGCCGGGAGGGAGGCAGAGTCCATAGAGAATTTCGGGCCAGGTGGAGTATGCCGGAGGAAATGAGGAGGTATCTCGGAGGGCTCTAAAGTATTCCCACGCTGGAGAGACCACCGGGCAGGACATGAGCGCGTGCTGTGCATCCTCGGGTTCGTGTCCACATAACTTGCAGTTACCTTCCCAGCCTGCAACTGCACGCCACTCCCCAATAGGTAACCCTCCTGCCAGAGCGAGCCATTGCATAGCGGAAACTTTGCGGGGGAGCCAAGAGTGCCATACCCGTTGGAGGATCTGCTTGCCTTGGGGTCCAGAGAACCCTCGGTTGCGGAGGTCGCGGAGAGCGCGCATGTTAGTGTGAACTTGTCTGAGTCCGTGCTTGTATCCTTGCTTAGTTTCGTAGTTGAAAAAGGATGAAGCTTTAAGAGAGCCTATTGCGGCCCATTCCCAGTCGATAGGGTCCCATCTGAGGTCGATGATCGGAGTATTCCCAAAAAGCCAGACGAGGTCGTCCGGGTTGGGATGTCGGGTGGGGTTGTACGTCTCCACCTTGTTTTTGGGACCCCTGGTAATGATAACCCTTACTTGTTCCAAGCGCAGGTTGGGGACTCTACGTGGAGGCGATAGGTCCCAGCGAAGGGCTTCTGTCGCCGTCTTGAAGTACCGCAAGCCAAACTTGTAAGGCGTGGTAGAGGTAAGGTGATACACTACCAGAATCGGGCCTTGAGTGTCGGCAGTCACCCACTCCCCGGGGAGGGGTGCCTGATAGGGTCGTGGCTGCACCGAGATTCCTGCAAGAAGGTAGGGTCTCTGTCTTGGGATCAGCCGGGAGTGAGTTTGGATGCGTAGTTGTTCGGCTGTCTTCCATCCTTGCTCTTCCACATCCCAGATGGACTGAATGGTGTCTGACTCGTGAGTAGCCCATGTGCAGAAGGGAGAGTCCTTCTCCGCCCCAAACATAAGGCCGGCCTGATCTCGGAACAGGGGGTTGCCAAAGAGCTGTTGGCGGAGGATTTCCTTCGGGTGAACGGGGCGGCGCTGGGCTAGCCCCTTCCGAGTGTTGGTAAAAGCTTGGAAGACAGTCTTCCAGAGCGGAGAAGAAAGGGGAGTGGCCTGGGTTGCGTTCATTATCCAGTGAGGCGAAGCAGGCCATCTCTTCTGGGAGGTCATCTTGGTAAGTTCGATGTGCCTCCTGATAAAAGTTTTCCATGGTTCGAAGCCGGGTTTAAGGGCTCGAACCAAGATTTTGGTGAGAAGAGCCGATGCCTGTAAAGTAGGATCGATAATCTTAACTCCCCCTTCGACTAGGGGCTGAATAGCTACATCCCAGCTAATCTTCGCCCTTGTTTTCTGTCCAGGTTTGGCGCCCCACACATAGTTGCGGACCAAGGCCCGGGTCTGACGAAAGGCGGAGGCTGTGATGCTTGCACAAGAGCACAGGTACCAGATTGAAGCCAGAATCACCTGGTTAGCTACCATAATCCGCCCTGCCAGAGATAGAGTATAGGAGCTCCAGTCCGTTAGGGCTTTAGTAACTTGTAGGATAATTTTGTTGCTGACCTCCTCGGCTGGGAGGCCGAAGCCTATCGGGAAGCCGAGATAGGTGCCAGCTTGCCCTGGTTCCAGCCATTTGATACCGGGATCTTCTGGCCATGGCCAAAGCCGGGGAAGAGCCGAGGCCCTGATACTCACGGTTTTTGCCCAGTTGAGGCGAGCCCCTGATGCTGTGCAGAAAATTTGGAGTATGGCCATGGCCCGGTTGAGATTGTCCGCTTCACCAACTAAGTATAGTGAGGTATCGTCAGCGAACATCATGTTTGTAGCGGTGTCGCCATTAGGTAACCGTAGACCTTGAAGTTCTCGTGAGGGGTCGTCCAGCATGTGACCCAAGACGTCAGCTACAAATAGGTATAAATAGGGCGCGAGAGGGCACCCTTGGCGAACGGATCGCTGTAGAGGAAACGGGGTTCCTTGTTTGCCATTAAGAGTGACTGAGGCTGAAGCTTCCGAGTAGAGCGCCATCGTAAGCTGTACCCAGTGATCTGAGAATCCCATATGTTGCATCGTGGACCGCAGAAAGCCCCAGCTCACTCGGTCGTAAGCCTTCTCAAAATCTAAAAGAAGTAGAGTAAGGCTTTGATTGCTTCGGGTAGCCCAATCGAGAGCTTCGTTGGCCATCAGGACGTTGTCGAAAATACACCGTCCTTTCACGAATGCAGTTTGAGTCGGTTTGATCCAGTATGGGAGAAGCGGCACAAGCCGAGAGGCCATCAGCTTGGTTAGGATCTTGTATACTGAACCGAGTAGGGAGATGGGTCTTTGGTTTTTGAGTAAAGTACGGTCCCCCCCCTTAGGAAGTAAGCTGATCTTGCTCGTGTTGAGTGATTTGCAGAGCGTGTACGTGGAAAATACTTCGGTTATAAATTCCAGAAGGTCGTTCTGGACGTCAGGAAGGGCGGCTTTGAAAAACTCTATGGGGACTCCATCAATGCCGGAGGCTTTTCCGTTGGGAATTGCCTGGACCGCCTGCTGGATTTCCTCGAGAGTCGGTGGAGCATCGAGGATGGCATTCTGGGCCTCCGTTACGCACCTAGGTACGCTTCGGAAGCAATCGTCTCTCGCTTGCTGTTGGTCAATACCTTCCTGTTCCTGACTGTATAGTCTGCTATAGAAACTGTCCACATGCTCTTGCATATCCGCGTGCTGGGTGAGTATAGAGCCGTTGTTGTTGAGCTCCCTAATGACGACCGGTTTTCTTTGCCCTGTATAGAAGTCAAAGAAATCCTTCGTGCAGCGGTCGCCCACCCGAGTCCAATTGGACATAATCCTATCATACTTTGCCTCAAGCCGACCCTGGCGAATACGCTGAAGAGTAGCTTGAGCGGTGTTGAGCTTGTCTCGGGCTGGTTGAGAGAACCAGTCCTGTTGCAGCTCGGATTCGGCAACGGTAAGGTCCTTGAACTGCTCTTGGAATTTATCCTCGCGTTCTGTTCTTCGTTGCTTGGCTGCTTGATCGCAGCTAGTTTTAACGGCCTCTAGGGCCTGGCTGATTCGGTGATTCCAGGAGGATCCTGCATGAGCGTCTATTGCTGTCTTCCATGCGTTAATCATCTCGGCTCGGGCCGAGTCATCATGTAGGAGGTGCCGTTGGAACGCCGGGGATCTGTGGATAGTCGTTCCATGGGTGCGAATCCGTAGGAAGACGGGGGCATGGTCTGAGAGGTGGGCTAGGGATGGGAGGATACCGGTAAGGCCACCCAGTTCCCGTAAGGGCCCCGAGGTATAGAACTTATCGATCCGGGACAAGATGTTGTCAGGGGGATCCCTACGATTATCCCAGGAGAAACGTTTACTGGTGCCTTTGCGGTAAGCGTCAGCTAAGTGAACGTCCTGAAGGGAGTATTGTAGTTTGAGGTCGTTCCAAGCGTCAATTTCTCGCTGACCTCTTCCGGTGGTATTTTGTCCCCCCCTCTTGTCCTCGATCTGTTCAATAAAGTTAAAATCACCTCCCAGTAACCATTGTGCCTCGGGTAGCGGGTAGTTTCTGATACGATTCCAGAGTCTGGCCCTAGAGCCTGTATCATTGTAGCCGTATATGTTGACAATACCGAGGCGAATTGCTGGTGTCCATTGGAGGACTATGAACTGGGCCCGTCCCGGTATAATTATACCGTGATCAACCACCAGTTCGGAGAATCTAGCTGATAGAAGAATAGCCGTTCCGCCGGTGTACCCGTCTGTGTCAGCCGCATACTGAGCGGCATTCCAAAGGTTTAGACCTTTCATGAAGTCGAGTTGACGTGTTTTACTGAGGCATTCTTCGTGGACTAACTTATGTTCTTGGATAAGTATAACGTCGGGTTTAGGCTTGATGTTCGTGAAGAGGTCTTTGAGTTCTCTTCGCTTACGTACCCCTGCAGTGTCCCGTCCTAGACATTGCACGTTAAGAGTGACCAATGCAATCTGGTCACTGATCATGAGTAGGGTGAGTGGGGGGGTCGCCTCCCCCCGAGGGTAGATGCGCTGATTCAACGCTGGCTTGATCTAGAAGGTCGCCCCAAGCGTCCTCTTCATGATCTGGTTCCTGAGGGTCGCCTTCGCCCGAGGATTCTCCGATAGTTGCAAAACCAGTTGGAGGGTCTGTGGGGTCGACTTGCCAGGGAACTTCAGTCTCCTTTGGTAGCTGAAGCGGGGGGTTGGGCCCTAGAAAATATTTCCGTTCGTCCAGGGAAAGCGCCCAATGGCCGAGGCGTGAGTTAGATTGCACGGTCCACGGAAACCGATCGTGGAGGGAGTGCGGGATGGGAGTCCATTGTAGACTGCTCGGGCTCTTCATAGTGAAGGTGGAGCGGTCGTAACGGATTAGAACCAGCCATGTGTTGAGAGCCTCCCACTCGTTGAGGCGATGCCAGCTATAGATCCATTGAGCATCAGCCCATCTCTGTAGGGGATTCTCGTTTTGGCGTTTGAGCTTGATATGGTCTCGTAGGTGCCACATGGTCTGATTTATGAGGAGCCCTTGAGCTTCTAAGTTCGTCCATTGGCGGGCCTTCAGGTCGTGAGAGAGCCAGAAGCTGACGATCGGTCGGCGCCATCCAGTGGTCTTATTGAGAAGGGTCTCATATACGTTGGCTGTGTGTGTCCCCCGGTAAATCACGGGAACAATGACTGCCGACGTCCTAGTGAAGGAGGCAATCCAATTCACCTTAAGGGCCTGCCATAGGGCCTCTTTGATGCGAATGGTCATGTAGTTAAACTGACCGTTGCATGGTGGTTGGAGGGGTGTAGATGCCGGAGCGTTGCGTACCGGTTGCCAAACCAAGCCGGGATGGGCTTGATTCGGAGCAGGCCGAATCGAGGATGGAGAAGGCGGAGATTGGGTGGGGGTCAGCTTCCGTTGGGTATTTGCGGTACTCGGGGCTGCCACCTCCTTACGCTTGGCCTTCCCAGCGATGCGTTCCTCCGTAGGCCGGCGGTTGGCAGGGCAACGTGACACAAGGTGATCAAATGAGCGGCACCGTTCGCACTGGGTTGGAAATCCGCTGTACTCCAACGCGTATTCCAATGTGCCTTCAGAGCCAATTTTAGGAATGATAATTGTTTTTGGAAGTTTGTCTACTGCCTCCGTGAGGATTCGGGCTCGAGGGCCGGATAGTTTAGTAAGGTAAGAGTCGGAGTCATCAATAACTAGGATTTCTCCCAGAGGACTAAGAGCTTCTGAAATGAAGGCTTTGGTCTTGAGAGGTTGCGGTAATCCCACTATTTGTGCCCACAGAGCTACCTTATAAACTTCAGGTTCTGGATCCTCTGGATTAAAATAAGGGGTCCATGGAGAGAAGGTAATGATCGTCTCATTGCATGTATAAGTTCTATCTGTAAGAGTCTGGGTGCGCCCTTCTTCTTGTGAGAATTGAACTTCGAAATGGGTGCTGCTACGCATGGACAGAGAAAGGAAAGAGCGGTGAAGACGTGTCTCCGCCCATTTGTGGAGACGACGGAGGCCAGGGTTTTTGCCTTTGAGGTAGCCCAGGACCATCGTCTCGGCAGTGCGGGCAAAGGTAAGCTCCAGCTCAGTCCGGAGAGAGTCGCTTAGAGTGATACGAAGCGCCTCTGGGGTTTCCCCCTCTGGTGGAGGGCCCTGCGGAGGGTCCTCTGGTTGATCAGCAACCGGAGAGGGGGTCCTCGGGGAGGTTTCCGGGACCACGTAGAGTTTTGGTATAAACCTAACTAGGTCCGGAGAAACACGGAGCAGTACGGTGCGGAGCTCCTCCTCTTCGGTGCTGGTATGCTGCAGGCCAAGATCTGGGTGTTCCTCGATGAAGGCTGCGGTTTTCTTCCTCTTCGTTTGAATGCGTTGTTGAAGGATGAGGAAGATGTCGAGATCAGCATCGTCCCAGATGCCGCGAGGAGCGTCTGCCGGGGGCGATACGGGTTTGGGGCAAATGAGATGTAGCTCGTTTGGCTGGGGATGGCTAGGACCCCCAGTGTCGGAGTTGGTTGGCGTACTCTCATTGCTCGGGAGTCCCTGCACTCTGGTTGCTGTGAAAGCAATACAGGAAGAGAGATTGCGGGTTACCTGGTCTGCTTGAAAGTCGTTGTGAATGCTCCGCAGATCAGTTGGAGGGAGTTGAGCCTCCTCCGGGTTGGAGATGTTGCGCTCCTGCGACGGCCCTGCGATGTTCCTGGGTCTCGCGGTAGTAGCTTGCTGCTGCGGTCCTGCGGGGACAAAGCCTTGACTCCGGGTGCGGCTGCAGGTGTGATAAGTCGTCTGTGTTCCCTGTGAATCCCCACTACAATTATCTGGTCCCGCTCCAGACTCATTGGCTGAGCCATTGAGTTTCTGGGCTCTGACCCGGCCAGCGCCGCCTTCTTGCGACATTTTGTGAAAACGTGCCAAAATTTGTGCAATCTGTGCTCCGAGAGACGCAGATTGCAACACTAGCAATTGTGTGGGGGAAAAAGAGGCTGAATATGCAAAAACTAGAGTCTAAGAGCTGAAATTCGCTAGGGTTTAGAGAGAAAAGAAGGAAAATTTGCGGCTCCGCGAATTGCGGAGCCGCCCGTCGGAGCCTCCAGAGCCTTGCGCTCTACCAACTGAGCTAGGACGGCCGTGATTTCCGGGATTCACCTAGAAGCGCCACAATCATCACTCGGCGAAGTGATGACTCGGAGATGCACAAAAAGTCGAAGCTAAAGTTTATACCATCGATGAGATTGAGTCTGAGGCCAATGCCACCCATGCTTCCTCCGAGGGTTCTATGGAGGTTCGAGCGCGTTCGGTGCGCAGGCGGTTGTCCAGCCAAGTGGTGGTGAGCTCTACGGGTTCGTTTTCCAATGGCGCCCTTCATGTTCGAGGGAAGCTTGTACGTGAGCGGAGAGCGCAGAGCGGAGAGCGGTGAGCGGAGATTCGGAGAGCGGAGAGCACAGAATGGGGGACAGAATCTAAAACTAGCAGTATTTTTACTAAAAATATAATATAAAATTAGAAGATTCGAATATTCTCAGTATATTTTTAGAAATAATCTTATTTTAGTACTTTTATTGACCATATAACCGTGGACTAATTACAGTATTTTCAGTGAATTTGTACTTCGTTTTCTGTTTTCTTGGTGATTAATTTTTTGACGTGCACCCATTACTATGCTCCAGCTCCTTCTAACTGGTTCAGGCATACATTAATTCCCCTTATCCCCTCACATTTATATGCAAATTACTACTTAAAATGTATTGGTATTGAAGCTCTTAAGAGGGATGAAGTAACATTTAATATCGTAACATTTTCTTAACATTGCTATAATTCATCCACCATAGTCCACACGCCTTTCTCCTTCTTTTTTTTTATATTCTTGTCTTGTATTTTTTATTAATTTTCTTTATTCTATCTATCTTGTTAGAGGGGTCAAAACATAATCCTTGTACAATGGTAACATTATGTTTGTACAATGGTAACATAACATTTAATATCGTAACATTTTCTTAACATTGTTAGAAACCATCCGCCATGGTCTACATGGTTTATTTCTTTTATTTTTTATATTAACTTCCATTACTCTATCTATCTTGTAAAAGGGGTCAAAAGAGTCCTTTCCTTTAATTCTCTTTTATTTTATTTTCTCTTTCATTTCATTTTCTCTTTCATTTTATTTTCCCTTTAATTTTCTCAGTCGCCTTCATATTATTTTCAACCTTAATATTTATTTTCGGATTTGTTTACTTATATTTTTTTAATTTCATTTTTTATAAATGTTTTTTTTTTTTTTTTTTTTTTTTTTTTTTTTTTTTTTTTTGCTTTTATAATTTCATTTTATTTTATTTTTTAAAAAAATTTTAAATGCTAAATGACTTCTGCTCAACCCTCATCCTTTTCCATTCAGTTTAGGACGATGACAACTTTCAAATGAATGAAAAGCCGATTTTCAAGGGCGCCAAGCATCTTCTTCAGGGATATTTAAGATAGGATTATGGAATGTCTCTTCCTCTTTTCTGTTGGTGTTTTGTGAAGCTCTTTTCCGTAGTGCGGGACCGCAGTTATGGAAGACGTCAGTGATATTGTTGTTTCACTTGCTGACGATGTTTGTCCATTTCAACCATATGTTGAGGTGGAGGACGAAGAGGAGGTGATGGCCAACAGCCAAGGGCGTCCTTTCACAATGGATATTGACGTGCAACCGGATGTAAGAGTTGACCCTCCACGTTCAGAAAATTTGGATGATATTAGAGTGCTGGAGGAGGACGCAGTTGTGCCTTTGCAACCACATGCATACTCGAAGGTTGGAAAGATCCCAAGGGGAACCTATTCCAGGGAATCAGTGAATCGGAGGCGGGGAGGTGGGCCATTGCTGAAACGTTCATACCAAGGACACTTGCCAAGTGTGGGAACGAAAGTGAACGCAAATGTAGTTTGTCCTGTAGTACAGTCAGCGGCTGGCAGTCCTGCTGATAGTGTAGTGGGCAACCCTAAACGTGTTAGGTTCGAAGACTAGGACATCTAATAACAAGTATATGTTTGCAATAATAAAGGGTACATGTGAGGGGATACGAGGTTTATAGTGCACTTGTTCAAGATAGAATGTATTGAAATAGAATGCAATCAATGTGAACCACAAAGCCTTTATAATGAAAAAGTCAATACAGCTTGTGTATTGCTGACCTAGTACATTGGATATTACTAAAATCATTCACTACTTGATCAATGTCCATTGTGGAAATGGTAGTTCTAAAGAAGGAGTGCTACCTACTCCTTCGCCAAGTGGTGACGCAAGATTCCACTCTCAAGGAGTAGCTTGACCTCGTTGAAGCTAAAGGTAGGCGCATGGATAAAAAGCTCGGCTTCGGGATCACGGGTGCAGACCTTTAAGAGTATGTAATACACGTGCTTATAGTACGTATGTGAACTGAATCCTGCCTCGAAACGTAGTCATCGTCTTCTTGAATGCTGGGCAAGTGCAACCAGGGTAAGAACTGATGGTAATCTAGTACCGCGTGATGTGCGGAGCAGCGCCCGAGTCCAGCCCTATGATGCAACCATGGCCCAGCTGAGGTATCATCGTGACAGAACGGAGGCACACTTTGAGGGACTCGGAGAAGCCCATGGAGAGTCGTTGCGTTGGATTGGGACGAATGGCAGTGCGCTTCACCATCTTGCCGTCTCTTTTGCCTCAATAGCGGTCAGCGTCTGCAGGGACTGGCACCGAGCTGAGATTTGCAGGGGGCGGGGCAGAGGAGAAGAGGCGTCTTGGGGAGACCGGCTTCTTTGGTGGAAGTTGAAAGTCTGCTGCATCGACGGCAAGAATCTCAGTGAGTTTTAGGTTAGTACCTAGTTTCACTGGCCAGATTTCTCGAATGGAGGGCACTTCCTAGTCTTTTGAGTAGTGTGCTACCCATTTGCGCTTAGTGCCTTTCACGCAGCGCTCAATATCATCCGAGTAGAAGAAGAACTTTGTCCTCTCAACTGTGTTCCTGCGATCGTTACTCCAATGCCCAATATAGGTCGGTGCAGCAGTGCAATTGGGCCCCCTGACAAATCTCTTAGTGCACTTCTTTTTCGTTACAGCTCTTTGGGCCCAGCAATACTTTGCAGAAGCTTTTGGGAACTGTGCTCTTGGGAAGGTGGAAGCACTTCCGGGAGAATGGACATTGAGGTTGGAGGAGAGAGTGACACCTCATCATACTTTCATGAAGTGGGAGAATGATAACTCAAGGTAACTTCTACTTGGATGAAGTAACATTCCGGGAGAATGGACATTCCTTGAGATTTCTCTACTGTGACTCCCACTAATAAAGTAGAACTAATATGGAAAAGAAGCAAACCGACATGGATGCTTCAATTCGTACTGCACGAATAGCTCTCCAACATTTACTGGTCGCGAAAATAAAAGAAATTGAACACTTACATATAAGTTGTTCCTTGCAAAATTGCAATAGCAATGATGTCATGTTCCCATATTATCGAACACGCTAGTTCTAGTTTTCCGAGATTCCAGACCTAATTCAAATATTGCAGCATGAGATGTAGCAAAATCTGAACGTCCAATCTAAAATTCATACCGTGGGTGGAATCAGCTGGGTTTCCTAACAAGATTTCTTCAACGTAAGGAATGTAGTGATAACGTCTTAAATGGTTACACAATGTTGCCAAAGTAACAACAGTAGCAGACAAAAAAGAACTTACATCAATATCATTTTAAGTGGTGCCACTGACTAATTGTCCTCCATGATTCATAAACTGCACCAATAGACATCAAAAATTAGAATAGATCTCCTTCATGCTTTGAATATAAACACAAACATTGCAAGCACATAAAAATAAATAAACATCAAAAATTAGAATAGATCTCCTTAATGCTTTGAATATAAACACAAACATTGCAAGCACATAAAAATAAATAAAAAGGTAGCTCACTTCAAGGTACTTGCAGGGGTGACTGGGGCAAAAGTCATCAGAACTCTTCAAATGTCACCGCAGGAATTCGAACCCGCGACGTGTAGATTCGCAGTTAGACGTTCTATACCGGCGCTTACTTCGTGCCCTCAATATTACATGTTAGAGCACGCAACTAGTCACTTCGTCAATGTTGGTGACGAAGAGGAAATCCGGAGACGCACATTCTGTACAGAATGTGGGTATAGAAGAGGTGGGGAAGGTGGGGGGGAGGCCGCGGGGATGCGAAGGTGGGGGATGCGAGAGCCATGGCCGCGGGGTCTCGGGGGCGGGGAGACCCACATTCTGTACAGAATGTGGGTATTAAAGAGGTGAGGAAGGTGGGGAGAGGCCGCGGGGATGCGAAGGTGGGGGATGCGAGAGCCATGGCCGCGGGGTCTCGGGGGCGGGGAGACCCACATTCTGTACAGAATGTGGGTATAGAAGAGGTGGGGAAGGTGGGGGGAGGCCGCGGGGATGCGAGGTGGGGGATGCGAGAGCCATGGCCGCGGGGTCTCGGGGGCGGGGAGACCCACATTCTGTACAGAATGTGGGTATTAAGGAGGTGAGGAAGGTGGGGGGAGGCCGCGGGGATGCGAAGGTGGGGGATGCGAGAGCCATAGCCGCGGGGTATTTGGGGCAGGCAGACCCGCATTCTGTACAGAATGTGGGTATTAAGGAGGTGGGGGGAGCCCGCAAGGATACTCTTAGAGAGGATGCGATTGCCATGGCCGCGGGGGATATGGGGCGGGGAGAAGTACATTCTGTACAAAATGTGGAGGTTGGGGATGGGGGTTTAGGGTTTCAATAAGGCTTTTGATAAGAAGTCTGATTTTTCCAAATTTCTAGGAGCCGCAGATGTTGTCAAGCATGGGACATACCGGTATGAAAATTATGAATTACGTCTTCGTATTCCACTTGTTTTTTCCTTTTATACAATGTTAATAGAATGATTTTGATCTATGGCAGTTCAACTTCATTAGGTACTTCAAGAGAGAGCTGCTTTCAAAAGGTGCAATTGCCCTTGAGAAGCTCCCCAAGTACTTCGCAGCGTGGATTCAGAAAGGCTTTGACCAGTGAATCTATACTCCTCAGCAGTTGAAGAGGTTGAAATTTCAGCACCTTGAAGCTGTTTGTTGGTATCTGGATTGCATTCGTTCATTCGCTATTGAGTAAGAAGCGGAACTGAAATCTAAACTTGATGGAGGATCGGCGGTTATCGAGGATTCTGGGGACGGTTCAGATGAGGCCAAAGGTCTACAGGATCAATCATCGGCACTTCAACCGAAGAGAGGGAGAGCGCGGCGACTGCGAACTCTGGGTTCGAAGCCCCAGGCCTCACAGGATAGTGGTGCGAAGTCTTCCGCACCAGAGAAGGAGACACCCAACGCTTCTCCAACTACAGACGTCCCAAAGCCATCTTTGACCACTGCAAATGCGCCTTCATCCATTAGTGCTTCCGAGATCACCAGAAGTCTCATTGAGCTGAGGAAGGCCAAACACTTTCCTCAAACAACTTTCTACACATGTTTCCGTCTTCAACTCATTTGTGGATTCGATGTTCCGGCGAAAGAAGAAGCTCTCAAACAAGGCTGGCGACTCGGAATGGATCAAAGTTTAAGACTTCATTCGCAAGGTATGTTTCGTTCTCACAAGTTTTGCTTGACTGCAGACTATTCGGTTCTGGATTCGCGTCTACGTTTGTAGTGGCAGTAATTTCTCTTTCCAGACAAAGAAATCCCAGTTGATACATGGGGTCCTCAACATTACCGAGAGTGATGCCATTTTTAACTGGACCGATGCGGAGTCGCAACAAATGAATGGGGACATTCCGTGCAGAGGGCCAAGGGAGAAAACCCATGAGATGATATAGAGCATAATTGGAGAGCTTTCGAAGCCCGGCGACATAGTCCTCGACTAGGATGCAGGAACAGGTAACCATTCATTACATGTGTCTGCTTGATTATTCCTCTCATTTTTCCCACAGTTTCTCACTTCTTTGTTACTCTCTGAGTTTTAGGGGCCTCCATCAAGGCTTGCCAGGCTATTGGTCGTCACATTATAGCTTTTGAGGATGACGAAGCCATATTCAACGCCATTCTCAAACCGTATATGGCTACACCATCCGCCATGGGCCCTCCTAAACATCCTAGACCGGCAGCAACAGAGGAAGCACCGGTGAAGAAATCAAGACCCTCTAAGTGGTGTAAGTCTTACTCTAGATTTTCTATCTTTTGTGCAATTTATCTTAGCATTGCTTCTGTTTGCAACTCTACCTACTTGATCTAACCACTGTCGGTTTTCTGTTGCAGAGTAGTTGCGGCAACAGCGCCACGTGAGCCAAGAGCCGTGTCCACTCCATTGTGGCTTCTTCATTCCAGCCCGATTCAGCCTTATATACTTCCGGACTATGCAGAGGACTTAGCAGAAGCGCTTCAATCTGGTGCCCTTTGATATGTTCCTACTTGGCCAAGTACTTTTGATCCCAGGGCCCTTATATTTGTCGATGCAGAGGCTGTAGAAGGAGATTCAGAGTCATCGAGGTCTGAGAGTGGAAGTAGCGATTGAAGCATGTCGTGAGTCTGAAGGAGGCTTTGGTTTATCATTGTTTTCATTTGTTTTGATTTGATTTCATTGCACTTGATTACATAATCTTTCGTCTACTTTATTGCAAGCCACTTAAAGTATTTATGATTCTCATTTCCATTTTATATTCCTCTATGTAAAGGTCTATTACTGCAAGACTTTTTGGCTCTCAATTCTCATGTGTTTAAAGGAAAAACCACTTTATTTATGAAGTTGTTTTTGTTTGCTAATTATATCCAGTACACTAGACAACACTAACGTAAAAACTGAAATGCTCAAAATATATAGAATGCTGTAATTACTTTCTTTGTCATTCAACAACCTCTCACATTTCCATAGCCATGTTACCTATTCTTGGGAGAGATCCGGATACCATCTCTTGGAGAAATTTTCTTTCCTTCCGGCACATCCAAGACCTGATTCCCATTGGCCCAAAGCAATGACCTCAACTGATCTAACTCAACACAACTAAGTTCTCCAAGGGACGTTGTCTCTAACCTCTCGTTGTAAATTGGATTTGCAAGTGTCCAAGAACTCCTAAAAACATTCCAGTTGATGTTGAATCGATTAACTTCGTACTCGTCCTTTTGACTCCAATGGCAACCCCAGAAATGGAGGTGAGGCATGGCCCGACTTTGGTTTCAAACTCGAATTGTCGGTGGCTGGTGCAGAGACGTCCTCCCCGGTTACTTCTGAAGTCACCAAGCCCGCTGGTAATGGGGTTTTGCGAGTTGATCCTCAGGTTCGTGGTCAAGCAACTGATGCTGCGGACGTAGTGGAGCCGGCGTCTGATGTTGTCCCTGAGCTTCGTCATGATCCGAACATTCCCTTCTCCGACGCTAGAGAGGGCCAGGCCACCTGCGAACGCAATGCAATTACAATGCCCAAAACCACACGTCACCTATCCAAAATGAAAGCAAGCTAACTCGTATCCAAAAATTGGTAGGCAACGCAAAACGTGCTCAGCAGGATTCGAACCTGCGCGGGCAAAGCCCACATGATTTCTAGTCATGCCCGATAACCACTCCGGCATGAGCACAAGAAAAGCGCATCGCCACCCCAGGGGCTCGAACCCTGGACCACAAGGTTAAGAGCCTTGCGCTCTACCGTGAAAGACCCCACCAGGGTTTAAAAGAAAAGCGCAAAACGGGCGGGGATACAAGGGAAAACCCGGACCTGGTCCGAGAACCGGGAGAGACGGACAGCCACAGGCCTGACAACAAGCAGCGCTGACCACCAAACCGGGAACCAAAACACACAATCTACCTAGGAAAAGGAAACCTAACACTGTCGGAACAACCAAAGGAGACCTTATCGCCCAGGAGCGAGGAAGGAAGAGCCGAAGACGTCGTCGCCGGCGCTCCCGGGAACCTGCAAACACACACCACAACTAACGAGGATGTCGTCGCCCTAAGTCGAAGAAGCGCCTGCCGTCCGCCATCCATCGGGTGAAGTTGTCGGGGTCGAGGTGCTGTGCAGTAGAGGCGTAAACCTCCAACGCGGTGAGCCCAACAAAATTTGGGTTCGCCCTTGCACGACGAACGACCTCCGGGAGATCAGCAATGGTGTACGGTGTGTCGTCGTGCAAAGCGCGGATGCGAGCCTCGGCTCGTTCGAGGCGAAGCTGAGAAGCAGGGGAGCGAGGGGGGGAGATTGCCGACAACTGTTGACGTCTCTCCCGATCGATCTCCGCGAGGTAAAGGTCCAGGTCTTCCTGCAGGTGAGAGTCTATGAGCCTGGCTGAGTCCGGGCTAACTTCTCGCCTTACGTCCTGGATCATTTTGGTGACAGTAGTACGAGAATAAAGCTCATGAAGTCGAATACGTCTGCTTATGTCATCTGGATATTTTGTTGGGGTAATCGAGGGTGCCAAAATGCTTGCAGGCGAGTCCGGAGGTGTAGGGGTGGCCTCTTCTTGACGCTCCGGGTGATCCAGCTCCTGCTGAACCTCCGCGAAGAGACCGTTAATGGCCGCATCCAGTGCATCGCTATCCACCGAAAGGATGGAGTCGTGATCCGGACTTGCGACCTGAACGGGGATTTGTTGAAGAAAACTGGGCGTATGTGTCGCAAGCATCTGAGGAAGGTAGATCGCCGGTGGGATGACCTTCCAGCAGGGCTGCTCCACCATGGTGGCAAAAATGCCATCAGTTGTCCAGGTTTGTTCAAAATCCTCAAGAAGTTTTGCCTGTTTCTTAGCAGAACGTGTCGTTCGGAGGATAGAGGACCACACCTCCATACCTATCTGAATACAGTCCTTCCAAGCGAAAAAGAGAGCCTTACCCAAGCTGAACTCAATGCCATTGAGCTCCTGTTGGCACTTTTGTACCCAAATCTGCCAGAGGAGGGAAGCACGAAGCAAATCCCATGGCGTGTTGCGGGTGACAATAGCATCCCCTGAGCCCCAGAAATAGCCGTCTTCGATAGTGATGTGCCGAGGGGGATGACTAATGCCGTAGAGGACTTCTGTCCACGATGTATAGGCTGCCGGGAGAGAAGAGGTGAGCCGGAGATTCCGGAAATAAACCCAAGCTTCCGAGACGACCGGGCATGTCATGAGAGCGTGCTGCGTATCTTCTGTAGGATGCCCACAGAGTTTGCAGTGTCCCTCCCACCCGGCTTGGGCCCTCCATTCCCCTATGGGAAGACCCCCAACCATTGCAAGCCAGTTCATGGCAGCAATCTTGCGGTGCTTCCACGGGTGCCAAGTCCTTCTAAAGAAGTCCTTGATTTGTGGAGTAGAGTAGCCAAGACGACGAAGGTCCCGAGTCGCTCGCGAGCTGTTTGGTATTTTACGGAGTCCATGCTTATAGCCCTGTTTAGTTTCGTAGTTAAAAAAGGTTGCCTCTTTCAACGATCCTATCTTCGCCCAATTCCAATCTATGGGGTCCCAGTCCAGGTCAATAATGGGAGTAGTCCCATATAACCAGACTGATTCCTCCGGCTTAGGTATTCGTGTTGGATTGTATTCCAGCACTTTATGCTTTAGTCCCTCCGTGAGGAGAATGCGGACCTGCTCTAGCCTGAGATTGGGAATGGGCCGAGGCAGGGAATTATCCCATCTAAGGATCTCTGATGGTAGCCGAAAGTATCGTGTGCCGAGAAGTCGGGGAGTAACTTGCTGGATGTGGTAGACCACATGAATAGGTCCTGTCGAAACCGCAGTTACCCACTCACCAATCGCAAGGGGTTGCGGAGGAGACGGCATCCGGGGATACCTGCAAGGAGGGAGTCCCGTTGCCTGTGCATGAGCCGAGAGTGCGTACGAACACGCAGGGCTTCCTCCGATTTCCATGCTTGTTCTTCTACATCCCAGATGTCTTGGATCGTTGCGGTGCTGTATGTCACCCAGGTGCAGAAGGGCGAGTCCTTTTCAGCGCCAAAGAGGTTTCCCTCCGCATCCTTGAACAACGGGTTGCCGAAGAGCTGTTGGCGAAGGAACTCCTTTGGATGAACGGGAGGGCGTTGAATAAGGCCTGCTCTGGTGTTGGTAAACGCCTGAAAAATTGCTCGCCAAAGCGGAGTTGCTGTGGTCGGAGCTTGTGAGGCGTTCATGATCCAATGAACAGATGCGGGCCATCTTTTCTGATTGGTCATCTTCATCAGACTGAGATGTCTGCGAATGAAGGACTTCCACGGCTCATATCCCGGTTTGAGAGCCCTGACCAAAATTTTGGTGAGAAGCGCTGCCGCTTGGATTGTGGGATCAATTACCTTAACCCCACCTTCCATCAGCGGTTGGATGACGTTATCCCAACTAATTTTGGCACGGGTCTTCTGGCCGGGGGCAGCACCCCAGATGAAGTTACGTACAAGAGCTCTAATTTGGCGGAACACCGACGCTGTCAAATTAGCACAGGAACATAGATACCATATTGAGGCCAAGACGACCTGATTTGATACCATAATTCGTCCGGCTAGAGACAGGGTATGTGTGCGCCAATTTGTGAGAGCCGTTGTAATGTTGTGGATGACCTTGTTATTAACCTCCTCCGAGGAGAGTCGGAAACCGATGGGGAAACCAAGGTATCGGCAGGCTTGTCCTGGCAACAGCCACTTGATCCCAGGATCCTCAGGCCACGGCCAAGCTCGAGGCGTAGCTGAAGCACTAATGCTTACAGTTTTGTTCCAGTTCAGTTTCGCCCCGGAAGCGAGGCAGTAGAGCCGGAGGATCCTCATAACTAGGTTCAAATTGTCCGCCTCTCCCACCAGATACAAAGAAGTATCGTCCGCAAACATGGCGTTAGTGGCAGTTTCCCCATTCGGTAGCCTGAGACCTTGAACGTTCCGAGAGGGGTCATCAAGCATATGTCCTAGGACATCTGCTACCAGCAAATAAAGATATGGCGCCAAGGGGCAACCTTGGCGCACAGATCTTTGAAGTGAAAATGGAGCTCCTGGTTTACCATTAAGGGAAACCGAGGCTGCCGCTTCGGAGTAGAGGGACAGCGTGAGATTGACCCAGTGTGCTGAAAAGCCCATATGAATCATGGTGTCCCTCAAAAAACTCCAACTCACCCTATCATAGGCTTTCTCAAAGTCGAGTAGCAGGAGGGTGAGTTTTTGATTGCTGGTTGTTGCCCATTCGAGGGCTTCATTCGCCATAAGAATGTTATCGAAGATGCTCCTGCCTTTAACAAAACCAGTCTGCGTCGGCTTGATCCATAGAGGCAGGAACTGAACCATTCTTGAGGCCATGAGTTTAGCAAGGATTTTATAGACAGTTCCTAGCAGGGAGATAGGCCGATAGTTGGTAATGAGTGACTTATCACCTCCCTTTGGTAAGAGACTGATCAGACTTGTATTTAAATCCTTGCAGATGAAATACGTGGCGTTAACCTCCAAGATCCAAGCTAACAGGTCGTCTTGTACCTCAGTAAGAGCAGCTTTGAAAAATTCGATGGGAATCCCATCGATGCCCGCCGCTTTACCTGTGGGAAGAGCCTGTATAGCTTGTTGGACTTCGACCAGGGTGGGAGGCATGTCAAGAGCAGCGTTCTGACTCTGGGTGACACAACGAGGTACGCTCTTAAAACACTCCGCCCTAGCTCGGTGCTGTTCCTCTCCTTCAAGCTCTTGACTGTAGAGGCGTTTGTAGAAAGAATCCACATGTGCCTGCATATCGTCATGCTGGGAGAGTATAGTGCCATCATTGGAGAGTTCGCGAATTAAGGTTGGCTTACGGTGTCCCGAGTAGTAGGCGAAAAAGTCCTTGTTACACCGATCGCCCACCCGGGACCAAGTGGCCATAATTCGGTCGTATTTCCTTTCGAGGCGGCCTTGCCGCACTCTTTGAAGCGCTGACTGGGCCGAGTTAAGTCGATCCCGGGCTTCCTGAGAGTTCCAATTGGATTGGAGATGCAATTCCGCCGAAGAGAGATCAGTAAACTGTTCTTGAAAAGCTTCCTCTCGCTGCGTCTTCCGGGTTTTTTCTTCCCGGGCGTTGCAGAGGCGGACAGCCTCGAGGGCCTTGCTAATACGGACGTTCCAATTTTCTCCTTGATGGAGTTGAATGGCGTCCTTCCACGCGGCAATCATATTGGCGCGGGCTGGTTCGTCGGACAGCAAATGACGATGAAAGCGAGGTGGAGCGTGCGTCCGAGTGTTGAGCATTCGCAGTCGCAGGAAGACTGGCGAATGGTCGGAAAGATGCGCTGAAGCAGGTAGTATACCTGTGAGACCGCCAAGATCCCGGAGAGGACTCGATGTGTAGAACTTGTCGATCCTGGAAAGAATGTTTTCCGGTGGGTCGCGGCGGTTATCCCAGGTATAACACTTGCCGGGCACCTTGCGGTATTCATCCGCTAGGTAGACGTCCTGTAGGGAGTGGCGGAGAATTAATGCATGCCATGCGTCAATTTCACGCCGGCCCCTACCAGTCGTGTCTGAGCCTCCAAGCTTGTCGGAGATTTGCTCTATCATATTAAAATCTCCTCCAAAGATCCAATGAGCATCTGGGAGGGGAAAATTTCTAATGCGGTTCCAGAGCCTAGCTCTGGAGCCGGTAGTATTATAGCCGTAGATATTTACTATACCAATGCGGCAGGTAGCAGTCCATTGAAAGACTACGTATTGCGCTCGGCCCGGAACGATAATTCCATGTTCGGTGATCAGATCACCAAGTTTGGCCGATAAGAGGATTGCCGTTCCGCCTTTATAACCATCTGATGAGGCAGAATACCTCGCTTCGTTCCAAAAGATGGGACCGTTCATGAACTGAAGTTGGCGGGTTTTTGAGATGCAATCCTCGTAGACGAATTTATGTTCCTGTAGAAGGACAACGTCGGGTTTCGGAGTGAGATGTTTCAAAAGATCCGCGATTTCTCGCCTCTTCCGAATCCCTGCAGTGTCACGCCCAAGACACTGCACGTTGAGAGTGACCAGGGCGAGCTGGTCACTCGGCATGCGAGTGTGAAAATGGGGGTTCTCCCACCCCCTGAGCCAGTCTAGCCGACTCTGCACTCGCGTGATCGAGAAGTCCCCCCCACTCGTCATCTTCTGCCGGAGGCTCGAGGGGTTCTTCATCGTCTGATGATTCACCTAGCGGCATAAAACCAGTAGGTGGATCAGAGGGGTCAACCTGCCAAGGAACCTCCTTATCTCGGGGGAGGCGTAGTGGCGGATTGGGACCGAGGTAGTATTGCCGTTCCTCGGGGATTAACTCCCAGTGAGAGAGCCGCGTGCAGTTTTGGATTGTCCAAGGCAAGCGGTCGCCCATGGAATCGGGTACTGGTGTCCACTGGTAGTTACTGGGACTACGCATAGTGAAAACCGCTGGATCATACCGGAGAAAAACCAACCATGTGTTCAAAGCTTCCCATTCATTGATCCGATGCCAACTGTAAACCCACTGAACGTCAGTCCAATGTTGGATCGGATTTTCATGCGAGCGTTTGAGTTTGATGAAGTCACGCAAATGCCACATGGTTTGGTTCACCATCAGTTCTTGAGCTTCGAGGTCAGTCCACTGTGAAACTGAAGTTTCATGTGTCAACCAGAAGCTAACAATCGGGCGCTTCCACGCCAAAGCCCGATTCTGGAGGGTCTCGTACCGCGTGGAGTTTGGACTTCCTCTGAAAATTACCGGGACCACAATGGCCGCGGTGCGGGTTTGAGAGGATATCCAATTGACCTTCAGGGCCTGCCAAAGGGCTTCACGTATGCGCGTGGTTCTGTACCCTTGTGGACCAGGCGGGGTAATTTGGATTGGAGTGGCTGCGGGACGAGTTGTCACCGGTTGCCAAACTAATCCGGGATGGGTGGCTTGCGTTGCAGGCCGAATGATGGAAGGAGAAGGAGCTGAGACAGGAGATGAGGTAGTCCTCCGTGCCGGGAGGGTTACTTCTCTCTTTTTCTGCTTAGCGGCAATTCTGTCTTCTGCCGGGCGACGGACCAGGGGACAGCGGGAGACGAGATGATCAAAAGACCTGCAACGTTCACACTGCGTGGGAAAGCCACTGTATTCCAGTGGGTACTCTAGAGTCCCCTCAGATCCAATCTTAGGAATAATAATAGATTTTGGTAACTTACTTAATGAATCTGTAAGGATCCTAACTCGAGGGCCGGAAAGCTTAGAGATATAGGATTCAGAATTGTCGATAGCCAGGACTTCTCCAAGCGGGCTTAGCGCTTCTGATAGGAAAGCTTTAGTTTTCAGAGGTTGAGGGAGGCCTACAATTTGTGCCCACAAGGCAATCTTATGGGTTTCAGGTGTAGGAGCCTCAGGGTCGAAATATGGAGACCAAGCAGAGAAGGTGATGATCTGCCCATCACACGTATATGTTCGGTCTGTCAAAGTCGATGTCCTACCCTCTTCATGAGAAAATTAAACTTCGAAAAAATTATTGCTGCGCATGGAAAGGGAGAGAAACGATCTGTGTAATCGAGTGCTAGCCCATTTCCTAAGTCGGCGAGGCCCGGGGCATTTTCCTTTAACCTGTCCCATAACCATTAGGTCCACAGTCTTGGCAAAGGTCTGCTCCAGTTCTTCCATAAGTTGCGGGCTGAGGGTAACCATCAGCGGAGGAGGGGACTCTTCCGTTGTCTGAGGGACGTCGGAGGAGGGTACTGCAGGCTCGGCTTGATCCCGACTGGTTTTCGGTGAATGCGCTGGAGAAGGCCGGCTCTGCGGGTAGAATTGCGGTAGGAATCGGATGAGGTCGGGCGAAACTCGGGTAAGTAGCGTCCGAAGGTCCTCTTCTTCTGTCCTCGCCTGCTGTAATTCGAGCTCCGCGTGCTCCATAATGAATGCCGCGGTCTTCTCCCTCTTGAGTTGAATACGCTGCTGAAGGAGGAGGAAGATGTCGAGATCCGCCGAATCCCACAACGCCGCCGGAGGGCGGCGGGGAGAGTTATCCGGGGAAGGGCGGGCTGAGTGAAGTTGCGACAGTTGAAGGAAAGGTTCGGGAACTGTTCCTTCGTCTGTAACCGCTTCGCCGGCTGCGCCCTGTTCATGAAGTAAAATATGATTGTCCAAATTTGAACGAGATGTGTTTCCAAGTGTTACCTGAAACTGAGAAGCTTGCGAGTTGCGAGACTCCTCGGGGGGTGGAAGTTGCACTTCCCGGGCGAAGCGTGGGATCTCCTCCCTTGAATCCGTGGCGGTCAGCGTCCTGAGTCCGTTAGAGTGGCCATGTGCCTGAGAGGACGAAGTACCGGTCGCGGCTAGCAGTCCTTGACTGCGGGTGCGAACACGCGAAGCGTATGTCGCCTGAGTTTCCTGTGAATCTAATGAATCTCCACTACAATCAAATGGCCTAGCTCCAGGTTCAGAGGCAACAGATTTGCCTCTCAACTTCTGGGCTCTGGCCCGGCCAGCTCCTCCTTCCGGTGCCATTAGTGAACCAAATGGGACGGGAATTTGTGCAACCTGTGCTCCGAGAGATGCAGGTTGCGACACTCACGATTGCGGGAGAGAATAAGAGAATGTCGATCGAAAAACTTAGCGCCTAGATAATCGGATCTGCAAAAAGCGAGAAGAATGTTGCGGCTCCGCTAATTGCGGAGCCGCCCCCCCAGCAGCAGCAGAGCCTTGCGCTCTACCAACTGAGCTAGGACGGCCGTGATTTCCGGGATTCACCTAGAAGCGCCACAATCATCACTCGGCGAAGTGATGACTCGGAGATGCACAAAAAGTCGAAGCTAAAGTTTATACCATCGATGAGATTGAGTCTGAGGCCAATGCCACCCATGCTTCCTCCGAGGGTTCTATGGAGGTTCGAGCGCGTTCGGTGCGCAGGCGGTTGTCCAGCCAAGTGGTGGTGAGCTCTACGGGTTCGTTTTCCAATGGCGCCCTTCATGTTCCAACAACCGATGCTCCAGGTGTCGATGTTCCTCATGCTGCCGATGTTGATGGTGTTGGGGTACCTGTGGGGGGAGATGAGAGTCATGTCGGCTCTGGAAATGGAGGTGAGGCATGGCCCGACTTTGGTTTCAAACTCGAATTGTCGGTGGCTGGTGCAGAGACGTCCTCCCCGGTTACTTCTGAAGTCACCAAGCCCGCTGGTAATGGGGTTTTGCGAGTTGATCCTCAGGTTCGTGGTCAAGCAACTGATGCTGCGGACGTAGTGGAGCCGGCGTCTGATGTTGTCCCTGAGCTTCGTCATGATCCGAACATTCCCTTCTCCGACGCTAGAGAGGGCCAGGCCACCTGCGAACGCAATGCAATTACAATGCCCAAAACCACACGTCACCTATCCAAAATGAAAGCAAGCTAACTCGTATCCAAAAATTGGTAGGCAACGCAAAACGTGCTCAGCAGGATTCGAACCTGCGCGGGCAAAGCCCACATGATTTCTAGTCATGCCCGATAACCACTCCGGCATGAGCACAAGAAAAGCGCATCGCCACCCCAGGGGCTCGAACCCTGGACCACAAGGTTAAGAGCCTTGCGCTCTACCAACTGAGCTAGGACGGCCGTGATTTCCGGGATTCACCTAGAAGCGCCACAATCATCACTCGGCGAAGTGATGACTCGGAGATGCACAAAAAGTCGAAGCTAATGGCTATAGTGTACAGTATCTTTCTTCACAGCCGTTCTTTCACAGAATTGAACATGGAGTTCTCTTGGGAAGAATTACACACCGTACGAGCGACATCTCTGATTCCGCTAGTCATGTCGACACGTCCAGCATAGGACTCGTCGAATTGACGACGGTATTCGGACAATATTTGGCAGACCTCAGCCAGGGAAGTAACGGTTAAACAAAACATCGACACAATACGAGCTCCTGCAAATAATACGTTAAGTAGAGCAACAACAAACTAAGGCGACAATAACCGATAGAAGTAACTTAGTTCATGTGTGCTTACAGATGGTATGATCAGTGTAAACCACCCTTCAAAAAATATTTAGGCCGCGAGGCCACTGCGGTGTTTGTAAGAGGGTGACAATGTTTGTAAAGCAGTTGCAAAATTATACTTGGCACACCTGCGTCTATCGAGCACCCCAATCCTGCATTCATGCAGGACTATTGTTGGTCCGACTGAATCACCACACCTTGCAATGTCCTGCTCCACCGCCATCCAGCTGGGTCGACAGTAGCCTTAACCGAGGTCTTCAAAGAAAAAGAAAGAGAATACAGCAAAACATGTGAAACAACAATTAGGATACTACATCGTAAAAAGTAACCAGAAATAAAATTGCTAGTACAGAGATAACTTATGATTAAACTATTCTCTGTTAAGATACTGACTTTAAAAATTCGTAGTATATGGCAAATGCTAACGGAGAAAGATGAGCACGACAAGCTAGATGGTTCATTGGGAAACTAATGTAATCTGTAAGTCTTTCAGAATCCAAATTTCTGCATAAACCTAAATATCACAAGACGATATTATACAGAACAACTTCGATGCATCTTGGTACAAACGGTATATCCAGGAGATCTGAAAGTTCCCAGCTAACACAGTTCAGTTAGAAAAATATTTAACATGAGAAGGTCTAATATACCTTGTTACACCGCATGAAGTGGCAGAGATGCGCAATATGTTGCAAAAGAGCCTGAGAAAGGGTTTTTGATGCGAAACTCCCAGAAAGTAATTTTCCCTCCAAAATTGGCGACTCTAAATGTTTTGTCTTACTCCATATCAATCAGACCAAGAATCTCTTCCTCAAGAAGATCATCCTCAGTTCGCTCATCGACTTGCTCCTGCGGTACGATCTCGGAAACGGGTTTCCGCTTCCGCTTCGGTTGCGCTGGCTGCACCCTGAGAGGCAGAATTTCAAGACCGTTAATGGAAAGCAAGTCTTTCTTCTGAACTTCCCAATTGTCCGCCAGTCCTTTAAGCTCATCACCAAAACTTGAAGCTGCCGCTGGATCCTCCTCAACCACTCCAAGACCCGTAAAAACCTGCTTCTTAGCCGCCGCGTAATCCCGAACAACAGACAAGACCGAATCCAACGACAAATCCCGACTCAAACTCCCATAAACGTGCTCCTGCAGAGGCACATTCGCCAACAACCTAAACCGCGCGTGCTTCAACCTCGCAGCCGCCTGATTCGCCAGCTTCTCGCACGCATCCGCGATACTCTTCTGGTCCACCGACACACACCCGAACAGAAACGCCTCCTTGCGCAACATCGTCCGCACGACCTTCAACCCCTCCGCATGCTCGATCTGCCGCAGCTCCTTCACCAACCCGTGCAGCTTCTCCAGATCCTCCAGGGACAAATAAATGAGATAATACGGCTCTACATACTGCGTCTCGTACAAACAATACAGCACGAACAACCCCCCGAGCTTCCAAGACAACGCCCTGTCCACGCTCTTCACATGCCCCAGCGCCGACGAATACAGCGACTGCATGAAAAACGCCTGCGTAGTATCCTTCGGACACGCCTCATGTATGAAGGAAAACCCGCGCGCCTTCCACAGCTCCCTCAGATGCGCCAGCGCCATCCCCCCCTGGCCCGCAAACGCCTCCACGAGCTCATGGATGTCCCGCGACGCCGCTGACAAATCCATCGCAGGCAAACTAGTCTCTCTCTCTCTCCCTCTCGATCTCACTCTCTCTCGCTCTGTCTGTCTGTCTCCATCAAAGTTTCTTGTTGCTTTCTTGTTTCTTGCGTCCCTCCTACTTTAGGGTTTCAGCACTGCTCATACCTATTCATCAACTGCCAACTACTTGATACTCTGATGATGGTATGTTGATATCTTGGTGATACCTAGGCGTTGGACATGAATTCTTTTTGTAGTACGTATTTATTTTTTTCCAATTCGAGAAGTTTGTTTTTAAATAAACAGCTGTCATCAATTCAGAAATTCCCGAAATACGACATGTGTCGGAATGTGATTCGACCGGGCATCTGGTCTAGTGGTATGATTCTCGCTTCGGGTGCGAGAGGTCGGGAGTTCGATTCTCCCGATGCCCCGGAAACAAGGGTATCAATCGTCAATTTGGCCGAGTGGTTAAGGCGACAGACTTGAAATCTGTTGGGGTTCCCCCGCGCAGGTTCGAACCCTGCAGTTGACGATACAGTAACCGGCGAATGACATTTTTCAATTTTCAACCCTAAAGCTGATTTCTTTCAACACTCATGAAGTCCAATCCGCAAAGCAATCCCATCCCTGTGAAGCTTTTTTCTCACCTCGACATTTACATCTTCAGAGACCAATTGGTTCAACAATTCTAAGACACTAGTACTAAAATTCAATCGCCGCAATTATGCATGCTTGTCTCTCAAATAAGGATCGTATCGGTAATGAATCTTCAGCTTCACAACTCAGCTCCAAAACCCGAGATGCATCTGAGCTTGGATCCTTGAAGTGTCAAAACCATTCGGAACAGACAAACTTTCTTGCTGCTGTGGCAACAAACGCAATGCACATTGGTATCCGATTTGAACATGAAATAAATTACTTAATCTAAAGTGGCACTTCATGTATCCAGCTAAGGTTCAAATATCAAGTTCACTTGATATGTGCCATCTTAACGTCCCACCTCCTGGAAATATTACTGAACTATGAGTTTTTCTTGAGAGGTGGTCGTGGACTTTAAGGAAGTCTGAAACGAATGCCTCCTACAAACTAGCGCCACTGTTACTGAACCTTGACTTTGTGATCGGCATCTAGGTCTTCTTAAACTCCTCCAGTAGACGCTCCATAGACACAGCGGATCATGGGCATTGGTGCTGTGAGGAGCAATACCAATTTGCATGAGTGCACGGTTCAATGAGGTAACCATAGACAGAAATGTCTCCGTCAATTATAGAAAAATCTTTTCTGAGAAACCGCATGTAGTTGACATTTCTAGCTCAGTAAGTAAAGAAGCACATATAGAAATTAAAGCTGCAAAATACAGACCCATATCAAAACTTTAATCGCACAAGGCAATCGAATGCATATAAGGTAATTGCAAACAAGTCACTCACCACATCTGACACAGTTGCGCGCGCTTTAGTTGTCAGCTCTAAATCTCTTTCGAAGTGCGGCAAATTTTCAACATCGATCATCAGGTCCATCGTTACACCTCCCTCTCCTTCTGTATCAAAACTCTCTTCGAGCTTCTGGACATCATACTTTTGAAGCTGCAAGGATAAACATTTCACCTCGGTCACTTTGTAAACTAATTGCCAGAACAGTACAATCGTCTACCGGGTACAAAACGTACAAATACAACACTTGATGTTGCAGGCTGCTCAAGCTTAGAATTTAATCTGTATTCAAACTTGCAGAGGTTGACCAAATGCACCAAAATATTCCTTTCGAGCTTTACAAAATTCTGAGAAGATGTACTTACAAGTGGGTAAAGTACGCCAAGGACATCGTATGGTGCCCGTATTTTCAGAGACACCTAAAGATTCCAAGAAGGAGCATTGTAAGATACAAGAAAACTAGACGTTTTTCTCAAAATACAGTTGTGTGAAAACAAAATGATGAGGCAAAAACAAAATCAAATGAGAAGGTGATAAGATTATTTGAAAGAGAGCACCTTAGCCTTGACGATAACAGTCTCTGCGCTCTTAAGGCAATCCATTGTCGCTGTTCCATATGCCCTCACCAACCCTCCGGTTCCTAGCTTCGTTCCACCAAAAAACCTGCATAAAAAGACACTCGATATCAGTTATAACTCAGAACACCTGGTGCAATATATCTCATCACTTTAGCCAACTAGTAAATTGAATAACAAGTCGCAAACTCTGATCGTCCCAAATTGAAGGACAGTAGCGAGTAATAGCACACAATCATCTTAAATATTAGAACACTAGGACTTGTAAACATCAACACAAACCCACCGAGTAACGACCACCATGACATGATCGATTCCAGAGGAGGTAATTGCAGAAAGCATGGGCCGTCCTGCTGTGCCTCCAGGCTCTCCATCGTCACTGAAGCGTGTACGGTCCCCAATCTGTGCCAGAGCAAACTCTCAGTCCCACTGAAGTTCCTTTCAACAAACACCTATCAATGCAAAGACTGAGCGAACCTAAACCCTAAACCTCGCTTGCAAGACTTAGGCAATATTGTGAAAGAATCACCAGGTATGCAGTATTAGAAGTGGTTGTAAACCTCTGGGAATTTTCACCAAACCATGCAGTAGCTGTAACCAAGGGACTGACTCCAATCGTCTGGCAATTTGATGAAATCAATTGTAATTTACCAACCTTGAAAGCCCAGCAATTGTGAGAAGCACTTGTGTCGCGCACCTGCAATCGTCAGCCCCGAGAAGCAACTATTTAGGAACACATAAGAATCAGCTCAGAGTTCTCATGAAAAGGGCAGCAACTAAGCCCCAAAAGGATTTGCTAAAATGGAAGAGGAGAAAAGCACTCGTGATCAGAGAAAGAGATATAATTCTTCAATGCTATTCATTGGAATGAATACCTGGGAGAGGAAGGACAATGCAGCTGCCTCGCCGTCCACTGGACTTGCAACCGCAATGAACTTGCTCTTCTTCACTTCCAATGTAAACGTACACGGCCCTGCGAGGGTCTTGTAGCTGGTCGGGGTAGAACTCGGTGCGGCAACTGCATCATCCTGCGCCTGGCTTCTCACGGACCCAATTCCCTTGTGCGATCGAGAAGCAGGAAACGAACCCACATTCCTCTGCGACTGCCAAACCCTAGAATTCCCAAACGCAATATGCAAAACTGGACGACTCAACATTCTAACCGCCGGATGTTGCAGCACGGATGCCGATGGTAAGCCATAGCAGACTGCATTACAAGCTCCAAGCGTGAAGTATGATTCTCGGGAGTGGCAAGCGGAGAAGAAAAGCAAGCGGAGGGATTGGGACAGAGGAAGTGGGTTGCAGAGGGCAATGCCGGGACGCGCACCGAGGCCAGGCATGAGATCCAACTACGCCTTCGCACGCATCCCACAGATGAGAAGCAGGCAACCTCTCTCCAAATCTAACCCTGAATTTGAACCTCTCTGCGACGACATCAAACGCAGACTAAAGTCATCCTCCACATCGGAATTCCACCTCCTGCATGAGGAATTGAGCTTCCTAGAGTGCCATAAGATCGTCACCCTTCCTTCATAGAAAAGCACGATGAACATTATCCTCATTCCTCAGCTGTGTGGGCACAATTCACAATCAATGGCAGGATGCTGTGTAAGCTGCAGATTGTGTGATGATGCTCATCATCCATGAGAGGTCGAATTCAAGTGTCAACCTAGTTACATATGAGGACGTTACGCTGAGGACTCGGTGCTCATCACCTTGGACATGGAATTTGTGGCAATGCCTGAGGTGTGTTACAAATTTTTAAGGCGTGTTACCAATTTTTGGCTCACTTGGGTTACATCCACTCACAGTGTTTTCGATGTTCAAGTATTATCATGGTCAGATTGATATATGCAGGCTTGAGAATCAACTGGAGATGAGTTGAAGCTCGTTTACAACATCCCAACTGCATGGCTTCACATGTTAGGATTCAGTCTTTGAGTGATCGAGGACCTGCTGTAGATGGTCGTAACAGAAGGATTGATTCCGGAGTACTCAGGAGGGCTTTGAATTGAGACAGCGATTGCCAATATGTGATTCTAAGTACTGTGATTGATTGCATTTAAACAACTTGATCCATACCTTCGGCGAGGGAAAAATTGCTTCAATGCAGTCTGCTCTGAAATAAAAAGATATGAATCCTATGAGGAGAAGCCATCGACCTAAATATTATATTCACCAGGATTGTGATTTAGCATCATCTCAACAATGAGGATGCCCATTCAAGGTTGGGTTCTCCAGTAGCTGAAGTTGTTGCAAGCCCTTCTCTGGAGGTCCTACACCGAGTAATTCCACTGCTGAGACAAGAAGGTAGAAGACTCTCCAGCATTTCGATATCCTGACCTTATATCAGTCTCTTCGCACAGGGAGTGGCAACAATCAGTGCAGCTGAGATGGCAATGATAGTCCATGCATCTCCCAGCTTAGTTTCACCTTGTCCATCGCTGGTTATCTCTACAAGACGACACAGCAAACCCTCTTGAACTTGCGTCAGATACGCAGCGCTTGCAGCTCTCAAATTCATGTCTCGTATCCCTGTCTGATAATTGAATAGCCACAGACAAAGCATTTTGCTGTTAACCTCGGCACTTCACATACCCGACTGAGGCACACACATCAAGTCCACTCGATCATATGCTCTCCCACCCGCTGGAAACTCCGGGAGGTCGACGGTACTCCACTTTGGTGTCGATGAGTCATAAAGCCAAGCCCCAACACTTCCAAATCTCTTGATGACATCCGGTCTATTCTTTGCAATTACCATCAAATAGCCACGGCATGCACGCAATACCAGAATGTGGACTGTTTTATAAGGACGCTCAAAGGGTTCACATCTGTGCGTCTTGTCCAGAACCTCTTCAATGTAATACATTGGTGATTGGTTTTCACCCTCGTCGCTCTCACTCTCGTCACAAGCAGGACTGTCATAACCCAATTAACTGCAGCACAAAGTGTCGCCCCTTGTACAATGCAGAAGCTGCAGTCCTCAAAGTCTCTGATAATGCATCTGAAGCAGCGCCTCCTGCTCCACCCCGCAACCGGTCCTGTAATGCACAGGCTACCCGAAGATAATCCAGCTTCCCATCTCCTCTTCCGATCAATATATCCCCATTCTCCGTGGTACCCATCTGCTTCTAAAACCCCACAATGTGATCATTTACAAGAAAAAATGTTGCAAGATCTAGAAAATCTAGACTCTGTCTTACACTGTGAAGCCAGTGTCGCAGTTTCGCAAATCTAGTTCAAAGTTCAAAGGTCGTCACCCCATCACAGAATTCCTTAGCCATCAAGTAAACCTTGTATCCTCAGAAAACAGGATTTCCGCTCATGGGTCTCAATGCAAAGCTCGTGATTAATTACCCACCATGCGGTTTTCAGCTTAATCACATCACAGAGAAATCCTTAATCCTAACTCAATCATTAGTGCGGCAAGCAGCAACGTTGAGAAGCTGAACGGCATCGGAAATGTGAAGAATCAAACACAATACCAGCATTGAATCCACTCCCACAAGTTCAATTCATCGCTGGTTTAACATATGAGTAGCTCCTCAACTGCTCTGTATGTGCCTTGGTTTCGTAACTTCGTAAACGTCGATCTAGTCGAGCATTTCTAGTCGGCAAGAAGTGAATCAATGGTTCTAGTCAGAATGAGGTTTAGAAACATGTTGAATGACTATTTTATGACTCTCTTGTTCCTGCAAAGTTCACGTTAGATAATTTTGGCTTTCTGTGCTAATCTAGGCTGTTCGATTTCTACTGGATTTCTTATTCGACATTGGAGCGATTTGTAGGAATAGAACACTTCGAGTTGCAAGGCGTTATTCGACATTTGCTGGAAGTGGACACAATGCTTGGGAGTGGGTGAGTTTTGATGCATGCAGAGTTTTTGTTCCCTCTGGATGGCAGAGGTGAGTGAACTCACCTGCATCTGAACTACATTGATCATCACATGGAATGCTGTAATGGTTGTGAATGTGTGAATGTCCAGCAGATTGAAACATTCATTATCACATGGGTCTCGTTTATTTCTGTCATCCAGACTATTGTGTGATGCTATTTACTGTAAGTGATTTCTTTCAGTTACCGGTAACCCCCCCGGTTTAAGAGAAGACATGACGATGCAAATATATAACAGATACCTTCCGTGCTTCCGCAGCAGCAAGCACAATGCTTTGATCAGTTTGGAAGAACTACTATGTTAAACAAGAAATGGATGCCACTCGACTGGATTAACTCAAATATACACTCAACAGAGAAGCACTTGTTCAGAGAAAATCTCACTGTTCAGTGTTTATTCATAAATCATGATTCAGTGGCGGCCTAAAATAATGCACCACCGTCCAGAGTGAGCAACTGCGGCAATCTGGTCACTACTCTGCACTTATTTTCATGCGCAGCTGCCAACACTGAAAAAACAAGCTGCTCAAACACTTTCAATAAATTCTAGCCTTCACTTGAGAGTCTAACAAATGACTACTGTTTCATTCTTGCAGTAGAACGGGGAGAACAGTTGCATGCTTGTCCCTGTACACCAAGTTGTTGATACATCTATCCACCCAGCCAACGCCAATGCTCACGTCGAGAGCTTGATCCACTATTGTCGTCCTATTTCCTCGAAGCAGTGCATACAAAATCTGAAACAGAATTTAAAATATTAAAAAATCGAAACATCATCGTAGCCAGCTCCAAATAAAAACGTAAATCTCCAGCAAACCAAAACACTAGCTAGACACTTATACACTTCAACATACGCAAAACTGATACTTCTGAAAATACCCTGGCAATCTGATTTGTATTGAACTCTGCAATGCAACCTGAAAACATACATCAGCTGAAAATAATAATGTCAACTAGGTGTGGATCCAACCATGTCGGAGCTCACTTACCTCAGCTAGAGCACAGGATCGTCAGTTGCTCTCCTAGTAACCACCTGCCGGTGGTGACTTGTACACTGGAGAAGGAGAGTAAGGAGGAGACTTGTACACTGGAGATGGGCTATACGTGGGGGAAGGAGGCGACTTGTAAACTGGGGAAGGGCTGTAAGTGGGGGAAGGGGGGGACTTGTAGACAGGGGAAGGGGAGACATAAGGAGGAGACTCGTACACTGGGGAGGGAGAGACATAAGGAGGGGACTCGTAAACTGGGGGAGCTGGAGGAGGAGGGCAGCTCGGCAGTGTAAGAGAGGGCAGTGGGGGAAGTGTTAGCCCATGATGCTTGTGACTCTTGAATTTCTCCTGGCCGAAGTTCACATCTTCCAGAAGCCTGGCCGATGTGAAGGTGCAGCTCACTAGCACCAAGGCCACCACGAGGACTTGGGATGCCTTCATCTTGAGCAAGCTGCGAAGGAGTCGAATTCTGGGAGAGTGAGGTGAGCTACTGCAGGAGTGATGAGAAGATGGTTACAGCAGGAGGAGAACTGAACTGATATAGCAGTCTGCCAACGACAGGGGCCCTACACGATTACATCAGTCCAAAAGTTGCCACCAACTTTCTTCGCAAAGGGCTCTGTCCTTCCAGCGCTATCCTGGTGAAGCAGGTACACCATCAATGTCGATCATTTGCCGCTGCCCGGCTCCGCCTAACTCGATTATGCCTGGTCACATCGTGGCTTGTGTATTTGAAAGAGATTAGCAATAATCTAGTTGCTGCTCAAGATTGAGCCTTACGACCGCTAAACAGCAATGCAAATGAACACACGTACTTTCCTGATGAGAACTTTACACTGCATGTTCTTGCTGCAAGACGTCGAAACGAATGCTGGCGTCAGAGCCTTGGAAGGAAACGGATGGTGCATAATAAGAGCCATCTGCACAGACAGTTCTCTGATATTACTATCACATTTGATCGAGCGGTTTTGTTTATTTATTTGAAATCCTAATTTCAGCCGCTTCATTCAAGTCACTAATAAACAGCAGTGTTTGGGGACCATCAATATGTTCGGGTAAGTACCCTGGAGCTAATAGAAAATTTTAGAGCCACGAGAAACTGGCGCAATGTCCGAAGAATATTTGCATTCCAGTAACTGGTTAGATTAGTTGGAGAATGAAGAACCTTGGAGATACAGAGCTGGAAGTTTAGCAACACCGTGAAGCTCTCTCCAGTGCCGAATCGATATCCGGGAGATGAACCAAATTTGGCTTTTTCGTAAATCATCATGACAAGTCGCAGAACTGACACAAATTCATGTGGTTCATATTTATAAAAACCTGCACTCCTCTGCACAGCACCCCAATCAGTATGCCGGTCTTCAAACCACATCCGTCCATTTTGGAACTTGTCTGAATATTCACCTCGGTCATACCTTGTTTCTTGAGTACCTTGAAAGACCAGCTCATAGCTTATGGCGTTTTGATCATGGTTGCAATCTAGGAACAAGCGGCAACTCCGGGCCAACGCCAGAACAAACATGGATGCTTCGCCTTCTGAAAATCATAAAAAGAGAATGATAAAATTTATTGAATCGTATTAATCACTTAATCTCCATCAATGCATACTTAACCTGCTTAACACATTTTTGCCTTCAAGATATGGATTTCAATAATTTTCCGACGAGATCATGATCTTGCGTCGGCACTTGAAAGTGGAATATGATGTTGTGAAAGAATGATTAACGGAGCCATGAAGGAAGGAAGTTGAAAACCTGACCTGCTTGGCAGAACTGTGAAGCCAGACTGTACGCATTCAATGTAAAACCTGACACTCAACATAAAACCGTTGCTCTTCGCTTGTCCACACTAGCACCTTTCTTACTAACCTTCAAGCCAGTTCATGCAGTGCTGGAATTGGCACTGACCTTCATGCCATTTGGTCTTCCAAAACCTTCAAAGCATTGTAACTTTTGAGACTAAGTTGTTACCAATCAGCGTTGTCATAACGGTGACCCACGAGGACACGGCTGAATTGCGTTCAGTATTATCTGGCATCCCAACAGGTATCAGAGTAGGCTCGGATGATCTTATGGATTTCAATTACTTCTAGGTAGACAGAACTGAGAACTCGAACTGTTTCAACGTGCACTATTTATTTTCACGACATAACATTGTCAGTATTAATACACGTACATGGAGAATCCGTCTGTAAATTATAAATAGAAACTGGGAAGGAGGGCTGACGATGGGATCACCTGGAATGCTGTAGTACAATAACGTGTAGATGAACATCACAGTAGTCACGCTTGCCGAATAATACTCAACATCAAGTATTTTAGAGTCTCCCGTGAAACTACTTCCAAACCGGAGACAGCGTGGACGTTCACCGACCCCAAAAAATCTCACTAATTCAAGTGGCATCATGTACTGTCCGGTGATGTTTGAAGAACGATCGAGACTCTGTCAAACTTCATCACGATAGCCGTAGTTCGTCTGTCATACGACACATAATGCTTACATGATAATCATAATGTGATGAGTTCCCATAAATCATCAGCCTGAAAGTAAAACTCTAGCAAATTATTAACGAATATAGGTGTTTCGGAAATGCACTTGACCACGTCGACATTGCCAAAATGATTTTCGATACGGTACAAAAACAATTATACATGCTTCAGAAGTCATCCTGGATAAATCGGGATACAGGAGGATTGTTAACGCATTTTCGGATTACGACAGGCTAAGCCTCCAGGCAAAAAATGTACCTGTAAACGAAGCGGTACTGTCATAATGATAAAGTATTTGACCACAGTGAGGTTCCAAGAACATAAGTCGGGTGCATAAACTAAACCTGTCAACACCCCTCCTTCTCATATAGTTCCAATCACATGCTAAACTCCAATGAAGCTGTCAGTTCACAGTGTGAAAACACTACGCAACCTGATTTTCTTGCCATTGTAGCCAGAAAAGCACGACACAGACAAATGAGCACTTATTCGGTAGTCAAACTATTGCAAGTGGATGTAAGGCCAAGTACTCGAGATGAAGTACAAGGGAAAGTCCTGCTCAGAGTTACCAACTACAGCTAAGACTTGGAAGGACATATCTCCAAAATATTGACAATGGCTTCACCTGAGTCAGACGTGTAACTAGTTCGACGACATCAGGAAGTTCTCACAGAAAAAGCACTTCCTGATAGTGTACTAACGTTGTAAAACTTAGGTTGTCATTTCATTGTACAGTACAATAGAGCCTCATCACTATGATATATGTCAATTACCTGTTGGATGGTTCTTAAGCGATCACCAAATAGCCCAATCCAGGGACTTCGCGCCCAAAATGCACTGAAACAAAAACGCAAATCACTGAAGGAACCACTGAAGGTTAGTACCTTAAGCTTTCAATGTGGTCACATGGATGGTACTAAACTGCTATTAGCAATCATTCAAGGTCCTGGCTCTGACAGCCCAGTTCATGTACGATCCAATTCATTCTTTATATCCACACTCACATCTGCCGGGCAGTAAACTGAGAAAGCAAACGTTCACACCGCAAAATGAAGTCTGCTACCGTAGCTTTTATTGGTGAATACAACCAACGATTTCAAAAAATCGTAAATAGATAATCAACCTATTCCTAGTTATATAATTAAATACTCTTTATGCATTTTGTGAACTTGCACTCTATGTAATTTGGCTACTTGACATGAGTATTCCTAATTAAACGCTCTAAGCCTGACGATGCCCTTTTTGCGAGCTACAGATCCGTTCTAAAAACCTTATTTCTCTTACTTGTTGCAGGCTTGAAGCCAGTTGCCCTGACTACTAAAATGGAGATAGTGGGAGCTCTGCCCAGCTTGGCAAGCTGTAGTACCCCCTCTCCACCCCATCCATCCAACTAGCATAAAATGACATAAAACAAAAGACAATCTATCAATCTGTTGAAAGGGGAAAACGGTCCGCTTTAAATGTTTACACATTGAAACGGAATAGCATAACATCGCCCTCTTGCACAGTGTACTCCTTACCCTCTGCACGCATCTGCACATGAATAGACACACGTTTGTAAATTTTAACGTCCCTCTCATTCAACGGCCCCAATTAACTTTTACCAAAAGACTCAAAAAGTGGTTTCAAGAAGAAAGATCGCAGATATAAAAACAAGCCTTACCAAGCCCTTCTCCTTTGCAGCCGTGTATGAACCTGCTTTGACGTAGTCCTCGTACCCAATCTGTAAGCCAATATCAAGAGAAAAGGTTAGACTTGCAACAATCAGATTGAGCACCGAAGTACTTCCACAGCAGCACGTCAGTTTGAGCAAAATGCAGGTAGCAATTACAAGAGTTTTGCAAAAATGTACGAAGGAATCCCATTGAAAGTTTCATCAGAATTGAGGACTTACAGTCTCGGCACGAATGAAGCCACGCTCAAAATCTGTGTGGATGACCCCTGCAGCCTGCGGTGCTGTCATCCCAGTCAAGATCGTCCATGCCCTCGTCTCCTGCCAACGTTAAAAAAAATAAGTCTTGATGCTTCGAGTTGATCAACGATATGTAACATTAAATTCAAGAGATTATGTTCTATACTTGATAAACAAAACAAATGTACTACAGGTGGGTTAATTTTTAGGATATTTTATGATCAGTAACGAGAAAACTTTTCACTGAATCTGCACAGTAAACATGAGAGTAAACAGGGGCTGTTGAAGTGACCGAATAAAACCAAAAATTTGAGCATGGTACTAAACTTGAGATGTAACGAGAGAGGGAGAGATTAGACGAAGACAGAAACATAAATTGTCAAAACAAGCCTAATCACAGTTCTCCGCCTAACATGGATAATCGTGAAAATAGACGGAAAATACTGCATGAGTGAGTGGAACGAAATAACAGAAAAAAAGTCTAAGAAAAGGGGAATTGCCAGAATGTTAATGGCGAAGTTCTAAATCCAGTTGTTATTAAGAAGGTACATGACGGACTAATGCATGAATCAAGTGCTAGAAGTTTTCAAACCTTTTCTCCAGATGTGAAGTATGTTCTCAATCCCAGCAGGTTGTATGTTGCTCGCACAAGTGAGCCTAGTCCTCCTTCACTAACACCTAATGACTGCAAGTAGTCTGACCTCTCCTCTGGGTCAAGCTCGGTCAGTTCCGCCTCCACCTACATTGAGCAATCGTTTTCTTAGTATCGTTTGCAGATAGTGACCAATTAAAAAACTAGCACCCGGGACCATGATATTCAATCAGGTTTTCTGATTGATGCCACTACAGATACGATACGAGGCTTGATGTGGCTCAAAATGAGCATCATAGTGTCCAAGTATGGCTGTACTATTACAGTGTGAAAAGTATTTCTAACTAGGAGAGAATAAGAACCACACCTGAGCTGACACCACCACAACTTCTGCATTGAGTGCTGCAGCACATTTCCTGACTTTAGCTACATGAGGATTTCCAGAAGCATCAGCAAGCTCCGCCTCTGCAACATTGGCAGCAAAAATTACAGGCTTCATGGTGAGTAGACAAAGCTGTTCCACGATCTTCCTTTCTTCATCATTTAAAGGTACCATCCTTGCCGGCTGACCATTCAGCAATGCCTCATTGATTTTTTGAAGAGCTGCTTGTTCAGCTTCTTCCTGTAAAAAGACGCCGAGTCCGAGTCAATCACCCAAATAGAAATTACATAGGAGATGCAGGATCGATATAATCCCTCCATGCTTAATGTACCTCATACATGCTGTACACCACGCATTAACCTATCTCACATGATCGTCTCATGAAATGACCACCAATCAGAGCTGACAAAGAAGACCAATGAGGACTATCATTCAATAGTTGATTCAATGAGGTAATGCTACCTTCGCCTTGACTTGAGGGTCCTTTGCCCTGCCTTTCTTGAGCCTCTCCAATCTCTTCTCGATCTGCAAACTTCAAACATCGTGCCTTTGAGGATCAGAATACTCACAGCAAGCTTAAAACAGAACTCACAGCCGTCATCACATGCCATAAGCTACATTGAAGCCTACTACTAGTCGACACTGATAGTATTGAAGAAAGTTAAAGAGGCACACGACAAACAAATTCAAAATAATGTATTAAATTTGAACTTTAGCGAAAGTTTTGTGCAAGAATTCATGTTAAATTAACAATACGAAGAATACACAAGACCACGGCATACAAAAAGAACTAAGAGTCACAGTCAAAAACAAACAAAATAACTTCGTAGTTTTGAGACAAGCACATGCTGTTTAACACTCGAAAACGCGTAATTCAATATATTTCTCTAGAGACTGGAATTTCCGGCAACAGGCCAGCAATCTAATACTACAATTAGTATAGAAGGGACGCATATTTCACCTGAGATATGTCTGCAAAGGCCAATTCTAGGTTGATGATGTCAATGTCCACCTCAGGGTCCACTTTTCCATTGACGTGTACAATGTCGTTATCCTCGAAGCACCGAACTACCTTCCTACCCACATACTCAAGCACATCAGCCTCTAAGAACGGAGTGTCTTCTTCAAAGAAGAAGGAGAAGGTAGAAGGCGTCCTAACGAACAAAAAAATAGCAAAATAGAGTAAGATTAAATGTGTATAGCTTTCATAAGTACTACTACATGAATGGTTGTACGCGATAAACACAAAGTGCTACTTCAGAAGTGCTTCACCTGAAGGATGCAGTCGACTTCCCGAATGTGCGAGAGAAACTTGTTCCCGAGACCCTGCATGTCCCGTGCACATAACATGTGAGCATACATTAACTACATTGATCAATTAAATAATGAAACTAAGTAGTACTAAATTTTGCAATTGCCCCAACATCCGATCAAATTGTACAAAGACCAAACATTAGCATTGAGTACTGAGCAATGATCAGCTCAGAGAAACGCATCACCTATTTGCAACTCAAAAAAACACTTCATTGCTGCAGTAAGCCCGTTCAACAGTAACGACATATACACATAAAGCATAAGATGGATGAGACCATCTGTAAAGTATAAATACAATAAACAAACCTCTCCTTGACTTGCACCCTTAACAAGACCAGCAATATCCACGAACTCCACACTTGTGGGAACAATCTTCTGGGACTTGCTGAGGGTCGACAGAACCTCCAACCGTGGGTCTGGCACAGCTACCACGCCAACATTGGGCTCTATCGTGCAAAAAGGAAAGTTCGCCGCCTGAGCTTTCCCATTCTCCACCTGCCCCACCAATTCGCAACTCTCATCAATCAGTTCCTTCTGCAGGATCGAATGTCCCGCTCTCCCGGGCATGACCTAAACCAAATCTAAAACTAGAGATAAAAAAGTAACACCCCCGTATCCGTCCTCATTTAAAAACAGCAGATAGTATTGAACTAAATTGACGTCTTCTCGTACGTCCAAATTGACTAACACTACTGCCTCAATCACTTGTATCATCACAGTTCTCTTAAACCAAACAACCATGGACACAATTCACCTCCATTCGTCGGACAGTCCTAAGTTCAATCCGTCTATTCTCATGAAAACTAACTTGCATCAGAATGCCGCAGGGTCATCAGAAACGCAATTCCACGACCTTCAAAACCCCTTCCAAACAGCTCACGAGCGTCGAATTACTCTCAGAACTTCCGAAATTAGGTCAAAAGACGAACAAGACAACCCCTCAGCAACCCAGAAGTTCTTACCAGGGCATTAAACAGAGTAGATTTCCCCACATTGGGCAGCCCAACAATGCCACTCTTGAGCGCCATGCTCACCCTCCCAGCCGAGAACCCCCGCCTCATCTCCACGGACCAAACCCGCTGCCCCATAACACTAGACCCCCCGCAGTCCAGCCTCACCCCACCGCCTCCCATCCCACGAGCTCCACCAAATCGGCTGGAGAACACCACCGTGTGGTGCGTCACCACCGACGCTGCTGCAATCAGAGGAATCCGCGTGCGACACAGCACCGCTGGAATGTGCGTCGCCATCGCCATCCCCCAAAATTCCCAAAATCCCAAACCCTGACCGAAATTCTCAAGTGTGGGTTCGATTTGCAGCGCTTAATGAGACGATTTCGAGGTGGGTGGGCGCGCCCTGGCCTGGAGAATGGGCGAGGAATTCTTTTTCCGGTGCTGGGTTGCGGGTGAAGTTGGAACTTGGGTTCCGGGTGTGGGTTGGGTTGTGTGTTGCTCTTTTCTTTGGTGTGCGCTCTGCAGGGTTTAAGCTTATCTTCTTCGTCGCTCCAGGGTTTTAGCGACGAACGAAGGCGGGCGTTGGACGAATTCTTGGGGTTTCGTTCGCTGGGCGTTTCGACGTGAGTATTCGTCGTTGGACGAGATCTCGACGGTGGACGTGAGCGGTCGTTCTTTGACGTTAGCGTTCGTTGGATGGAGGTCTTGGCTTCAACACTCAGCTTGCCCAATTCATGGGTAAGGTCTGAAGTGTTGGGTTATAAATAATGTATAGGGTGAGCCCCGGTCTGGAGAAGCTCACACTGTTGTATCGTAAAAAGATATACCATGTCAAAACATCAAAAGATCAACCTTGGAGTCTTAATTCAAGAATTTGATGGAGATAGAAAAGGGTGGGAGTCGTGGAGAGATCCATGGTCTTAGTTTGTACTGCATCATGTCACTTAGCTCAAGGGAAAAGGGTGGTTGGTTGGCTACTTAATTTGGATTTGTATTTTAGTGTTTGTGTTGATGGATTCATAAGATCCCGATGATTGGCAATTGTCCTTATCTCAATTATCAGTTGATCAAAGTTAACCATTTACTTCAAGACAACGTTTGCGAGATGAGGCTGGACTCCCTTAGCGTTGTGTGCAACCACAAACAGAGCCAGGTATCCTGCAATTTACTCTTCGAGTCTTACAATTGGATATGAGGGCTTTAATTATTGTTTTCAAATCTAAACCTACACTTTCCGGGAGCGCTATCAAATGGTGTTTAAGATGAGCTTTGAGAACAACAATGAAAATCAAATGGTGAGCCGCATTTTTAGTGAAGTCGGGCATTGTTTTCGCTTCAAGGACAATTCAAAGTCCTGATCAAAGAACAAAGAGCAAGCTTCATTGTTACGGTTATCTTGAATATTTTGGAATTTCTGAGTGTTGAAAGTAGATACTTCATTTTATTCGAATTATGGTGCTGATTTGAATTGTAGGACATTACCAAAAACGTGATTTTCTTATAGTGACTTGCTTTGATTATTTTTTTAAATGAATATTATAATTTTATAATGCTATTATGATACTAATTAATAGAAATATATTATTACTTTGTTGTTGCAAGAAAACTTTGGCAAGTGATGTATGGTTTTTATTTTTTATATTGTATAGGTTTAAAACTAGTTATACAAATTATCATTTATCGATGCCAAAGGCACTAATGATTTGCAATGACTAATAAGACACCATATAATTTAATAATTATTAAAAAATAAATTAACATTCTATAGATAATTTTGAAAAGATCCACGTTTAATGTCACATTCATTGAATGTGAATTAATTACTTATTAAGCCTACATTTGTAAAATTATTATGGAATAAAGATGAACATTCAAAGTTAATTTTTGAATTGATGAATTAGAATAAAGATAGGTGCATTTGTTTTAATGTTCAAAGATGATAGATTTTACATGTATATTGTGACATTTGAGTAAATATTTTGAAAATCATTTTTTTTCAATCTATCAATATTAACATATTTATGAAATCAAAACATCTGATTATTTATAAGAGAGACACAATATTTTAATATTTATTTTAGATTTTCAGGATCGCACATTTGTTGCAGCATTTATGATTGTTATTTTTTTGCGAGCAGATTCTACGTTGTTTGTTGCAGATTTAGTGAAACTTTGATAAGTTGATGTGAAGATAATTACCAACAATTAGGCATTAAAGATAAAGCGACTTGATTATGTGATGGCCGCCAATTGCGGGGAATGTGCAAAAGGGGCTGTCGAGGACGTAATGTCAGTGTAGAGAGCCGTTCAACAGTAGCTTGCCGACGTGAAGCGCACAATCATTTTCCTCTCTTCAAACGATGGTGTTGGCCGAACCACTATCATGCTTACTTGTCCATTTTGTTAGGCAAACATGGGAAACAAGTGGGCCTCCTCGACATGGACCTCTACGATCCTAGTCTTACTTACATTCTCGGGTCGGATGAGATAAAATTGCATAACTTAACAATATAAAAAAATGAAAAACCTCTAACGACACCATAACAATCCTCCAAGAAGTTGTATATTTTAAAAAAACATATAAATTGAATACAGAGAGAAAAAGACTATTTGTAAACAAAGGTCAAAGTAAAAGTAATATAAAAGTCATACAACTCTTTATGTCTCCATTTAACATGGATTCACAAATTTCATTTAATTCAATGAGTAATGCTATGATTGTGATTAGTTCACTTGTCCTCTTACCTTCTTCCTGAATAAAACACTTCCAATTATCATACCTTCCTTCTTGATCGTGCATCCAACATTTAGCGACTCAATTTAAGAATCATTCCAACACACATACAATAAACAACTCAACAAGAGTATGATTGCACGAACACTTTTACACAAGAGTACATCGAGCCATTCTAAACCAAATGCACTATTACGCACATCACATGCTCTCACATCTCTTTAAATGCGGCTTCAATAATTTTCCACATAGTGATCAGCAAAATCATCTAAAGTCAAGAAAACGTAGTCATTTGACAAAATTTAGTGCCGCTGCCGAACAAAGCACACGATATTGCGAAATTTTTACTACAAGAACGTAGTATAGTACAAGAATCGAGCCATTATTTGAGTCTAACTAACAAAAAAAGTATGCTTAAACATCTCAATGGAGCAATCTTAGTGTAAGGGCCGTTTCTATAGTGATTAAATTCAAGAAGCGAAATTAAGTATTGTAATTAGGGGTGCACTGAAGGATCGACGAGCTACTTAATGCAAGGCGCCTCTCATATGCAACGATCAATGCACATGATTCAACTAGTATGAATGCGGAGTCATTTGGGAAAGATTGAGAAGAATTTTTCTACAAAAGATTCTCTAGTAACATGCCGCCGCTCACACAATGGTAGGCGTGCTACTATTGCTGTGGATGAAACGCAGCTTCGAAGCCTTAGAGCTAAATTTAAAGACAACAACTTGACAACAATAAAAGCCAAGTATTGTCCTTGGAACACCCCTGACTTTATAATGGAGAGCTTTCTACAGTGGTGAGCCTTACCCTCAAATTTACATAGTGTATACATAATATAGTGCAACTCGTTGATTCGTGCTAATTAGTGTGGGAGGTAAACTTGACCTACATGACCGGTTAGTAGTAATTTGGAGAGTTTTTATGTAATAATGAGGCTTGATCTACGTTTTCTTAACATACTACAAGCTACTTGAGAGCCTCATAATTATTGTAAGCTGAAGAACCATTCTTACAATTTTGTGAAGTATTAAAATAACAGCTCACTTGCTTAAATATATCTCATATCTATGTTTTATCTAAAAATATGATTTGATCTGATTGAATTGTAAATGAATGTTAGATTTACGTAAAAAACTTAGGCCTCTATACACTAAAGTTGAGAAGCCATGGAGAACAAAAATTTGACCATGATTGTGTAATGTGTAATTCAATGTGTTACGCTATGATTGTGTTAAATTCACCTTCATCATCCATGCTATTTTCAAGTATACACATGTATACTTAATTGACATTTGTGATTGTTAACCTTGTAGACTCTACTATCACTTAGGTTCGTTTTGGTGTAGGACAATTAACAATAAAAAGAGTTGGTTTTGTTACAAGTGCAATATAATCTGATGCTATTTCTTTTGATTTTTTGTTAGATATTTGCAATGTAAAAGGTGACTTTATTTTTTGAAAAAAATTACCCACACTAATAACATATAATCAATAAAAATTTTACTCCAATAATTGTGTTTCTTTCTACGTTTAATATGGAAACCATATCACCTCAAGAGAATAAGATATAAAATTAATCACGACATGTCTCATTTACTTTTGCTTTTAGCCAACATTTTAGCAAAATTTTGTAGTATACCGGCCTTGGTGGCCAGCCATAGCCAACTCCAATTCAGAAGGCTTCTTTGATCCATTTTCGACATAAGTTACAGCGCTATAAGGTGAACCTCCTCTGATCTCATCAAACGTAAACATCCTCAAACCAAAAGCATATCCAATTGAGACATACACCATCACATGATGCACAAGATGAGTAATACTCGTCAGTGCGGTGGTCTCTTGACCTCCACCTTGAGAGCCCGTGCTCTCATACAACCCCGCAGGCTTCCCAGCAAGAGCTTGCGTAATCCACAACGCCCAGTTGAATCATAGAAGGCCTTCATTCTAGCTGCATAACCCCATATCTTGTCGGAAATCCAAACAAGAATCCATCAACCTGCTCTGATGGTCGAAATGGACTCATCCTTGGGCAGCGCTTTCATCATGGTTAGAGCATTCTTTGAGAGAGTCTCCGGCACTTGATACAAAAATCCATCAACTCCGTCCACAGAGTCTACCCCTTCTTTCATCTTCTTCGCCATGGCAAACACATGTCTATACGTTAAGTAGAATCTGCATAACAAAACTCTCAAGATTAATCAAAACAGTTTTGATTTAACATAATATGCAATTCAAAAGACAAAAATATTCATTCATAATTGCATCAAAAACATGAGAAAAAGATCAAACAAAACAAAGTAAGTGAAGTAGGTAAATTACATAATGAACACCTTGACATTAGCACCTACAACCGCAACATTGAGTGGATTGTTGTCAACAATCTTTTCTCCGTCTACAGATGCTTCAATAGTCTTTATTTCTCCGTTTTCTTCACTCATAAATGCATCGACAACCTTCTTATCTTCATTTTGAGGAGCATCGGCGGTTCGTTCTTCATCTAGAGGTGCTTCAGCTTACTTTTTTTCATCAGAGACAGGTGCATCGGCAATCATTTCATTGTCCATCATTGATGCATGGACAATGATTTCTCCTATGAAGAAGTAGTCGAGTCTGACTCCATCTGCACAAAGTTGTTCTTGCTTTGAAACATGAAACAATATTTCCATGTAGGACTTGTAATGTAATAAGAAAAAAAAGAACAAAATGTTATATTGAACTATATTAGTGCTTTGGAAAGTAGATGAGATTATATTGTTTGATGATGGTTTATTTGTTTATTTATTTATACCTCGATAGAAACTCTTACCATGTATTTAATTTTAAATGTAGACATCAAAATAAATGCTATAATAAAAGTCAAGTAAAAGTAAAACGAAGATTTGTATTTTTCAATGATAAAAAAACCAAATTGGAACTAAAAAACAACTTTGCAAAACATTCTTTGTAGCAAATAACTAAAGAAGCATAAGAACATCATTTAATATGGTAAAATTGGATCTTTAAATTTAGATTTATTTGTTGTATCGTTCCAAATTTGTAGTCTTTTTATCTTTGCAAAGGTTGTATCTATATTGTTTATTTATATAGAATTCTTCTTTGTATCTTCATAAACTATATATATATATATATATATATATATATATATATATATATATATATATATATATATATATATATATATATATATATATATATATATATGTATATATATATATGTATATATATATATGTATATATGTTTCTATTTTCTACATAGTGTCAATTTCGAAATGCGTTTGCAAACTTCCTTATAAATCATGAATCTACAATGCTTCTAAAATCAAAGTTGAAGAAAGAAAAATCAAATGATATATATTGAAATAAAGCACAAATTGACCACCTTTGAAATTCTTCTTACTGCATATTAATGATAATGATCTCAATAAAACAATTTAGACAAAATATACATTGTAAATTGATATAGCGGCATCATTCTTAATAAGAAACAATATACTAATAATGTCAACAATAGGTTGTGGTATTGTGCAAGTAAACAAAATAATTTTAAATCGCATTAAGACTCAATATATTCAAACGCATCTACTTGCATTCCAACATGGAACATCTATTTGACTACCTAGTCAAATCAATATTTCAAATGATGAATTGGTTTATGTTTTAAAAAGCCAACAAAATTGAGTTTTGCGTAAATTATTATGTGAAATTGATTTGTGGTTGAGCGACACACATGCTAATAAAGGTATAGGGTGTTTTTATTATATAGATTAAATTTTTGTTGTGGCTTCTCTGCTATTGCAAATCATTAGCGCCCATAGAACCAATGTTATAAGTTGTTATCATTTTTACAAGTTGTTATGACTTTATGAAATGAAATAAAGTTATACATCCACTCTTTAAAGGTATTTTATGCATTAACAAGGTATTTGTAGCTTCTAAGTAGTTTAAGATATAACGGAAGTGTAAAATTTGATTCAATAAAATTTGAAAATTTCTATGAAAAAAATAAATAAATGTATATTAGAATGTAGAATTTGTGAAATAAACACATAATTTAATATTTAAAATTTTCAAAATGTGTCAAAATGTTTTTGCGTTGACTACAACAATTTTAGGTTTATGTTTACATATATATATATATATATATATATATATATATATATATATATACATACACACACACACTTAATATAAATAGATTTTGTCAAACAATACATATAAAAAAATTGATGAATCATTTAATACCACATTAGTAATTATACAAAAAATGAAAAATGCAACATATTTTGAAAAGACATATAAATTGAATTTCATTGAAGGTTCTTTATTGAATTTTTTGTGACTATTATATCATTATCTTTTAGAGTATAGATGCTTCTCTTTGTTTCATAGAACAACCATTTATTAAACAACTAATATGACATGTACCATTCCAATGCATTTTAACCTTATTTGGCCAACAAATATTTTGGTTGAATCAAAAATATTTTAGAATTCAATTAAATATTTTAATTTTAAAATGAAAAATTTTAGATATCAACCATATATCGTTTAAAAGTTGAAAATAATATTTTCTTTGTCATTTTTGAATTATTTTAAACCCTAAAATTCTTTGACTATTTATTATTAAAAAAGACTTTAAAAATACTTCTTATACTATAAAGGATGAAGGAATAAAAAAATCAAATTTATGGCCTAATCCTTTAAAAGACATGCAATAAAAATTTATGAAGTTTTAGCATGTGGATTGGAAGATTATAGAGTTTGAAGTGAGAATTGTTTTTCTACTCTAGTCCAATAGGATCAATAAACGTTGAGTAGTCTTAGTGTAAAATATACACTATACAAGGTCTAAATTTTATGCTATCTTCTCTTCTACCAAACTTTAGAGGCAACAAATAAGTGTAGCGTTATAAAATGGATTCATATCATTTAAAGAATAAATAAAATTATTTATAGAATTTGTATATAAAGTCAACCTCAAATGATTGACTAAATAAAGGTCAACTACAATAACATCTTGGTATGACTATTAGAAGAAGACCACATTTCTACTTGATCTTCTTTCAAAATTACAATCACCAAATCGATATCCATTTAATACCTACATTAAAATGGAATATTCAAATCCATATTGATTCTAAAAAAAATGTAAACAAATGATATGTGTTAAAGCACAATTGAATCTTTTATTGTAAAAAATGTATCAACATTCAACTGGGATTTCTTTATATATTTCCACCAAGTGTGGCTTAAAGCCATAGGCTTGAGAGGGTGGAAACAAAACATGCTCTTATTTTCATGTTGGAATAGGGCCTTCCTTTATCTTAAGAAGGCTCCAAAAGGTTGATTGTCCCGCATGTAAAATTTAATAAAAGAACACAAAAATTTCAAAATAGATAGGGCTAGAAAAACAAAAGCTAAGGCTTGTGGCAACACTCAATGGCCTGAGAAAACAAAGATACCCCTCAGAGTGAAGAATCCCCAAGAAAACTCAATAAGAAAATTCTCATAGATAATTTCCATGCTTTTCCTGTACTTCAAGGAGCATACCTTTACTTTATCCCAAAAAAGGTATGGATAATTTCCAAACTTTTCCCATGTACAGTCTAACCTCTATAAATATTAACCCTCGGGAGTGGATCAAAGTTAACATTTATAAAGGTATTAACAGTAACAATTATAAAATTACTTTTTTGAACAATATACAATTGTTAACATTTATAAATATAAGCAATTGTGAAGAGTCCTTGTGAGAGAATACCATTTATAAAATTGCAAACCCAATCAAAATTTTATTCAATATCAAATTTACAAAGAAAGGAGTACCATTATTTTAACAATTAACATGTTTAACATTCATAGTATGCAATATGTAGGGAGTAGAAGAAAGTTAACATTTAGAGAGGGTTAACACTTACAGGTGTAACATTTATAGAGGGTGGACTGTACTTGGAGCATCTCTCTACTTTATCTTTACAACAATGACTAGGATGTGACACAGATCCATCATGTTTGCATAAGCCCGTGCGCATAAGCCCGGGCATGAAAAGAAAAAGGACACATGATCGATTATTGACGCCAGTCCTCAGAACTCCTCCGCTTCGCAGTGCCAAGGAATCAGGGGATAACCTCAAACATGGAAACACCGGCTGGCACAATGCAATGGGATCACTGTAAATCACCCCTACGAACCTTTTTCGGGAGGAAGGTTGATGGAGCCCCTAGTTTTTGGTTTTAAGTTTAAAATTCCAGGAGTAAGATCTTAAAGTAATTTGGGGCCGCAAGTCCCATTTTTGAATTCAAAATCACCAAAATTGGCATTCGGGTGTCCAAATTAAAAATTTCATGATATTGAAAAGGAGAAAGCCCATTAATTGAGGTGGCTCCTATAAACGCTCGTAGCACTAAAATACGGAGATCCTGGCAATGGCTATGGCATCCCCACCCACTGCCCCCAGTACAGTACAGTACCGTCGCCTTTGACTCGGGCCTCGTGCGCAACAGTCCCAGTGACAGTACTGCCCAGTGCCCAGGCGGAGCAAGCTAAAGGCGGGCTTCCAAGTTGGAGTGCCCCCCAACCGCACGAGCCTGGCAACACTTCATTGCCCTCCCAAGTGGAGAGGCGTGCGGAGAGAGATCAGTCACCACTTACGACACTGGCCTATGCTCACTGTCCTCAAGGCATCCCCATCCCTAACTTATACATCGTCAACTCTCGTTGGAACTTTGCAGTGGTAGTTTTGGGAGAAGTTTCATTGACATGTTCTTCAAAAAAGAAATAATATCTCATGTGGTCAGTCTTCGAAGCACGACTGGTTTTTGGACATGTCAAATCCACCTTGAAAGGTTGCGTAGATAACCCTTTAATTTAAATGAGAAATATACTGATTAAAAATGGTATAGTACAAAAAAAACGTGTCACATATGTCATGGAATGGAATGAAACCACGAGGAAAAACTTTGTGAGTAATCAGAGGCTTGGTTTGCAAGTCTTGTGACGAGGGAGGTCAACAAGGAACTTACTCGCCAACTAGTGGATTCCGACCGTATGATGCTTGGAGTCGTCGCCGAGAACATGCATGGCACTGTTGCGCATGTGACTCTCATGTGCAGTTACTGATGCATCAAGACTGGGTTGATCAGGAGTGGTGATACGCCGGACGTGAAGTCAATGATTGAGCTACGGAGGGCGACAAAGCTGAATCACGTCCCGCACTTCATGATCCACGTCGTTTTGCAGCTGACTCCAGAGTCCAGCCCACTGAGCTGCCTGCCAGGGATCGATTACATGATCATAATCATGCGGTAACTTAAACCACGTGAGCGCAGCCAGAGTTACCCGGATATTCTACTGTGTCTGCATCGGATCACTTTAATATATTAAAGCAGCTAGAGAAATGCGTGGTGGGAGGAATCTATTCGATTTAAATATAGGCTTTGCGTCGAGGAGCAGGAATTGTTATCCAGAACTGCGGGCATCTTCTCGGCGTCACTACTGCCTGGAGTGCTCTGCGCCGGAATCGTGCCCACGCTAAACTCGTTGCCGCCTGCTTCATTGCTTCGGGTCAAGGGCGACTAGCCATTCGGGGATTATAAAGCTCGGTTCGCTTCTCGGTGCAAAGCTCGAACTCCGACGCTTACTCGCAGCAGCATCTCGAACTACGGACCTTGCAGTTGGGATATGTTCTGGTGGCCGGCTCAGGTTTCTTTCACGTCACGGGAGCGGATTGATTTGTGAGTGACCCGGTCGAGTACCAAGTGCTGCAGGGCTTCTACGTCTTATCAGGTATTTTTGCATACTTCAGTGATGATATAGATTCTTTAGAATGGGAATCGCTGGAATTGGGCAGACTGTCTGCTCTAACTCAAGAGAGAATTGTATTGGTATTTGTTAGGGTTTACAATCAGAGTGGGTTTTGCTGTGTGCGGCGCCAGGGCACATTGATGCCTTCAGCTGTACTTGGGTTTTGCAATAGACAGCAATGAGTTGATTAATTAATTAGATTTTTTTGGTGTCGGTAGCAGATGAAACGTTTTGCTTTACCGTGAAGGTAGAGGTTATGATGTTGATCACGTTGCCGGCATTCTGTTTCGTGGTTTTTGTGAGAGAGAACGGAGGAGTGATTTTTGAATCAGTCGTAGTCTTGTAGAAGACGTGCAAATAAAATTTACATCTTACGCGTTACCGACATTCTGGAGGTTTTTGTTTACTGAGGAGGCGTAGATTTCAAGCCTCGAGCACAATCTCCTGATTGAATATCGTCCTGAGATTGTTTCGTGGAATGTAATTTTGAGCACAGGATGCCAGAGAATACGAAGTTTCGTCGTCTGGTGTTGATGTTTGACGGGACATGGAATGAGAGGCACAACTTGACGAATGTTGCCCGTATGTTTGAGGCGATTGATGATTACAAGCCGGACAAGGACGAGGAGGTCGATCCAGATTGCGAGCCCTTGCAGCTGGTGAAGTATTTGAAAGGAGTTGGAACGAACAAACTGGGCTCCTATTTAGGCGGGGCGTTTGGTTACGGGCTGTCGGACATCATCAAGGAGGGGTACCGTTGGTTGTCGAACAATTACAGAGAAGGCGACGAGATCTTTGTGTTCGGGTTCAGCCGCGGGGCGTACTCGGCGCGCAGTCTCGTCTCGCTTGTGCACAGGTGCCGCGGAGTCCTGAGGAGGAAGCCAGGAGATCCTGAGATCCCCGCTGCGGTCCTGAACGAAGCGTACAAGCTGTATCGTGGGTATGTGGAGACCACGGACGGGGTGAACGCAAATTACGAGAAACAGTTAGAGGAATTCAGTGCCAAGCACTGTCAACTTGTGACGGTGAAGATGCTCGGTGTGTGGGATACGGTGGGGGCTCTCGGCATCCCCGATTCAGCGTTCAAGCTCAGCTGGAAGATCCTGGAGCCTCTGTCAAATTTGATGGACTCCGTCGTTCCATGGTCCAGGAAGCACTACGGGTTCCATGGCCAAGGTCTTCCGTGTATCGTGGAAAACGCCTACCACGCTCTGGCCATCGACGAACACCGCGAGGATTTCGCCCCGACGCTGTGGGACAAGAGGAAGCCCGAGAACAAGGAGGTGAAGCAAGTCTGGTTCATCGGTTCCCACTGTAACGTCGGAGGAGGCGCCACCGGGGACGAAGATGAGGACCCCGATGACCTCTGGCAGTACTCCTACATCTGGATGCAGCACAAGGCTCAGAACCTGGGCCTGCGCTTCTACTGGGTTTACGGCTCGGGAAAGGCAATCGAATTGGGAGAGCCCGAGAAGCCAAAGCTCGAATCAATGCCGTCTGGAACTGCCGCGGACAGGAGGCGGGTTTCGAAGACGAAAGTGCAAGATTCGTACGGCCAAATGATCCGTGGTTACTACGCATGGTTTCATAAACCGTTCCACCGCGACGTCGTCAATTCGGTTGGGGCATCGCTGCACTGGTCTGTGAAGGAGCGAATCCAGCAGGACAAGAAATACCGCCCGAAGAGTCTGCTCAGTGGCCCGGAGGAGCAATGTCTCACCGAGATTCCTGACCGTCCCTTGCCGGAAGAGATTTGCAGTTGCAAGAAGCCTCTTCATACAGACACAGCTGTTACGAACGGCCACTTATCCAAGAAGCAATCGTGAGCTCGTGAATTAGAGCCCTCGTGCAAAGAGTGCGGCCATGGCCGAGCTTGGTAGATCGACTCCTTTCCAATGTACATAATGGCTGCATAGGAAATTAAGCCTGATTTTTAATCCTTCTAGTTCATTTCTGACTCGTTTCAACTGCCTTATCTCCAAATGTTTTCTCAAATCGTGCATGCATGTGTTTTTGTCGCTGAAGTTGAGTTAAGTTGAATCATTATTAGAATAACAATTGCAATTTGATTTAGTAGGCCTGTAACGTGAATAGGAGTGTCGAAGCGAAGCGTCGACCATCGAAGTTGATTGTTGGAGTTTTGAGACACTGCGCTCGGTGTCAATAATGACACGAGCATGATAACCTACGCCAATGCATGAGGGAGGAATCAATGAATCACTGCGTGAACAGAATTTGTAGGAAAACAGAGAAAAGAAAAGGCTGTCATCCAACACCCCCCTGCCTTGATTCTTTGTGCATGAGCCACTGAAAGCAAGAATTAAACCTGGTCTTGGAGTGTCAGTCGATGCTCTCTTCACCAACCTCAGTACTTCTCTGATACGGCAATGTGTAGAATAGACATATCCTTAAAGTAGAGAACTTCTTTGGTGAGTACGGTGAGTTATCCACAATTCCTCGTGGCGTGCTTACACTCGCGGTGGGTGACGCAAAATGTTCTGCCATAAGAGTACAGATCCATCTCATCAGCCTTCACTTATTGTGGATCCTGATTAACTGAATTTACTTTGTCTTAAAACATTTGATGACCATCTAAGGACATTGCTATGAAGTGTGTCTGCAAATTTGCTGACTACATGCTATGGAGTGTGTCTGCAAATTTTCAACTCCTACGCGGAATTGGCAATGTATGAGGCTCAAATTGAGAAGCATGCGTGCCCCTAGCAGATTCTGCCACTTGGGGTACAAAAACGGTTTCAGTCCCATCAAGGAGCATTGTACAATTAGGAAGCGATCGTACTATTCATCGCAGTGTCGAAGAAATTCGGGGGATCCGCGTCGCTTCCACCACGATCTGTGTAGGACATTGACGTTTAATGCCCATCCAGCCTGTGATATAACACGTGAGGAAACTGTAAGCCTTGTCTACAGAAATATCCGAGTGCATCTGCTACAGAGCATTATTGCACATGATTTCGTGCTCAGAACCTGGAGGTAGAAGCTAAATTATATATTATTAGTTCAAAACTAGCAACAGGGACTCAGATTCTATCCTTTTCAGATGGCCACTTGCAGGAGCTAGCTGGGATAATACATGCACCAGGTAAGAAGTCCTTGATGATGGAATTACTTGCATTTGTTGTTTGAGCAGTTGCAACACGAAGAGCACCTGCAAGATTTGCCGCACATAATTCTCAGCATTACCTTCATAATTATTTCTTCGACGAAAATTTGAGCAGGTTGAGTTGCTGATCAAGCTCCCAGCTGCACTTGAATTCGAGTTTTCTCAATGTTTAACATAGTATTTGTTGTGATGGTAACTCCCGTTTATTTTCTCCACCATGGGCTTCATGAGAAGTACATATCCGAAATGACCCAAGATGAAGATGTAGAGTAGAGGGGAAGATAAAAGAGAAGATGTAAAGATAAAAGGATAGATAAATAGAGAGAGAACGAGCATAAAGTCAAAAGATAGTAATAGTGAAATAAACATCGATAAAGAAAAGTAAGCATATATGAAGATAAAGAGAAGAACTAAAGGTAAAGATAACTTACAGAGATAAAGAATATAAAAGAAAGATGAAGATGATGCATAAGGATAAAGAGATGATATAAAGATAAGGACACAGTTTCAATGTCGGAGGTGGAGTTGGCAAGGCGACGATCTCTGGCACTTGTCGCGCGAGGGGATGCAAGACTAGGCTATGGCGGGCCGGCCTGCGGTACAAGTGGATTTACAGAGCCGGGAGACGAGTGGCCGAGCTGGCGGACCAAGCCGCAGGATCCCTGTCATGAAATGCGGATCCCTAGTAGCTTGTACTCCAATGTGAAGAAGCGCGGCATCCAAGGGTTGATGGCGCCCTCGATGCTGCGAATTGAGAACAATCCAGGCTACAAAACGAAGGAGCTGGAACTTGCAAGTAAGGACTCATGATTCATGTGTATTTGCTGAAATGGATTGTAAATTTTCAATAAATTCTTCGTCTCTGTAGTTGGAGCTGCATTGCGTGAGGTTGTGCATCTTTCCTTCGTGTCCAATTGTCACGGTGAACTCAGACTTCTGATTAGCTTGAGGCTTTGGATTTAACGGTCGACTATTCTTGGTGATGGTTTGCAAGAGATTCTGTCAGCTTTCGTTGTTCGCATTTGTTAGGTTAGGGTTGTAGGTTTGACATGGACTAGGTCGATTTGTGAGGAGAGGTTGTAAAGAGCGTGAAAAAAGAATACGGTATGTCAGTGTATTTTCGGTTTGAAATGTGCATGATGCAATATGCAGGTGCACGTTTAGCGACTCTTTGATGGAAACGAAAAAGAAGCTTCAATTGGAGTGAGAAGATACACTTGTAGTTCGGAAAGTGATCTATCACAGCTTGGAGTCCACCTTCCACATTTGAAGAAACGCCTAGCAATCGACTTCATCTGAAACAGAGTCTCAATTTGAAGAGCTATGAAAACTTCATCAAGAGCTAAATTGTACAAACAGAAAACGAAGCTGCAGGATCAAGCGTAAACTGTGAAATCCTAGGGAACTACCCGAGCGGATGTTTTGAGTGTATATTCAGAAATTTAGCAACTAACCTAGCGGATAAAATGATAATTCATCTGGTGCATGAGCAACCAATATCAATATCATTCCTCCTTCAAATGTGCGACTTAGGAGGTTGCAGCACCACCCGCATTGGAGCAGCTGCAAGGCTTCACCACATGTCTGCGAGGGATCTCGTTCGTCTTATCAGGAACACCTGCATTTGTGAGCGGCTTCGGTCGATACTCCGCAAAGTTTTGAACGCGTTTCAGAACGCTCGGGTGAAGCACTTCCTCCACATTGACGCCGAGTATCCTGTTGTAACGTTTGTTCAACTTGTAAATTCGGTATATTCCATACAGAAAGCTGCTGAAGCTATCGGTGGGCGCTTGACGCCATTCCTCATCTGCCGTCATCGTCTTCATGCGCAGGCCGGCGGCGATGGCTTTGTCTTGCATCCAGACGTACGCCAGCTTCCAGAGCGTAGGGTCCGGAGTGCCTCCTCCGACGTTTCCATGATCGCCGATAAACCAACACTGCTCCACCGCCTTGTTCTTCTCCGTCGTCGCGTCCCAGAGAGTAGGTTGGAAGTCTCCTCGGTACTCGTCGATCCCGAGCGCATGGTACGCCTCGTCGACAATGCACGAGAGGTTCGTGTCATGGAACCGGTAGAAATCCCGAGTGCCGGGCAACACCAAGGGGAGTCCCGACACGGGAACACCGAGCTGCCCGACCGTTTCCCAGACTCCGATCATCCTCACTCGCGCCTTCAGACAATGCTCGGCTTTAAACTTCGTGGCGTCGCTGTTTGCGTCTCGGTAGAGGTCGTAAGCCTCGTCTATGAGAGCCTGCGTGGGCTGCTTCACCACACCATCGCACTTGTGCATGAGCCCGACCAAGCTTCGCGCCGAGTATGCCCCGCGGCTGAATCCGAACACGAAAACCTCGTCTCCAGACTGATACGTCCGCGACAACCAGAAGAATGCATCTTTGATAGACTTGGACAAGCCGTAGCCAAATGCTCCGCCTAACAGCTTGTCATACATTGAAGTACCAACCCCGGGAAAGTACGCAACTATCTGCTCAATTCCATCTCCAGTCTTGCCTGCCTCAATATTTTCGTTCAACACTGCAACGTTGGTCCGGTTCTTCAGCTCCTGCCATGTGCCGTCGAGCAACACCACTAATCGACGGTAGGAGTTACTCATCCTGTCAACAATGACACAAGCTTGTTAGTCCTGAGCACCGAAGAGAGAAATCACCAATTGAGGTCCAACCTACGTCACTCTAAAAGAAGCTCAAGACTATTTGCCTCTTTTACAAAAAAAATTCGCAGAAATGGATTCAAGTTATTCTATATGAACGAAGTTTGGCAACAGCTCAATGTTCGGCAACGATTTAGGAGTTTGAGAAGCTGTCTTCACAACGGAGCCAGCAACAGTTCTCATTAAGTGGATTTTTGTACGCATGGCTCCTAATTCACTCGAAGTTATCAAATTCCAGAAGGTATTTAATATTCTAACTTAACTTCAATTAGTCACCGGCAGGCAAACATGTACAAAACCGCAACTACAATAGAAAATCCGAAATTTGCAATCAAGACATATTACATAGTTGAACTATAAGGCCAGGATGCAATCCTCTTACTTGCACGTGAATTCCAAGGCTTGCTCTCTCCGAAGAGTGCGAGTCCGGCAGCAGTTGGCGCTAATTTCTTCAAGGAAATATGCAATTCCACCTGAATAAGAATGTCACGTTTCACGAGTTTTCAAACACACGACTAACAACCACGCCACAGATAACCTACTCCTGAATCACCTGAGACGAGTGATTCTCATACGAGTTCTTCAATTGACAACCTTAAGGATCCAGAACTCGACACAGCTACTCATGCAACATTGTCTATGTCGGGACACATGTAGCAGAATATGAAAGTTAGGGCTGCCCGGTGAGAGCTGCCCCTGCTGGATGTCGGGTCCTCCTGCCCCCGACCCTCCACTCCGCCGGGTCGAGGAGAGAAGGTCACCTCTGCGACATTCATGCCGTCTATGTCATTGGAGGTGGAGAATTCCGGAATCAAAATCTCAAACCTGGTTTCAATCACAACTACAAAGCCAATCCTTGATTCAAAACCTCAAGAAACTAACCAATCGAGAAGCGCACCTCAGTTTCACACGGTATCACAATTCAAGTGCGGTCGTCGTCGTCGTCGTCCTCTGCAAGTTCCAACGCCGGCAACGATGCGCAAACACAATTCCAATGCCAAACACAATAGTGTTAAGTCACTCTCTCTATCCAGGATGTTGAACTCGGAAGCTTCAGACGGGGACAGCAGCACCAGTTTTGGGCGGGCACTTCCATGCGGAGGGAGCATCATCGCCTTTGACCGCGAGCTCCGCAACCACGAGGGGATCGGGTCTTGCGTAGTACATTGATGGCGTACGGAGCAAGAGACTCATGCACTGGCACCTAACACGGTGAAGACTGTTGGCGGAAGTGTACAAGTTAGCAGATTAGGCAGACGACAAATCCATGTGCGACTGGTCACTGCTGCGAACTGGAGTTGCGGGGCCGACGCAACGCAACAGCCACACTGGCCCAACTGGGACATGGCGGATGGCGAACCTTGCATGACCCCTGCCACGTTTCCTTCGCGCCTATTTTTGTGTGCATTTTTTTATCCGTCCGCCAGCTTTTGCAGGTCCACCGAAGTGACAAGTTTCACAGCTCGTGAACCAGGTTCTGTCAAGAGAACAAGCGTTTTGTGCATCGATGTGCATGGAGTAGGTGTAACGTGTAATTCTATGTGTAGTAGTGTGTGTGCTACTTGTTACATTATTTTTTGACAACAGGGTATTTCAGACAGGAGGGAGGGAGGCTGGCTGTCTGCACGGCACTTGCCCGTCCAGCCACAAGGTGAGCTTGGAGAGGATCATAATCCCTCAATCATGTAATATGACTGAGAAGCCAAAGGTTCGTGCATGATAACGAGAGGTTTCCGTGGTGCTTAACAAGGGTTTTTTTCACGCAAATCCCTCTAGTTGGAGTCTTTTGGTTCATGCGGTAGTGTGTGAAAACGCTCAATTCATCCATGGCTTATTCTTTCCTTCTGCTCCTGTAAAACCCTCCGAAGTTGGCACTCTCTAGCTTTTGTCTGAGGTGTCCGGGTTGTGGAATGTGATATTCAAGTAAATTCGAGTCAAGTTAATTCTGAAGGTTCGAGTTCATTTGCAGTTGCGAAAACAGGGACAGGAGAAAGGGAATTCAAGGTTCTTGACATGTCTTGTGCTGAGTACCGTACCGTATACTCATGACTTCTGAGGCCAGAAACAGGAATAACCAATCCTGGCTTGGTGTGATTCGTGACTGTAAACAGTGTAAAGTTCTCTCAGAGAGTACTTATTCGGGATAATCTGGAATGAAAGATTTACACCCGTGAATTGTTAAGGAATGACCAAGTATGTCTTGCCAACATAAACACACTGCAATTGTAAAAGTGTACAGATTCTACTGGCGCACACAAGGTATGGTACCAATGACGCAAAGCAAGAACCACAATTTATTCTTGCACTAAGAGTAGGCACCGGCACAACAGGTGTACATTGCCACATCTCATATCAAAGTGCGTGAAGTTTAAACTATATCAATCACTCAGTACTTCTTAGAGGTTTGCTGCCACAGAAGCCGTGACTTTCAGCGCAAGAGATATCCTCATCGTGATTGTATCAGAACAATAACTACTATATTACAAAAATGCTAGATTTCAAAGATCACTCAGCACTTCTTAGAGGTTTGCTGCCACAGGAGCCTTAGCTTTCGGCGCAAAGGGATATCCTCATCGTGATCTAGTAATTTATCAAAATATTCATAGTAACAATTCCCTCATTTAACGGATATCTATTTTGTAATCACTTGTTTTCATGATTAGCATGGTGTTGTAATCACTGGGAATGAGAGACGCGGTAGACACCCCTTCGATCCGAAAAATGACCAGGATACAGTAAAATGTAAACTGATAAAGTGAAGAATCCTATTCTGTTGGAACACTCATTCGACTCGTCAGCACTAAACCCAACTGAGAAGACAAACTTCAGGTCCCGAATTTCATAATGGATCAGTAGGCAAAACTCGCTGGTGTTTCTCCAGTTAGCCCGAAAGCATTTCAGAAACACGGACCAATTGCGATCATCACATCCAAACTAGACACACAGCATCCAACATGTACCAATGTGCTCATATTCTATGGGTGTAAGTAGTCTGTCACGCCTACGGCACTCAGTACGAGGAATTTTATATAATCACAGCACATCGACACCCCTCGCAGCGCCAACAGATACGAAAAGAGGACAGCGAGACATCAGCGACTTACATGTAGGTAATCAGAAGCGAGGTTCATTTTCTTGCAGTATATTAGTCATCACATGAACTCCCCAACCCTAGAAGAAATCTAAAACAAAAAGAAAAAACCTGGACAGGTCAGTTAAGAATGGATTATGCCTCAAGTTTTTAAGATCAGCGACGGTGAAACCATCTCGCACATCTAATTGAAGTCCTCATCCCCGCCCAGCTTAGAAACCAACACATAGCCAAAATGACAAGAACCCGGGAAGACCAATCCGATACAAGTACGAAAGCTAGAACAAATCGTATTGAAACGTGGAGATGAACAAAACAGGAAGGAAAAGTGGGGGGAGGCGGCTGCTGAAGCCGCTGCCGAGAGAGAAGCATGTTTGAGAAGGTGGGAGGTGGCGACCATATATGGATGAACCTGGAACCCTAACCCTAAGTCAACCTGGAGCCTGGAGCCCTAATTTGTGAGAAGAGCGTGAGTCTTCGATGAAGCCCTAACGCGTATCATGGTTGATACGCGGGTCTGGTCTCACAATCCCTCATTCATGCAAAATGAGTGGGAAGCAAAAGGTTCGTGCATGATAACCAGAGGTTTCCGTGGTGCTTGACAAGGGTTTTTTTCACGCAAATCCCTCTAGTTGAAGTTTTTTGATTCATGGCGGTAGTATATGTAAACGCTCAATTCATCCATGGCTTCTCCTTCCTTCTGCTCTTGTAAGAACCTCTCAAAGTTGCCACTCTGTAGCTCTCGTCTGAAGTGTCCGGGCTTTGGTATGTGATATTCAAGTAAAGTCGAGTCAAGTTATTTCTGAAGGTTAGAGTGCGTTTACAGTTGCAAAAATAGGGACGGGAGAAAAGGGATTCCAAGAGTCCAAGGTTCTTGACATGTCTTGTGCTGAGTACCGTACCGAGCAGTACACTCATAATTTACGAGAGACCTGAAACAGGAAGAGCCAATCCTGGCTTGGTGTGATTCGTGACTGCAAAGTTATCTCAAAAGGTAATTAGAAAGGTGAGAAAATCTGGAATGTTATGACACCCTCCGGGCCCCTAGAGTCCAAAGCATAAAGCACAATGGGCTAATGTGTCTTCGTGCTCAAGAATAGAGGGTTGATTATGCAGGGTGGGTTGGTCTGCTGGAGCTGTCTTCGGTGTAGTTGGTATTTTTATCTCTTGCAATTGAAGGAAGCTCGATTTGTGCCAAAACGAAGAGAAACGGGAAGAATCATAAAGAACAATCAAGAAAGCTTTTTACTCGTGAACAAGGTGACATCTAGTTTGTTCCAAAATGACACGGGGAACCGATTTGACAATGTCATCAATTCTTGTCACAGACGAACTACTCACACTAAAAAAGGGTAAAGGACGGTGTTCATTGCAGACTCACAGGAAACTGTATATATACCGGTCATTTGTAATGACATGATGTACATAGTGTCACAGAACTTACAAAGCTACCAAATCATATTTCTTTCAGCTGCTGAGTTTGGAAAACCTGGGGGACTGAGATAGTTTATTCCAGCTCCTTCGCAAAGTCAATATTGTCGACAAAAACCTGAAAGATCGACTCACAGGTCAGGAGCTGAAGTTTGAAGTTCACGTGGAGAGAGCAGCAAAAAATACAAGAAAAGTATTACTACAGCAAAATCAATGAAAGTTGAAATTCTTTTGTGCGATAAAAAAAATAGAGAAGACAGACAGTCACGTACTGATTTCCAGCCATCAGGATCCAGGACAGCTGTGATCTTGGTGTTGATTATGGGAAGAGGACCGGGCTCACGAACAATTTTCCCTCCGAAGGTCTTCACAGCCTCTGCAGTCTTGTACACGTCATCTGTACCCAAGGCAATCTGGAACCACAGAGTATGAGCATGGAAGAAAATTTAGAGCTAAGGGCCAATTACAATGCAATGTTTTCTTTATTAACAAGTCTTTGATAAAATCATACCTGACCGTAGCCATTGCCCTTGGTGTATTCTGTTACGCCATAGTTATATGTCAACTCCAAGACGGTTGTCTTCATTTCATCATCACCGTAGCCCACCATTGCAAGCGTGTACTGTAACAAGAACCAGTCGAGAATCATCAGAAAAATTGAATAAGATTCACAATCTTGAACACAATACAAAGGCAGGAAAGATTTGAAGTAGCCAGAGGATGCTGTATTTTTACCTTCTGTTCAGGAATGTCTATTCTGCGCAATTCCTTCATCCCAAAGGCCTAGGCAGATTGACATAACCAACATTTTAAGAAAGAATGTCAAAGACAAGTCGTAATGAGTCACATTTTCACAAACGAAATCTATGACATAAACTACCAACTTAAAAAAGAACGGACAGTTCTAGACCTCATGAACTGAAAAGTATCAATACAGTGGAATGAATACCTTCTCATAGAACTGAACGGCCCGATCAAGGTCTCCAACCCGAAGCATGACCTGGCAAAAAGGCTCAGGTGTTCGTGGCCTCTGAATAAGCTCAAACTTATAACCATCAGGGTCCTCAACAAAAGCAATGATAGTTTTCCCGCCTTTGACGGGTCCGGGCTCTCTTGTAACCTTCCCATGCTTTGCCTTAACAATATCAACCACCCTCTGCACCTGCAAAATTGTTTCAGGTACTTAACAGTCAGAGCCTAACTATCAATACTAGAATAGTTGAACATGTTCTCTATGCGAAAAAACAAAAAAAAAAAAAAAAAAAAAAAAAGAAAGAAAGAAAAAAAAACAAAAAAAAACCGAAAGCTACGTAGAACATCCAATTCTACCATTTTATAAATTCCTAACTACATTTAGAAAATTCCTTCCATATCATACAGGCAGCGACTACACAACAAACATAATGTTATTCAAGAAGGTTGAACTTACATCCTCAACAGCAATACCGAAGTGCCCAAAACCTGTGCCGATATCATACTTGTCCACTCCATAATCTGTCCAGACGATTACAACCCTGGTTAGACAAAAGAATCTTCCAAAATATGAAGAACTAAAGTGGGGCTGAACACCAAGAGTACCCATAAAACTGTCAAGATTTGTACTAACATTAATGCTTACACACACGAAACGGAAAACGTACAAGCTAAATCTGGTGACAAAAGCTATTGAAAATTTCGGTAGTTGATATCTTGAATCAGATTAACATAAAACACTTACTGTATGTCAACTCCACCACAAAGTTGTCTTCTTCAGGACCGTAACCAAGAAACGCGTTCGTGTACTTCTCTTCAGGAATATCCCTCCGCCTCAGAAGTTTCATTCCCAAACATTCTGTATAAAACCTGTAAAAGCACTAAAATTAAGCAGAGCTAATGAAGAGACGACCACGTCGAGTGATGGCTTCAGAATCAATGCAAGAAATAACAGTACGCTACAGTCAGTATAAGAACAGAGTCATTGTAGACGTGCATTTAGACAAATTAAGAGAGGTGTAAAAAGTGAACTATACTTGATAGTCTTGTCAAGATCACCAACACGATACACAACGTGAAGCATGCGGCGGTTGTCATTCTTGGCGAATTCCAAGATACTGTCCTCGTTCGTTGCCGCCTCAGCTGATGCAGCAGATGCCACAATGCCTGAGCCTTTGGCTTGTAACACTTGACTTAATCCAGGAAGACCTGGTACTTGCCAACCTGCAGAATCACATGACATTTCACATCAGAAAGATAATCGAACACAAAGGAAAGAGAAAACCCAAGAGCACCAAGAATGCCATCCTTCATAGTCGGAAAATCGGAAAAGAATGGGTTAATCCTTCCTTCATAGCTCTAAGCACATTCACAAGCACTGTAGTAAATAAAAAGAAGAAAAGAGAAAAGAGAAACACATCAACTGGAAGCATATGAAGTGATCGGAATTTCTAAATCTACACTACACAAAGCAAAACTGAAGGCAAACATCGGGTGATTGTTGGAGAACTATTCATAACCTAGAAGCCTGTGCTCATTAACACGGTGTGACATGAGCTCATAATCCTTATAATGCCACTCAGCAAAACTCAGCTAATGAAACACTCAGCAGATGGCACAGCAATTTAATGACGAGGGGATTACGACTCTGACCAGACAGCAGGTCCACGGGCAAAAAGGAGAATGATGCGCCAGCCAAGGCCAGCAGATTTATCAGCCTCCTTTGCACGAGTTCCACTGGTGTCTGACTTGACGCCTGAATTAGCCGAGTCCGCAAATATTTGCGGTCTCTACTTCCACCATCTACAATCTCCAACCCAGGCTCCTCTTAAATTCTAGGTCATCAATTATAAAAAATACAATCGAAGGTGCATGAGAAAACATGCAACTACACTGAGCAAAAAAACTCTACACAGACTAACTACCAAAAAAAAAAAAAAAACACTAGAAACCCACATCTGCGGCACTGCGCTTATCAGGCACATGGTTTATCTGTGTGCGTCAGTAGATGGTCAAGTTCTGCAAACAGAGCACTCAGTTGTTAGTAGATGGATCAGTCCAGAAAGCCGTTCCTGACTTCCTATGAACAGGTGCTAAATAGCTGATCCATCCAAACACTGTAAGGACATTCTTCCACGAAAACGGAGACGAGGTGTCGATATAATCCACTCCCTAGAACCCAAAAACAAAACGATTAAGCCAACTTAAACCCCTGCTGTGTACGCAGCAACAACTTCAGACGATCAGGATTAGAAGACGTCCAGTAAAGAAGTGAAGAGACTAGCTCAGCTGTGAGAGCTTCAGGAAAAGGACGACGACCATAACAGCTGCGCAGTGTCAAATGCGGTCCACACTCAGCTAGTCTACACTGTCGGCCTAAGTTCACACTTCCGAAATCCTCAACCACAAAATAGCGTTATGTGTATCATGTCAATTATGGCGGAACCGAGAACTATAAGGTACTCTCAAGTCCCAATCCGCACCCGGATTCTCGAAAGGGGCCAAGGGACATTCAAGGACAACCCTAGCGTTTCAATTTCGGCATCAAGCGAAATAATCTGACATGTCCCACTTCGCACATTAATTTGGCACCCAGGATGATTCTGAACTCAAGAATAACAGCTACTGCATGACACCTTCAACCTCGCACAAGCCCTACCGAAGTGGCTAATCCGAAATACATCAGCAACAAGAAACCCGCAAAAGATCGCTGCAATTCCTCCACCCGACAATAAAATTCACCGGAACAATTCCATCCCGCCATTCGCAACCACGTTTCAAATCGCACCAACCCAAGCGCTACGCAGAAATCGTGCACTAGAACGCGACAATGTGCGCAAAATTACACGCCAGTGTGAAGATCTCTCGCCTCACACAGCAGAAAGCACTCCAGACACGAGCAAACCAACACAGGATTCGAAGAATTCCCAGCACGAAATTCACAACAAACCCACGTAAGACACTCTCCAAGCGTCGCAACACCCACGACGCGAGCTGCAAACAAAAAGCTCCAAGCAAAGAGGATCATCCAACAGGTGCCTGATTCGCAAAATAAACTCACGAGAAACTGGGAGTGCGCAGCCGAGGAGCGACGACGCGGGCAAGCGAGCCACAGGAGAGCGGACTGCGACACGAGCGACGCAGGCGGAAGAACTCGCAGAAGAAGAATTAGTGAAAGCACTCGCGCAAGGAAGTGGGCTCTGCGCCATCGCCGTCGCCGTCACCACGGTGGTCGCCATCGCCGGCCCGCCCGAGCTGGAACTTGGAAGAGGAGATGCGAATGCACCGCAAGCTGCAAACCCAGCTCAAGGCCAGTGTGCTCTTGGGTCAAGGCCAGTGTGCTCTTGGGTGGCCTGATGTGGCGCTGATGACGTTATCCGGTGACGCTGCCACCTCGACTGGCTCCCGATAAGGCCCTCCGCGCCGCTCACAGGAACTTTGGGTCACGAGAGAGAGAGAGCGAGAGAGAAAGCTCAAGCGCATGCAAGAAAGATCGCCTCCTGCGCAAAGCTTCGTACCATGCAATCATTCATTCCCTCGTGAGTGAGCTTGCCCATCCCTTGGCAATATATCTTATGTGGTGCGTTTCCTGCGCATCTATGTGAAAAGTGGCTCACCGTTTCGTGACGTTTTTGGCGGATGAAGTGGTTCGCTTTGTATATGTTTGTTGGTATGTCGGTTGAGGAGTGAGCATGTGATCGGGAGAGGGAGTGTTGAGTCCTTTGGAGTAATCTTCGGGGTGAGTGGACGGCGGAAGTGAGGTTGAGGTTGAGGTTGAGGTTGACATGATTTTGGATGTGGTCTGGCAGTGAGATTCTGTGTGTTTGTCTACAGGGTTGTTTACAGATGGAGTGGTTGGGGCAGTTGTTGTTCAGGCATGGTGCTGTTGAAATTCGTGAGGGATTGTGCTTGTGGAGGCATGGGTTGTTCCAGGAGTGATTGGAGGATGTGTTGTTGGAGTTGTCTTCGTTTAGGAGCAGGGAGTAAGTTAGTTTGTGCTTTTGTAGATTGAATGGAAGAGTAAGCTTCGGAGATGGTGTGAGGGATCACTCGGCAAAAGGACTAGTGAAAGGGAAAGCAAGCAGACAGCACGTATGAAGGTAACAGCATGAAATTGGATAATCGCTCTCGTGAGCAGAAGATCGTGTCTGAGTAAAGAATCTTGCAAACCATCAGATTAGTTTAGGGGAGGTGAAGAGTTGTTCTAGGGATTCTGCAAACGACATGCAAACAGAATTTGTTTCGGAGGAAGTTCACCTGGCTACATGAGGCATCAAGACGAGAGCTACGTTGAAGGCCCTGGAGATCTGTAGTTTACATGCAAATTTCTTCGAAGGAAGAGACAAGTCCAGAATCCAAGCTATGCATAAAAGTTGCCTGCGGAACTCAGAGATGGTGTTTTCAAATGTACACACTTTGTCTTCGTTTTAAACATTCAGCTCTTTCAGAGCATTTCTGAAACAAAACATATAGCTACTTTACAAGCAAGCAAGGCGGTGAACAAATGCACTTCACTTCCTGCTAAGCTAGACTGCCTCCCTTGCACTTAACAAGGACTATTATCACCCTGTATTGGCTGCATCCAACCTCGAAGCAGCAGCATCATGCTGGAGTTTTAAACACATAAAACAACGGACATCAGCGATGCAAAGCTTTCACCGCAGCAACACGTCCAGCATTGGCTGCCTGGTTTGCAAGAGCAACCGCTTTTTTCACCCTGTCGTCTACTCTTTCCACATCCATCCCTCTTTGCGCTGCCTTCTTTGCTTCCTTCAAGAGCATTCATACCAACACAGGAAATGAAGTGAGTCTCAGATAAAACGCAGAACACTATTTGAGCATTAAGGTTTCTCTCATATTTATATGCCCACTACAAATGAAACGTCAACCTATGAGTATCAACTGTAATTTAAAATTCATAGTGGTCATGCAGGAAGCATAAGGTCTATCCCTTACAAACCAACCCAAGACAACCAAAAAGGTCTCCCAGCATATGTCCCAGTCCAATTCGTTTCTATTCTTCCACTGAATATGGTACGTGTGGATATTTGATTCACTGGTATCGCTAAATAGAATAGCCAAAACAAGATGACATTCAGAGCATTACCTGCACAGCATTCAAAACTTTGGAGTGACTAACAGCCACTGGAGCTGATGCATTGGGGACCTGCGTGCTTCTGCTCTCCAGGGTACCCAAATGCCAGTGGCCTGCGTGAGTGTCACCATTGCGGAAAGTATAGATGCCTAATCCTTGTTTTCGTCCGTCATGCCATGAGCCTTCGTAACGATGGCCATTAGCAAACTTGTAGACACCGTACCCATGCATCTTGTCTGCAAAATACTCTCCAGCATATGTATCTCCGTTCCTGCCCACCACACCAAGTACACAATCAGAAGGTTTTTCAAAAGCACCTGAAATTAGTTCCTCAGTATCATTGAGTTAATAATTTTCAGGCTACTGCTCGACGAGCAAGAAATTGCACAACCCGTTCTACTAAAAACCAACACATGCAACCCACTTTCCACTAAACATATGGACAGAGATGGTAACTCTACATCAGCAACCAGGCGCTGCTGCGAAAGAGATACTGCAAGTGAAGTATCTAGGTCACCTAATGGCAGTACTTCCAAGAGCAACACATAAACCATGAAGAAACAACTGTCGGGTAAACCCTAGACTAAGAAAATGTGCCTAAGTTGAAATGATCGTAGTACCTGAATTGGTAGTGACCAAAGCCATGTTTCACCCCCCACTTGAACTCACCCACATAACAACTGCCGTCACCACACGTCTGCATTCCGCAACCATTGCTCTGCCCATTTGACCAGTGACCAGAGTAAACATCTCCTGTATAAAAACGGTAGATGCCATAACCTTCACGCATTCCCTGGCGATATTGCCCTCGGTAGCGACTGCCACGAGCCCATGTCTCTACACCATGACCGTCATATTTACCATCTACCCAGTCACCTTCATATCTGCCACTTTTATAAAAATAATACACTCCACTCCCCGAAAACTTCCCTCGATAAAACTCGCCTTCGTACACATCCCCATTACTGAAGGTTTGCACCCCTTCCCCATAAGCCTGATTCTTCTTTGGTTTAGTGAGTTTCCCAGGCGATCGAGTTCCCTGTGACTGTGCTCTAACCTTCCATTCATTCTCTTTTTTGTCACTGAGCTGTTGCAGGATAGCTCCTAACGGCAGTAGGCAGCTACTATGTACAAAGTTCCAACTCTGGCCACATGTGTCTCTAACCACAACCCATGCAGGCGAGACCAAGGCCCGCCCAAAGAGGTGAGGACCAGCGAGATGCACCGACACTATGACTGCAACAAACAACACGAGCAAGGCCGAGACGTTGAACCAATACCACGGGACTATATCCAGAGATAGCCACTGGACGCCATAAGAAGGACCAGCCTTCACACACCACCATACAAAAGGCACCGATACAATAATGGATGGAGGAACAAGCAACTGGAGACGCTCTCGCAAATACGCATACCCATCTCCTGAGGTGCGTCCATCCCTGCTTCCACTTGTCTGAGGCCAGCAGCATCCCCTGGTTTTGATAGCCTGCTCATGACTGCGCTCTAGTTCATCCAACGAAGTCAGACTGTTGATTCCAGACTTGATGGTGGGCGACCGCAGCAATGATGGGGATTTGCTCAATTTTGACAATTCCATACTAAGAAGTCCTTGATCTGTCTCCTGCTTGAACAAAAAAGTGGACCGAAAGCAAATCCTTCAACATCCATGCAGCAATACTGAGCTTGCAGATCTAGCCTGGATCACACCAAGGATACATGTCAGTACTGCCTTGTCATTGAGATATCTTCCAATACACCTGAGCCACTTCAATGCAGACTCACAGGCCCCAATACGTAAAAAAAAAACCTCACTCCACACACCACTCGGAGACATCAATCTCAGGCGTGACCACAAAAATGTACCTGCATGTTTTCTTTGTTGCGAAGACAGACCCAGCAACCTGATGCTTCATGGCCTTCACCTGCACGCATTTGTACTAATACACTCACAGATTTTTCACTTCCAGGTCGCTCGTACCCTTGTCAAAATTCCCCTCCAGTTCCTGATAACAACAAACCGTCCATGACAAACTGACAGAAACAAACTGGTCCTGGCAAACCAAGTTCCTATTCCTGATAAAAAAAAGAGTTGCCAAAGTCATACAACCATCGATTTCCAAGGTCCGCGTTGACATTACGAAAAACTTCCGAAAACAAAAACTAACCCGAGAATCTCCTCTACCTTCATCAACCGAAGCAATCCAAAACCACAAAATACTGTCCACGAAAGTCCCATATCTTGGACTTACGTTGCCCCATAAACAGAATACAAGACCAGTAGAAGAAAAACCCATACCTGAGACCGCCCCTTCACGAAAAACTCCCGCAAATGCACCCAGCTACACGTCTACCCCACGAAAAACCACAGACGCCATCTCAGGCACCGAGAAGCGGTCCACACGCAGCAAAATCACCGACCCCACGTCCAAAACCCTGCAAACCCTAATTCCGCCCCTGCCCAAAATTCACCGCCGCTGCCACCGCCCCCGCCATAGCTCCAGCCTCCCCATCCGACTCCCAATCCCCTCCCACTCACGCCCCCCACACCAGACGACCCATCTCCCCGGCACCATCAACGAACGAGTCCCTCGCCACCCCAAAAAATGTCTGCGAATTCACGGCGGCTCACAACTGGGAGCGCATTGCTTTGCCAAGTTACTCGAGCCAGGAAGTCGCTCCATGTGCACGGCAAAGCCCGTCAACGGGATTTAATGGCGCAGAAATTCCTGTGTGCTCCATGTTGCGGTGACTCGGATCCCCTCGTCGTGCACGCAATTGCCTGATCCTGAAAGCATCGGAGGCCGCATTCTGCGCCATTCCCGTGTTGGCACTCTTGTGCAATATCCGCAAGTGGAACTGTTTCAACGAACGTCGCTGCGGGTGGAGCGAGCCTGGCCGACTCGTCGTCCCACTTGCGGATGTCGTCCATCCACGGCCATCGCCATGGACTCTCTGGAGTGAGGTGCGCGTGTGGGTCCGGTAGCCGGTTGCTTTGCTAAGTTAGCCTAACTCATGTCATGTCATGCGGGTGGGACAAGGACTCTCTCTGCGTCGCTCCTCAGTTATCCACAACTGGCTATGCACTGCTCTTCTCTTAGCCACTCGCTGCGCTGGGCGTCGCGCGTCCTCCAGCCTCTGAGTCGCCCATGCCTCCCAAATCGAGCACTTCTGCCACTTTTCTTTACTTTTTGGGGTCGCTTCCCGTGTCATGCACACACCCACCCAGTCCGTCGGTCTGCAATCGACGCTCTCGATCAGTTTAATTCTGCACGAAGGCGAGTGTCTGATCTCTAGTGTTTCAGTCTTTGGTGCAATTGGGTGAAGCTCGAGGTGGGGGAATATGGCAGCTATGGCTGGAGTTTGTGTTGCGAGTGGGGTGTGTGCGACGCTTCCTTCGCTGGCCGGCAGCTGCTCCTCTCAAGCGAATGTGGTGAAGGCGGCGCCTTCTTCTCTCTTGGTAATGTCTCGATATTCAATGCATGTTGAGGTAGCGTTGCTGCATTTCGAAAGATTATTTGCTGTGGTTGTGTAGGCTGCGCTGGACGTTCTTTCCTTCTGGGTTTTCGGTTCTTGAGAAGTGGGTTACGAGTTTTGTCACAGGTTATGTCCCGCATTGTTGCATGTAGTGAGTGTCTTTCTTTTATGCGATTTGTCTATGTGATTCGGAAGGTCTTCGATTCCTCTCGTTCAGAGAATTTGGGATTGGTTAGTGGGTTAGTACATGCCTAATGAATCGTTTCAATGAGAGATTGTCGAAACTCCCCACATGCAATGGATGCTCTGTCATAGTATCATCACACCTTCATGCTTTCCTTTGGGATTGCACGCAAGCAACCTAAAGATGTGATACCCAAAATAAAAGTTAGACAGTCCACGAAATGCCGGTCCATTACAGAAACTGGTTCGTTATTCTGAATTGGGAGTCAGTTGTGCATTTAGAACAGTGGTTACCACTACAAACAGAGGTCGCCATACAAACTAGGTACCATTCGGCTTCTTTTTGTATGGAGATGGTAGAAAACTGCGGTGAGAATTCCTCGTAGCGGAATGCGTATAGCGGAATGCTTACAGCGCTTATTGGATTTCTAGCACTTCTTGTGTGGCGAATTGGTCTGTTTGATAATACTCCACTCCTGAGCATTCCGGGTGCATTTCAGAGATCATGAATTGATGGGAAGTGATCTTCTGACTTCACAGGTAACAGCTGCAGTAGGAAGTCTGAGGCCAAGTCTGCGCCCGGCAACCTCATGCAGGAATGTTAACAGAATTCCAACAAACACCAAGTTCGTGAGATCCATCACGCATGTCCAGGCTTCCTCATCTCATGATACAGAAAAACCCGTCACCGCCCTTCCGGAAGTCCAATTGGAGTCAGATGTCGATGGAAGCTTCTTCTTCCAACGGGCCTTGCTGACCGCAACTGCGAGCTTGACCCCATTCCTTCTAAGTGCTCAGGTACTTGATTCATATTTTGTGGAACTTATGATTAATGTTTGTTTGGTATGCTCTAGTCTATGATTTAGGTTGCTAGACCAGGTGCAACATCTAAGGATTTGAATTAACTAGACTTACCAGCGTTGAATGCAATATGGGTCTGTGTTTTGAGATGAATTGTGTTGGTCAACAGGATGCTTATGCCGCTGGAGGGGAGTATGGGATTCTGGAGGGCCGCATTTTTTCGCTTATTCACCCAGTAGTGATGCTCGGGCTCTTCACGGCCACCGGATACGCAGGATATCTCGGTTGGCAATGGCGACGTGTTCGCACCATTCAGGATGAGATCAACGAGTTGAAGAAACAGGTACCTGCGGTGGCAGCTGAGGGTCAAGCCGTTCCATCGCCAGTCGATGGGCAAATCAAAGAGCTTTCAGAGGTATGCAAATTCATCCGTAATCGTAGGCAAGTATTTGATCTTTTGCTTGCCTATTTTGAAGCTCTTGAGATGCCTCAATTTGTTATTGCCAATTTTTTTAAGGTTTGGAGTGACATGGTTCCATTTCATGTCCCAGAAATCCTGTGATTGACATCTGAGGAAAAATTGCAGGTCAGGAAAGCGCTTATTAAAGGTGGATTTAGAGATCGTCACTTCAACTGGGGTTCTATATTGCTTGGTGCTGGTGTCCTATTTTCCGTAAGTGGAGCTGTAAACACGTATATAAGGACGGGGAAGCTCTTTCCAGGACCTCATCTATATGCCGGCGTAGGTATGGTTCTTCTTACCTTTCCTATCAAGTCTTTGTCCTTTCCGTGTCAGCTTAGTCGTAATCGACACCACGCTTGCAAGTTCATGCACTCGTCTTTGTTTTCAAACCAGTAAATGAATCAAGTAATCTTTATTGTTCAAGACCTCTGTTCAGTACTGTGATAACGGATGCACTCAGCGCTCTTGGTTTTGATCTTTCTGCAGGCATTACCGTGCTCTGGGCTCTGGCCGCAGCGCTAGTGCCACCGATGCAGAAAGGAAACGATACTGCCCGAAGTCTGCACATTGCGTTGAACACTGTAAACCTCTTGCTCTTTGCCTGGCAAATTCCAACCGGCTGGGAGATCGTCCTGAAAGTCCTCGAATTCACCAAATTCCCTTGATTTGATTCATTAGCATGTGAATCAATCCTCGAGGCTTGAACGTTGAGAATGTACACATCGGTGACTGCACTTGAACAACTGTTACTAGATTCTTTGGCAGTCGATTTCGAATATCCTAACGGCTTGCTAGAATAGTCAGGTTTACTCTGTAGCATTCCTGTAAAACTGTTGTACAACTATTTTCACATAACCGCATGCCCAAAATTTGGGCAGATTTTTAGTCCAAGACTACACTACACTTGCACTTGACTTTCCGAAATGGTTGGATTTCACTACTGTTGCTTGTAATCGATAAGTATGACCTAACTCTGGACAGATGCATTATATTTTTAAACCGCATTCGAAACTGGGATCACTCATCTGGAATTCTGCGTTACGTGGTGTAATCGAGCACTCTGCAGGATTCGTGAATGTCATTCCCCTATTTTGATTTGTGGAATACATGAAGATAACTATTTTCAACCTAAAGTACATCATGGATATTTATATATTCTTATTTGAGCGCCAATGAAAGTTTAAATTTATCGTGAATTCTGAGGGATGTTCCAAGAGGTTCCAAGCCCATTAAATTACAATGCACGCCTATCTTTATGAGGATCACAAATTACAGGAGCTTGGTTCTCAAATGAAGTACATGTCAAATTTGTATTAAATTGATTTCACATCGACATACAGAATCTTGATCTAATTGGCCCCCTTGCTATGGTCACCTAAGGGACAGTAATATTGCAATGCCTACAGTGAAGATGTTTTACAGCAGGTTCACAAGGCTGGAGTAAACCTGGCTGGAGCCTTAGAATTACAAGGTTGGGGGACCTTTCATCTGTCTACTTTTTTCCACCGTGAAAGGATGCAATGACCCGTACTTTCTAATTTTTCACAGCTTCTTCAAAACAACAAGCAGAAAATCGGCAGTCAGGAACTTGTACTGCTCCTGCTCCTGTGGATTGCCCAGCATGGCTCGACACCGGTTGAAGATCCGGCGTTCGTGGCGTACAAACCACTCGTCGGTGCACTCCGCGCCCATGTGCACAGCCATGAGAGGCTCCACCAAAGCCCGAATCCAGGACGAGTAGAACTTGGCGCATTTCTTCGGGTTCTGGAGCATGCTCATGCGGGCATCATCCGGATACAGGTTCAGCTCTTCCAGAAGCTCGAGTCTTACGATTTCGAAGCCTCCAACAGAGTCAATAGAGTCCCGAACTTCTTCCACATGAGGCACGTAACAGGGCAGATTGAATGAGTCTCTCGTCTCTTCGGTAATGATACCCTGCACAATAGAATTTTTTGAGGAATGAGTAAACTAGAATCAAACATGGTACTGCAGTGAAAATTGAATTAAGAGTTGGTTATGTGTGGATAGCTACCTCGGCTATAAGGTCGTCCCATGCACTTTCGAAGTCAGGTCCGGCCAGGAAGCGGTGACGTCGTTCAGGAATGGTTTGGTTTGTGGGGTCAGCGAGGTCGGTGCGGCCTGAGAGGTAGCATTGGAGAATGCCACCGGGTGCGAGCTCATCAGCTCGGCTGTGCAGGAACTTCCGGAAGTCTGCCTTGCTCTGTTCGGCGAATGCTCGGGCTATGGACGGTTTGCCTCCCATGATCCAACATGAGCCTCTATTGTAAAGCTCCGACTCTGGGTCTGTCACTTGTGGTGGTATCTGCCAGTCACAAATTTACAAACACAGTTTATGAGTGTGGGGAAGAAACTTTCACTAGTGCAAATTTTAGCTTCAAGTACTCATGGTTGTAATCTAGAACTAAATTACAATGGACATGTACTCCTAATTGCAATATCTGACATTGATACCTCTAATCACTTACAAAACTCATTGATCAATATTCACTGAACATGTAATTAAATGAGCAAATCGAAAAGCAATGAACATATTATTCTATTACGTCAGAAACTTCTACAACCAATTGAGATGTTTTCGTCTAGATAAATACTGATTTCGACTGATAGCTGAGTGAAATAATCGATGAATTATACCATATCAAGTTTTGCATAGGCAGCGATGTTTGTGAAAGTGAAATTTTGATGTACGAGTTTACTAGGGGATCACGTCATCAAGTGAAGGTTGTGACAGAATGAAGAGTCGTGAATGGTTACCTGTGAAATCCAATGTAAGCAATGCATGCAAATGCCGAAGTGTAAGCTATTCTTCGGGAACAACCGCCCATAGAACGACCCCGGCACTCCAGCAGCAAAGTACTCCCGCACCAAGGCGCCGGCCCCTTCCGAGTCCGCTTGTCCCTTCACTGGTGGCAGCAACCCGAACATGGTGTTGAAATCGTTCCCGGGTAGATCGTTGAAGAACGCTTGCACTTCCGGCATAATCATGTTGCGAGCTTGGTACTCTCGCCGAATGCTATTGACGACAAAATCCATGTAGGCGAAGGCGTTGCGACCAGTGGCACTACCGAAGTCTGCGATGCGGAGTGGGCTGGGGTGGCGTGGCAGGCTCATGAGCTTGACGGCCTCGGCGAGCGAGGGTTGCAGGCTGTTAAGTGCATACGCCTGCACCACCGACATTCGGTCGTAGCTGCACTCGCCATTGCCGCCGTTCATGGACATCACCTTCTCCAGTTTCGCTGGCTGCGCCGGCTTGGGACTGGTCGAGGAGCCGGGCGACATGGGTGGCTTCGGAGAGCGGCACTTCGACCCCATTGTGGAGAGGAATAAATTTGATCGACTGATGCTCGATTCAATTTACTCTAGAACTGATTCCGACGAGAGTGTGACAGAAAAGTCGCTATTGGTATCGGACTGTTGCAGATAAGACCGAGAATCTTATGTCAGGCACCACCAGAACCAGCCAACTCACAATCTGAAGCCCTAGAATATTCACGGCAATATGTTCAACCAGTATTAAGCGCAAGAATTTGGGAATGATCAACGCCTAAAAATTAATCAAGCCTAGTCGATGTGACACAGAGTTCGAAGGTACCAGAGTTTCACCCGGAAAATCTGTTATCGAACTTGAGAGGGACCGCTTAGAAACAACAGGTCATTGCTTTGCGCTCGCACTGTAACTTAGGACTTACACTAGATGCTTCACAGACGTCGACATTACGGCTGGGTGCTGACTATGACCATGTTTCAAGGCCACTAGGATTCGAAGGATGATGAATCGGCACTGGCTAAGTTACAAGCTGAATACTGATACGAGAGAAAACCAGCTGCGTTGATAAGAGCGAGTCAGATTAGGCAAAACTGCAAAGGTGGGACTCACAGCACTTTAAATGATGCGCACCTCAGGGCTCTAGGGGCGGTAACTGTTCAGCATGCGCTCACCAGGTCACTCTCAGTCGACCACTACAACGCAATCCAGCGCATGCAACTCCTGCTCACTCTATAAAGGAGCTACCGTCCAGAACGATTATATATCTATCCGTTTCAAATTCTAGAGCGATTCACAACTACAACGCACAATCAGTACTGCCAGAAGTTCCCCGGTTCGAGTTGGTCCAGACTCAAACCAGCACACCAGAGTCGCACGAGTGGAACAGCTCTTGAGTGCCCATATATAGTGGAGCAAGCTAGCTGAACTCTCACACTCCCTGCAACCTAATCAAGGTGGCGATGACTTAGAGGTCCGGTGCCCAGTTCGTTGTCTCTTTCTCCCCTCTCAGAATCCCTCCCGACCGCTTCTACAGGAGCATACAGTCCCTTACTTAGTCTCGACGGACACACGGCCTCACATCAAAACTACAGAATCACGAAAGCGATCGCCTCAACTCTGGATTCTACGCAGCCAAGTTGGCCTCAACGTATCAGCCAACACAAATGATGATCGGAATGTCAACAAAGCATCGAATATATATGGAACGGACCGAAAGCCAACCACTGGCAGTACTACTAGACATGAGTTTCTCGATGGATGACTCACTGTGGGCACCACCGATGATCAACGTCGACAGAATCACCACAGCTGCTGCATCAGTATGAACAACAACATGATGATCATGAAACATGTGCAGTGCGCTGGCCGATGCATCAAACCAATGATGCCAAAGCGACTGAGTTGCAGTAAGTCATGATCCACTCTCAACTGGAAGACTCTGAAGACAGATATCGATCGCTCAATCGAGTTGCCAATTACAGGCCGCAGAGCCAGGCTTATATTCGCATCACGCCCACGGCAAGCAGCCGAAGCGGTGGCCCCGCCGGATCCCCCGATCAGACTCCGGAGAAATTCTCGCCATGGAAATCTGCTCCGAGCTCCGCAGCACTAACAAATCCTCCTATCATCATAACCGCCCAAGTAAACACCCAAGTAAACACCCAAGTAAACACCCAAGTATCACCCGAACATCAAACCAACATCACTTAATCACCACCTAGACATCACCTAGATATCACCTAGACATCACCCAGACATCATCCAGGTATAAACCGTAATAATAGATAGAGACGCGAAAGACGGCGCACAGCAGGGTGTACCGAAAGGCGCTCGCTGCGTCCGGGAACCGGGCACCGGGCAGCGTGGGTCGAAAAGATCGAATTAATAAAAAACGTGTAGAAATGAGCGGAGCGGGGAACGGGTGGGAACGGAGGGCAGGGGCTTTATTTGGGGGGCGGGCGACGGGCAGCGTCATCCCGGATTTGTCTTTACTTGAGGGGAGTTGGGTTGGTGGCTAATTTGGTTTATTCCGAGGCGGGGGCGGCACCTGGCACGCCAGCAAGCAGATAGATCATTTAAGCGGATTCTTGAGTGGTCGGTCTGCGGGTTGAGAATCAGCTCGTATATTGATTCTAGGGATCGGATCTAGGCCCTGGGTAGATGGGGAGCGGGGGAGTAGCCACCGACGGAAGAGTCTAGAGCTCGGAGGGAGGAAGAATTTCGGCACCGAATGTTGGAGTCACGAGTTGTTGATTTCGATTTCCGTGTCCGTGGCAATCTGGTGTGTCTGAGAATGTACAGCTCCTTTTCCATCATGATTTGTGTGATGTTGGTTTACATGCTGTGCTGGGGTTGGAGTTGTTCTACAGACAGTATAAGCTACAAAACACATGTGCTCCATCTCTGCTTTTAGAGGCTCCTAATCTCCTTTACAAAATACATGTGCCTGCAGCCGGATGCTGTTTTTAGTGGTTCCTAATCTTTATGGCGTGTTTTGAAACACATGTGCAATCTACTTTTTTGGAATGTGATATAGCCAATGGATCTTGGGAATAAATAAAGGAGGGAGCGCCCATATATATACTCCACTCATTTACGTTCACTTTGTTTAACTTTGAATTTCAATGATGCAAAACTTAGATGGATGAAAGAGGAATCAACATGAATACATGTGGAAATGTGGTTTTTTGATCCCTAAATGCTTCCTTTTCCTCGAATCTGCCATTTTACCCTTGCTCCTAAAAATATACTTTTCTGTTATTTAAATCCAAAACATCATAATTTGACCGTAAGATCTTACAACTAACTTCATCATGTAGATAGCACTAGTGGAAAGGGCTGCTAACTACACCGGACTTCTACACCGAAAAATGAGTTTGGTGTTCATTCTGTAATAGTAAATTGTTCTCATTGGACTAGGTTTATGTTTGGTGTAGTTGTGGGGACCAACTGTTGAAAGTGATCCACATTTGGAGTAACTGTCTCGGGCCACGAGGACGGCCAATGGGGAGGCGAGATAAACATAGCACTTGACGTTTCACCCTGGTCCCCCCGCGTTTGGTGAAAGGGGGAAAGGAAAAGTGGGCCCAAGTCAAACTGCAGTCAGCTGGCTTTTACTTCTCAGAGATTCACCTTTGGGACCAATTGTCCCATAAGGATTGTGTACAAAACCTCAATCCTCAAGTACATAGAGGCTACTACTCCTTTTAACACCAGCACACAGGCAAATGCTCAGCATGGAGGAAAATACTCTATGGAGATTGGGTGATGTGAGGAAGTGAAGATAAAACCAATATGTGAAAATTACACATGCAAGCATGAACAGTCTGACTAACAACTGGACATCATCCATACCAAACTCATCCACGACAACTTCACAGTAAATGTTTCGATCTTTACACTACACCGCATGGTAAAAGTAACTCCAGAGCATTACCCTCGTGCCCATGCTCCGAGTGGGCCCATTACTAACGTTGCGACCCCATATCGATCCCTTCCAGAATAGTGTTGTCAGGTGTCCAACTACACCGAACAGGAAACACACTACACCATTTTGCAATTCCTGATTTGTACCTGTTTTCGGTGTAGATTTAGGTGTACTTAGACAGCATTTCCACTAGTGTAGGCACCAAAATTTCACCGTTGATTCATTGTCATTGCAAAGATTATAAGTTTATAAAGTTTGAAGTTCTTTGAAATCATTTTTTCCATTATGCCTTGCTTAGAAGACATCGTGACATTCTTTGCAGTATAATGCAAGAGATTTCAGGTTTTTTGACTTAGAGGATTTGGTATGCTTATAGAGCATGAGGTAAGTAACATATGAATCAAGTATGAGCATGTTATCATGAATGTTGCATTTACAAAAAAATACATATTCTTGAAGGAGTCAAACAAAACTCATATACACTTTGTTTTTGGCACAACTGAAATAAGGCTTGAAATAAAATTAGATTCTCAATCCGAACGATTACAAGAAGGATTGTGAGTAGTTCTTTGTATTGAAATAAAATATTTAAAAAAATCAAAAAACAATGAAAATAAAAATAAAAACAACCAACAAAGGTTGTAAAACAAAGAATACAAACTTTGGGCAAAGGGTGGAGGCAGGATGAGCTCCTGTAGAGGGGGTGTGACTGAGAAGCATATTAGTCATGTGGCCCAATCTTTGGCCATCGTCCCGCTTCTCCATTGCGGTGGTCTCTAGACATGTGGGCATAACGGCCTCCCACCTCCCTGTGGGCCTTCTACTGCCCTCTTGTACCCAAGTTCCCCTTGTACCCACTCTTCCTCTTATGCCCCATCTCGGGTATTGCTTGAAATTTGCATCTTACAAAGATTGAAACTTTGCCTTCACTTGGTTTAAGATTGAATTTCAATGATCCAAAATCTAGATGGGTAAAAAAAGAAACCAACAACAATACATGTAGAAATGTAGTTTTTTAAGTAGAGTTTTAATATATATATTTCTTAACTATTGCGGTTGTTGAATCAAGGTTGCTTATTCACATGTGAAAAGATTGAAAGATTACCACCAAAAATGTGATTTTTAATAGAACATTCAATTTAATATGGAGAACAAAATATGGTAGTTTTGATAACATTAAAATCTAAAATGAAAACAATCATCCGTATCTTGGATTCATTATTTTTTTCATAAATTATGAAACATAATATAGATAAACATATGCTTCCATTTTGTTGTAGATATTATTTTAAAAACTAAACATCGCTATTAGCAGACGTGATGTTTTGATGATAAATGGTGAATAAATTATTTTTTAGAAGCACAATAACACTTTTTGATACTTTTGTTTTTGGTATGATATGTGAGTCATTTAAATACCAAGTATGAAAGAAATTTTGTAAAATTTCAAATATAAGTCAAAAAGTACACATAAAAAGAAATTCCCATCAAACATGTATTTTGAAATAGGACATTTTGTGCTTTCAAATAAGTTTCTAGCATATTAATTTTAAGTGAGATTTTAAACTCAATTTTTTAAAAGAAAATACTAAATATAGAAGAAGAAAAAAAATTTAAGCTTAAGACCTTGGATTTAAAATAAATAAATAAATAAAATAAAATAAAAAACAACTTAACTCAATAGTGCAATTTTTCCAATATATTTAATAATCCACATTTTTTTTATTGATACAAAAGATTTTAGCAAAGAGGTTTTAAAGTTTGCTTACAATGTTGAATAGGGTGGAGAGAAACCTTCTTTCCACTATATAAATTAATTTCTAGTGCTAAATAATTTAAATAATCTTATTTTTCACTTTTTTCTCTTTTTCTTGTTTTTATTCCAAGAATAAATAACAATCTATGTTTTTATTGTTAACTTCAAGATCCTATAAGAAATCAAGTCTATGATTAATTATAATTTAAATTGGCAATGTTTATACCATAATCAAATTGCATTTTTTGTGAAAGTGCTATATCCTTCCATTACATCTAAATTTTCTGTCCATGTGTCTTATGTATTAATATTCTTTAAAATGTCCAAAATCTGATACCTATAATAATACAAAAATTGTATTCCTTGTTTGATGTATCAAATTGTGTAGAACACATGAAGCATAGACTGCATAGTTTACAAATAATTTTTATTTTCACTTCAAAGATAATAATTTTTTTATTTGTGGGGTTAGAGTTTCATTAAAAAAAATTAGAGCAAGTTAATAGTCTATTTCAACATTTTAAGATTAAAACCAATAAAATAATTCTGAAGTTACTTTTGCAAATACATTTATGTTAATGAAGTTATTTCTGTTAATACGTATCAAAAAGATTTAAGAGGTTAGATAGTTTATTCGTTTATAGACACAAAGCTCAATTGAAAGTACTTGCATGTAATGAAGATGAATATATATTGGGCTAAAACTTGGAAATTTCTTTGTACTAGATTCTTTTAGTGATGAAACTTTTTTATTCCTAAATGCATTGGCAACCAAGATGTGGTTAGCTTGCTATTTGGGCAGGTTCTAAGATGTCAAAAATAACTGTTATGTTATGATATTTTATAGGTGATTTTTTAATTCATTATGTACAAGCCAAGCTTTGTTTCATATAATTCCAGTATGTTATACAAAAACTATAAACAGTTGGAGGTTTTGAATCTCAACGCAGTTGACCAAAACAAATTTCATAAATAAATTAAAATATCATCATTTTGTAAGGAATAATTATTTTGTAATGATTTATATAACAAGTTTTGAGCCACTCCATTTTTAGAAATGAAGTAAGAGTGTATAGAAGTCATGTTAAATGGACAATTTAGTCAATTCTTCATCAAAAAAACTTTGACAATTCATTTTCGATTCAATTTTAGCAAATATCTAAAAGCAAAAGTTTTGAAAAGTTTTTTTAACTGGTCATATTATTTTCATTGTTTTGTATAAAGCACGAATCTACAAAGTCGGACTGTATACTGCTTCAAGAAACTAGCAACAACGGTCTGTACAAAGCAGATCCATCCACGCCTTTCCAAAAACGACCACAAATGATATATACAAACATGCTGTTGCCGCTGTGATCAGACCGGTAGCGGAACTTCACAACCCACAATGCCGCTGTGATGAGAATGGTAACATTGTAGCTTGTTGCTGCTGCTGCTTGAGAAACTCCAATGGAGAGGACAAACGCGAGGAGGCCCACCACAAGGATTCCCACCGTGCACAAAAGCGCACGGCCAAGCTTGGGCAATGTTCCAGGACGTTGTGATGCAAGAAAGAGCAAGAAACGGGTCCAAAGGCCTCTGCCAGCCCCCTGAAACATAAGCAACTAGCCCGCAACAATGCCTTGATCGCCATCGTCATCATCCTCAAATGTGGTGATAAAACAAGAATGTCAATGACTGATGGCAGATGATTTTGATTGTCACTTCCTAATTTCACAGAGCGTGACCATGCCTTCGTGGTTCTCTTAGGTCGTACAGTTGAAGAATCAAAACCACCAGAAACCTCATTGTCTAACTCGCCACCTTCAAAAACCTTTAAAACCATCCAAAAACATAAGTCCTCTTGTTGTTTGTGGCTGACATTACTGGTTGCTAATGTTGTATGACGTTAACAACAACAGAAAGGGAGACACGAGAGTAATTTAAGATTGATAGTCCGGAGTGCACAACCAAGTAGTCTAAACCCACATCTGTGCAATTGCGATGGCTCTCTGTTTTGGCAAGAAAACGCCAACAACTGTTGATGTCAAAACATCGAAACCCTTAGAAATTATATTGTACATCATTCTAGGTTTTTTGTACACACTCTTATTCTCCTGATTTCATAGTAGGTTTACTTTAAGTTTTACTTTTCAACTAATACTTTTGCTTAATTTTTAGATACTATTTTCCTATATTTATTTTATGATTTACTTATAAATATATATATATATATATATATATATATATATATATATATATATATATATATATATATATATATATATATATAAATTTATTAGTTTGTTTGTAATTTTTTTATTTGCTTTCTTTATTCTCTCTCTCTCTCTTTCTCTCTCTTGTTTATAAGATCTATATTTTCACAATTCTTGTTATAATGGACTCTCAACCTCTAAACGCAAATGTGGATGCTGCATGTTTCATGATGGACCTTCGTGATTTTCCTAGTATGTTTGGAGAATTAATAAAGCCTGCTACATATATATCCCACTTACGAGACGTGAATAATTATAAGGAGTGGATAAACATAATTTGTGATCTTGTAATTGTGAAAGTAAAAGGTAAAATACAATTGAGAAAAGGCAACATTGCAAGCGTTTGAGTTGCAACGAGTTGCGCAAAAACTACGGTTTGACTTTAACAATTAGTGGCTATGACTTTATCCATTCAAATAGTTGAGTGAATATCGGCTTGAAGCTCTGGTGGAATCTCTACATGCTTGTCAACATAAGGAATGTCGAGTGGGATTCTATGGGATGAAGTGGGCTTATGAAAAGGCTCAACCTAAAATTGATCATTATATAAAATTCCACACAACTCTTCACGGCACGGCGGGTATTGTAGAACAAAATATTTTTGATATTGGGGTCAAACTACCTGCTACAGAAGTGAACATTTTCAACTTTAGTGAAAGTCAAAGATTCCCCCATCAAATATTTTGAAAGGAACGTCTACATTAGATGTTCAACATTTTAAAATTTGGATTCATTGAATTTACAATCCGGAGGCACTCAGTGGTTGGAACCATTAAAATTTATCAAGAGCTGACTCATGAAGTACTTTCACAAATACCAAAGACTTGTTTAGATGAAGCCCCTATAATCGTTAGAACTATGCGCACTCGATTGGATCAAATGAAGAATTCATTATAATTGGATCAAATGAAGAAATTACTAATAATTGGATCAAATGAAGAAATTATTTATACGGCGGCGGAGGCATATAATACTTGTATAATCGTTGATCTATTAAATATTCAAGGCATAAAAGGATGTTAGGAGGGCCTTATGCTGTTTTTAGCATTCCAGTCAACGAGATTGTGGCTGATTTTTCAAATAAGCTCAAAGTATCAATGGTTGAAGTTCGTGGTGCAAATGAAAACAAGACAACCATTAGAATGAGGACCACTTTAACAGAGGCACGCCAATCGATAGGATAGAGTAGGAAAAACATGCTCCACGATCTGAAGGAGGCTTGAGGTTGGAGGTCAAGAAATGATCCACATTATGGTGAAAAAGAAGTCCAGCAATTTGATTATGATGGGTGGGAATATGACTGACCGTCTTGACGTTCAATAATTCAAAACTTCCTTGATAATGCATTTTGGCAAAACCACTCCGCTAGTCGAAACCCTGACCTCCATCCTATATTTCTATAGAAAAGGTGAATACGTTGGGAGTGGTTTCTACAAACAAAGGGGTAAATACGTTGATCGAGTTGGAGCGGCACGTATTTTTGTCAAGAAACATGGTGTTCATTGGAAGAGATTTGTGAAAAGGAGGGCCGAGGCTAGTAGAAGTGGTAATTGAGGAGGACTAGCTTAGTACATAAGGTTCATAAATTTGTAATACCATGCACATTGGTGAATTTTGATCTACTTTATTCATTCGTATTTTACATGCATTTTGCTTCAAGACTCGAGAGGGTGGCTTTATTGGATGCACTCACTCTTTGCCAAATGCGTGCATCACGTCACATGGTCTTGCCTTCCCTTTGTGAGGCGTTTGGTGTCCCTCCTTTCTATGTTTTCCAAGACCAGACATCTAGGAGGCTGTTGGGCTTTCCTACACACTCCTGAGGTTGTATCTTGTGAAACGTTTAAATCTCTAAAAATAAAGATTACGATTTCAATTCTAGTTGCATGTTTGGACAGAGCATGATATGATTTGAACACTGTTGGCCATAGGAGCAGTTCCCATGTGCTGTGGTGTAATTAAAATTAAAATTAAAATTAAACAGTGATGAAAATCCTTTCGAGTTTCTCAAAAACACTTTTTAAAGCTCCAAAACTAGTTGTCAAATTACTTTTTAGAGTCCTAGGTTGCCGCAAGGTCATGAGGGTCTCAATCAGAGCACCTTGCGAAGCAAACAGGGACTAGCAACTTAGCTAACAACCGAGTTGGAGTAGGCTTCACCTCAAGTCATTTTTTAATAAAATATGACAATTACCATTCTAAAATAGTTGAACTCTGTTTTTTGAAAATTCATTGAAGATAGGATTTCAACTTTTAGAAGGAATGAAAAAAATTTGTTTTAGAACTTCTAATATTACGACCTTGCCGTTGGTTTTGTTTCCCACTCTATAAATTTGAGAAAGAATGTTTCAACAAGTGGGCTATAAGATCCTACAGTAGAATTTGCCAAAGAATGTTATGAAATAAAAAATTAACAATTTTTGCAAAAAGATGTTGAAAGGTAGTTTTTGGGTCTAAGATCATCTAAAGCGCCTAAGGTTAATTTGTGCGAAAAAATCTTACAAGCCAAAGTTATATTCATTACGTTAAAAGTTTTCACATTGCCAATTGCTTTATTTCCATGACAAGTTTATGATTCTTTTTTTTACTCTTATAATCAAATTTATTATACTATAATTCATCTTAACAATTGAATCAACTTAGAATGCATAAATTACATCAAAAATTTGAACTTATATGTTTTGGAAGCACATAGAATTTGTATCTTAAAATTTATGGACACCAATGCCAATATCACATAAGATTGCTAATATAACAAATATCACCTCATTCTTTTAAAGAAAAGACAAGTTTAAATATAAAAGTTAGTAGAGGTTGTTATACAAAGCATTTGTTTTAGCTTCAAAAAATCAGCATCTAAATTAAGACTTGTTCACATGGCCCCTACTAGTGAATGCAAATATACTTGTCCAGAATAATGTCTATTAGACCCTTTACACACAATCCACCCATTTTTCTTTTTTACATTGTTTTCACAATGTGTTAAGTAAAGAAAGAGACCTTTGCAGTTGGGGTTCTCCCAACATAACTCCCTACAAGTTTTCTTGCGTGGAGAAATTCTGGCCAAAAACCCGCGCCCTCCAATCCCCTCATTCTATTGGTGGTGCTCGTGACCACAATACAATTTAGGAAACTAGCCGGTGTTACGCCTTGAAAATGGACTCTTTTAGCACCTATAACTTAGAGCATCTATAACTTGAGCACTAATCCAATTGAAAGCCAATGTTGTAACATTGGTTAGGGACTTGAGTTTGTTGTTCCATTTCTTTGAGTACCTTTCTTTTTGTTACACAATTGCTACCTAGCTACCAGTTTTGCTCTTTTGACAATAACTCCAGCACAAATGGCGAAGGTCTAAGTCCTTTGTGCTCACGGGACTTTCTCTACAAAGTGTGAAATGAGCTCCACATGTGAAGACCATGTCACAGGAATGGTTTCGATGCCATAAATCATGCTTGTACTCTTCAACATGATGTGCCAGTTCTTTTCTTGTGAATTAGCTGCCTTGTTGAAATCATTCACATCTTCAAGTAGTTTAGTCACAAGATTTGTGCCATATTGTGCCATGTTCTGGAAACCAATTTCCCTTTCCAAAAAGTTTGAATAAATTGGAAGTCTCATGTATAAATCATGGTACAAGAGTGCTGGTGCATTACAAGGACACTGCAAGCAATCTACATCTCATCTCTCATGGTCACACTAATTACTACGTGGCTAGCTACAATTAAGGGAACCTTCAGTTTTAGTATGTCCCAGCACAAGGTCATAAAATGTCAAAATTCAATAATTTACCTCTACTATTTACAGTTAGACTTTGTCACTTATATGCCATGTGTGAACTAATCTAAATCCTGCACTTTCAGCTGTATCTGTTTTGAAGAAACCTTTTCTACCTATGTTGGAAGTTCAGGAATTTAATACCAAAGATAAATACGGATGCAAATAGTACAGGAAAAATTGCCATCATGAGGGAAACTACTGGCAGAAAGTCATGACGGAACCCAAAGTAAGATTTGATGAATTGTTCAACAGACTGGACGTTGCTTTCATCTCCAAGCACTATGATATTGCTACCCACGTCTCCAAATTGTGACACAATTAGTCCATAGATTGTCCATGCCACAGGACAAGCCCAATAATACCATGCCCACCATATTGGAATTTTCTGCATACAGAGGAAAATCATCAACAGCTGCTAAGTGACAGAATATCTACTGCAAAACTTAACAAAAAAATTACGTGGTAAATAAACATTTGTATTTATTAAATGGTTGAAAGCTCAGAGTGTGTACCGGCTTGGGGATGAGGAATCCGGAGAAGAGGTTGAAGAAAGAGTAGAAGAAGGAAGCCACAATGGAAGCGATCTCAGTGTTGGGGGTGAGCGCCACCATCATCATCCCATAGTAAGTGAAGGAGATGAACATGAGGAACATGAAATATGAATACCAGAAGAACTTGAGAAATGTCCACTCGAAGTTGATCATGCTGTATGTGATCAGTGCATACACAAGCGTCTGAACCATCACATATGGAATCTCAATCAGCACTTGAGCTAAAGCATATGGGATGGCCGAGTACATCCCAGCTGCACGCTCTCTGTAAAACACTGTGCGCTCAATGCCCACCATGGGCTGCACAGTCCCGCAATTGTTGATTCCCAGGAACAGAACTGCCCCATACATGGCTCCCATCACTGTGAATAGGTCTTGTGAATTAGCCCTGCATTGAACCAAACTCCATAATTAGAAGCAGTCCAAAGGCTCAAATATTGTACATATATGTTATAGAGAGGTCGAAGTGAGGAGGAGAACGCTTACGTTTTCTGGCCAAGGTTCCAAAAAATAGTGCCGAAGAGCACAGCAGCAACAGCTGAGAAACAGAAACGCACGCAGTTGTAGTCTGGGGTCCGCCAGTAGGTCAGCTTTTGTTTCCACAAACAGGAAGTAAGCTGGGTCTTGAAAGGCTGTGAGTACTTCGTTGGGAAGTGCAAGTCTGAAGTGCCTGGAATTGGTGATTTCAGTTGTGTTACCAGTTCCTTGTTCCTCCTGCAGGAGCAATGGTCACAGCAATCAGCTTATCTCTTGGTATTATGGTATCTCAACACTAGGTGTATCTGTCCTGTGCGTCTGATTATTTGACATGCTTCTTCTACTCTAGTGACTTAACTAGGAGGAAGTCGGGAAAACTGCAAGACGATCCCGACTTTTTGCATATATACCACGTGCTGCTTTACAATTTTAAGACTAGGCTGCTTTGTAGGTGGGTAACTACAACTGTTACAGTTTCGCTGAAAATAACAATGCTCACTTACATGAAGAGAGAGGATGCTTGGTAAACTTCTGCAAAGTCAACCTCCAATTGGCTCTCCATGGCCACAGAGCTGACTTCCAACATCCATGTTGCCGGATTGTGGCCTTCTTTGATCATAGGCACACCAGGAACAGCCTACAAGCCACTCAAAATGTCAGATGGTTCAAGTCGCATAATTTCTCATGAAATGTTTTTGAAAATTTCATCCAAACAGTGGGATTTCCAGAAACTTGTCTCTGTTTTCAAAAATATATTCTGTAGTGCAGAAGATTCGACAAGCTACGCTTACAATTCATGCAACTTACCTCAAAATACTCAACCAGCTTGTGAGAGCGAGGTCCCAGAGGCCCCATGTAAATAACTTGCCCTCCTCGTTTCATTAATAACAACTGCAGAGACCGATAACTGAAATGTCAGATAACTGCAACTGATTTGGTTACAGGCAGTAATGCTGCAATGACCTGAGCTGTCCTAGAAAGCAATCATATAATTGAAGGACTAAGGAGAACATGTACCTCATCAAAAGCTTCAAAGATGTCGATACTCGGTTGATGAATGGTGCACACGACTGTCCTGCCCGTGTCAACTGTGTTGCGGACTGTGCGCATGACTATTGCAGCTGCACGTGCGTCTAAACCACTTGTGGGCTCATCCATGAAAATTATGGAAGGATTAGCAACCAACTCTACTGCAATGGTAAGCCTTTTTCTCTGCTCTGTGGACAGCCCTGTGACTCCTGGCAGCCCCACAAGAGCATCCTGCAGCGGCTTCAACTCCACCAATTCCATCACCTCTTCCACAAATTTCTGTACAAATATCAAGATTAAGTAAATCTCCACAGATTATTTTGATAGAGTTTCATCAATTAAGCATCAGCTGCACGTGATACAACAAACACTTCATCCATTCTATCAATGTTGGATTCCTCTGCAGTAAATTACAAATATTTCACTTTGAGACATGCAATCAAATAGTTCAAAGTCAACTAGAAAAAGGTGATATGGGGAGAAGGGAGAAAGAGATCAGTGTTACAATACCATTTTCATTGCAGGGGTGCAGTCTGAAGATAGCCTTAACCACGCAGAGTATATGAGGGACTCCCTAACAGTGACTTGGGGGGAGTGGATGTCCACTTGTTCACAATAGCCTGCAATTCGAGCAAAGGTCTCTTGGTTTTTGGGATATCCATTGATTCGAATGTCACCCTCAATGTAGCCCCCTGTCTTCCGCCCTGCCAGCACGTCCATGAGGGTGGTCTTCCCAGCTCCACTTACACCCACTAGTGCAGTTAGCACACCTGGTCGGAATGCTCCTGTCACTCCACGGAGAAGCTGAAGCCGGTCCTCTGGAACTCCTTGGCTCTTCATTTCCTGCTCATTCACACAGCACCTCAATTGATCAGTAACATGTAAAAACTGATTTTATTTTTACAAAAAAAAATTGAATCTGAAAAAACATAATTTATAAGAGAATCTGATCAATATATTTTGTTATGCTCTCAAGGATTCTCAACCGCCTGAAAAATAAATGGAATGCGGCATACATCAGTGATAATGATGTAGAATATATATCAATGATAATATGGGTGAGTTGATTGAGTAAAACTTACAGCAGGCATGTCAACGTAATATTTGAGGTCATCAAAGGAGATGGACAACGGTTGGAAGGGTAAAATCATGCCGCGTTTGCGTTCAAAGCCAGCAACTTCAAGAGTAGCCTCCAGGGCGTTGCCAAGAGCTGCTTCAGCCTCATCAAGAGCCACGAAATGGTCCCGGTTTTTCATCTCTATAGTCGACTTCGACAGTGCATTTGTTCCGCCAGAGCGTTGTGTTGCAAGGCTGAGCCAATGTTGACTGGAAGAGTTTCGTCCACCTGGAAAAAAAACCCAAATTTCACGGTTTGGTTCCTTTCTACCAAAATGATCAGCACAGAATAGTGACAAAGAAAGGGTAAAATGAAATGCTTTTTGGAGCCATGTAAAACTCACCAATATCTTCAGCTCTGGCCATTTCCTCACGAGATTTGAATTTTCCTGAGTATATGCTGGACGTAGTTCCATTGGTAAATTCTGATATACCCCTTGATCTGTTCAGTTTTTCATTCCTCTCTGCCAATGCTTCCTCGGATATGACTGCTTGGGGCTTTCCAAGAGCTGCTTGCAAAACAAGAAAGGAACAATGCTCAAAATTCTTTTGTACAGAGAATAAGGCTGAACGAATAAGTGAGAGCTTTATATGGAGCAGAAATGAACGATTCTGAATTACTTTTACAAACGTAATTTACAACAGAAGGAAAAAGTTACCGAATCTTAAACTTACGTCTCATCCAATCAAGAGCAATTGTGAATCCAATGTTGAAAAGGATAGCAAACCCAAACAGAGCCCCAACACTGATCCAGTACCAGTAGCTCTCAGTGAAGATTCCACGGTTCATTAAAACCAGCTCTCCTAATGTATGATTCTTGCCTGGAACAAACTGCACAGAATCAACAAAAACACAGCAAAGCAGTGAGCATCCGAGCACTAACTTGCAGACTTAATCCATTTTTAACATTGATTCTAAGTCTGGCTATGATATTCATAGCTTGTAGATTAAGAGAATCTTTGTACCTTGCTCCACCGAGGTGCAAGCATCTCGTTGATGCTGATTGCGTTCTCAGCGTAGGCAAGTGGTGAGATCCAGTAGCCCCAAATCCACCAGCTCTTGATATCTGGCCGAGGAATGATGAACCCTCCCAACATGAATATTATAAGCAACAGAAAGGATCCTCCAGTGTAAGCCATGATTATGGTCTTGCACACAGCACCAATGAGGCGGAACAGCCCAGACGACATCTGGTGCACCGAAAATAATAATAAAAGTTGCTTAAAAAACCTGCAAATTCAATCGAGGGAAAACATTCAGATCTCCTTTATTTCAAACTGAATAAAGTCCATTGAACGTAGTTTGTGCGCATCTTGGAACTGAGTCAGCAATGGAATGCTTTCACCTTGAGGCTTCTGGGGCGTATCCGGTGACGTAGTAGGTCATAAACGTCCAGATTGAAGACTCAACCGCGGACATAGGGATGCTCAATACAAAGCTGGGGAGTGAAAATGCCCAGGCAGGATAAAAAAGCAGGTCCCGTTGCTTGAAAAAAACTGGTAAACGGAAGATTGTCATGGAAAGCTCCCCGAACCCATTGAACATGATGCACACAACCGTAAAGAAAAGAGACCCCAGGTATATGGTTCCATCGGCTACTGTTTCTTGGTGTAGCTTTGACCGGAAGAAAACCGTCATGCTCACAGCAGCCATAATTGCAAGCTGCAACAGCAAAAAAGAAAATTTGAAACATCAAGATGCATGAAAAATTAGCCCATTATTGTACTGCCTCTTTGAATATGATTTGAAGGAATTATATTAACTTTGTATTTTGACATTGGCATTGGAAAGTTTGGCATACCTGTGAAGTTTTGAAGATGTAAACAAAGGCGTCCCTTTTCATCAACAGAACCTCCTTTGCAAAGGTAGCCTTGAAGATCTCTTTCTTTGTGACGGTGTACTTCTCATGCGTCAAGGCCGCCCTGTGGCTGCGGTGCTTGGGGTAAGGATGCGCAAGCTCCAGCTTCTGTGCCACCCCAACATGAAACCTCTTGAACTTCTCTTCGAAGTCTGTGACTGACACATAATGGTAAGGGCGTCGTTTGTCCATCCAATACTGCTCCTGGTCCTTTTTCGAAGTTACCTGATTCCCCAAAAACCAACCAGAAATCCAAAAATGAATACTAATTGAGTGTCCTAAATGTTCACGATAAGTCATATGCTCAAATACTGGATTAAGCGAATAATATACCTCTTGAAGAAAATCAGCCACGCCTTTGCGGTCAGGGCACCTAAACCCACATTCTTCAAAAAACTCCAAGACGTGCTCTCTAGGGCCATGGTACACAATCTGGCCTTCGGAGAGCAGAATGATGTCATCGAAAAGCTCAAACGTCTCCGGAGCAGGCTGCAGGAGGGACATCAACACAGTGCTCGACATGACATGCGCAAATTGGCGCAGGCTCTTCACGATTTGGAATGTTGTGGAACTATCCAGCCCTGTTGAGATTTCGTCCATGAACATAGCGCGAGTCGGACCAACAATCATCTCTCCTGCAGAAGTGGAGACATCTCAATCAGGATTATTACGGAAAATTAATTAGCACTAGTGTAATAAGGTGATTAGTATACCATGAGCTAGGTTCACTATAGAATTGGTATACACTGTACCTGTGGTGACTCGTTTTTTCTGGCCTCCAGAGATGCCCCTTCTCATATTATCGCCGACCAAGGTGTCAGCGCAGACGTCAAGACCTAAAATCTGCGATACCACAAGAAGTTTGAAGCATTTCAGTACCCCTGTAGTACTTATTTTGTAGAAGCAATCAGCAGATGTGGAAGGGAATTCAACTGACCTTCAGAGTGTAGTCTGTCGCAAGGCTGCTCTCCACACCTGACAAAGCAGTTGCCTGCATTCTCAATGACAAGAGACACTTCAATGATAATGGTTATAGCAATTCTGGTTTGTTTCACTATAAGAAAGAAAAAAAAAACAGAAAAAACCAATTGCTCAATTTAAAAAACTCTCCAATCACCTTCATAAAAAGATCAACATCCGCTTCGGGGAATATTCCAGCTTGCTTTTCTCTTCTTGCAAGCTCTGAAAGTAGCTCTGAAAATCCGAAAAGAGCACACATCAGAACCCAGTCTCACAGAACATCAAAGAATGTTTACTCGCATCCAAGAGTAGTTTCATGTATCACAAGAGAGAGAGAGAGTATATTTTGTGAGTCATGTTACCATAACGAGTGCCGGTGCCTTGGCAACGAGCTGAGAAGTCAAGAGTCTCACGCACAGTCATTTGTGCAACATGTAGATCATTCTGACTAATGTACACCGCAGTCTTTTGTGGCACAAACTCATCCAAATTGTGCCCGTTGTATGTTACAGTGCCTTTAACCTGTTGTCACAACAACCAAGAGGTTCATAATTCACAATCTCATACTTCTCCAAAAGGAAACAAATACAGTGAAATTAGTTCAGAACATGTATGCTGCAGGTAGGGTTTTGGGGATATGATTATGTGTCCGATTTGATTGCTATACTTTTGTACTCACATGCAAGTCTTTGTCAAGTTTGCCTGCAAGAGCCAACAAAAGAGTCGTCTTTCCAGAGCCTGGAGGACCAAGCAACAAAGTCATCCTGCAGGAGCACCAATGAACAATTTATTACTACGGAGCTCACTTATGGGATAGCAGATGATTTAAGTAGAACCAAAAAGGACACCTCTCAAAATACTAAAAATTAGGACTTTGAAGAGACGAAAAGCTGCTGTTTGGAATGAACTCAAAGAATGACCGCTTCCCAATGCTATTATCAACCCAACAAGCAATACATACTTGCGCTTGTCAAACTTGTGCCTACCTTTGAGGCTTGATAATTCCATTCACGTTGTTCAGTATGTTGAGAACTGTTTTCTTCGTCGTTGATATCCTGATCGTCTGCAGACATTGCTGCAAAAACCATGGAATCAAGGAGGAAATATTTAGGTCTAAAATCAAGTTACAGCTACAGATTTTCATGTCAAATCCATATTAGATGAAACGCTCAAAAATCTACACTTGATTTCACTAAATGCACTGATTCCAAAAGCTCCCAAAAAGATGTAGAGAAATTTATGTCTGACCGAGAAGAAAAGAGGAGTTGAAATGATTCGTGTTGATATCGCTCTGAGAAAATTGTGAGAAAATGGGGTGATGAATAATTGTATCAGAAAAAGTTGAATTTACCTCAGCGAAGTTGCGCGCAGAGTTCCAAAGAGTGGGCAATGCGCGGCTGCCCACGTAGCAATCCGCGTCCACGCTAAGATTCTCGTACCTCACTTCGATGGTTGGGAGCTCAATGCCCACACTGCGACCGCCAAACCAAGCCAAGGCAATCAATGAGTACATGGCTCCAATTCTTATCAACACACAGAAGATTCACTGCAATCTCTCAATGGCATCGTTCACTCCCACTCTTAAACACGACCCAGCAATATTCCTTCGCGTAGAACCACCAAAATTCTTAAAAACAAAACCACCATAATTGTCAGGGAATTATTCACTCCAGAAACATTTAAATCTTGGAAAAATGTTCTTGGCAATTCAGGTCATGTGCTCAAACAGCCATAACTCGAAGTAACTAACAGGACAACTAACTTCGGAGCATAAAACTAAACTCACCAAATACCATACCATACAATGCCCCCAAATTCCAATCTAGTGACGGAAACAAATACAAGTGAATACAAATGGCTCCCTGGTTTGGCTATCCGTCAACCTAACGAGAATTAAGTGTTGATACCCGCAAACTTCACACTGGAATGAGGGTATGAACGAAAGCACCACTCTTCTCGATCCAGGAACCACAGATGACGATCAAAAGACATGCAGAAACCTTCAAAGTGGGAGTCGAGGTCAAATAATTGTTTGAAATCACATATCCTGACCTTTGTTTGGAAACTTGTTTGCAGTTTTACACTCTTAACGCATAGTAAGGTCAGAATTTGTCCAAATTCTGACCATGATTTGCAGAATTGTGCCCAAATATTGATTTAAGTAAACTCAAGCTCAGGTATGAATGATGTTAAGTGGAGGTAGAAATTTTTGAACCAAGCTGATCGTCTTGTAAATTTTCCCAAAGTTGAAAAGATTCGGAAAAGAAATTGAAGAAGAAATCTGAACAATTAGAGTCCTGAGTTTGAATTGTGTTGGTGGGCTTACTTGTCGATGCGTTTGCGGAGTTTGAGCAGGAAGATTTCGTTGTCTTCTTCAATGACCTTGAGGAGGTTGTCGATGAGGAGCTGGCGCTCGAGGGGCCCGATCTTGGCCACATCCACATGGTCCACTTTGCCAGGCGACCGGTGGATCATGGCAGTGCGCATGCGGCGCACGGTGGGGAGGCGCTCCATGGCGGCCCACCTGAGCGCTTCTTCGTCGTCCATCTCGTCGCCTCGGTCCGACATGCGCGCCGATCCGAACACGTTGTGATGGTCGGAGCCCAGCACCCCCGACAAGCTCCGCAGGCTCCCGCTGCGCCGGAAACTGGAGCCCCGGGCGCTGCCCCAGTTGGACAGATCCGGCATCTCCCCCAATCTATCCGTCATCGTGCTTATTTACCTCTCGCCCTGTTTGCATAAATCTCGCGAGACGTCACTCGATGTAATCGCTCTCCGATTAACCTCGATCCTCGTACAAACCAATAAATACAAGGCACAGTAACTCGTCCGGCAATTTTAATGATTCAATCTCAAGTATGTCGACCGACCACCTGAAATCAAGACCAGAATTTGATGAGTGAATGCATTCAGAGAGATGGGAATCCGAAATCAGGACGAAGAAGACGGGCAATCTATGCTCTTGAGTGCAGTGACATACAAAGAGGGTGCACAGGAATCATACGTGCGATCTTACACTTTGATCATTGGAGAAACCTACAGTACAAACTACAGCAAATTGCAAGCACAACAACAGCTAATTCCATATCTGCAGGACCATGAGTATGATTAAATCATGCCAAAGTTGGTGATACGCAAATTTATGAACAGAAGATGAACGATCACAGCAGTGAAGGAGACTGCATTAATGGGAATCAGATGAACATCTACTTGCACTCCGACGTATTGTCAATTCAGGCTTGAAGAGTATCACAGGGGGTGGATATATCACTTGTGATGTCTCTTACCTGATGCAATATGGTGCTCCTGATATCCTGCAGATCACTTATGAGAAGAGATCACTGCGTTGCGGAGTAGAAATAGAGGAGCGCCGAAGAAGATTATATTCGATGATCAGCTCAAGTCTTGAGGTTTGAGACTTTGGAGTAGGCCGATCATTAATGCAGGGCCGGTGACCATGTTGGCCACCTTTCCAACAACACCTACGAATCCCACCGTTTCTGCAACAGCAACAAAAAGGAACAACATGCAAGTCAAACGAACGAGTTGGACGTGCACTCGAAGGTTTCGGGTCCCACGTTGCAATTGAGATCATCGCCGCGGTTTGGTTTCATACATAACACAGTTCTACTCGTATGCATGATCTTGCTTCTAAGTTATGTCTCTTCCTAAGTCTATCATGATCTGACCCATGTCGACTTGAAGGTCCCTGAATTAAATCTTATGAATATCGATCTCATTCAGGTGGTCAACACGTCAACGCTGTCCCAACAACTCATGAACCGTGACCCACTTCGCTATCTCTAAATAATATATAATCATCGGTTAGCATCCTAATCACGTAATTTATCAAGGTGATCTGTGGAGAGTATGATCGATCTAGTGCATGCAAGGTTTAGGATGATCTGATGGTGGTTAATCAGGATAAGTGAGATATTGCTGAAGTTAATATTGTTGCTAATTGTGTATACTTGCAGCGTGTGATGAAGTGTTAGAGAGGCAGCTTAGTGACCACGGCTTGACGAGGCAAAGGGGCGGCCACAAGGAACACTAGTCCAGGTTGGGGCCCATTGCTATCACCATCAAAAGGCCGTAATGACATGACTTGGAAATGTGCATGAGTGGGGATACCATGAGAATGTTGCTGATGCTGAGCTGCCCCAGACTGTGCTTGGAAACCACTCTTGGATCAGCTGATTGTTTAAGACTAGATCATGGACATCATAATTGGGCAAGAGGGAACTTATCGACCACTTTGTTGTGTACACAGGAATCCATTCTGCAGCGGTGATATAAGTGTGTGTGCCCGGATTTCAACACCATAGTTGGTGCACAAAAGGGTCTAAATTGCAAGGAATATATCCCATCTGTAACTTAATTGCATGGCCACCTTTCTTTTCTCACCCGGACTTGCAGAGAAAACAGTGACCATGGGATTTATTGTTTTGTCCACTCCAGGACCTTGGTCGTTGGCTTTTTGACCATCCGGATGGATGGGAAGAGTTTTTTCTTGGTAAGTTGGTGATGGATTATCATTGTTTTGTTGGCTGGGGTGTTCGGACAGTGGTACGTACTACTTGTAAGTTGTAGGGCACCTGTGCTGTACATGTGTGCTGTATGTTGTCTTCTTTTGTCTGATGCTCTTCTGATACCTACTTCATTTATGTTACCAGGTTCTTTCAGTTGGGAAGTTTGCAACTTCTTGCTCTGCAGGGATTACACAATGGGTGTGATCTAATATGGTGATTGATTAGTTGGAAATGTTTTTTGACTTTATTTGAATAGAAGATAGTGTAGTTGTGAAACCAAAATATTCCATGTGAGAAAAAAATTCAACAACTATAAAGAAGACAAAAGATTTTGGAGATTGATGATATCAAAGTCTTGTTCCAATTCTTCTTCAATTAAGAACTGATGAGATGCTTCAAAAAAAATAAAAATAAAAAATCCTTTTGAAACATTAAAATATATATCTTATTTTTATTAACCTTTCATGGAATTAAAAGAACTAGTTTAAAAGAGAAATAATATATTTATGTAAATTTATACTGATTAGTATTTACCATGGTACGCAAGTAGAACATATACAGTGGTAGAATCCCATGATTTAGAGGATTTAAACAAGAGGGAACATCCAGGATTTAAACAACTTTTTTTTTCTTTATCTGCAAAAATGTACTATTGAATAGATAAAATAACTGGTTTTCAACATCAAGCCAAGTAAAAAGAGATGTTACCTACCTTCAACTTCACCATCATCATGCGAGTGATAAATATAAGATAGAATTTGAAAATTCCAGAAGAATTACTTTATAGCTATCAGAGGTTACAGTAGTGGCCTTTCAGACTTGTGATTCATGGCTCCATGACAAAAGATTTTGTGACATTCCACTTTCCTGTGACCCACCTCGCCATGGTTGGCACAGACCAACCAATCCGCAAAATAACCCAAGTTCCATTTTTCAACCTTTAGCGGACTCCCCCCATCTCATTTCCTTTGTTGTTGGTGCAGCAATTGTAGCGCGTCAAAATCATCTGCTGATGCCACCCACTGCACTTGACTCTTCTCAGATGATATGAGTGGCAACGTTTGCACAAGACCAGTTCTCCAAGTTGTTGGTGTGCAGTACCAAAAATTAATCAATTAAATTATTATTTTTTAAATTGCTAACCTGTGATTGAATAATTCTTTTAGGTGCTGACATGCCAAGATCTCTAGCATACACAGGAAATTTACACAGCCTACTAGAAACTTTAACATGGGAAGAATTGTGTGGTTACTCCATAGGATGGGGAGGAAAAAACATGTTGGAAAAAGTTGCTTGATATGAATGTGACCTGGGAACCAAAGACTGACCCTAGCCTTGAGCTGAATTGCAGCTATTGAAAGCCAACATGTCCACACTGGAAAATCCTGTTTTGAAGGTCACTTGTGAAAGTTTGGCAAACAAGTTACCCAGTGTGTGTTCTAACTTCACACTTTTGAACTGTGTATGAGGAAGAGTAATTTGATCTGGTTTTGGAGGTATTCTCAATATCTGAATAAAATGACCACATTCTGGCCCTCTGGGCTTCAAAGGGTTAAAAAGACGAGGTTGTTGTCACTTTGTTCTCAGTGTATTTCCATCTTGACACGCAACAAGAACAGAGCTTTGGTATGGGAATACTCTTCATCATCTTGACCTATGCTAATGAGCTAATTGAGACAAGCAGGCGGGCTGCCAGAGTTCATGTCGGTCAGCCATCACTATCAGCTATTTTCCATCCTCTTCACAATTTGTTGTTACCCTATCCTAAGTTAGTACAGCATCACAAAAGCCTAGTACACACACATTAGTCTAGTGCTTTTGATGTAATGCCCCTTTGAACATAGATACAAATAACTTGACAAAAAGTATGAATACCGAGTCAATACAGATACAGATATCTTGGCATCCTGCAGACGTATGATTCAGGGCTACCATTACCAGTTCCGTTACCGTTCCAGCACATGTGAAATGCAGTTCAAGACTTCAGTTACTTCTAGTGCAGCAATGCATACACCACTCAGAATTACATGAAGTCAGCATTGCAACAATTCTCAGTTTTATAACCAACTGAAGTGCTAGGCATAATTTTATCCAGGCATGGTATCCTTGTGCCCCCTTCCTTCAGAAGCAAACAGTATTAAACTGACCTAAGTAAGTATTGCAAAGCAGGAAGTCTGTATTGATAACAAAGAGAGTTTACAACCAGCAGTCTTATACTGCGGAGTACCGGATGGACAGGTGGCAGCGGAGTGCCGAATGTACAGGTGTCCATGGTGAAAGTTCATCTAAGGATGAAACCCTAGTCTAGGAAGGATGAAGGTGCTGATACCCCCCCTTAAGCTAAACGCGGCAGTGTTTAGGTTAAACACTTTGCTCTTTGCAATTTGCGTCGTCGGTGACGATGGTCGATTTTTGGAACTCAATCCGCGAGAGTGATGTGCGGCGTGGTGATCGGAGAGGTTTCAGAGAGATTCTTCTTTTGTTGGCGTGGGCGGTGGCTGCTCTCTTGCTGCACATTTGCGAGTATGTCTTCGATTGTATAGACCGCCGGTTGGGAGAGCGCCGGGTCGCACATGAGGGTTTCGTAGCTGATGGAGGTTCGAGAGCAGAACAGCAGGAGTCCGACAGGAAGACGGTGAGAGAGGAGGAGCATGCGCAACGATTGTTGCAGGTTCCGCCGAGACAAGAGGAGGGTAAATTTTACACTATCAGGAAGGGGAGAACTACAGGGATTGTGCGCAGTTGGGAGGAGTGTAAGAAGATTGTACACAGACATAGAGGAGCTGAGTTTAAGTCGTTTGGGACGTTAGCGGAGGCAGAAGTATATCTGCGAGCATAGCTAAGTCGTGCGAGCAGATTAGGTTAAGCGACCTGGGCTCAGATTAGGTCATCTACTTTGAGGTTTGTTTTCAGAAACTGTAGACTGTAGATGTTAATGTTCTTGCGATGTAGCTCGAACTTGACTCTTCCTAGGGACTTTGTCAATAAGTCAGCTGGTTGCTGAGCTGTGTTAATATACTTGAGATCAATTTCTCCTTGCTGCAACCTTTCTCGCACAAAATGATAGTGTATCTCTATATGTTTACTACGGGCATGAAAAACTGGATTACGGGCTAATTTCAATGCTGATTGGTTGTCGCAACTAATGGGTAATGGGGAATGGACTAAGTTTGAGGTGATTTCAGTGTTTGCCTGTGAAACAGGAACTGTTGGTGAAGAGAGAAGCTTGAGTTCGGTGAGGAGACGCGACAGCCATACTCCTTCCTGGACGCCATCGCTCAAGGACTTGTACTCGGATTCGGTGGAGGATCTTGATATGGTCAATTGTCGTTTCGATTGCCAGGATACGGGACCGCCTGCAGCCAAAAACAAGTACGCTCCAATGCTTCGTCTTGTGTCCGGACAAGTAGCCCAGTCTGCGTCTGTAAAACCTTGAATTGATAACATAGGATTATTGCTGTAAAGTATTCCATAATCTGAAGTGGATAGTATGTACCTGAGAATATGCATAGCTGAGTCCAGGTGTTGCTGTTGGGGGGCAGCCATGTATGATGCGATGCGATTGACAGCAAATGCTAAATCCGGTCTGGTTATTGTTAGAAAAATTAGTTTTCCTACCAGTTGGGAGTATGCGGTAGAATCCACTGACTGTGTGTTGGTTTCAGAGGATAGAGTTTGTCCGGCCGGGAGAGGTGTCTTGGCAGGTTTAAGGCCTGTGGGAGCAAATTCGTGCAGAATGGAGAGCGCGTATTCGCGTTGATGAATGACAATGCCATGAGGAAGATAATCAAAGGTAACACCTAGATACTTTTTAATTAATCCTAAGTCAGTCATGTCATACGTCTCTTGCAAAAAAGATTTGAGCCATTTTATCATTTTTGAGCAACTGCCTGTAATAAAAAGATCATCCACATATAATAGTAGGAGGAGTACCTGTTTGTCCTTGTGAAGGAAGTAGAGATTCGGGTCGAAGCTGCTGCGGTGGAGGCCCAGGTTTCGGAGTGAAGCATCGATCCGTTCGTACCAAGCCCTGGGAGATTGTTTTAAGCCATAAAGCGAGCGGAGGAGGCGACATACCTTGGTTTCTTGTCCTGGAGTGATGAAGCCTGGAGGCTGATGCATGAAGACTGGTTCCTTTAATACTCCGTGCAGGAATGCTGTACGGACATCCATATGGTGGATCGGCCATTTGCGAGAGGAGGCGACTGCTACTATCGTTCTGATTGTCGCCCATTTGATGACTGGCGCGAAGGTCTCGTCGAAGTCAAGTCCGGGTTGCTGTTCGAAGCCACGAGCAACGAGCCGAGCCTTCTTGGTAGGTAAGCTTCCTGGGGCACCTTCCTTAATTTTGTAAACCCATTTGCAAGTAATGGGTCGAATTCCTTGGGGTAGGTTCTCTAATTTCCAGGTTTGATTTTTGTGGATGCTATCCATCTCTTTCTGCATGGCATCACGCCACCCGGGATCTAATTGTGCTTGAGAGAATGTAATGTTGTCCGGGTTGGGGATGGGAGCAGGTTGCAGCATGGAGGCAGGTTCCAGGATGGGTTCGGGAAGCGCCAGAGCTTGGCAATCAGGGGAGTCTGCGCTGAGATAGACTACGTAGTCGTCTAATCGGATGTTATGGGCCCTGTTTCTGGAGCTTCTGCGAAGTGGAGCACTGGTCTCGGCTGCGACACTGGAAGGAGAGGTGCTATGGGAACTGGGAGTTAGAGGCACATCCGGGAAAGAAGAATTTGGTGATAGTGAAGGTTGGGCTGGATTGAGATTCTGAGAAGGAGAGGGTGTGGACTCTCGTGGACTAAGTGGAATGGGAGAATTTGTTGAGGCTGGGACGGAAGACTGGATGGGATCGGTTTGACTCGGTAGCAGGTCGAGGTAGCTTGGACTGATCGGTGTAGGGCTAGAGAGGTAGGTGAATTGGCTCTCGTTAAAAAGTACGTCTCTGCTCACTACGATTTTTCTGGTTGCTGGATTCCAACACCTGTAGGCCTTCGAGTTCTCATCATAACCAAGGAAGATTGTAGGGAAGGACTTGGCATCTAGTTTGGTTCGTCTTTCCTTCGGTATGTGAACGAACGCTAGGCAACCTAGGACTCTGAGATGGGCTATGTTAGGCTTGACTCCCGAGAAGGCTTCTTCAGGGGTGATTCTTGACAGGGCACGACATGGTAACCGATTCTGGACATAGTTAACCGCCATAGCAATCTCATCCCATAAGAACCGAGGGATACGTGTACCTGATACGACGCTTCTGATGCCCTCGAGGAGACTTCGGTTTTTGCGTTCTGCCGTTCCATTTTGCTCAGGTGAGTATCCGGAGGTTAGTTGCTGATGGATACCATGCGTCTCACAGTATTTCCTGAATTCGTGTGAGACATATTCTCCACCACGGTCTGAGCGTAGGGTCTTGATTTTGAGAGAAGGTGTCTCAACCAACTGTCTGAATGTGTTGAAAAAAGAGATTGTCTGGGATTTATGAGATAGAAAATACAGCCAAGTTTTGCGAGAATAGTCATCAATGAAAGTTAGAATATACCTGCAGTTTGATCTCGTTGGTGTGTCTAGGGGACCACATAAATCACTGTGTACTAGTTGAAGAGGAGAACTAGAGAATGTAGTTCTGATTTTTGGAAAACTTTCTCTGTGATGTTTGCCAAGTGCACAGTTAGAACAGAAACGTTTTAAGTAAGGGAGTTCAGGGATACCATTGACTAACCTCTGTCGTGACATGTGGTACAGGCTTTGGCGATTCACGTGAGCCAACCTGCGGTGCCAGAGGTCGGTGATTTCTGCTTGGGAGGTTGCCATCTTGTTATTTTCCAGGTGAGCCGACTTCAACGTCTCCGTGCTTGACTCTGAATTTCCTTGCTTGCATGCTGCTTTGGTATGTGGATGATTAGCAGTGAGCTGAGTGCCTGATGCTGATGAGTCAATGTGCTTGTCACTTGCAGGTGCTGAATCACCCTGTACTGGTTCGGAGTGAGTTGAGAAATTGTCTGGTGAGGAGCTGATGGCCGGTTCGGGAGATGTTGCTGCTAAGCAATGCGTTTGACTGGTAAGTAATGCCCTGGCTGAGAGTTTGTATAATTTTGTGCGAGGGTCTCTCGCAGCTGTAAGGAAAACTCTGTCAGGTTGTTTGATGCAAAAAATAAGACACAATTTTGAAGAAAAAAGAATTTTGTGCCCTAGATCAGTTAATCTACCAACTGAGATGAGATTTGTTTTAACACCAGGCACATAGAGAACATCTTTCAGCATTTTGGTATTAGAATCTGAAAAATTGACATTTCCCTTGTAGGATACGGGGAGCACTTGCCCAGCAGCGGTGCGAATGCTAGATACGGTGGAGCTAGAGGGAGAGGATACTACTTTGGAGTTGCCTGTGACATGTGAGCTGGCTCCTGAGTCGAGAAACCAGGGATCTTCGTCAACAGTAAAGGCGCTCATGCATGCGTTCAGGGCTGCTTCGGTCTCTTCGTCTTCATCGTTCGTTTCTTCATCTGATAGCTCTTCCAAGGTAGCGTAGGAGCTCTCGCTGGTCCTTAATGTTGAGAGTTGTATCTGAAGGTCTCTGATCTGTTTCTCTACTTTTGTAACTTCACAATCTGCCTCTACATGACCTGTTTTCCCGCACTTACGGCAAATCCGTGGCTGTCCGTTGTAGGTGCGTCCACGTCCTCGGGGGAAACGGCCACCGCGAGAGCCTCTTGAGCCGCGAGTAAAATTGCTTCTGCCTGCTATGCGGTTAGGGTAGTAGTAGCCATCGTTTCTGTTAGCATATAGGATCTCTTCGGTTTCCTGCCTGGAATCGTGAGATCTGGAACTCTCCTCATGTAACAACGATCCCTGCAACTCTTGGAATGTGGGAGTACGCTCTCTCCCTTGTTGAACAGTTTTAAAAGTTGCCCAGCTTTTCGGTAAACTAGAGAGTACCTTATCTACGAGATCCTCATCTGTGATGACTACTCCTAGACTTGCTAACTGTGTGATGAGTGAATTGATTTCTTGTAAGTGTGAATCTAGACTTGTGCCTTCGGACATGCGCAGAGAGTAGAGTTTCTCCTTCAGGGCTAGGCGCCTGGAGGGACTTTGCACATCATATAGTGTTCTAAGTTTCTCCCAGATCTGAAGTGGATCTGTTAAATGAATGACATGGAGAAGAATGGAATCTTTTACCGTTGCAACGATTATGCGGCAGGCTCGAATCCGATTGCTGAGATTGGAGTCGTCCTGTGTTCTCGGAGTGGTGACTGTGGGTTTCGAAGCTGCTGTCTTCGACTTCGCAGCAAGAGTTGTCGTTCCTGAGTCTTCGCTGGAACTGCTGGACGGCGTGGTGGTCGCTTCCTCAGGTAACACGAACTTCCAGAGCCCTTCCTGCATGAGTAGCATTTTGAGCTTGTAGCTCCATAGAATGTAATTGCTTTGACCTTCTAACTTCATGGACTCTGGGACTTCCCTATTGTGATCCATTGCTGCTTCTAAGAAGAAATGAAATACTAGATCTGCGATCTGAGATTTCTATTGCTATCGAGTTCTAACGCTCTGATACCATATTGCAAAGCAGGAAGTCTGTATTGATAACAAAGAGAGTTTACAACCAGCAGTCTTATACTGCGGAGTACCGGATGGACAGGTGGCAGCGGAGTGCCGAATGTACAGGTGTCCATGGTGAAAGTTCATCTAAGGATGAAACCCTAGTCTAGGAAGGATGAAGGTGCTGATAGTAAGTGGATACCCAAACGAAAATCCAACCATGGTATGGCTAACATGCCAAGGAGGAGGATTACCATCAGCCCAATGGAGTCCATACAGTACAGTATGGAGTAGTACAGGAATTTGGAACTTCTGAAATTTGGACTAAGTTCTGCTTTAAGCACTCTTGTGCATTGCTATGATTGGGTTCATTTGTTGCTTTGTTTTGTTTGAGGTGAATGTTCACTTTCATTTGAATTCCCTTCCCTGGATTCAGATATTACGAGAAGGCATTTTTTGGTGGTAAGGTGGAGAACCAGCTATAGAATATACCTCAGGGTTACATTCCACACCTGAAATGACCAGTTATGGTAGGTTTTGCAGGTTTTGGTCCCATGCGTGTTGATAGTCCTCTACTCTTGGTGACTTTATATTGATTCATCATCTACTCTGTAGTTACTCAAATTGCAATAGTAGTGGGTCAGTTGAGGTGAAACTTCGAAATGACATTGGGGTGATTCACATGTACTCATTGACTGCAGTTGGACCAGGAGAAGCTCATAAGTTGGGGATCAATCCTGGGCTTGATTTTGTGTCCTTGGTACCTCCAGAAGCTGGAGAGATTTAGTTTACTTAGCAAACTTCTTGTGGCTCTTCAAGTTGGTGGACCTTCATCTCCTTGCTTCTTTTGAAAACCCACTAGTCAATAGGTCTAGGTGATGTAATAACGGTAGTTTTGTAACTAATGTACGTGCTTGTGGGTGTGGCATGAGCTTCCTAATTGTTACCCACTCCTAACCATGTCAACTCGTGCAAAGATCTTCCAACGGACAGTAAGTATGGTCGTTGAATTTGAACTTCCAAAATTATCATTTGTACAAAATGTAACAAATTAGAAAGTTCTAAACTTACGTCCAACTGTTTAGTGAACAGACGACTCAACAGGTTTCCAGAATGAAGGCAAAGATTCTCCCATCGCACATATACCTGTGATCACGAACAAATCCCCTACCTACAGTGACGGACAGCAAAACAATGAAAAACATGCAAAGAAAGTAACAAGAGAACACAATTTGCAAAGGAAGGAGTTCACAACACCTGTGATGTGCTCCAGATATGTTTAGATTTTATATCCAATTTTAAAGTTTAGCAGCACATTATACACTCCAGTTCAGAAATCCGAACTTTCATCACAACTTAAAGGCATTAAAGTGAATAAGACCTAAAGTTCTCAAAGCTGCTCAAAGCAAGGATATCGTGGCCTCCACTCCTAACCCACACGTAGCCTTTTAAAGTGTAGACAACAACTCATTACCTATTGTCGAAATTCCAACTCAATAAAATGTCACAATCACCCCACCATGTTGTTGTAGGCACAGCCAACGACCTTATCGTCGCCGATACCTCTACTGCACCAGATGGAGCTTCATTGGTGATGAGAAAATCACAAGACGGGTACAAATATCCAAACTGCCATTGAAATATTGCCGCATTATGACACCGCTACACTCTGGTCGTCGTAAGCTAAAACTCGCAAAGCTTCGCAGGAGAAAGCCAAATATACGATGTTGTACTGGCAACGCTTACTGTTCCTCAGCCTTCTTCCCAATCAATATCGTCTTCCTCTACTTCACCAACGCCATCTCCTTGATCCTCCAACGGCACAGCTCCATTTTCTTCAAGGTTCTCATGCATGGTACCAGCACCTGACAAATCTATATTATGAAAGAGGAAACCAAAATAAGTCCATAAAGCTCAATCGCGTTCAAATTTCTTACAAGTGAGGTACTCCATCGTCACTGCACACTAATCCCTTTCAGATGGCTCCGTGACATAGTAAATTGTCACATCCACATTACAGGCTCCAAATGACCAGAGACGCGACAGATAATCATACAATTGAATGGCCGAAGGAAGATGTACTCAGATAAGCTAAATACCGTCAACTTGCTTACAAATTCTAATTTTGTACTAAAACTACAAATCACCTCAAAAAAAAAATTAAAATGTCCTTCGTTCATCTGCTTTAAATTTTCCCTGTGACATTCCCAATATGCAGCCCCGGGATATTCAGTCTTCCAGACAATAAGGGAAAAAGAATTAGAGATGTAGGCATCAAGTACCTGCAGCAGGAGCATCTTCCCATTCCACGTCATCTTCATCCTCCTCACCATCCTCCTTCTTAACGGCATATCCAGCGCTGCCCTCTGCCGCTGTTTCAGTGTCTGGGTACTGTCCTGCAGTACTCGGTTCATTGGCTGCTGCAGCAGCAGCTTGATTCTGTTGAGACGCTGCATACATGGCTGCATAATAAGCTCTGAGATATTCTTCCTGTTTCAGAGCAAGTTTGGTTGTCAGTGTAAATACCTACTTACACAAGGTCAAGAGTGGATTGCACCAAATCATTCTGAATAACACAACCTGAAAAGCCTCGACATACAATGTGGATTTTGAATATAGTGAAAAACTCGAAGTCATGTTGAATTTCGCACCACAAAAGGCTTAAAGATAATCAGAGTGTAAAACAAATCATAAATAAAGTCGGATTTAAAACCTGAAGTTTTCGCGCCATGGCGTCCTTGTCCTCTTCCGCAGGCTTGATATCCGCGTTCGAGGGACCACCAGCGTCTTCGTTCCTCTCCTCCTTGGCTTCACCTCTTTGTTTATCGTTTAGGGCCATGCCCTCTCGTATCATCCAAGGTGGAAGTACCTTAGTAGGTCCTGCAGCAGTTTCATCTTTCTCTTCTTTCTTAACATCACCAGCAAGAGCAACTTCCACCTGCAGTACCCCTCGTACAAGTTAAAATCACAAAATAATATTTACAATAAGAGCTGTAGGAGATGATAAATACATCAAAATTGTAAATAAAAGCAACAAGAAATATAAGTTGCAAGTCTCTTTCGAGATGGACCCAATGTATGCTTCTGAAACTTTCATAACTTCAAGCAGTGCAGACAAAAATACACATTCAACCTCTCTGAATGCGGAGGATACCTTAGTTTCTCCCAAGAAGGGCATAGGAGTTCCTGTCAAGCCTTGAGCATGCGCAGCCTTAACAGGGTCTTCATTGCTTTCGCCACCAGCACGAATTGAACCAATTGCCCTCTTCTCCCATTGTACAAGTGTCCCAAAATCTGGTGGAGTTAAGTCCTTCACACGTTGAAGCTGTACATGCAAGGGCTGCAACTGTTTCTGTTCCACTCAACAGAGAAACATTTTTTTTTTCCTCAACGGCAGAACATAGGAGAGACAATCCACTCCTCAACAAACTAAGAAATTTACACAATTGAGCACAAGTCTAGTCCTAGTTGCCAGCCTAGAGTGCATAGTTGCAAACACCAAAATAAGAAATGCATCAACGCCGCAGTTAATCCTGAGATGATATAAAACTTAAAAGGTGATCACCACAGGTCAATGCCCTGAGAACGTCTATTTGATAATCAGACTCCTATAGCAGTGCAAGTCTGTAGACAACCGACAGTTGTAAACGAAGCATCAAGAGAAAGACTGAATATGCAATCTCACATCCAACTTTTCAAGAAGATCTTTGAGTTTCTCTCGTCGGCGCCGACGGGCATTGTCCTCGCCATCAGCAGCGTCTGCGGGAGCGGCGACTGCAAATTTGTCACTCTCCTCGACAAGCTCAGTTTGGCAATTTTCACAATGAAAAAGTTCTGTGAAAACGTTGATAAGGCGGGTAGCATCAAGTGCTGAGTACCTGAAACATCCCCGCACATTCACAGAATGAACAACAGACAATGCGTTTCAAGCCCTCCTTGTACAAAAAATAATGTGCGGTATCTTCAACAGGATTAGGGCTTGTTCATTCGAAACTAAGTAGTCAAAGTGGGCTCTGGCTACTTCCCGAAATTTCATACATTTATATCAGTTGTAAGACAGCAAGACAAGTATCTCAACAAACCTCACATTCAATTTCGAGCAAATTAAAAGGATCATCGTACGCTTCAAAAATCATAAGATTGTGTTGGACAAGACCTGCGTCCACATGAAGGGTTCGGGCAGATGTATTCTTGAATGGCATTGCGATCCTCCAGCTCATCCTTTATTTTCTTTCTTGCTCGATGAATCCGGTATCGGACAATGTCAAAGACCTGCTCTACACCGACCAGCTCAGACTCAATGCTTGATCATTACACCATACATACTCCTTGGAGTAGAAACGGAAAATTGCACATAGAAGCTGACACTTCTGCAGCATAGAGTCTTATGACAGCATAAATGGCTGAAAGTTCTTCGAAATGGAAAATAAAAATTGCAAGCTATCCAACAATTCTGCGGAAACGAGACCAAGAAGCAAACCTGGGCATAATCCAAGCAGCAATACGAGTGCGTATGAACTTTCAATTTCTCTTCGCCCTCTTTTTCACCAGGAATACCATCACTAACTGCCGCAATAGCTGCATTGTATACCTTGGCACCCTTCACTGTCTGAATTTGAAAATACACAAAGGCTAAGACGTCAGGATCACACTGAAGCCCGAAAGGTTTACAAGATCAAGGGAGGGTCGATATTACAACTCAAACGCACCAACCATTGAGAATTGACTTCTTGAGAATTGAAAACCTGATAGGAAAGTGAAACCACACCTCGCGTCGGTGCTCCCTAATAACAAGCATCTCCTCTTCTAGGACTCGCAGGGTGCGCCTGAGCTGCTTGGGGTGGAGCCGCAAGACTTTCGCCAAATCCTCTTCCTTCACCCATTGTCGCCTGTCCAGATCATCAAGTCTTGAGATAATTACAACTAAGTTCGAAATAACGATTGCAAGAACGACCACCGAAAATTAGGGTTTAAGGTCCAGCTTATAAACCTGGTGAGAGCGTCCAGAACGACAACAGCGATGCCCTTGTTATCCGACTTGTCAGACTTGCTCCGATTCGGTCCTTTCGCAGGAATCTCCTCATCGTAGAAAGCCCTCGCCACTAACTTCACTAACCTCCGAAAAGGCTCGATGCTCATCTCTCGCATTCACTTCTAGGTTTAACAACGACCTACTCCGACGCAAGAATTCTAGCAGCACGCCTGCACTACCACACATTACGTTAAGTTCACGTCTCCCGAAAGCCATCATCAAGATTGACGTAAACACCGGGCATAAGAAAACAGACTGCGCACCCTCTGTTCCTACTCAGCCAGCTCCTCCACTTCAATCACTCCTCCCTCAACTGCCTCGTTTACAATAACCTAGCTCGCACAGCGAATCCAAGCAATAAACCCGCACTATCACACATTACAATCACTTCAAACCCCCCGGGAGCCGTTCTAAGAACGAAGTAAACCTCGGCCACAAGAAAAAATCAAATTGCACTGTACACTCTCCGCTCCTTCTCTGATTGCCTTCTCCACTTCCGTCACTCCTCGAACCTTCTCAAAGTCTCAAACCTCATCAACGCAGAGTCTCACTCTCGTATAAAACGCACCACCAAAACCCTCCCGAGACGACTCACACCAAACCCTAAAAAAGTGACCATCTCAATCACATCTCCCCGGAGCGAATTCCACTCACGGCTTCGACCGCCAGGACTGACTGAGCTCCGGAGGAACTCAGCGAGCTCCAGAGAGGCTCCCAGTGAGCGACAAGAGACCACAACTTACCAGTGCGCGTCTCGTCCTCTGCCAGGGAGGGATTTCAACGCAGAAGGATTGTTGTGGCGTTTGAGGGAGCTCCTCACCTGCGTTGCTTGGATTCCGAGGCTCCCGCACCTTCAGTTGATCGGAAGAGCTTGGCAGAGGTTTGCGCAATTCGTCAGGGTCGCAATTCTTCCATGACGAGCTTGGCGTTGCAACCTGAGTGCATCTCTCCAAGGCTTGTCATGTGAAGACTCAGCACCACTCTGGCCTAAGTTACTCAGGCTTCACTACGAGCGTTCTCGGATGGATGCCTGAAGGCGTCACTGCTCCTAAAGGCATCTTCATCTATGGATTTTCTACAATTGATTTTCTGAGATCTGCGCAGGAGGTACACATATATATATTTTCTGGTTTAGGTGTGGTGATAGTTTTGGGTGTAGGGTTGGCCTCTGGCTTTGAGTACAGTACGCAAATTCCACAGCATTGCGGAGTTGGAGGAATAATGCGTAGAGGAATAATGCGTTACTGAGCCCCAAACTGTTATAACCTGGTGAAATTCTAGATTTCAGCATCTGAAGTCTGATGATGTGTAAGGTAGAATGACCTTAAACCGTGCGAATAAGAGATTCAGCATGGTTGTGGACCTCGTGTGTACTGTTTGTAATTTTTCTTGGATGGGGAAACAGGAGGGAGAGTGAATGCAAAAATTTCCAGAATTAAATAGCGAAAACTGAATTTACTACAAATTTTTTAAGCGAAAAGTGTACATAACCTTAAAGTGATCAGTAGACTCTCCTTTTGTGGCGCTCACGCATGTAGCTAAAACCGTGCAAAATAGAGTTAATGAACCATGAATCTATGAACCAACCACCTCCCTACACATGTCCATATCGAGTCACTATTTATGAAATTGCTGTGCACGCAATAAGGTCCATGCCATGGGCGGCTACAGGGGCGGTCTACCCTGCGCTTCTGGGGGGCCGCACGGTTTAAGGTCATTCTTCCTTAGATGGCAACAGGAATGAGTAAGTGATGGTTTTGGGGGTGGGAGTGTGGATTGGTGGGCATTGGGCAAGGTTTGACGGGCAAGATGACTTGTCTGCCGGGTCACCTCTGGAGTCTGCAATAAGGTAGTGCACTGAAACACTTTTGTCACTTCCCAAAATGATTGCCATACAGAATGGAAAGCTCCTTGTAGTGGGGGGTCACAGGTTGCGCAGGAAGTTTTCAAGACATTTGCCGGGCTAACGCACAAAGGATTAGCCCCTTCGTTAGCTCCCCTTACACATGAAGCAAAAAAATCGCGGATTTTCTTGTACATTGGACTTTAGCCCTCCAAAATGATCACATTATCGGGGATAATTTGTACCGATTGCTCGTGAGGTATAAGGTTAGCCGGGGCTAAAGTACTATTGATTAGCCCCCCATCAATTTAGCCCCAGGGGCTAACGGCTTGAGAGCTTCATGTGTTGGGAGGGGTTTCAAGGTGGAAGGGGGTGGAACCTAGGCCAAGCCCAAGAGCCCTTCCTAACTCGTAAGTGTCACCGCTAAGGGCTCTTAAATTGGGAGTAGTGGTAGATAAAGCGGGGACACACTCTGCTCCATTTGGAGCCCTAATCCTGTGATGTCTCTCAAGCAGTCTATGAGCTCTTTGTAAATCAGAGGAGTAGTGAAGTTCGTTTGACTCCAAATATTGAATCACCGGGTTAACCTTGGCATTGAGTGCGGAAATTCTCGGTTTAAGTATAAAGTCTTATACGTTTTTTTGCATAAAGGAATCTAAGCCCTAAGTTTCTTCCCCTAAGGAAGGTGCTCGTAATAGTTTTAAGGAAAACAAAGAGTAAGAGTTACTGTCAAAATAGATGTTAAGCTTGGAAAGGTATTTAATAATATTTTTCTTAGTTTAGTGATGTAAGTTTACAAAATACTATATTGAAAGACTTCACAAGAAAAATAAATGATGACCATTTATAATTGATTTTCAATTAATCTATTATAAAATAAATCTCAGTTTTGCACACTTCATCTTTCCACGTTGAAATCCATCGAAGAAATAAACCGAGTTGTGATCAATCTTAAACGGTTCCTATTAGTAAACATACAAATAAATATTTCACAAAATATTATATCACCTTAATTCTAAAAAAGAAATAATCATAAAAGGAATGAAACCTCTACCTAATAAAAGCTAGTCAAGTTGATTAGATGTAATTGAAAGAGATTTTTGTTTTGCTTAAAATTGATTGAATGATTCATATTATTCTTTAACCATTTTAACCCCTAGAAATCCAGCCGTTTTTGGAAGCTCCAAGTTCCGAAGCTGTCATTTTTGACCGCTTTGTGGGAATGACGGTTTGGACCAATTTTTTTTTCATTTTTAAACATATAACCGTAAGATCTTGTACTTTATCCTCTTTGAAAATACTGATAAAAGTTTCAACCGTTGGATGTTTACCATTTGTGAGATTATAATGTTCAAAGTTGCAGCAAAAGTTTTATTGGGTATAAACCGAACGACAAAGGGTAAATGGTGAAAATGGGGACTTGATGTTCATATCCCAAAAATTTTGCTCATATTTTTTTCCATGTAGGTAATCAAGTTGGGTACCTCCACGCAAAAGTTTAGAGACTTATTCCTTTTTTAGGACCTTCATAAAAACTAATTTCTAGAAGGGGGTCTAAAAACGTTGATATTGTAAAACATGTATGACGTTACGTATGCTTGGTTTTAGAAAAATCTAAACGGTGGTTAGGTGACTTTAGACATTTTTTTATTTTTGAGCAAAATTATTTTTGAAATATTTCAAAAATTTGAAGCTTGTCTTTGTAATTTTTAAAGGCTGCCCTTGTAAAAATGGTTTATTTTTTGACTTGGGTCTCTTTGGAATTTGAGTGGTGGTTTGGTTATGAGAATATTTCAAGAAAATATTTCAAGAAAAAAAATTTTAAAAACCCTAATTTTAAGCTGCCAGTTTTGGACTTGAAACCTAAAATTTCTAGATGAAGGTCTTAAAATTGGAATTTGGCTTTGAAAATTTTACGACATAGACTTTACAGTACAGGGAGCATCTAGTAAAAATCTTAGGCAAAAATATGAATTTTAACCCCTTTAGCTTGGCTGCCCAAAACAGCAAAAACCCATTTTGGCTTTCTTGGATTTTTAGGCGTTAAATTTATAAAAAAATTCTACAATCCTATTTTCCTAGCTTTAAAGAACTTTTTGTAGATAGAGGATTGTTGCCGAATGAACATTTTTTTTCATTTGATTTCGCAATGAATGATGTTTCAATGATACACAAAATCATGTTAAAAGTCCATATTCTCAATCTATATAGTTAGTGTTCGATTTCATATATATATATATATCATCATTAATATTAATTCAAAAGATTTCAAAGTTATGTTAAATTCAAACAAATGAAAAATAAATGTTAATTTAAAAAAAAACAATTATGTATATATATATATATATAGATTAAATTATGTATTATAATTCTTAATATTTTAATGATAATACGGTGATAAAAAACAAAATCAAAACATTCGAAAAATATTAATTATTAAAATTTATTGTATTTGATTCTTCCAAGAATGCATTTGACGACAATTTTATGAAAGTCGTCATTATTGATTACAAATATAATCAATAATTTATTTTTGAACAAGAAACATTGTTTATGTAGAAGAAAAATTATCGTGGGTCTAATATGAGTATTGTGTGAATGTAGACTATATCCTCAATGTATTTGATTGAAAATGAAAATATTGTTGATTGTATTAGATTTCAATGGATACTGTTTTTCTATATTTCTTAAATTCATTGAAAAAAATATATTTGTTTCTCCATCACAAGTATTATGAACAGACAAAATTTGAATGAACCATGCAATGTTTTGTCCATTCCTCACTTAGGTGAAACAAAATTATTGGAACTTGCTTCTCTATTCTTGCACAAACACTCACTTGTATTTACATTTTACTAGCCAAATCTAGTGCTCCCTCTCGTGCAATTGTCACAACTTCGAAGGATTCCTCAAATTCCTTTATTAATCTTATAAAACTCTTATAATGTATTTACATCATTCAAACTGTCAAGATTATCTACAAGTTGCAATAACTTCTTAGAAGATTTTAGCTTGAATTTTCCTAGACACTGCTTATAAGTATGTGCACAAAAAATTATTCAAAGTTTTGTGTTGGAGAAATTAAACCAACTTACTAAAAGCACTTGCATTAAAGTTAGCTTGTCAATAAGGAGTCATTAATCTCTTTAACTTTTTTGGCTTCCATATAGCTTATGCCTCTCCAAAATCTTACATGACTTAATTTTGACAACGCGTTTAAGAAAGTCTTTTTAATAAATGATGTGACAATTGGCCAATGCCTCTCCTTTGGAAAATTGCTTGATGTATTTAAGGGATAGAATTTGACTCCAAATGATAGAAAAATACAAACTCAACAGCTAGTCACCTGTTGAGGCCCGAGGAGGATTGACGTCCGGCGACAGCCACAAGGAGCCCGACACCCGGCACTGCCCGCCATGTCCAAGTGCTCGGGTCCCGAGTCCCGGCACAAAGAGCTCGAGTCTCGCTTCACGAGGAAGCTTCTATTTCCTCATTTCCTCGGAATTCGAAATTTGCAGATCTCCTTCCCTCATTCTCTGTCCCCACAACGTCCATCCTCACCACGAAAAACGTCCATCCCGACCACATCGTCGTCCTCGTGCCACATCTTCGTCCACTTTCCCACCATCTCTGTCCATTCTCGGAGTGCCATTGGATGAAGAGCTGTCGATGAAACCCTGATTCATCATCGAACCAGATCAACGGCCATCATTTGCTCAATCGGAAGGCTGAAATTCGTAGGCGTTGAACAGAAAGGTTGAGGCGGGGTGAGCAAACCCTAAAAGAGTGCAAGAGTGCCCCTGCTTCTGGTACAATCTCGAGCTGCGTCACGCTACCGACGCGCAGGCTCTCCAGCAGCCGTACCTCCCCTCGCGCCACATTCATTCCAGGTATGCCAATCCTTCCCTCCTCTTGTAAAGTGTCTGCTTTCCAGAGAATACTGTAGCTCCTGCAACCGGCTCTGGATTCACGGCCGCAGTTCGTCTCTTCTTTTTCTTCATTGGAGGATATGATTCGTTATTATTTGTTGTGATTCCGTTACTGTTCTTTATGATTCCTTGTGATTGGTTATGATTTGCGGTGATTCCCGGTGGCAGTGTATTGGTTTTCTTCCGGCGGTTGTTTTTTGCGTTTTGTCGCGTTGATGAGGTGATTCAATGTGGGGAGGATTCGTTTTTTGGAGTGGAGGGGAGTGGTTAGGGTTTCTGGGGGTGGGGGAGTTTTAGTTCGTTTGCAATTCGGGGTCGGGTCAGTGGGTTGATGGTGTTTTGTCTTAGGGTAAGGTGGGGTTTGGGGTTAAGGTGATGATAGTGTATTGGTTTTGGTCTGGAGTTTGTTTACGCTAGTTGTGAATCATGTCTTGTTTGTGATTTTGGTCTGTTAATGGAGATGTTGAGTGTGGTTTTGGTGTGTGTGTGTGTGTGTGTACATAGGTTTTGGTTTGTTTGGTGTTTTGTGTGGAGGATGATTTTGCAAACCTGCGGACCGTTCTTTAAAGTGCAAGCTTCTTACTCATTGACTTTGGTGGTTGCATTGTTAACGTTGCAGTAGGTTAATTGTAGAAGATTGAGCTAGCAACTGTTGGCATATGTATCGAAGTGTCTTGTAGTGTTTTTTTCCCCCGTGGTGAATGTCACTCACTTCCTTTGATGTGGTGTGAGTTTAATTATTTCTAATGTTACGCTTAAAGATTAAACAGATGCTTGGTATTTACCTCAACTAGAGCCATGTGTGTAGATCATGATGATTCTATCATATGAGGATGCGATAGCTTGTAATTAGTGCCGAGGGTTGGTCACAAATTGTGTCAAATGTCTCTAATCATTGGTTTAAGTGAGTTTCCATATTGTAACTAAATGTAAATTGTCTTTCCAGATGGATCCCGATTCTGTCTTCCTTTTCCCATGCTCACCTGTGAAGGTGAAGGAAGATGCCGTGAGTGGCTTTGGAGACGTTGTTGGTGCCGATCCAGCCTTCTATGTGAAGGACTCCATTGTCGAGGTTCGTGAAAAAAAAAAAACTCTTATCCAACATGCGAGATCCCTGGATGACGTCAAGACATTGTCTCAAAAGGTGGAGGCTCAGCACACAGAATGTGAGATGCTAAGGGCGCAAGTGAACGACCACGATTTTTGGCTCATGAATGGCACTTTGCCTATTTTGGCAATTTTTGATTCTGTACGAGTCTACCTTCACGACCTGAATGATATCGCTCGGCAGTGCATCTTGGGAGGTGATGTACAATGGCCCTATGTTTTCTCCATTGCTAAACAACTGCCCAAAAAAAGCAAGAAGCATGATGCCTATACATACTACATGCTCCTACATCAAAGGGAAAGTGATTCCACTCATCATGAGGAGAAGAAATCTTGTTTAGAGATGGTTCATTCAAAGGTGAGTCCAGGTTTGGTAAGTGATGGCGTTTTTGAACTCTTAAGCTGGTACAAATAGTCTATGGCTCAACGAGACGATGCTTGGCACCCTGTGGCAAGAGCCGATAAAGTCAAAAGGCGAGAGTATCTTGAGAAGATCGATGACCTAACGAAGAAGGATAAACTACCGGAGGCTTACAACAACTCTCAATTTCGTGCTCTGATTAACGCTACCAGAGCCTACTTCAGTGGCAAAGACTACGGTGACTCCACATCAACTAGTGTACAAATTGGGTAGAGGTGATTTTCTTCGTTCAGTTGTCACTACAAGGAAAACGCACTGCCCAGGAAGAGAAACTTAAGAGAGATCTCTTACTGTGTCCTCTTGAATCGGACATCTTGTTTCCGGACACTGTGGACAGTTATCTCTTGCTTTGGTCTCTCCTGCTGTCTTAGTGAGATCTATGAAATCGAAGTATTTACTGGAATAGGATCTATGAAATCGAAGTATTTACTGGAATAGGATTTATGAAATCGAAGTATTTACTTGAGTAGGATCTACACTTTGGGTTCACGGGAGCGACATATCAAAGTCCAAAATCTACGAATATTAAGTCCAGTATGCGGCGACAGATGTTCTTCACTTCGACATGCATGTTTGGTTCTGAAATGTTCAGTTCTGAAATGTTCGGTTCTGAAATGTTGGTTCTAAAATGTTCAATTAGTTGATCAACGCATCTTGATCACCATGTTATTCCCGGAGCTGAATCTACCACTGCAGATGTTCATTTAGGATCGCTGCATATCTACAGTACCCGAACACTCATGAAATGTACACAGTTGAGATCATTGATTCTGTACAAAGTTGGTGATTTATTAATACTTCGGAATTTGAATACATCAGATATGTAGCCTTCCAAAAACTAATCCGGTGACTTTATCAACAGCGCCTGGCTCTCAAGGATCTGGAAAAGCCTGCAGAAACCACAAACAAGTGTGCAACAATCAATCGCAAATCACCTTGAGGCCGGAGATAAACCTGGTCAAATCTCACAAGAGCGTAGAAAATCAGTTCCTCCACGACATGCACTATCACAAGAAAATAGTCCACCCTCCTCTCAAGCATTATGTAATAATAAATTGGTTTCCAAAACTCTAGTCAATTTCAACATGTCTGCAGTCTTGCAAAGAAAAAATATAGCTCAATAACAAATAACAGTAGTGTAAGACTGAGAATACATACCTCGGTCTAGGTTTGTATCAAGACTCTCATAATTTTTCATATATGCTACGCTGTCAACAGCATGAATAATCATCCTCTCATACTTTCCCTTAAGACAATCGAAGGCTGGTCCTTAAATTCATTTTTATACAGCAGTTGTAAGAACAAAGTTGTCTCCTGCATATGAAAAGAAAAGAAAAAACTTAGTCGAATAGCGAAGCATCTGTCATGGTCTCACAAGAAATACGAAATAATTTGATCAAAGTGATGGGAAAATCACTATTGTGTGCTCTCGTGATCATTTCATTTCTAATCTGCCGCGACACAAGAAAATGTTAGCTACAATACCGCTTCAATAAGCTGATGTGGCATCCAGCCCAAGCAATCCAACATGACGTCTAGGGATGATGTTGAAAGATCGGCCACCAAAGTAAACATAGGGGCTTAGAAAATGTTGGGAAAAAAAAACTTCAAAATCCCTTGGAACAAAGGAGATTCACGAACTCTTGATCAGTTTCTCGAGTACATACCTAATATAAAAATGTGGTGTTTTTTATTATGTCCTCACAAACAATATTCCATAGCGCACCCACGGCGCACACCTGTTGTGTAAAATAACATTTTACTTATCAACATTAACAGATTAAATGATCAAGAAGATGAAGAAGGGATATCATTTCAACATAAAAGTCATAAGGAACAGTCTTAAGACCTTTGATTTTATATTAATAAATGAATGAGTCTCCGCTTGACGTCATTTTAAGCCCAACAGTATCTCAATCTTACAGGTCTTCGAAGAAACAAAGATAACTGGTTAGTATTACATTTAGACAATACTGAAAAGTTTAAATGCTAGCAAAAAGGGCTGACCTTCTGCGACCAATCCAAATATAACATGGCCAATTTCACCTCCATGTCCGTCTCTAGCTCAGAGGAACCTTGCTGATCACTAAGCTTATCATTAAGCTTCTTGCGATACAACCTTCTAGCTTACATTTTTATGTACGTGAATGGAACCCTAACAAAGATAGGAGCAACAAACGACGGGCGAGGGTTGACTGAATGCGAGCGATGCAATGGAAACGATCAGAGTCTACGTGGAGATGAAGGTTTAACGCTGCTCTTGCTGAATTCCTAAAAGATTGATAAAGAAGATACTGAGAACGAAGAAGCGGCCCTTCGAATCGCTTAAAACCCTAAACCCTAGAAGACCTTGAAATCCGAGTAAGAACAAGGAGGGCGAATCGAATAATTACCATCATTTCGCACTCCACATACTCGTCAGCTGCAAACCCGCATTGAGCCTGCAATAACAATCATAGAATCAAGACAGAGAAAGAGAAACCCAAATTCCAATCACCAAATATCGCAAAATAAAAAACAAAAACAACAAGAACCCCAGAGTAGAAAGTGCGACAGCCATACGCATTCCGAGAGACGGATGTTCCCGGGCGCATGATCCACATACACGGCTGCTACGGGAGTCCCACATGCAGACATCGGTGACTCGAATAGTTGCCGGGAGAAGGGCGGCGCTGATTGACGGTGTTAGCTTTGGAGGGGAATGTTGAGTGAAAGGTTTAGTTTGTGAGGTTTGATGAAAATTTTGGGGTTTGGAGCAATTTTGTTGTAGATTCCATCATGTGACATCTACTAGTGCATATTTCAGAACCATATCTCCATAAGTCGGACATGGCTTTATGATGTACGCGTCCTGTGTCAAATCCAGCCACAGAAATCTATGAAATTGAGACGACCTCTTCTTCAGACTCCCACCCATGGTACTCTTGGAAGGCTCTCTTACTTTACAAGACATTTCAATTGATCGAAACCCCCATTCTCTTGGTATGAACAGGCGGAACCCCAGTTCGCGGTCAGTTTGCGGTCTGCTCTTGATCCCAAGAATTTTCACTTGTTTTCTTCTTGATGGCAGGGGGTTTTCCTTGTAGTGTGTGAACCTCTTTTGGGTGTTCCTAGTGTAATAGCCTTGCTCTATGTTGTCAAAGTGAGGTTGAGTTGGATTTGCGATGCTGTGCGACGTTCATGTGCATGAGCTTCTGTGATGCAAACTCGAAAAGGGGTGGGGTTTTTTGAATTTTGTTTTTTGCGAAGATACCCTATATTATGAAGTTTGTTACAGCAAGCCACGGACAGTTTTTATTTTTTATTTTTTTAAGTGGACGAATACGTAGTTTGTTGCATTCCGGGGTTCCTTAAGTCGAAGTCTATATTTGCTAGATGTATCAGATGCAGTAGCCAGGGCTGTGCTTTGGACAATGAATTGTACCCGTTGTCGTTTTCAGCAACGTAAATGAGTTTCTGCAATATGGGTAATTTGGTTTGGTTTATGAAATTAAACATAAATGTGTATCATTGCACTTTATTTAGTGGTATTCTCTGATTTGTCACTATAATGAGTTGAATGTCAGTAATTGGTAGTTACTTGGCACATTTGTTTTGTGTCATTTTCTCATGGTTGTTGGGGTCTACTGTTTTTCGACGAGTTGCGAGTTTATGGAGTTTTAAATTATTTTTGAAAATGAGATGCTTTATTTACAAGTGCTCTTCTCTTGAAAAAATGGTGTCTATCTATTGATGCATTGTAGAATTATGCAGTTAGACTGGGATCCTTCTTAAATTGATATATCTTTCAGACTCAAACTATCCTAATTATTTGGGTGGAATGTGGGAGAAAATAAATCCAAGAGCAAGCAAATTGCACCTGGGGTGAACGAGTAAGTTGTATCGATCCCAATGTAGTTCGCGGGAGGGATCAGTGCAACAGATTGAACGCTTTAGAACAAAACCATTCGTTTCACAAATATTAGTTAGGGTTGTTGAGTGATTTGTTATGATATTTTGGAATATATTTAAGGAAGATCAATGCCAGTGTGGATCTTCTACATGTTTCAAGCCGGAGATGTTTCCACCTTCTGAATGTTTGGGTCCCCTTCTCCAAGTGAGGATACAACGGCAGCCTTCTCCAAGTGGGGATACTCATGATTTCATACGATTTTCACCAACGCATGGTGTTCCCAGCAAATCTCTCCTGCAATGCACCATACCTTCTATCTTTCTTTGATACCGCCTATCTTCAAGTCACAAACATGGAAAGTACAACCATTACACTTAAATGCCCTACCGTGCCCAAGAGTTCCGTTATGTGGTATCAAAGTACAGAATGGAGATCTTGCAAACTTTCGGAGGTCTCATTATCATCCGAAATGAGGAATCTGCAACTGGTTGACGAGCAAATTTGATCGAGAAGATTGAGGAGCTAAATCAATGATTACCGTCAAAAACAAGATTATTCTGCAACGCAGTTTACCAACTATGTTTGTCAGATGCAAAAGCATCACTCGGACAACGAGTTCATCACTAAGTCCATACTACATCGGCTTAGCAATAGGTCATCAGGACCAAGTAGTCAGGCTGTATTGTTTCTCATTTTGAGCCGCTTGGAAATCATTTATACGGCCTCGTACCAAGGTATCTTTAAAGTTTTCTGCTTGTATCGGAGCTTACGAACATATATTCGAAGAGTTCAAAAGGATTTTGATAGTCCGCGAGACTTCCGCTACGGTATAATACTGAACATTACATAAAGTCATCAGGACCAGGCGACCGGGTTTGCAACTTAGCAGTTTATCATCAGTGAACAGTTCCTTCGGACCACACCCAAACTACATAGTATGCTCAGGTAACCGCAACAGGAATATTGGTCTCACAGGCTACGAGTAGCACTTAACCTTCCTTTTGTCATCATAGCAGCTATGATACAGAGTCCAGACCACAATGAATTGGATCACTCAGTACTTCTTAGAGGTTGACACCCACACTTAGCCAAAAAGCCTTTCGGAGGATTGACAGATATTTTTAATCATCCTCATGATCCAGACGTCCCAGAGTGACAAACTTCCCTCTGCTCAGCTCTTTTCTTCAGGTGCAGGTAGAGCAGCTACCTGCTGAAGCCTTGCATAATGGGGTACCTAGGCAACAGATTACGTATCCCAATTCTCCGGTGGTCCTATCTCCATCGGCATAGGTACCGCAGAGATATGTGAAAACTGGATAAGGGTCAATTTCTCTAAATTTAAGGACTGTAGTTTAGATGATTTAGGAAGTTCAAGTTGTGTAGGATATGCTCCGATTTAGTTAACGTTTATGAGACTTCACCCGCTTATGTGTCCTGTCAGACAACGAGTTTATATATTCCGCTTAACTTAGCACAAGGTCATCAGAACCAAGTGCTCGACAGCCAGTCACATGTTGAGGCCCGGGGAGGATTGACGTCCGGCGACAGCCACAAGGAGCCCGACACCCGGCACTGCCCGCCATGTCCAAGTGCCCGGGTCCCGAGTCCCTTCCCGACACAAAGAGCTCGAGTCTCGCTTCACGAGGAAGCTTTAATTTCCTCATTTCCTCGGAGGCTCGGAATTCGAAAATCGCAGATCGGGATTCTGTCCCCACAACTTACGTCCATCCTCACCACGAAAAACGTCCATCCCGACCACATCGTCGTCCTCGTGCCACATCTTCGTCCACTTTCCCACCATCTCCGTCCATTCTCGGAGTGGAGTGCCATTGTGCCATTGTGGCTCTGCAGTGTTGTGTTGGAGCGCATTTCCTTCCCGCGGCTCCCGTAACTTAAGTTAGTGTTGGTTCAGCGCCAGTTTTCCACTTCGGGTGTGGCGATGGAGGACCGGGGGTTTGCTGCTGAGGGAGTGCTGGACAATGCTCGTGACAAGGCAGCGCTCGTGGGGGTTCGTGGTCTACAGGCGAGGCGGGAGCGTCTGGAGAAGATGGAGATGAATTTCTGCACGGCTACTTTTAATGTGCAGCGAGAGCTTCAAGGGATGACAGAGGTTTTCAAGGGGCTTGAGGAGGAGCGGGCGTCGTGGAGGCGGGAGCGGGAGGTTATGGAGGGGGAGCTTTGCAAGCTGAGGGCGGAGGTGGAGCAATTGCGAGCGGCGTTGGCGGCGTCTGCTCCTCCGCAGGTGTGTGATGTAGATAGAGGCTCCGAGGAGATTGACCTGAAGGCGTTGGCGGAGCACAGGTGGTTGGAGAGTAGGCAAGTGCTGGCGCCGATCACTCCTGAAGCGGTTAGGGCCCGTACGCCAGCCGCGAAACAGGCGGCGTCTGGGAAGGAGAATGTGCGCAGTAATGGTGAGGAAGTTCAGCGTCTTCGGGTAGAGAATGAGCGTTTGAGAGAGAAGACGGTGAAGCTGTCGAAGGATTACAGGAGTATGAGGAGTCAGTATAACTCTTTGCTGTTGAAGGACAGGCCAGCATCGAAAGGAGATGTCGGACAATTGCCTTTCAATCAGGATGAGCTCCAGGCTGCTGTGGATAGCTTGGACAAGCCTCCGAAGGTGCGTAGACGCAGTTCTGTGGAGGCACAGTTAGGAGAGAGATGTATTAGTTCTCCTAGTAGTTCCTCGGACACGAATGCCCCGAGCACTCCTCTGCCTCCTCAAATTCTAGCTGAGACCGTCACTGGACCTACTGCCCCGACGCCTGGGTCTAAAGTTAAGGCTGAACCTGTGCATTTGGATCCGCTTCCTCAGTTTCCTTCAACCAGGGAGAATACATCCAGAGGATCTGATGCAGGACTTGAGCGTGAACCAGATCGGGCTACTGAAAACCCTGGTATGCTACATCGTCCTTGGCTTGCAGTATTTATCGAATTCAGTTACTGAGGTTGACAGTAGAATCACGGTTTAATTTTAGGTCTAGCTAGATTGTATCAGGTGTTGCCAGTTTTTTTCTTCTTCTGGCAAGGGTTAATGACTGACCAGGTGTTTTTCCTGATCGGGTGAAGTTTCATCAGCAATGGCGGGCAGTCGGAAGAGGTCCCTGGAGTCTCTGGGGAAGCAGCCCGCGAAGGCTCCTGCATTCAAGTTTGTGGAGCCTGTTAGGAAAAAAGCTGAGAGGGAGAACCTGCAAGCCACAGAGTGTAAACTATGCAAGAAATTCTATGATGCTGTGATCGAGGGGGATGCGAAAGGCATGGCGGCAGCTCGATGTACTCATATGGATAAGTCTCGTCATCGGTTCCGTAATCTGCCTCCTGCTACTCCTGAAGGCTTCTGGAACATTGGCTTCGACTCGGATTTTTGACATAAGTTCCTCTGTTTAGAGCATCTATACACCATTGGCGTTAGAGGCAAAGTGGTGAGGTAATCGCTCAGACGATTGGCATAGTTTCGTTGAGTTTTTTTCTTATTGCGTTGCAATAATGTTATTTGAAGCTAAATAGACTTTTGTAGGTTATCGACAGGTCGCGTTTTTACTAACGAAAAGGATTCGGAAATGTGCATACAGGATTTATTGAAGAGTGTACGGAACGAGTCCACATTGACGACATCGTTGCAAGAGGCATACTTCCAGGTCCACTGTGACGCTGGCCTTAGATTGTACAGGTTTTGACATCTACCCTAATTTGTTGACGGTTCATATAAGAGCTCAGATGCGTTTACACCTTCAACAAACCCTGGATCTTGATTTTATCCCACGGTATTGGAGCGTTGTGCTTCTGAGGAAATACGTAGAATCGAAAAGGCTACCTGTGCGCCTCGCAGCATTTCATTCCCAAAGAACAAATTAAGTACTTGCAGTGAGATTAGCTTATTACTGGAGATGACGCCAGGGTTGGATAGTATATGGCCCAGTACAGGGTTTATATAAGGATAAGTTGCTGCTCAAGAAACCTAGGTATTGTTCTTTGGACGTTGCTAAGTCACATGTTCAATATCAATATATGTACTTTGCCAGCTTTTTGCGAATTGGTGGTGCGTCCTTTTTGAGTGTGGTAGTGAATCAGGTGATGAAATTTACAGTTAGATGGGACGAAGTTATCAGAATTCAAATTAGTCCTGGTCACAGACTTTGTAGTCTGATATGGACAAATCTTGACGTCGTTGTTATTTCCTATCTCATTCAACTGGCGATAAGTTTACACGCTAATCCCACAATAGCAAGAGAAGGTGCTGACAATAGTTGGTCATGGGTGTGCCCCTTGGGCCACTCACTATTGTTCTTAGCCGTGATAGATTCAAGACGTAGATAGTTAAACTAAGGCTGCAAATGAAGGTTGCCATATGCAGTTGACCATAGATGTGTAGCCGGATTCAAACTTAGGAGCACTCTCATTTGTCATGCCCCAGCAGTTCTCCCTGCCCTTCATTGCCGCTCTGGCATGATACCAAGCAAGACGCCCAGAGACAATGTTGTGGAAAAAGATGAAACCTCTGCCAGCCCGGCACTCCCACCTAACAAGTCCTGGGCGAGTCCTCCTAACGTCGATTTCGAAGAAGTTGCAATGTATACTCTGCGGCATCCGTGCAATCTCCTCGAAATTGCTATAGAGACATGTTTTCTCGCATGTTCCTATTATCTCAAAGATATGGAGAGTGTAAGGCTTCTCCGAGAGCCTTGTCACTGCATACAAGCAGTCGTCTGCTTCCACTATTCTGGGTGGCTCACAGGTCGGGAGCCAATGAAGTTCACATTTCCAGTTTTGAGTGATGAAGTCGAAGCAGAGGATGCGTGGCTCCCAGATGCCTGCCCACCGGATCTCTCCAGCAAGCCACAGTTCATCATTGAGAACAACGCAGGAGGACTCTCCCGGAGACGTTACTTGTGTTGGTCGCATGCCATTGGGAAGCGACCTCCATCCCATCCAAGCTTGGCTCTTGGAGTTATAAACCGTGACCACCATTGCATCGGCTTTCTCGTCCCAACCGGCGAGGTACAGTGCGTAGTTGCTAGTGCACGCACTCGTCTTCATGTGTGCAACAGTATACTTGAGTGCGCCTGGCAGGGGAGGGAGGATTTGTGTGTCCCTGGTCAGAGGATTGCAGATGACGATGATTGGTTGGGGCGGAAGGCGCATCCAGAGCCGCTCCTTACACTTAAGAGCGAGGCCTTGTGCTTTTATAACCTCTTCATGGTACTGCTGCGGTTGACTGCTAGTGACGCAGAGCAACCCTCCTGCTCCAGTAAGGACGTGTTTTACATTGCAAGGGAGGAAATTGAGTTCCGGCATTGGTGACCAGTTTCTGTATCTGACACCAAATGCCGACATCCAGCCACTCCCAGGTGCGTTGAAAATTGGGAAGAAACATTCATTGGATCGATGTGTCCGCAGGAGTTCTGGAGGATTATCCATCACCTGTTGTTTTATGAATCTTCCACATTGTTGTACTACCTCAATGAGCTTCAGAATTGGAAGCTTAGAAATTATTAGGGCTACCAGAAGAGGAGGAAGCTCCTGCCATATAGCAGGATCTAGATAGCATGTTTCCATCTTGCATGCAGCTCGTCTGTCCTCATTAGTAGACCAACTCATGCTGGACAACGTTCTCCGTCTTATAAGTCTGCATGCCCGAGTTATTGGTGCCCAGGGAGGGCACCAGGGATTTAAGACTGCGGATTGGGTGAGATCTGGTATCCTTCTGTTGAATAATTTTAGCTGTATCCTGTTCAATAGTTATCCGAAAGCGATAAATAATTATTTTTCACCGCTTCAGCTTTCAACAGTATTCAGTTCTTTCATTTCGTCTAACCCCGTTGGATGTTCTCAGAACTGGAGACGCAGAGACTGATTCAATGTGAATCTTGGTGAGATTCATGTGGATTCATGCACCTGCTTTCTTTCTCAGGAAGTCTGTTCATATCAGGTCTTCCTTGTGAATCCAGTGGCTGCATCACGAAGTTGAAGTCTCTTGATGAGTTACAAGGAACTTTTCAAGCTTACTGCCGTGGTGATCAGTTGAATTGTAGATTTGCGATGTAGTGTTAACGCAGGTTCAAATATGGCAAGGCCATTGTGATCTCGCCTTCACTCCGCTTGCATAGAGGACAGGCGCTTTGGTAATTTGAAATTATGAGCAAATCACCAAGTCGCGTGGATTTAGGATAGGAGGTCGATGGACACCAAGGGTTTCAAAGGTCAAATAAGCGAATGAAAAGTCTTTGAAAATATCCTATCCAAGCTCAATTTGCTGCGCAGCTACCATGGAACACGAAGAGGTGGAAGTGTGCAGCTTAACTGCCTCTACACATCCCAGATGACGTGTTTCTCTTCACCATCTTACAAGGAATGTACGAGCGCGGCTACTCTTCGGTCTTAGGTTTCTGCATCTGGTTTATCTGTTTAACATCTTACTTTGCTATGCTCTGCTTTACACCCTGCTAACATGTCATCACACGAATGTACATAAGACAATGTGTCCTGTAGAACTGCGGTTTTGAAATCGTCATATTTGCTTTGGATTTGGCTTTGACTTGAACAAATGTTATTGTTTCTTGTAACTGGGCACATTCACTGACGAGATATTTTCCATCTCAGGATTGCGTGCACCTGATCATGTTCTCAGACAACTCTTGGGGTTTCTAGAGGACGTGTTGTTGGAGTATGGATGTATGCTTTGTGACGAGGAGCGGGTCGCATCATTTAGTTGCGAGGTTGCTGAAAAATTTGCAGTTGTGTCCCGAAGAGAAGGTATCTAGGTGGATGACCTCGACACGGACGACGTTAGAGGGTTTTACTTTTGCCAATGTTCTGCTGCTGGTCCAAGGCAGCAGTGGACGTAATCGATCATGAAACTGGCACCGAGTCGCAGACCATCATCGACCTTGGGCCAGGACGATCGCTACATCCCCTATTGGAACCAGTCGTCAACCAAGGTTTTAAGAGGAGCAGTTCTATCAAGTCCGTCAGTGATGGTGATGGTGGTGGTGGTGGTGTTGCTGCTGCTGCTCAAATTGATTTCCCCGATGGACAACTATCACAAAGGGTGCGGAAACTATTTTCAGCTAAAAGCCAAGTTAGCACCACTGCTGAGCTTATTTGGAAACCTCAGGATTCCTCAGGGACTGACACAGACGTTATCCTAATCACAGCTGATGCATCAGGTGATCAAGTTCACGATGAGCTTAATAAAGATCTTCCTGAGTATGAAACATTTTCTTATCCCAAAGATGCAGTTAACGTCATGCGGTGGGACGCTCGCTTTCTCTCCAACGACGTTGCGACCCATGAATTTAGTTCTTATTTTCCGGTCGTCGTAAACTTGGAGAATGGGGAGCTCTTTGCATTTAACAACCACCAGGTGAGTAGGCAAAACGACGAATCTTTTGTTAAGTATTCTGAGTGGCTCGCCATGCCGGGGATCGGTTTCTTGCCCAATGACGTAATGGACATCATCGCTGGAGGTGGAGGACTTCTTTGCGTTAATGGCGGGATTCAACCTCGGAAAAAGAACCTCCACACACCGCCCATACCACACGCCGAAGACTATAATCACAGACTATACCCCCAACAGTCGATCCTAGTTGTGTGCAATCCCCTCACTGAAGAAATCAAATTCTTACCACGTCACACAAACAAAAAGTTGGACGACAAAATCGCATGCTTGCAGGTTCTGAAGAATAACGGTCCTGGTAATCATGGCGAGAACAGGAGCTCGAAGAGTAGATTGAGGTACAGAGTTCACGTTGTGGGCGGTCATCACGAGCGGCCGAGTTTACGTGGCCCAGCAAGCGACGAGCTCGTTTTTATGACGTATGATTCACGCTCGGATACATGGATATCAGGGATGGCGGTAGGGAGAGCTCGGATTCCAGCTCTGGCTAAGACAGGAATTGCGTGCCAGGAGGAAGGTTTCTACCTTGGGGGTCAAGAGGAGAGTGATGAAGTGACAATGGTCGTAAAAGGAGATACGGGTCGAATCCCGTTGCAAGGACGTTCTAAGCGGGTGAATAGTCGTGTGCAACACCATGCTGCTGGTACTGGAGGTGGCGGCCGATTTCGAAATCGTCGTGTTTGGATCAACAAAATCTTTTTTATTCAAGCGTCGACTCTCAAATGGCACTCTGTCGATTTTGACATTCTGGGTGAAGATGGTCTGCCTCACCCGGCGCCTCTGCAAGCTCCCCGCGTTGTCCAGTGTCGACCTGGGGGTCCAGTGTAAGCAGTCTCTGCTTCAGTCTCAGTTTTCAAGTAGGCTTATGCTTCGCTGCATGAGCTGGTTTTCATAATCGAGTGCTTATTGGAATGCTCATAGATGCACTTAATGCAATTGCTGATCTATTTCTCTATAGTGAATAGTGTTAGGAAATCAAGGAGATTCCCACTTCTAACACACTCGGGTATTCTTTATTAGGATATTGTATGTTACAGCTGGTTTATTCATATATATACCAGAGGTGTTGTTACTTTCCGATTTTTGGGAAACACTCTATTGAAATGGCATGTTCAAGGTGTAATTGTAAACCATCTTAGGGTGTAATTTTCCTCAGAGTTCGTCTCTATCTTTAAAAAGGAGTTTTCAATTATGCAGATATGCTGTTACAAGAGCAAAGGAGGCAGCCACGACAATAGAGATCTACGAGGTTGCAATTGTGAAAGGTTTTCCATCAGGGGAGTTCATTCCGGTGACCAAGATGCCGGATGACATCTTCATGAACCTGTTTGAAAGTGAGACGTCAATGCGAGAATATGACTGTGCAGCCGGCATTGACTATATTTGTTTCCTGGTAGGTCCTCCTAACCAGTCAACAATAGGTGTATGCGACCTGAGAAGACAGAAATGGTTCATGTCCATCTTTCCAGCTGATCCCAGCGGCACAGGACACTATGCATTGGCTAAGACTCAGTGGTCACCAAGTTCTACTGTTCAGGCATAGAGTATTGGTTGTGTTTAGCACCAAGTAGCCACATTTTTTCCACAAAGCAGTAATTCAATGTCCAGTTCAATGGACAATGGACACTAGGCAGCTACAAGACACAAATTGCATTGAGATTGTTTGTGTATACACAAGTTATGGAAGAGGGTGTGACTTGATATCAACACCTTGGTTGATGAATAGACGCCTTCTTATTGCATCTTTTAAAAATTTGGCTTGGTGTAAGGAAATCAAATTGCTCTGGAATTTATGATTATTACGCTTCTGGAAATCTGCATGGTCAGCACGAACTCTTTCATTCTATTCACTAGGACACTTCGAAGGTTAAAGGAATATTTTTGAAACATCAGAGGAAGCTATCTGTCAATTGTCTTAAGATATTAATTGATGACGTGCGCTTAGTTCCGATTATTTCCCCTACGGACATTATTGTAGGGGAGAAAGTAATGAATGGTTGGAGATAAGTGGTGGCTTTAACCAATTTCGTTTATCATTCTTAATCCTTGCAATTAGGATTGAGGCGATTTTGCCCACAAGTAGAGTAACAAATGCGTTTTTCATGTTAAGAGAAATTCCAAAACACTGAACAAAATGGTGAGGAGCCAAAAAGCCTTAATGCAGAGGCTTGATTGTACCAGAGCTAGTGTCATTTCAAAAACGGTGTTCACCTCGAACAACACAAAACGTGGGAATAATAGAAATACAGTACCTGATTTACCTGTTTCTACAATTATTTTCAGCTGACTTAAGTAAGCTAGAGCGATAGTTATAACGACCTACAGAGAAGGCCCAAATCGAATGTTTTAATCACCGAGTCAAGAAGAGGAGTAGCACGAGTACTGCCATTGCCACGATTACTAATATCAAACAAGTCTGCAAAACACCAATAAAGGATTAATTAGTACAATAGACAAATACAGAGAAAATAGTAAAAATCCAGAAACACGTCAACTCTTTCAAACATTCCCCCAAGGAAAGAGAAATACGTTTCACCCACTAAAGAAAGCACAATCACACTCAAAGTCTCGGGCGTACTCTGTTCAACAGCTAATAGCGTTAGCGCCAACAGGTCGGATTTCAACGCAAGAGCAAAAAGCGGGGACAAGGTCTGACGAGAGAGAAACTTTTGCTACCATAACTACAGAGGTTCTAATAAAAACTTGACAACATAATAATCTCTTAGAATTACGATAGTTACCAATGTTGTTCCAGACTTTTGACTCTTGGCCGCCTTCGCTAGCTGGCGATTTGCTTGCTCAGTTGCAGCTTCAGCACCCTGTACGTTTGAGTCAATGTCATCTGCAACAACGCACCCAACGTTGTTCAACATGATTTGTCCTAAATCCTTATTACATCCAAGGCAAAGTAGGCATGACAACCGAAACCTAAACCAACGCAACCAAACCCTTCAAGGGAGGTCCTTCAGGGTTCCCGATAGCGCAGGTGTCCCAACCAACCCATAAGTCTATACGACATGAAAGAACAGAAAATGGAGGGACACTGTAGAAGATAATACATACCGATCATGTAACCTTGCTCATGTACAAGAACAGCCAAATCCTTGAAAATTTCATTCACTTCACCAATTTGTTGGTGTATTTCTCGTATGCCTTGCTCTCTTTCTTCGATCACCGCTTCATTAAAAACCACTTCGTTATCCAGTTGAATAAAGTCTTGCCTGCACAACAAGATTAACTCAACATCCGTATCAACCACATAAGCAGAACATAGATCAAAACAAAGACAGAGGAGGGTGAGAAGTAAAAGCGCTTACGATCTTTGTACAGGATAGCTTTGACTTTCCTCTGCCGCTGAGTTTACTTCGCCTGAATATTGACTGCATAATACCACTTGTTTCGTAAGTCCTCGATCACATATAAAACCAAGACTAGCACATCGAGGTATTTCACAGCTGAACTTCTAATCTTCATGTGTCAGTTGACATGAAGGTAGGCTGAAAAATACAGCAAGTGCATCAGAAACTTCTTCAAGTAAAAAAATAATCTGGAAGGGACCCGCTTTTAGATGATTGTACCTATCGTAAGAAAAGACATTTTAAAAAAAAAACCGTGTATGATCCAAATTAAAGATAGTGGAGATCTAGACCTTGTTTGTTTTACATCTTCAGGTACGTACGGCGCATAAATTTTTTCCCGTTCCTGAGCGATTTTCTGGGCATTTTGAAATTCTACAAGGACGGCTTGGAAATCTTTTGCAAGTTTCGCATCGCTCAATTTCTTGTTGCCCTGCACAATAAATGGAGCTTCAATTGAACCACTCCATGAAGCAAACATCAAGAAACCTAATTCAAATCACAAAAGTGGATTACTGTGCCTTGAACTTCAATTGCGACTAACAGGGTTTCCTGTATCGACCATACTATTAGAGGAAGCTGTTAATCTAGACTTTTGAGTATAAAATTGTTGCAACCTATGTGTCCCAATATAACATCAATTACTTCGATAAGGCAGACAGCCTTATGGAACCCTCTGATAACAGAATACAGGGCTCATAGATATGTTCACAAAAAAGTGCCGAGAATGGTTACAAAACTAACATGGACAGGTCTGTTATGGTCGTGGTCACTAGCCGCCTTTAACTTTGAACCTGTTTCTTTTGCAAGTTGTCCTATGTGCTGCCGCGTTTTGTGCCTGAAAGAGCATACGCCTTGTTATGACACCAAACGGCATAAAAACCCTTAATCCATAAAAGAGATGTACTCATATAACGCAATTTCCCACCCCGTCCGAGCACTTGATAACATCAACGATGGTTCGGACAAATTAATCTGATCTAGCACATGACAAGGGATGATTCTTCAAGGGAGAACTACAAATGAACCTTCAGTGCATTCATACCACATTGGGCCAGACTCAGATCACCCAACACTTAATGACCATTGGATACCGCCACCTAACATGACCAAGTCGAACAACAACCGAAGAATCTCAACTGACAGAATCACAAGAAGCTACTCAAATTTACTAACAGAACTTATCCCCTTTTCTTCTCCATAAAACGGAAAGCCGTTGCTTCAAATCATCAATATGCAAAACGTCTTAGATCGCCCAATTCAAAGGAACTTACAGCTTCTCACGAAGAGCAGGTGTATCTTTCGCAGTGCCCAACGACCCAACGAGCCGCTTGAACGAAGACACTGCAGTGTTGATCTGAAACACTCCTGACGCAAGCGCTTGCGTCGAATCCTGCTGCCTGCGACCGGGGGGCAGCCCCCCGGCCTCCAAATCCAAAAAACTCATCCTCCTCCTCCCTCACCCCTCCCTCCCAAATCACACCCTCCAACGCTCTCACCACACCCGCAAAACGACCTCAAAAACCTCACGCCAACGTAACCACTCCACTGCACTCCACTCCGTCATACACTGCCTTCGCTCCCACGCATCCTGCTCATATTCCCACCCAAAACCCTAATTCACTCCACCAACCCGATCCTGCACGAAACCACCGACGGAGAACTGCATACGAAAGAGGAACCTGAACGTAACCCGTCTCCAACTCCACACCAGCACTGACCTCAGAACCAGACACCACCACCAAAACCCCTGCTCCACTTCACTCACCGATCTGAAACGAATACTGCACCATAAAGGACGCCGTGAATTGCGTTCGAAAGAGGAACCGGAATCGGAGAGACGAGGAGACCCCGGTGCGCGGCGCTCCCGTGGCAGCGAGCTCGGAGACGGACGGCAGCGGGCTCCCCGGAGCTGGAGCGCACTCCTCAACACTCCATCAATTCTGCAACACATTGCGCCCGAGCTTTTACTCCGACATCGACACCGCGTGAAGAGACGACTTCTCATCCGTCGATCTCACGATCTAACGGTCGGCGATGCGTTATTGGTTTCCATTGAAGTGGGGAGGAGGGGGATGTGGGCCGTCGATCTTTGGATCGGAAGGTGGTTATTGAAGGGTGCTTAACAGGGGAACTGGAGAGCGAAAAGTGATGAGTTCTAGACCGACGATCTCGAAGATCTGACGGAGTGGCTTTGTTTGGTGAAAGGGGAGGTTCGGACCGTCGATTGGGGATCGGACGGTAGAGGGCAGTCGGGGGGAAGCGGGGTGCGGGGACGTGGATTGGGAGGATTGGTTTTATGGGTTTGGGTCCAGATGGCGGCTGACGTGGCGGGGGTCTGCGATGAGGACGAGGGGTGACAACTGGAGGGGTTTGGGGGAGTGACACGTGGGATGGACAAGAGAGGTGTGTCCTGCATTGCATTGAGTTAAGTTAGATTCAACCCTCTGCCATGTAAATGGGGAATTTTGGTATCCGGAATATTGAAGGAAGTAATGGCCAAGACGGTTCAAGGTTTCCCAATTGTCTATTAATTCATGGTTTATGGCATCATCATCATGATATGCATTTGCAATGTATAAGCTTGATGTGTAAGCTCCATCTCATGTCTTCTGCAAATGGTTGGAATGGAAGTGTAAATGGAGCATTACAAAATTGCTCTATTTCTCAAAGGAATGGAATTAGGCTCTGCGGGCAGACAACCACGATGGCAATTTATCTCTCAAAAATATTATGCACTCAAAAATTGTCATCCTAACACAACTTCAACTAAGTTTCTAGCCATCATGCAGTACCATAAGCTCAGAACCATGATTCTTTAACACAACAATCTTTTTAAAGAACTGACTATTCGGAGAATATGATTATTCAAAACGGACCAGATACTGCTGTGTAGTTCCTTGCTAACATTCTGCATCTTATCATCTGGCTCATTAGACCTCAAAACATATACGTGAACATGGTAGCCTGTCATGTTTTGAGGTCTGAGTTCCACTGCAGACTTTCTAAGTTCCACTGCAGTATTTAGTTCCTTATAAGTAAAGTGACTGTGTAATCAACCTACTAGTTATTGCACACACCATGTCTACTGAGAAGTACCAAAAGCTTCCAAATGTGTTTTCCCCAGGTTTGAGTTAGGGCCCTCTAGGAAGTCAACGAATCCATCTTTATTGGAAGCAGACGCTGTGAGGGTGATATTCCCTTACAATTCAGTTCTGAAGGTCCTTGAAGGCTTTCACCTAGCGGAACACAACCTCGTAAGAATTAATCCTCTTCAGTAATGCGAGAATATGTAAAGATATCCTAGAGTAATTATAAACTCAATGCCACAGAATTTCTCAGAGCTGTACACTGCCCTTCAAGAGGACTGACCAGCACGGGTGTCAAGTCATTAACCTACGCAATGAGCCGCTGCAGATCAGAGCATACAACGAACAGCTCATCACGGCTTGGTTCTGTTTCACCTTCACATTTAGATCGACAATTTGATTTTGATCAAACAAGGAGCTTACCAAGTTACGAAAGGAAGTTAACATACTGGTCAAAAGTAGGTCCAAAAACAATTATCGTGCGTACAGCTTCACATACCAAAGAATTTTTAAAAATGAGAAAACAATTCTCAAAGAAATGAGAAGAGGCTCTTGTAGCCCATGAACTCTTGCTGGCCAGCTGGGGAAGGTTGTGTAGTCATAGATCCGCTTATTTGTGCGCTTGTTGGTCTGAGTTCATTAAGGTGCCAACGATGGCGTATTGAGTAAAGTAGAAAACGCAGCAAAATAATCTAGATGCATGTCAGAAACTAGACGCCCGATGTCAAGCGCAGGATCTTCTAAGTAAAGCGACGCTAGCATTTTGAGACCTACTGTATAAATGGAGCCGTGACTAACAAAAGTATTTCTAAAGAATAAGTATATACTAAAGAGAACTAAGTAGGACAAGAGAACGATTCATCTAGAGGTTCAAATGATGGACTGATCTGATATACCATAGTTCGACTATATCTTCAATAAAGGTATAGAAACCTTACATAAACGCAACATACAACAGATAATAATTTGGATTGATCTCGAGTGATAAGAAACGCAATCAGTCAGAACAGTTGTTACCTGGCATTGATGAGATTGTGGTCAAATTTGAAGCAGCTGAATTCGTTTCTTACAGAATCATGTGTAGAAGACTCTTCAACCGTATTGGTTTGAAGATTATCAGCTTTCAGTCTGCGAAATAAGAGAAGACTAATTAAAATTGTCAAGGAGAAAATTAATACCTCTTTGTATCAACTAATATGAAGTATTTAAATATTAAAGATTTTAATTAGTGTTGTACAGCACACAGGCGCTAGCCTCATAGGGGGTTTAATCTACAACCGTTTGGTTTCAGAAGCATAGCTCCTGTTGTCGATTTTTGAGGACTCTTGATTCTGTGACTCGGATACCTCCAATGCAGAATTCACAACGCTGAAAGATGTCACGAGCCGAATCAGTATCAAGACTATGGCTAGCCTATTATGATACTGATCAAGACGCGAAAAAAGCAAAAGGAACTGGAAAAAGTAGAGGGTTGACCTGTCATTGAGATGCATAGGCGCTTTAGTAAAGCCTACGGTTGAGATATCATTAGGAGCTTGATGCAGTAACGAGTTTGGCACAATCGCAGCTTTCTTAGCTATACCACTGCACGGAGTCATTGTTGTCGAACAGTGATTAGCACTAGAAGTGGAATTGCATATTACATAAAACACAACATATGGAAAAGAAATCCCGAACAAAATACCTATTGGTTTTGGCCGAAATTGTATGCTTCTCAGAGGTCTGCATGATATTGTTCATTGTACCCATCGTATTTCTCTGGGCATTGTCATCAACAGAGGAAAGGCTTGGAATGGTTGAGAATCCAGTTCGTCGAATTTTCCTTCTCAAATTCAATGATAAAAGATCTGATGCAGCTGGTAGGCTCGTCAAAGAGGATGGAGGTGGAGCCATTGCAGCTCTGGATGGTTCAGAACCCTGGTCAGTCATATTGAACTCGGATCCTGTCTCCAATTCAGCATCGTCATGCATTGTTCCCTGGCTCTTCTGAAACAGTGGCGCCGCATTTTCTACTAAACTCTCACCATTGCAGAGGTTCCTGGAGTTTGATGTCGTCGTTCGGTCGGCAGAATTTTCAGCAAAATCTACAAAGTCACAAAAAAAATTACACTGTAAGCTCTCAAAGAAGGTTACACTTCAGGATGAAACAACATTTGAAATGGACTAAGAAAACAAAATGAGAACTGGCATGAAGTGGTGACTTGCCTGCATTATTCGTAGAGAAGGGTCCTTGAATGCGCATTGAAGTATTGAAAGAGACATCGTCACTTTGTGCTATGACCGGAGAAGGTTTTAGTATTTTATCGTTCAACAAGTCAGAGCCGGACTTCAATTGATATTCTTCATTGTTGGTACAAAATCTCCGAAACAGCCTCCTCGGCGCATTGTGTGGCACTTCTTTTTGACGAGCAATTTGAGGAGTTACCGTAGGTGAAGTGCAGCAAGACCTCTCTAAGGTTTCGGCCGGTACAGGTGACGAGGTGCACAGTGAAGTATTTACAAGATCACTTGAGTGGAAGGCAGCCAAGATTTCGGGAGAATTCGATTGAGCAGAAGTCTTGCTGGAAAGGGATTTACATGGATAAGTAGGCCAAATCTCAAGTACTTCTAATTCAGGTGAACTGTTTGATTCGTGCGCAGCAGGATTTTGTGGGTTTCTCGACAAAGAGTCCATCATAGGTGATGCCTCGGTATCCCCACCGAGTTTGTTCAGGAAACTTCTGGTAGCTAAGGTTACAGGACTGGGGTTTGAATTTCTTGACGCATAACGGCAGGAGGCTTCCACAATGGGGATTTTAGACTCGGCTGTTTGTAGTGTACGAGGAAAATCCAAGCCGTTGGTGACAACTGAAGGGCTAAACCCCAAAGACGGTATATGGTTTTGTAACTTTGAGACGGTTGGACAATTATTAGAGCCGAGGGACGTTTTAAACGGAGAGATGTAGAAATGCTTCATAGTAGTATGAGGTTCTTGGCATCCGTGGCCATCATCCAATCCCATCTCACAATCCTTTGCTTTACAGTTGAGGGCTAATTTGCAAACGTTGTCAACTCCAACTGCGATCCACACTCCCAATTGTTACAATAAACTTAGTGTTTTGGATTTCTACAGTTAAAGAAAAACAAAAGCAAGGGCCTGGACTTGTAATAACACATACCATACTCTTCAGAAATGAGAGCAGCAACGACAAGAATATGTGGATCACCCGAAGCTGAACTGCATGAAATAGTAACAGCATATGGGCTGCACAAACTCCGCTTTCAATTGTCATTAATACGCACACCCTAGAACCAGTTTAGTCACAGGAAGTGAATGTCATTGAACCGCAGAGATAAAATCAGGAATAGCCTGAAATCAACTAGCCATACAGAAGAGAGCTGGGAAAATAATCTCCGACATACCTGGTAAATTGATCCATTCTGATCAATAGAAAACACCAACAATGCATGAGAATCCGCATACCGCCTAATATGGATAAATCACTAATTACAAACCAAGTTAAGTTCAAAGACGGGCGAGTGATTTTGCCGTAAATTAATACCTGATTCTCTCACGAAATAAAATCATATTGTCCACCTGGCTTCCCACCACCTGCAGGACCTACATGATTTTATTCAAGGGCGAAATATGTACTAACTGCAGCCCTGTTCGTATGGCTAATCCTTTGGTTCTCTGTAGATGTATCTCCATTTTATTCAAAGAACTCCAATTTGTTGTTCTCTTTCTGTAGGAAATGCCTCAAGCATATGTGTGACCAGTATTCACACAAAACAAGCTGATTCTTGCAATCTGCAAGTGGAATGAAGATTAGCTACCTATGTCGGTTGAAAACGAGCTTACCAATTCAGCCATGTGAAAACTCTTCCCTGACGATTGTACTTGTGAGACTCGGTGGAGTGTAAGGAGACATTGATCGTCTCTCCCATTTTCAAAAAGATTCATTTCGACCTTTGGTGGAACATCATTCAAACATGTTTTGAGCTGATCTCCATATGGAAACTTTCGTCCAGTTATGGTTTCTAATCGCCGAGGATCCGCGCTCGCCAACTTCTCAAAAGAATCCATACCGGCTGCAACCAGAGCCTGCACTGAATATGCCAAAACATATTATTATCAAGAAACGGGGGTTAAAATTGGACACAATGCCCTTTCGTTTGAGCCCTGAAATTTCTCTACAACTTTGGCACTAGTAGTGATCGCAACCAGGAAATGTTGCGCTCTAACAGAACAGCTTAATTTACCTTTAGAACTGCGAGAATTAGTTATATTATGTACGTGATAAATTAGACTAACAAACCACACAGATAATAGTGTAACTCAGTTTAATTGGTGACCAACGCCAATTGAGTTTAATCACCTTCGCCGTAACTAGACCAACGCCAGCAAGTTGTTTAAGCTGATATTTTGTGTTTTCCCAGAGTCGTTGCTTCAGGCATTTGGATAGTAAAAGCGCGTTCCGTGTCTCTCTAAACCTCTTCATGAAGATAAAGTAGTCGCTCATACAGCGACAAATACGAGTTCCAGTAGTACAAATTGCATTTATATCCTGTGGAACAAGTCATTTAAAAAATTTAACAAAGAAGAAATACCTGGAGAAAGAGGATGGATTGTATTCATCGAAATAGGAGATAAAACAGCAGACTTCGGACGCTCTCCATTTTAAGTGATTGCCATCATCATACCTGGCTCATTGTGAAGTCCGTCATTGAAGGCTCGCCAGAAAGAGCATCATTTACTAGTACGAATATCTTCTCTGCGTCTGACTGTATCCTTTTCTTCAGCTTCCCGTTCGGGGTGTTCACATGGTACCTGATTCTGCCGCTCATGTCCGCATTGATATCATTCAATCTTTTTTTTTCGTCCCGCCGAAGCTTAATCCCTGTCAAGAACAATGCTATTCAATTTGGGTTTGGGAAATTTGTGGCAAAAACAATCAACTCCTGTTGCAACGTAAAGTAGGGCCCCAACTTACATGACAATTCCTCAGCGTTCGCCAAAACAAGAATAAGCTCCTCCATTGAGCTTCTCTCGGGAGCGTTTGTAATAGATTTCATCGTCTCAAATTGCAAATAGTACTTCTCCATGATCCGTCCTGGCTCTGCACAAATCATATTAGAATGCTTGAGGCCTCCTCCATAAAAGGCGTAATTCAAGGACAATTGAAACAAGAAACGTTTCGTTTTCAAATAATGCGCAGAATTCATACCAAGCGGTGTCAAGATATAACCAAATTCATCTGTATTCACCAGACCAAATTTTGCAAGCTCGTTCACATTCTGCACACAGATTTCTGCAGAAACGCCCGTTCAGTCATGTGGACACAAATCACACCCGAAATATGATATATCAACGTCAACGAACCATTACCCTTCAATTTGTTTTCAAGCTGGTCCGGTGAAACTCCTTTCTTGATATTGTAATGTTGCGGATTCTACGCAGAAAAACATACATCCTGTCAGGTCATCTACGATATCGTTTGAAACGTATGTATCTTGGCAGGAGAATAGAATGTTATTGCTTCAAAAACTTTTCATACCTTCTTGATGCGCACATACAGGTAGGAACACTTGAGCCAATCTATGGCCTGGCCACAATCAGTTACAGTCATGAGCACTATCTCAGCATTCAAATGCTCCACAATAGTTGGAAGTAGCCTGCATAAAAGTGACAAGTAAAAAAAAATCCTTGTAAGATCTATAAATTTTGTTGGAAAACGAAAAACAGAATTCGTGAAAATCTAGAAACAATTATGCGCTCCAAGGTCAAGATATATGTCAAGATACGCACTGAGACTCCACGGGTTCTGAACCAGAGAGCAGATTCTGGTACAAGTGTACCTGCAAAAACACATCCAATCATGTCGTGGACCTAATATATCAAACCTCTCAGCCGAGGCCATTCTCCTAACGGACACAGACACCTGGAGAATTGTGCAACTTGACTAATGCATAGTAAGCAATTCAACATTAAATACAAAAATACATTAACAGCGGAACCAAATCACATTACTAAGGAGCCATTGAACCTTCATTGAGTAGAATTCACAACCCGTGAACTTACACTTTCTTTTCTTGTCATTATGATGACCACTCCACTATCATCAAATTGAGGTCTACCAGCTCGCCCACTCATCTGGACAACATAAATTAGAGTCAAATTCAGGGTGTAAAGATGGTCTTATCTTTATAACCTGTGCTATATTGTTTACCAGCAAGTAAATTCTCCTGTTAGCAAAGGAATGATGAATTAAGTCAATTGGGATCCAAATTTATTTCTAAACTGAACCTGCTGATACGCTAAGTACAGTAAAGCACTTCCGGTAGTAGGCTGGTAACACGTATTACTTGTAATACTGCTGAACGCTCGTACTCAACATAGCATCCTTTGGCCTGATTACTGGCAGAGTTACAAAAACAGTTCTTAGCAGAAAAATTAAGTTTTCTCAAAGTCATCCAATGTTAAAGTCCAAAAGTTCAGCCGCTACACATGGAGCCTTCCAGCACGACTATCATCTGAATTAAATAGGTGCGCCTGAAAATTAGAGGAATGTACATATGAAGGTCTTAGCCTTGAGAGAACAGTATGGCTGATTGCTATTCAAAATATACTGCAAGGTTCAGGGTAATCTCTCCTCTCCCGAGGCTCTTACTAGTACTGAGTAGACTTGATGATGACTGCATGAGCTGGCAAGTTCACACCCTGTGCCAATGTGCTTGTTGTACAAAGCACTAAAAGATCGCCCGTCAAAAACAACTCCTCGACGAGACTTCTGTCCTCCATTGTCAGACCACCATTGTGAAATCCAACTGCAGCAAATGAGAGGTCAAATTAGCGTAGTCCATAGCTAGCGTTGAAGATTCATTCTAAGATCCATTAAGGCTGAATTCTCCTCACAAGCAAGCCCACGTGGTGCTAACCATAGCCTGCCAAAGTAGTAACTCCACATAACTAGATTGCAGAAAGTTTCGCCTCATTTCGGCACACTCATTCCTGTCCTTGTGATATACAATAAGTTAAAAGCTCTGGTTCGAAGCAAAAAACCTCCACTGCGGATGCATAGCTGCATATGGACATTATTCGACCTCTGGGCTGCCACTTGTAGCCGATCGAAGTGCTCCAAGGTTTTTACGAAAGGATTCTGATTTCCACGATGCGATACGGACTGAGCAAGAGCAACCGCAGTCTCTTGTGCTCCTTTCCTAGTCGAGCAGAACACAAGCGATGGCCTTCCCCCCGAATGGTGCATCAAGATATCTGTATTGTAAATTAATAGTTTGGAGCCCCTGGTTAGGCTTCCTTTTCAGCCATATTACTAAGAAGGTTAGATAACGGAATTGAATCGAGTTTTGTGTATGATGAAGTCAAGTGGTCATGTATCAACTGCTTCTTACCTAATAGGTAATTCTGAAGTTTCTGTCAAACAAAGAAAATTCACACGAAGAACTTAAGTAAGAACCATACAAATCAAAAGTTACGAGTTGAATCGATATATCGTAAAGTTATCGTACTTAAATAAGCCTCCAACATAGAAGCGCATTACAACATTAGAAAATTATTGATCAAACAGGATTAAAATAATTTTCGAACGTTGTCAAATTCTCATCGAATATCTTGCTACGGCGTGAATGGTTGTAAATTTTAAACATGACACACTTAATAGTAGATGCATTAAATTCCAGTTACACAATATCTAAGAAGAGTGTGGAAAAGATTCACTTTGAAATTATCTTTCAGTGTAGTCATAGTACCCTCTCAAATAAGAAATCATTCTTGGCAGCCGGGTACCCTGCAAAGACAGAAGCACCTCAACCTCTTCGTCTCTGTCTGGAAGTGGAAGTGTCGGGCTTGACTGACATGCATCTTTACGATTGATAAGAGGTCTTAAGTAAATATATCTCTAATGCCATTAAAGGATACATTCAAGCATCATAACCAACAGCAGACTCACCTAATTTAATTATCAGCAGTTTTCTTAATGATATGCTTAATATAAAAACAACCTGAAGTGGAGTGAATTAAGTACCTAGAACAGTTGTTGTGAGCCTTACTGGTCGATATTCTTCACCGAATCTGATCCCAAACAAAGTAAAACGTAAGTTTAGTAGATGAAGAATACAATCTGATGTATGTGCTTGTTTGGGGTAGTCTGACTTAGTAATTCCGAAGTACTGATGCAAAGATATTTTTTGCTGCATTGTACACGTTGTGTAAGGTAAGAAAAGGACGTTGTTGATGCATATCAACCTTTTGATTCCATTCTTGGGGGCACGCAGCCATTCCCCTGCGATTCAATAACATGTTACACAAAGTAGAAAACATGTAAGTTAGACGAAGTTACATATTTCCACCAAAGAATCCCATGACTTGGCATACTGCAAAACTGTCTCTTATATTTCAGGAGTTTATCAGATGCTATATAGACAAAATGATTATTCGTACCAGACAAATGTAAACAGGAGGTCAAGGAATTTGTCTAATTGTCCACCTCCAATGATGATGAATATGTACTGTTAATGACACTTAGATCTCTGTTCCAGAAACTCTTCACTGTTTCATCGTAAATAGCAAAATTCTGATAATATATTCATGAGCCTAAGTGCAAACAAATTGGCTCAAAATGAATTTAGTGGCCACCAAGATCTTCAATGTTTGAAACTGTCGCTGAAACTGCGACAAAGCGAATTGTTGACAGAGGAGATCCTTTTATTTCAGGAAACCGAGCCAGCATCTTCAGCCTGCTCACTACAGCTTCAAGGGCTGCACCACGAGTTTCACTAAGTAGGTGGACTTCGTCAATCAAAAGAAGGGCAATGTCTCCGAAAAAACTCATTCCTCCACGGTCGCGATGCCGTCGAGTGATAACATCAAATTTCTGCGTTACACAATAATAGAATGAGCTATCGGATAGGACCAAAAAAATTAATGGATTGCAGAGGCGGAGAGCAAGCATTACAAAGGTGTAACCACGTTGATTCAGAATATACTCCCGTGTTATCTCAGACATTTATGTGTTTGTTTGCTTTCGTTCTTGTTATCTGAAAACCACAAGATTGATAGAAACTAAAACAAATCATCGATAGAAAGAGCATTCAGAATGTTGTTACCTCTGGAGTGGTTAGTATAATATCAGTGTCTAGCATATCCAGAACATTTGCTGCTCCTGAGTCGCTAGTTAATTCCTGACATTTCAACCCCAAGGAGCTGAACCTCTGAGTCCATTCCCGGAGCTTGTCCTGAACAAGAGCCTTCATTGGTGCAATGTATACCTGCCGCAACGAACGAACATAGATTAGAAACGTATGGTTCATGGTTATTTAAGAACTTTCCAAAAAAGCGAGAAACAAACAGATAGTCCACTTTTCTGAATTCAATGACCTCGCTACAGCTGCAGGCATAAAATTAACAATCGTATTTCATTCGTGGCAGCTGAGAAGGGAACGAGAGCATGAATTTCTTGAAATTAATGCTGATAATCATTGCAACATCTCATCCATGCACAGTAGCGAAGTCTGAGTTGTAACGATTACGGAAGGACATATCCACTAAATGAATCTTACAGTTTTCCGGGAACCAGAAACATGCTTGAAGTAACCTTCAGCCGTCAATGACTGCCCTAGAAGTCTGAGGATACACAGCTCGAAGAGCACAGTCTTGCCGCTACCAGTAGGAGAAGATATCACCAAGTTGTCGTCCGAGAGAAACACCTCAGCGAAACTTTCACTCTGAACAGCATTGAAGTACCTGTTCGAAGCAAAACTCTTTTCAAAACTTCAACAGTGTCTCTATCAGTTACATAAGCAAAGCTACGCAAACTTCAGCAAACATCGCAACATGTACAATTCCTTCCAATCAACTAAAGAGGACCTTCAGAATACATCAGTTCAGTAAAATTCAACAGCGTCATGAACTACAGAACAGTTAGGAAGCAACCTAAATGGAAAGACAGACTGAAAAGCGGCTGGTAACAAAGACACAGGCTTCAGATAGTCTGGATCAAGCCGTGGATCCATAGTCGACCTGCGCAAAGTGCAATGTGAAGGCTAAACGTCCATCTCGTATCACGATGAACAACGCCATGATGACAACTATCTGTAATTTTAATAAACTTCAGTCTGTAGACAGCGAGAATAGACAAGCAAAGCTAGAATGAGAACGCGAAGGAGATTACAAGAACACGCTAGATATTCCTTATACGTCCATGTCCTTCAACAGAGATGGACAGCGGGCGGCTTAACCTCAGCACAATTGCAACTGAAAGCAAGAATAGTAACTCAGGGAAATACAATCCATGACAAGTACAACCATTCGAAGTAAACAAGCGCGTTGCAATAAAGTGAAGCTATCATAGAAAGAGACCGCGACGAACTCAAAGGAAATGGTGAACAAATCACGGAAATGGAGAGATAAAGTGCTTGGTTCTACTGAGAGATCCTCAACCTTATTCAGAGTTAACAGACTGTCATGGAGCGACAACAGAGAGAACTCAAAGAAGCGGAAGCACAGCGGAAGCAAAGCAATTCTCCACATATTCTGCGAGGCAACATTAGTTGTCCTATGTACTCTACAAAAATCTCTCTCTCACATCCACAATGCTGCCATTAACCCGCCATATCCCTGCGTAAATGCGCAGCCATTTCCCTCTCTACATTCACTGTGGTACATGCGAAACATATGTGCGGAATTGCAACACAACTGAGTTTAGAAAAGAGCAATCACCTTTCAACTAAGCTGCGGAAACAATCGAAACCGATCGCGCTCGTCTTCCAAGCAGTTGTTGTCCGTAGTGCTCCCGGGGCGACACAGCACTAAGTATCAACCACTGCGTCGGCTACCATCCCCACATACATCCGCTTACAGTCTGATTGTCATCGTCTCTGTGAGCCATGAACATCGATGAGTAAAGCTTCGGAAAGAGAGCATTGGAAGCGAAGCAATTGCGCGTGCAAGCTGCGTTCAAGTGCGGAGCTCGGAGAGTTACTGCAGGGAAGGCACATCTGAGGGCCGCTTCACACCGTCACGGAACACCGGTCGAGAGATCGTCAGTTTGCACCAATTAAGTTTAGGTTGCGTGCAAGAATGGCCAAACTCCGAGCGTCCCGCTGATGGCCATGTCCCCATCGAACCTCGCGCCCAGTGCCACGGCCCTGCCCGACCTTCCCTGCCCGTGCCCGAAAATCTCGGCCTGGCAAGTGACCCGTCCAGCGGCCAGCCATCGGGCCTAGAACTAAGTTAACGATTGCCCTGTCGGTCCGGGTCTGACTTTCTATACGAAGCATGAGGTGACATTATCTTCGACAACAAACCTTCTTTCTATACAAAATGGTGACTGTTGTGCTGCCTTTTGAAAAGTGTGTACTGCAACCAAATGTTGGCTTGCCTAAAATTCCTAGAAATTTTGAATCTGTATTAGAAAATTAGGGTATTGTGGACCTCCGGTTCTTGTCATGTAAGGTAAGTTTTGCAGTAGATAATTTAAATTTTTTGAAGTGCATCTTCTTGTTGGTATTCATAGTCTCTTGTGTTCCATGTGTTGCTCGTCCGTACGGCAAAACATTTAATGATGCTTATTTTGTTGTCCCTACAATGGTTTAGCGGTTCATTGTCTCCTTTGTCATGGTTGCGCCTTATTCAATCTCTATTAATGATTATGGAAAGTTTGGGGGTTGTAATCTTGCATTTGCAAGAGAGAGTGGACAGGTCAGACTAAGATTATAGCACCATCATACATAGATGTGACAGACAAGAGCCGTAGTGGTTGGGTTGGAAGTTGTCTTTTAGAGAAACTACACATACAACATACAAAACCCGCAAATCCAAATTGCCTCTTCGATTGTGTGGATGTTTTTGGTTCAAAATGTACTTCTTTCTTTGATACAAAGTTCCTTTGCATTCCTGTAGGTGAGAAAAGAAGTTGTGTTTAACCAGGTTGTAACATCCTTGGCAAGTTTGTAAATCTTAGTTATTTCTCTTTTTTGTCATAAGTAATCTTAGGCAACTACCGTTTGTTGAATTCCCACTAGATGGTCGAGATTCATTACGTCTTTTGCCTTTATACAATAATTTTTAAACCCTATTATGGCATCGTAAACTTTCACATAACATGTGAAAATTGTGTCTTTTTTTTATTTGTAAAACTAGTACCATACTCTAGAAAAGTCTCTTTGTAACAATTATATAACTTTACAAAAATTTAAAATTTAAATGTTAGAAGGATTAAGTTGAATAAGATCATGATTTTACATAGCTTTAAACTTAATATTGAATGGAATTATTGGTATAACAATTATAGTAAATAAGTTTAGTATTTTATTGATAACTAAGTTGGTAGTAAAGACATATAGCTAATACGGTTAATGAGAAACTAGCTCATGTTTAGCTATACAAGTTCATATTTGTCAGCTTGTTGTACCTTTTGATGAAGCCCATCAGATCAGATGTATACAAGTGAAGGACATATGATACATAATTATCTCTCTTTGCTTATGCAATTATATATATTCTATTGCATCATTTTGCTTAAGTATATCTTAATCTATTTACTATTCAAACATATTTCATTGCTTTATCTTTTAAATCAATGATTAAGCCAAATTATATTCAAATTGATATCCCTATAAATGCAAAACTCCAAAGTACAATAAGATTTCTTAGAAGTAGATCAAGAAAGAGGTGTTTGCTTATGAGAAGAGGTGGAAAACAACTTTAAAAATATCTCTTTTATTCTCATCTATAGATTCAAGGGAGAGAATAAAAGATTGACAAACTTGGATTGTTACAAGGGCTCCATTTTCTTAGAGGCTTTGAAGGCATAGAAATTGTGTTGGCAAGATATTAAGTATTTATAGAAGTGATGAAGCTAAGTATAATGGTGTGCTTTGCAACCACAAAATTCATAGCAAAGGTGAAGTTGGTACAATGTATTATGAGTAGATTTTAGAGGTCCACCTTATACACGATGTGGAATTCAAGGTGAAGAATATAGTTGCAATAAAGGACTTAAAAAGAGGGATACTTGGTCACAAATTCAATGAACTAACCCGCTAAGAAAACCACTTATTTTGCAGCCCTATTGATCATTGTGAATCATCATCATATACTGTAGTATAGGAATGAGAATCATTTCTCCATGCAGGTACGACCAATTAATTGGCTAACATCCAATCTAGATTCAATTTTATTAATCACAACCACTTTTGGTCATAACATAAATAGGACAATAGCTTCATCTCAAGATAAAGATTTCTTGTGGAAATCTTTTATAGTGGCAAAACTTCTTCATTGCAAAGGCTACATCCTATCAAACCCTAAACTCCTAGGCAAGCAAAATGTGGTCTCAGGCTATTTTGGGCAAGGTCCCACAATGTCAATAATAATGATCAAGTTCTTAGATTTTGTATGTGGATTCTCTAGGTCATTATGTACATATCAAGCTTTGTTTCATGAGATTCCAATATGTAATGCAAAAGACATGAATAGTTGAAGGTTTTAAATCTCAATGCGGGCAGCCACAAAAAATTTCAAATATATTTTTCAAAAACAAATAAAAATATCACCGTTTTGTAGACATTCATATTTGAATAAGAAGCTTTGATTGAGTCCATTCCAATAAGCGAGGTAAAAGACATGACAAGTCATGTTATGCGGGCAGTTAAGTCAAGTCTTCATAAAAAATAACTTTAACGGTTCATTTTGAATTCAATTTTGACAATTTTCAAAAATAAAAATTGAAAAAGCTTTTGTTCATAGATCACATCATTTTGACGGTTGAAAGTGACATTATCTACTTTTATGTGGACGTAATTAGCAACTTAGTTTTCCTTCTATTCTACATCTTATTCTAATTTACATATCTTTTGAAGATGAAAACCTATGTTTTTTCTTTTGAATTGTTTTGTGTAGATTCTTAAATTATTTGTTTAACAAAATATAGAGTTGCATATTCCAAATATATGAAGCCTCTTTTTGAAAATTCATTGAAGGCGAGATTTCAGCTTTTTGAAGGATTGAAAAGATCATGTTTTCAAGCTTTAAACATTACGATCTTGCAATTGATTTTGTTTTTAACACTGAAATTTGAAAAATAATATCTCAATAAGTCATCCATAAGATCCTACGGTTGAGATTTCAATAAAATATCATAAAATAAAATAAATTAACTTGCTTCTTAAAGGAGTGTTGAAAGGCAATTTTTGATGTAAATTCATTATGGACATTTAGGGGTGAATCAAATTTATTGTCAACAAAATTTATCACATCGTTATTTCTCTAGTGTTGTACAAATATTAGGCTATTAAGTGAGATCCACTCTTAATCCACTAAAAGGATTCACAATGTACATCACTAGAAGATGCATCTTCACAAACAAAGAGACACTTGAGTCTTAGGCCCAGTTTACACGTGAAGAGGGCCGGACTGGGGACCTTCCAGCCCCCAATCGGGACTGACCTTTCGGGTCTAGCCCAAGGGGCATGTAAACTCCTTAGGCTCAATTCTTGGGCCTATTTCTTGGACCCATTTCTTGGGCCCATTGCCTGGCCCATTACTTGGGCCTAGTTTATAAATTATTTATGATTTTGTATGGTTTATAAATGTGAATTACGTTTTTTTTCTTGGTACGTTGTGTGAATGTATTATGTAAAAATAATTTTTAACATACTTTGAACCTGTATATTAAATTGTTAATGTTCGGTTTCATGTGGAAGTGGTCATTGTGAAGTAAAAAATTGACATCTTTTCTTAGGAAAACAATGAATTTCTTTGTACATAACACTTGAAAATAGAATGTAATTTTAATTTTTACTTGCAATTAAATATTTTGATTGAATTATTAAACAAAGTGTACTTAATGTTTTTAGAACTTGAATTACTTTTTTATAATAAGCCTTTATTATGATATTTTTGTATCTAATAGCCTAAATATATAACACAGACCTAAACATAACATAACATTACATCATAGACCTCCACATAAGTTTACATAACGGAATACACTTTCACATTTTAATTTTGTACATGTATAAAATTGAATAATGTCGTGAGAAAAGTCTATTTCTCAAGTTATCCAATTTAGAAATAGTCAAATCACTTATGATGTTCTTTTTATTTTTATTTTAACTATCTATTTATAAAATTTTCCAAAAAAATTCAGAGACTCAGACCACACGAATTCAGAGACCTCACATACTGGTGGGGAAAATAATTCTCTACTCTCATCGGCATTGAAGGCTGAAAGTCACAATTTCAATCTCAAAGCTAAATCATTTCCTTCTCAAGTTCTCACAGACTCCCTACAACTCTCAAAGCTAAATCATTTCCTTCTCAAGTTCTCAGATCTCCCCAACTCGTCTCAACGACATCCAAAGACCGTAAACACTCAAGCTAAATGCAGAACCTAAACTTTCACAGACCTCAATCAAACGAGGAAGCATGACCTGCAAAACCCTAACAAAACATATACCCAAAACACCACCAGACAAACTCCCCGTCTTCCTTCCCAACCTGTGATCGAAACCCAGCTAGCCTACAATTCCATAAGATACTCCCGAGTTCACGCAATTCCCAAACACATCAACAAACAATCACACCCATGGGCCATGACATTAGAACCCACCTCCAAACCTGAGTCCCTCCACCTGACTGACTGACTGACTTCTGAGCGATCGAGAATTGTTAAACCGATCTCGACACAGAATGAAGCCAACAAAAGCTGAAATGCACCCCAATAACTAGAAGTAGCTTAGCTTCCTTCCGTCCTTGGTTGTATAAGTTAAGATATGGGCCTTTTGCATCGATGATCGACCCATGCCAGTGAGTGGCTTCTTACTTCAGATTGCACCCAGGAAATCAAAATTCAGTGTACCATATCTTTGTTCCTACACACAGCAGCCGTGCCGTTTCATCTCCCGAGCTCATCCGGAAGAATCCATTCACAATGACTTGTATCTATCAGAACAACCCAAGCATTAAGTGAGAAACATTACTGAATAATTCCGATGCAGGTGACAAAGAGGGAAATCCTTGAGAGCTCGAATTGTTGCAGCAATGCTGAGAAGATGGAAATCTTTCCGAGCTCAAATTGTTGCTGCAACGCAGACAAGAGACAGGAGAGAAGAGAGAAAGTAATGGAGGGTAGGGATTTGAAGGATCCAACGGAGGTGCACAATCGGGTCGAAGTTTCATCTTCGGGCCACGGAAAACCTTGCCCCGATTGCACCACTTGGGCCCAAAGATTTGGCGCCAAAATACTGCCACATAAGCTGCCATGTAGGATATGGTGATGCTTGGGACGGGCCCTAGTATAAAACCCTTGGGCCCGATTTGAGAGAATGGAGCAATTCTATTGGTTGAAAAGTGGAGAGTTTGGGCCGGCCCTCAATCGGGACCCATGTGTAAACTGGGCCTTAATTCACCCATCTCTCAAATGTGGACCGGAGTTCTTCTCCTCCTTTTGTCTGCGTAGTCTTTTGAGATGAGGTGGCATGCCAACTGGGATGGAGGAGGTCCATGTGGACAGCCTCGTCGCTTTTAATTGCGTTATCTGCTCGCGTCCGCAGCATCCGCTCTGAAAGGCGAGAAATGAGGCCAGTCTCTCCCCCCTCTCCCCCACTCGATACCTATGCGACCAACTCAGGTGATACTGGTTAGAGACCCAAGTAATACCCGGTTGATACACGGCCACTCGTGTGGCGAAATGCACAAGATAACTTACAGCGATGGAAACATGCCGAGGGTGCTGGGAAGGCATAATTCCAGGTTCTCTTGTGTGGCAGCCGAATTTTTGGCGATGGCGCTCCTCCGCCTCTCGCTGCCGCTCGCCCTGCCCTCCTCTGCCTCCGCTTCGTCTGACCTCCCCCCCTGCATGCCGTCTTCGTCCGGTAGGGCTGCTGTCAAACCACCACAGCTCCCTCACCTGCGCGCTTCCGTATTCTTCCACGGCACTCGGGAGGGGCTATTGCATCGTCGGCAACCGGTGGCAGTTCGTGCCGGGAGGATGGAAGGGAGCGCTCTTCAAGTTCACTCTTCCCAGAATTACCTCCAAGATGCTGCCCGGCAGACGGTGCGTGGCTCTCTCTCACATCTGCTGTTGGTCGTAATGTAGGTGTGTGAGCTTTGTGTTCGTTCGAGAATTGGGAGATTGGAAATTTTGAGCACTTGTGATCGGGTGTGTTGATTATCGTCGCCGGTTCATGTGAGCCGTGTAGACTTGACGTTGATTTTGCGTCACGGGTTGGAGAGTGTACACATTTGATGACGTAAATGTTGTGTGATGTATAATAAGGGGAGTAAGCTATTTCAGGGGATTGGAAGAGTCTGTTATAATGCTCGCATTTAATTAGACATTGAATTGAGCAGGTGGACTACTTCGTGAAAAGTGGAATGGCTGTTGGGCTTGGTACTGGATTCGCTTCTGGAATGGCCATTGATTATATTGGCGAGAAGCTCAGAAGTGGATCGCTTCGGGATATTGTGTGTGTGCCAATGTGAGTACATTGAATTATAATCTTCTTCACTTTTGAGCTTTGCATTTACGTTAGTCTTTCGCAATGTTGATCTGGTTGCAATTTAGGTCATGTCCTTTGCGGCCACTACCGTTGTAATTCACAGGAATTCTGTCGTCCTCGTTCTCAGGTCAAGTTCAAGTGCTGCTGCAGCAGCCCAGGCAGGTGTGCCCCTCCAATCCTTCGAAGAGCAACCGCAGGTACAGAAGCATATTTTCTGTCAACAAGGCATTGAGTCTTCGTACCGCAGCGGTATTTTCTGTCATGAACTAATTATACTGCAGATGGTTTGTTGAGGTAATCTAACTTGTTTAGGGTTGTTCGTTGGGATGGGCTCTCTTGGCAGCTGGATATCGTGTTTGACGATGCAGACATAGTTCAAGAGGGCACTCTGTTTTCAATTATCGGGCGCAAGGGAGTTGAAGGTCGCCAGTCCATTTTAAAGGAGAAAGTAAGGTGTGCTGGCCTCACTTCTTATCCTCCCTCCTTTCTTGACTTGGTGGGCATGTGGAAACAGCTACCTTGTATGAGAAATTCATTTTTTGGTCCCTAGAACAGCTTGTAACGTGGATCGTAAGCGTTTCGGTCGCGCAGGCTATAATGAAAGCAGCCAAGCAGATGGTTTTTATCATTAATGAAAGCCAGTTCGTTGGCAAGTTGGAAGGTGCAGTGCCTGTGCTCATTCAACAGGTACACATGCTTAGCGCTGCAGTCTACTTGTCTGCAAAATCTAAGTCGTTCTTTAGAGGATTTGTGGAGGGAATTAAAGAAGGTTGCGGTATATCATTTCGATTAATCTTTCACGCCACAAACCAACATCCTGGACACCTGTTTATTGTGCAAATGTACTGATCATGGTCATCTGGGTGTTTTTTTAGGAAAACTGGCTTGAAGTTGCAGAGGAAATCGATGACATGTTTCTGGGCGATGCTGAGGTATTGTAGTTTTGGCCTTCACAATGGCATCATAACAACTAAGTCCTAGGAAGTCTTGACTGGAACTCCAGTTTTGTTCTGGCTCACTGTTGGTTCTTAGATACTTCGTCGTCATAATATACTGGCAATCCTCCTCCTTCTATTAGCATTCAGCATCTGGTCTGTCCTAAGCTCATTATCTAGTATTATTTTTCTTTGTGCAGGTCTGGAGAAGACCGAGCTTTGGAGAAGCAGGGCCATTGGGCGGTGACAATCCGCTTGTTTCACCTGAAGGCCACTTCGTGTTGGATGTGATCTTTACGACTCCTATCGCTAATGCAGGTCTGCGTTTCTTGAGTTCTGGAAAGCAGTTGCTGATCATTGTGGTGATACAAAGTTTGTATTCGGAGTTCATATGTTCGTGAGCACTACTAATTAAATCATGTGGGATATTGATACAGCCGAAATGGTAGAGAACTTGGAGAGCATACCTGGAGTTATGGGACATGGTCTTGTGATGGACGCAGCGTAAGATCCAACTTTAGAACCTGACATGCCAAATCAGCATCTGTGTTTAGTGGATGCTTGTCTAGCATTTTATCGTGTGGTCAATTTCCATACCTGAGCATCTTTTCAATGCCAATATCCGTAAAATGGATCATCTCCTCTCTCAGCTCTATTGCGCAAGCCTAATTTTTTGTGCGATCTTGCCCTTGATGCTGCAGATATGGTGCAGCTGTTGCAGGCCCAGCAGGGGTAAAGATTAGAACATCTTTATTCAAAGCCGCCTTCACTTCAATGGAGTGATTGTTATATATATTTGAGGGTTAGGGATTCAATATGGTAAAGCCAAGCCTCCATTAGTTCTCAATGAGATTGGACCTCTTCCGTTGTACAAGCGAAAGAATTCGCTTACATCAGATTGAGATCGGATTCGAAGTTTATCTGGTTCTGTTTTGTAGAGCAATGTACTGTACAACACCACATCCATGAAGACCAGTGATTGAAGCAACCGTTTCTGATAACACCGTCTTCTAAATCTACTTCTTGACCGTAAAACGTCAAAGGACATTTTTCATTTTCTCTCATTTGTGAGGTCCGGTTTTACCGTAATGTTTTCGCATTTTGGATTTATTTAAAAATTTTAAAGACTGCAATTTCCGGAAGCCATATAAAATTGCCTCTATTGATCATTTTAACTAATTTAACTGAATAATTTTTTTCAAATGTTCCTCCTACTATCATTTTGAATTTGTTGTTCTCATCTTTGGATGATCTTTGGATTGTCTTTGCATCACAGGTCGAGTCTATAAATATAGATTTTTAAATTAAAAAAAATAAAAAAAATCAAGACATGAAATTACAAAATCATCATGATTGGATAAAATTCATATGAATGGTCAACGGTTCGTTCATTTCTTCAATACTTCTAGATTTTGATGACATTTTTTCACTGGATATTGATTTTTTTACAAGGAAATAACTTCAATGGATGAATAATGCAATACAATAAGAGTTTGGAGTTCAAAACACGTGTTGAAAATGGCTTACTAATGTATTAAAATGAATTCGTCAACATTTGGTCACCTCTAACATTTAAGAGTTAAATTATTCTTGGTTAAAACATGCAAGTCACAGAATGCACATGTTATTTAATGTGCTTAATCCCCAAAATTATATCTTTTTGTAAATTTAACTTTCAGAAGATTTGAATGCAGTATATGAATGCAAAGATTAATGTTCTCTTTTTAAAAAAGAAATGATCCCTCCTAGCCATATTTCTTGTTGTTGGTGTCTCGTCTTTTGCATTCAGCCACTTATTCCAGCAAAGAGAAATAGAGTTGTTCCTTTTGAAGTCATGAATCAATCTTCTTTGTTTGATGTTATAATATCAAAATACAATTTGTGTCTTGAATTTTTAATTTTAAATAATTCATAGCTTTTAAAACCCTAACTATTTTAGAATTATACAATCTATACGAATTATACTTTTTTTCACTATACAGAATATCATTACTTATCATAGATTGAATAGTACATTATGAAGTATCTATTACTTCTTGATTACTTTACAACTTCCTCGATGAAATGTTTTCCAATAGCATTTTATCGTTAATTTGTATCTAGCTTAGGTACATGAGGTTGCAAATAATCATATAAAAAAACCAGGAAATCCCAAATTATTCAATTTTTTAGTATTCTTGTCATGAACCTCATTTAAAACAAATGATAGCCTGGTGTTTATAAAATTTGTTACAAACATTTGATATTTATCATTGGCATCCTAGCTTTTACTTGAGTAGACAAGCCTTGCATTATACTCATTGTTAAATACCTCAACAGTGGTGTCTAATTTCAAATAATTCCACCATAGCATTGGAAATCCCAAGCTAATATTTATTGATTGCTCTTTCATGTCTTATACCTTCTATGAAACAATAGGTAATGGATACATAATATCTAAGATACCCAAATGATCAACACTTGCAGTGATACCATCAATGAGAGAAATCCTTTGTAAAAAGAAGGGTTTTCTTTTCTCCACAAAGATTCATAAAGTGGGCTAAGTTTTGATTTATTGCAAAAAGTTCCATTGTGTAATTGGAAATTCTTCACATTGTTGGTTGATCTAAGCTTTCTTCCACAAACAATTTTGTTAGAATGTCTATGAAGCCTTGTCATTTAGTGTGATCCGGTCCATGATCTTCAAAATGGTTATTTTTCAAGTATATGTAATTTAAATACATTATAACATTCAAAAATAAATTAGAGCTTTCTAAGAGGCCAGGACCATTTGACCAATATAAGAAATGTAAAATTATTTATTCTTGGGAAGGTTAGTTCATATCAATGCCTTATACCTTGGAGAAAAAATAAAATTATAACTTGAATGACTTGTAGGCTAAGTATTCTTTGTGTTTCTTTTACAAAAATTTAAAAAACAGAATATCGATTCTCGTCTTTTCTATTACCAGTATCTACAAAACAAAACACAAGTTAATGGTATTGTAGAATCATTTGATAATTTCATCATTTTATAGCATAAAGTTAGTTGTTGAGTATATTAATATTACAGTACGTATTCCAATCAAATATGTCATGTTTTATAAAATAGAAATAAGTATTTAGATGAAAGAGTGATAAGTGTGGACGGTCTAAGTTATATAGACTCAATAAAAAAAACTTCACATAAATTGAAATTAGAGGTGTACAACCTTTGAACGCTTTTAATTATTTATCTGGCAGCTTTATTATATATTTTATTAAACCAGATATTTTATCAATATTTTATATATTCCAAATATTATCAATGTGACCTATTGTATTTAAAAGTCATAAATTCATTTTTTTTAATCATAAGTGCTCGTGACAAAATAAAGATAAATTAATTAAATGAATCGTTAGACTATTGACAATGATCTTCTTGCATAGCTTTTTGGTATTAATGGTTTATTTAGCAATCAAAACATGTAGCTATGACCCTTTCATCTAATTGTAACTTCAACCTTAATGTCATTGAAATATATTTACAACAATAAAAACTGTACATTTCATATTTAATACATTCATAAATAAGAAATATTTTTTAAAATTTAAAATTTATACTTTTTATACATCCAACATTGAGAATAAGGAAACTGAGAGCTTAAAATCATAGTATCTATAGATTAGGACAATGAGTAAATTAGGATAACAAAAAACACTTTAAAAAAATCTCTAATTTTTATATTTAAAATTATAGAAATGGAGTTTCTTTTGCACTCCCAAAAATAAAACAGCGGCTAAAACACATGATCACCCAAAGAGACCACAAACCAGCCAGTTGTGATAATATCACCTGGTCACCCTAATACAATACAGATAATTCATTCACGCACCAAGTTCCACTGAACTGATCAACAAACAAAATGACATTCAGCTTCCATAACACCTTCCTCGCATAAGTTAATCCACAAAGTCCGTTTGCTTGTATCAAAACAAGACAAATCAAAACAGAACAAAACAAAACAAAACAAAATATAATAAAATAAAATAAAATACACCAATAACCTGAAATCTCAGAAAGAAAGAACAACGACCTCCCTCCTTCCCATGGGCTAAATTGTCGCATGGGCCATGCCACTGCAGCAACGTCCCAAATTGCCAAGTTAGTGGAGAAGTAGTGGGATTAGCACTTGCCAATGCATATGGGTGAAGCAACTAAGTTAAGTTAAGGCGCCGCGGCAAAGTGGGATGATCTGAGCTTACAGAAAGTCCGCGAGCATGAGCATGCAGGATGGAGGATGCAGGATGCAGGCCATGATGATTGGGAGGTGCAGTGTCTGTTGGGCGCCATGAGAGGGATTGGCTCGCCTTACCCAGCCAAAGGCTACAATACCGCAACTCCGCTGTGAGGCTGTACTTGCGATCGATTTATGAGACTACCAAAATAAGGACAAGGCAGGGCATTGGCATTGGCATTGGCCCCTTCACGCCAATTGTCCAATTGTGGGAGATCTCACTATTTGGAGCGTCACTGTTCTCGTACGTCTTGTCCACCATATTGCAAAAGCAGGCCATCAGTGGGACTGCGGGAGTGTTCGTACTGTGAATCATGAAGTAGCTCCAGGTCCGTCGCGGCAGCGGGCTAATGTGAGATCGGGGAGTCCGTCGCATGCGACTGCATGGTGCCAGTGGCATTGATGGATGTAGCCCCAACTTGCAGGTTTGTGAGTTTGTCCGACGTGATGATCAGTGCCGGGAACCAGCAACTACTGGTCCAGGAATACAAAGTTTATTGCCAGGGACGAGTAATAATCCTCACCTACAATGCTATTTCCGGGGTGGTGCACAGTCAGTAGCCAGTCTAGAACTCAGGAGCGCATTGGCTCCGGATCTAGTGGGGGCTGCAACACCAGCGTTTCGCCCGTGACTGGATATGGATGCAGGTTGGGCGCTTACAATTATAGTACGCCCACATCAGCCTGGGGAGCCTTTGCAGTTGACATACTAGCCTTTTCGGAACCAGGAATTGCTTCTGAAAGTGCAGAGATCGGTGTGCAGCTGACTTTACAGCAGCTCGGTTACTTTACCACCCCAGATTCCGCCCGCAAATTTTTCTCAGAGCGTCACCAAGTGCGCGGAGGTGCCACTGGCTCGGTTTGCCGTGTGGAGATTCAGGCCGTCGGGGTGGGGGAAGCGGGCGCTGTTTTTGTCGACGTCAATGGAGAGAGCTAGTTGCCGCAGCTGCATTCTAGAAGGTGAAGGTGTGGGCTGGTTGGGAGTGAGTTCAGAGGTGGGGATACAGGAAACCAGTGCGAATGTGAGCTGGGCGACGCAATGTGGCGTCTTTCCCAATCGGCTTGCGTGGCCCTCTGACCATTCGCAGGGAAGATTGGTTTTAGTCTGGTTAGGGCCTTGATGTTGTTTTTGGGTAATGCTGATGAATGGCTCCTGATGCGGTTCCTTGCGGATTCGGCGTCAGGTTGTGTGGGATTTGAGGACATCTACATAGCTGATAGAGGATTTGTTTGAGGAAATTTAAGAAGATGGACAATGTAGTGAGTATGAACCTTCAACCACCACCTATGCGAGGGAGATGCTTGGCGTCGATGCGAAATCCTGATACGTGCAGCCGTGTCTGAAACACATTGACCGCCAAGGTCGTGCAGAGCTATGGCGAGATTTAGGTCAACAGTTAGGGGTTGAGGATGGGAATTTGCGGAGGTGATTGTTATGGGATATCACTACGGCAGCTTACGAATTCTCAATACAAGGAAAGTTAAGTGCATGAGGAGCAGAGGTCAGAGATTGACAAATTGGGTTTCCGTCATGTGTATCTCTCACAGTTGCTCGCTTGTAGAATATTAACAGAGATGGGGACTGTAACTGGCGTTACGCGAATACGGAGGGTTCGACTTCTGTGCTGGCTAGTGTGCCTAGTGCTCATGCTGTCTCGATATGGGCTCGCACTCAATGAAGAAGGCCGATTGTTGCTGGAATGGAAGCAGGGTCTTGTAGACGAAGACAGTGTTTTAGGCGACTGGAATCCAGCAGATGTTACGCCTTGTACGTGGGCTGGTGTGAAATGCACCCAAGGTTCGGTATCTGCAATCGACTTCTCCTTCTTCGACACTCTGACAGGCCCCATCACCTCCAACACTTTCGGTTAGTGTCTCCACTTGCGGATGTTGTTCACTTCGTCCATCTGAATTTGCTAAAGAGCTACAACAGTCAACCCCATGATGTATGAATTTCGTCTGAGAATTATTCTGGTTGAGATGTTGATGAGTGCCTGTCCATTGTAGGGAAATTCGCCAATCTCACGAGCTTCGATGTAGCCTACTCCAATCTTAGCGGTAATTTCCCTACCGATATTGTCAATTGCTCCAAGCTTGTAAATATAAACATTAGTTGGAGCTGGATTGGCGGGGAAATACCACAAGAGATCTCAAACTTGAAATTACTGCAGCATTTGGACCTTAGCTACGCGTGCTTCAACGGCACAATGTCGGACACCATATTCGAGGGGCTGCAGGAGCTGAGATCTCTAAATCTTCATGGCAACTACTTTACTGGCCCTGTTCCCGACTCTATCGCTTCACTGAAGGGTCTTCAATTGCTGACTCTGAGCTTAAACCTCTGGACTGGCAAACTTCCGCCTGGGATTCTCAAACTGCAGAATCTAAGGGTATTTTGGTTCGGAGACGACAATCTGGACACGATGCCGATGTTGGACCTTGCTTCGTGGGTAAATATGGAAGAGCTTCGTTTTCATAGCGTTAGATTCGAGCGAGGCCCATTTCCGGCAGCAGTGGAAAAGATGCCGAAGTTGGAGGTACTTCAGTTATCATGGTGCAACCTGACGGGTCCTATTCCCGCATTTCTCAAGAATCTGAAGCACCTGAGAGTGATAAACCTCGACAACAACTCGCTCAGTGGCATCATTCCGGACATTTTCGAAGGCATGTCGAACTTGGTGGATTTCTCTTTGCAGATAAACAACTTCACCGGTCCTCTTCCACCCACCCTGTGGCAGTGCAAGAAGCTCCAGATCCTCTTCGTGTACAAGAATGGCTTCGGAGGTGACATCTCCGGGATTGGAAACTTCAGCGACCTGGAGAAAGCAGACATGTCGCAGAACAATTTCACGGGACCGATTCCTGCAGCATTGGGGGCCCTGACACGCCTGAAGCAGCTGAATCTTTCCTTCAACAATCTCAGTGGAGAGGTACCTCCGGGACTAGCCGACTCGGTGGAAATCTTCGAAATTCGTCTCAACAACAACCAACTTACTGACGAGATTCCTTACAGCCTTGGCACGAAGTCGGTTCTCAGGGTTGTGGACTTTAGTACTAACCGCCTTCAAGGTCTCATTCCTCCGAATCTCTGCAGCGGCAACATGTTGAACTACCTGAACTTGATGAACAACAACCTCACTGGCGGGATTCCGGAGACATATGGAAGCTGCACGAACTTGGACGTAATCATGTTGTCGAACAACCAGCTCGAGGGCCCTGTGCCGGAAGGCTTGTGGGGAGGTCCAAAAATGACCAAGCTGCAGCTCAACGATAACAACCTGAACGGGAGCATTGGCCGGTGCATCGGGCACGCCAGATTGCTATCCTTGCTCTTCATGGAGAACAACAGGTTTACGGGTCCGATTCCCGAAGAGATTGGACAGACAATATTGAGCAAGTTCCGCGCCTACTCAAACAACCTCAGTGGCGCTCTGCCGGAGCATATGGGAAACCTGTCCACAGTGACGGAGCTCTCACTGCACGCCAACGCATTCAGTGGCGCCATCCCACCCACCATCAGGCTATGCAAGCAGCTTGTGCAGCTGAACCTGTCTAAGAACGATCTGCAGGGCACCATCCCCGACGAGCTTGCGGACCTCCCGAATATCGCCAACATGGACCTCTCGGAGAATGACCTCACGGGACCCATTCCCAAACGTTTCTTCAGTTTGGTACAGCTTCAGACCCTCAACGTCGCGTTCAACAACCTCTCCGGTGTTATTCCCAAACAGCAGAACGGCCAGGCGTACGTGTTCGTGAATTTCACCGGCAACCCATACCTCTGCGTCGAAGGCTCATGTCCGTACACGGATGTAAATGCTTTAAACTCCCCGTCAGATGGAAGCTCACGGATCACAGGCGCCCTTAAAGTGAAACTAGCATGCATTCTCAGCGCGGTCGCGCTACTACTGTTTGTGGTGTCGTGTCTCTGCGTGCGAAGATACAAACGCAAGTTGAGGGACAAGGACACAGAGCTGAGCGAGTACACAGAGGCCGAGGACTCGTGGATCTTGACGTCGTTTCAGACGAAGGCCTACCACGAGTTCGAAGTCACGGAGCTAGACGAGGACAACCTGCTCGGGTCGGGCGGCTCGGGGAAAGTGTACAGGGCTAAACTCATGAACGGCGAATTGGTGGCGGTCAAGAAGCTGTGGGGCGTGAAGAAAGACGACTCGACAAGCCATGACCATGGCTTCAGGACTGAGGTAAATCGCTGAAGTTCCTTGAAGCATATATCCTGATGCACACGTATCTTTTGATGCATCATGTACTCAGATTCAGGCCAGGGTTAGAGCTAGTCTGAAATTGGAAGAATCACGTACTGATGAATCCTGTATTGTCATCAATGTAATGTGTAACTAGGTGAAGACACTGGCAACCATCCGGCACCGCCACATCGTGAAGCTTTTGTGCTGTTGCACGAAGCGGGATAGCAACCTGCTGGTATACGAGTACATGCCCAACGGCAGCTTGGGAGACCTCTTGCACGGCACCAAGGCCGCAACCCTTACGTGGGAGATGCGTTACAAGATCGCCATGGGATCTGCCATGGTACGTGCCTCTACATCCTGATAGCATCAGTTTTCGAAGGAAGCTTTGCAGCATCACGTGATTTATGTCTAGAATTCACTTGAACGCATCCCCACTAAATTGGTATCAAAGATTATTCGCAATGCCAGAGCTCTGAGTTTATGGCGTTGGTGAACTTAATTCTTGCAGGGGCTTCAGTACCTGCACCACGACTGCGTGCCGCAGATTTTGCACCGAGACATCAAATCCAATAACATACTGTTGGATATGGACTACGAAGCGCACCTGGCGGACTTCGGCATCGCCAAAGTTGTGGAAACTGCGGTGGCGCGAGACTTGTCAACCATAGCCGGCTCTTTGGGTTACATTGCTCCAGGTAGTTACGCACACCTTCATATCCCTCGCTCAATGCACAACCTGAAACTCCATCATTCGATTGATAAAACTCCTGTCCTGATGCAATTTTCGCTGACAATTCCACAATCATTTGCTCTAATTAAGTACTGTGGTTTGCTGGCAATGTGCAGAGTACGCCTTCAGTACGCGAGTGGACGAGAAGAGCGACATCTACAGCTTCGGCGTGGTGCTCTTAGAACTGGTGACAGGGAAACGCGCAGTGGATTCAGCCGTGTTCGGCGAGGGATCCGACCTGGTGCGCTGGGTAAGCGACAAAGTGCAGACGGAGGAAGGCGTGTACGAGATTCTGGACCCCAACTGCGGCGAGGGCTCGCAACAAGACATGATCTCATTTTTGAGAGTGGCCATGATGTGTACGAGTTTCAATCCCGTGGACCGTCCGTCTATGCGCAAGGTGGTGCTCCTGCTCATGCAAGCTGCACCGACGCCCAGAGTGGACAAGCAAAGCCTGATTAGAAAAGCCTCATCGGATTCTTCTCTAGTTAAGTCTGACTCGGAAGACGAGCAGTACTGGAACATTTTTGTATAGAAAGTAGACAACAAGAGAGCTTGGTTTTTGTATATTACGGGACTCACTGTGATTCTTTTGATCCTTCCCAGCTTCTTTTGAGGTGGGGTTTCAGTCTCGGCGACCGTTAGATGAGTGAAATTCAGATTTGAGCTTAAGATTTCTAGAATCTACTGCAGTTGGAGCAGTCTTCAAGTGTTATAGGAATACGGGTTAAGCAATTTTGATACTCTTTGGTAGGCACTGGTTAGGAGGATAGGAATGTCAACTTGGTAGGATTACAGACGGTAATGAACGACTACACCCTTGTGAAATCTGCGCCTTGTGTGGTTCGAAGGATATTATGTATCGTGTCTTCTCTTCGCAAGAGTGCGCCTTTCTATCACCTGGCAGTTGCATTAGTTTTTCCCGTTGACGCATGAGAGATGTTTTTATGCTCGTTGTGTAAAGGCTGTGCTTCAATGACACCTGAACTCAAAATGATGGAAACGAATGTTTTCTACTTCAGAATTTGGGTCTTCTAAAGGGAGGGTTTAACTGCCACTCTAATCGCAACTCTCATTGTGTGCCTTGTGATGAAACAGCGATTAGCGCCATTCACTGCTGAAAACACATCTAGAAAAATCTGCTGCAATTTCCACTAGGTTGATCGAAAGTATGTTCACAAACCAATATTGCGTTCCAAGAATCAGTTACAGTTCACTGCTGTCAATCTTCATTTACGATTCCAAACTACTTCACTGTCATAACAGAAGCAGATTCGCGGCGGAAGAGACACTTCAAATTCCGCCGTCGTTTCTGCCTCACGTCGATGACCTACTAATCGTTCTTCGCCTTCGCGCCTCCTTTTCTTCAGGTCTCGTTTAGGTGTCAGGAGGTGGATTATTTATAGGCTTATCTCTTCCACCACCATCACCACTACAATGTCGAATTAGAAAATATCCAATACATAGTATGAGTGGAATGAGTACAGCCAACGGAAGAACAACTTTCAGGACCAAATTCTTTTTGGAACTTGAATCAGTAGTAGCAAGCTGGCAACTATCACAACAGACTCGTTGCTGTAATCCAGTCGAATCCGTTGCTTTGCAGACTCCTCCATTCGCTACAGAAGGACTTCCGTTGCACTTCTCACTTCTCACCGCTGTCTGTAAACATTACAACCCCATGATGCCAGATTCGTTAGTGGGGACACATACTGACATACTGTTATCATCGACGCACACCAAGATGAGTTCATAGACCAAGGGGTTCGAGGTTGCAGCAGTTGATACCTGGTAGCTGCATGCCAGGTTAATACTTGCAACAGGCGCAGGCATATTGCCCTTAGCAGTCCGGGTTTCCAAGGCTCTATACACCGAATCCCTCAAGGTGCTGTTGAATTCTTCAGGGTAGATATCAATGCCGGCCACTCCAATCAGCTGTCCGTCACTTCCGAATGCTATAAATTGACAAACAATCAGCATCCATCTCAGAACTTGTGCCGCTCATTGCATAATTTATTAATTAGGTTAATTTCCAAGTCTTCCCAAGTCATCTTAAATAGCACTTCATGCTTCGCAAGGAATTTCATGAGGATTTCTAGGAGTTATTAAGGGCTTCTACGATGAGGGTATCGTACGATTTACAGGTGGTCTTGAGCATGATTTGGGTTGGATTAACCTACCTGGATAGGTGACGCTGGTACCATTTAGAGGTTGGGAATAACTCAAGTAACGAGCGCTCCAAGTGGACTGGTTTTTGGCAACAGCAAGCTGTGTCCGGGCCATGAAGGTGTAGAAGCTGCGGATTGCGTACAGAGGGTTACGGGTGGAGTCAACGGCATCCAGCAACTCGAAGGTCCCTTGGACACCGCAAATAAAGTTAGGAAGGAGAGTCGTGTTCAAAAAGGGATCCGTTTCCCCACTCAATGGAAACTTGAACAGTATAATCTTGACAGGCCAGGCCAAGATTTGGGCCGTGAGGATCGTTGTATTTGTCAAAGGTGAAAACTGCCCATCTGTAAAGATCACAATCACCTGCGTGGACTAAGAACTCAGTCGTGTGCAACAGAATTTCGGAGCGAGGAACTCAATGCGATATCTAGCTGCTTCTCTCATCTCATCCGGCAAGCAAGCAACGTTTTACCTTCAAGGTATCTGCTGGTGCATCTCTAAATGTGCCAACCGCATTCAAGATTGCCCCAGTCAAATTTGACAGACCAGGCGAGGATCGGGCAAGCCTATCCTTCACACTGGCCTCTAACGCAGCTAACTCCGTTGAGTCTTCGGAATCATCAAAACTGCTTGAGACTTGAACCTGCCAGGTCCAGGATTTGAAGGTCAGGATTGAAATCTCAAACATCACCCACGTTTGCAGAAAAAGAAACAATCGGAGTGCTTTAAATAACTTTTTCAGCAAACTTCAAGACAATCCTCCCGGTGGCCTGGGAGCCTAATAAAAACCATACAAATCTACTGCAGATTTGCACTAGATTTAACAGTTTCAGAAGTTAGATGCTGTGTGTACACATACCTGGGAGCCAAGTGGGTAGTAGCCACTACTATTGAAAGTGGCTACGTCCACAAAGTCATCCGGTGACACAGTCTTGAGCATTTTCAGAACTATGTTCGATGACACCTCCAAAAGGGTACTACCGGCGTCTGGAGGATAATTTGGGGGAAGCTCGCTACCCATGCTATTTCCTGTATCCACCAGTATCTTGAGTTGCTTTTGGACAGAAATGGCGTTCTTATACCTACACATAAAATTTTGTCCAGGATTACACCTTTTCATACCTGCACTTCTCTCAGCAGCAACCTCGTGGGTTATCCGCAACTAAGAAATAGGAGAATCAGGATGGTTCACACGTACCAAGGGCGTCGATGTAATTGATAATTTCCGCATTCGCCAGCCGTATCATTGCCGGCCTGTCTTTCCTGCATTGTATTTCTCATCAAATTAGATACCTCACCAATCTATCAGATGTCAATTAAAGAGCTAAATTTGATCACAGAGATGTTTCTCACCCTTCCTGGAAATGCACGAAAGACTCCACTTGCCGATCCGAAGTACACATACGAGAATTCTGTTTTGGAGGAGATGTTCATGAAGGTTGCATCCAGAGCCCTTTGGAGGCAGATATCCCGAATCGCCTCAGGTCTCAAGTCGTCAGGGCTCCCAGGGGGATAAAGCCTAAACAGACCACATTCCGTTGAATTGATGCATATAAATAAGACAATTCTCAAGACTTTCACAACAGCGGTACTACCAGAAAATATATCTCTGACCCTTTACAAAGTAACACACAATTTAGAGGATTTCCAAATAGAGGTTATGAGGTTGAAGCTTGGGAGCATACGTCAAATAACTTCTCTGATAATTGACTTTCATAAATCGATTGCATGTTTGGTTGGACTCTGTTGGTGGACAGAAATTGTTGATTTGCACTCGAGCGCAATAAGCTTGCAGATCCTCCTTTAAGGGATAGCACACCGCTCGTGAACACTCAGCGCTACAATTATCTAGAAGAGCTGCAGCGATCAAAGTTAGTAATTGAGTTAGAAAATTCTTTCCACATTCTAATCATTTCGAAGAAAAACAAAATGGGAATAGGACTACTTTAAAACCAATGCAAAAAATTGCTGCTGTCGATTACTTTTGGAGAAACGATCTCGGATTCTAAATTATACCTATTACAAACTAACGATCAATGTGCACATTAACCGACACATTTTTCGAAACTGTCGGTAAGGTGTAACTTTTGGTATCGCCCTAAAAGAAACTCTTTGAAGTAGAGGTTCCATTGCGAGCAGATGTTTAGAAACAACCACTTGATGCTAACACGGATACAATGTGAAGGATAAAGTCGGGCTTCCCACAGCAAATAACTCCAGATGTCCTAAGTGTAAACTACTATACCAGCTAATGAACATTTCCTCCCAAGGAACTTTTCAAACACAGAAGTGATGATAAACAGAAAGAGTTAGACAAATGACGTAGTACTCACTGCAATCGCTATCGATCATTTCTGCGCGAAAAGCAATCCGCTTGACATAGTCCTCTTTCTGAGCGATAAAACTTGCCCCATCGTCCTGCGCATCTACCAAACTAAAGGCAACAAAAAGTTGCAAGAACGACAACCTAAACCGGCTCAACGGGACACCATCCTTCGTGTTCATCTTCGCAAGCTGACAGCTTCCTCAACTGACACATATTTTAATCTATGACACAACATAATCTAAGAGACGACATCTGCAACTGTACAATACTGCTAAGTTAGCATTGATATAGGAGTAATGGATGCACCACAGTTTCTGACAGTTTGAAAAACATGATCACGTCGAGCATCTCATCTCATCTCCACAAGTTGCTCCGAACGCACTGGGAATGGAGATGCGGGGAACCGTTCACATGATCACTTAAGTTAGCTCTCGGATCCTGAACTTAACGAAAGAGGTATCGTTTCACTCATTACAAGCGACGTCGAACTTATCCGAATATGCTACTTGGGTACAGTAGTGCCATTTCAAACGCAGGGCCACACCGAGCATTTTATAAAAGGATTGTTCAATGTATTCTGCCTTTTAAAGTTGAGCCCATTTTGGAAATTGTATCCACCCTTGGCGATCTGTTTATGAGCCCGGTGGCTATTTGAAGGTCGAGGTGCTGTACATTTAGTGCATTATGGGAGGAGCACCTAAAATCACCACAGCCCCCAAAATCACCACCCCAGTACTGTATGATCCCACCACCCTCCAGAATCTCTAAAAGCGAATTGTCAGTCCTCATTTGGAGAACTAATTTGCTTATTAGTCACCTTGCTAGTGGCTTGCTAGTGGGTGAACTCTCACAATCAAAAAATATGGTTTTGGGTTCAATGGTGAGCAAAGTTGAGGACCACTATTTTTGCTCATAGGAAATTCTAAGTTAGAAATGGGTCACAAAGTACTTTGCACTTTGAGATTTTCTACAAGATTGAGAATTGTAAATTTTATGATGCAAATTTTTGCATTCCTCATGAAATCCTATTTTGAAGATTAGAATATTTTTTAAAGGATTTTGAATTTGCTAAATATAAGACAGATTTCTTAAGTTGGTGATTTTAGGTGCTCCTACTATAGTCCACCCTCTAGGTAAATGGTGGCAGCACTAAATGATAGATAGTGTATAAAAAGCATTAATTTTTTTGTATGATTTTCAATTAGATGGTGCTTAAACGGTGCATTTAAGGGATTTGAATAACTTTATTCAAGCATAAGTAATTGCAAAAATTTCACATACTTGCAAGAATTGAAGGATTCTATAAGCAGCATTAATATGAGCATATCAAACCACCTTAATAAATGAAAATTGTTCAAAGCAAAATCAACAAAATGCCCCATAGACATGGTCTACTGTTACTTTTGACAACCAAGACCAAGGTGAGAACTGGCCATTATTGAATACAAACTCATCACTAGTAGAAAACGTGGTCAAGTACACCAGAGTTGTACACCGAAAAATGAGAATGGTGTTCATCTATTTGGAGCGCTGGAACGGTATTGGTCAAGGAGTCGTTTCGGTGTAGAGTGAAAGCAGAACCTGTCAGGCCGGAGAGGATATGGAAACTGGATCAAAATCCAAGAATATCGTCCAATCAGAGTGTACCAGGAAATTGGGACTTTTTTGGTAGCGTCAGAGTGCCCCCTGGTATTCTGGCTTTCTCCAATTACCTAAGGGGCGGGGTTAGAAGTCCCTGCTTGTAAAAGACTAGAGTCAGTGAGAGGGGATCATCCATTCCCGACTCGGTGAATCCACGAACCTCTTACGCATGAACAGTGAAATGGAAACGCTTCGGTAGAATTTAGGAAAACTACATCTGCCAAGCATTGCTAACCGGTGCATGCCGGGTATGAGGGCAACATGAACTCTGAAAACAGTGGTAGATTCGACGTTCCACATTTGAACATGATGAGGGGGGATACATATGGGACATTGTGTAGACATTTCTCATAGTAATCTATAAAACTCCTTTACTGCTCATGAGTTGATTAGTCCACCAAAGTATGAAGTTCAGAATGCATCTTACTAGCTAACATTCCGCAAATGAAACAGCTGCTACGTACAAAGTGTTTGAAAGGGCTTTGTGTTGGTGAAAACCGCATGCTTGAAAATAAAAACGAGTCAATCATCTCTCCCGTACAGTCCGTAATGTTTACAGGATTCGGATAAACCACAAAATGGAGAATATGTACAAAGAAACTTCAGAAACTAGTGCGTACCACATCTGAGCCTCTCATTTGATCCGAACAGTACATTACAGATCTGCGAGAACAATTGCTACAGCCTCTAGATGAACGAGAGAGTTGTCCAGAATAGTGAGCTTCTCTGCGTACACTTTCTCTGCGGCTTGCAATTCTGTCGTCTGTTTGGCGATCCGCTCGTTTTGCCGCTTCATCTTGAACTCCCATGAAGCAAGACGAGTGTTGGCCCCTTCCAAATTTGCGAAGCAGTTTGCGATGAGGTTCTCGCGGATTTTGGTCATTCTCTTCATTGCGGTTTTCTGATCTCTGGATGCAGGTTGACCTTGGTCGAATCGAGCTGCAGCATACAGGTCACGTGCTTGTCCGTATTCTTCCGAGGCCCTCTCATAGCTGCTGATCTTCTCTGCCACTTTCCGCTCAAGGAACTTGAGCCTGTCTTTATCTTCTGCGATTTCGCTTCGAAGATTGTGAAGTGGTTTGCCAATATCGTGACGAGCCGCTATAAACCTCTGACGTTCAGCCTCCACCGTGCCGTTGAAGCTTGGGCGAAGCAATATTAGACCCATTGCTGCTGATTCGTCGATAGTACAATTTCCTTTCCTGCTGCATTCTCCTCGTTCACTCGGACGCTCTGCTGGCAACATCTCGATGTGCTTCTCCTTGCCTCGGCCTCCCGTCATATCCAGACCTTTAGGACGTGCAGTACTGGCGTTTGGGGATGACGTAGTCGGAATCAGATGTGCTTGTGGGTTAGATAGTAATCTCCGTGCATTCTGAGAGTCCGCCTTCGATAGAGGTGAGTATCCCTGTGATAGAAACAGGAATATACAGAAAATGATTCAGTGTTCTGTACTATACGATTAACTGTGGTGGCTTGAACACCGATGTGTAAAATAAGGTCCCAAATATGATATCATAAAAGAGTACTATAAGCATATGTTCCACAAGCCAATCTACAACACAAATTATAAGTACAGCTCGAGGTCCTGCGCTTCGAAAATCACACGTTCCGGTAAAGACAGTAAAGCCTCAGACAACAAATACCTAAACTGGATATGGTCATTCAGCTATGCCTTGTGAAGAGAATTGACACAGCAAGGGGTTCACTATGTGCCCTGTATTTGATTTCTCATCGAGCATACACTAACAAGTACAATTAACACTAAAGGATGATATTTAACATACCTCAATGTTCACTCGCGGCATAACAACGATAAGGGGTTCCAGAGGTTCCGTAATTTCCTCGAATTCTAGGAGAACTCTGGGAAAGCGGGCGTTTGATTGGTGCGGGTGTGTAGACCGATAAGCGAACTCCGCCCAGTTCATTTCTACACCCATCGCCTCCGCGAGCATGCCTCGTGCGAAATGGAAGGGCATGGTATTGCTTACTGGCCATGGGAGTTGGAGTACTCTGCGAAACAACTCCCGAACATATGACTCGTACTCTGGCATTCCCTGGTCATCGAAGATGTATCCGGAACGGTGTTTGGGGCCGAGGAACTGAGCGACAGCCACACGGCTTGGCATATCCTCTGTCATCGTCACAGTCGGAGTTAATCCACGAGAATTCAAACGCATGAAGTGAATGAACCAGGGCATTGATGCAGCTTCCATTGTTAGCTCCTATTTAGGCTGATTCGCCATCGCCGGTGCAGAGTTTCCTCCCCACAACTCACACAACTCGATCCTCGGCATGCTTAACGCTAAGCACTAACGAAACACAATAAAAGCTGCAGATCAGAGATGCTAATAGCGGAGAAGTGGAACTTGCGCTACAATAAGCTGGGAGAAAGGGGGGCAGTGCTAATGGAGAAGAAGGGTTCATTGCAGAGTTTACCTCTCTGGGTCAGAAGAGGAGAGAGATGGAGATGACTGGGTTGTCGCTTTAATCACCATGGCGGACGTGAAGTCGGGGTAAAGTTATTACAATCTGCATGCAAAATTCGATTTTATTTTTTGTCATGATTTCTTCCTCTTGCTCAAGACGTCATATCATACCAGTTAATTAGTGACTTCAAAATGGTGATTTAGTAACTGCAGAAAGGGAGTGACTAATTAGAAATTACTAGTAAGTGCACCATGTGTTACCGAAATACTACCAATTCGGTAACAGAGCACTCTCAGAACTCACCTGATCGAGAGTTTAGTGCAGTGCAGATTCTCTTCAAGCATGCCGAAAAGGGGCGACCAATTTTGTAACAGCGGCCAGGACTTTATCTGCAATACATAGAAGACAGAGACGAAAAACTATAAAGGTGACGGAGAAAACCAATTCACTTATGAGACCAAATGTGTAAAGTAAGAGGGAAATTGTAACTAAATGTGGATGCTAACCATACCTGTTCATTTGACAAACAGCAGATCCCCTTTCACGAAATCCGATAGCCAAATGGCAAAGGAGCAAATCTGTAAGTGCCCTTAACATTAGTGATCTGGTGGTACCAAGCAGTAGAATCTGTAACATTATCTGGAAATACCAAGAATATGTTCTACATGTCACTACGTACTAAGTGAACTGTCATGGAGTTTAGGTGCTCCAGTGCAGTGTTGACCGCTTCGTAATACAAGCACTGAGGAAAACTTTACCTTACTGTCTAACTAAACAATGATCTCCGGCATGGCGAACCAGAGGCGTCGACCTCAATGAAGTGGTAATTATCTGAACCAAAAATGAAATATATTCATAACTCCATAAAGGACAATGGTCCATCCAAGACATAGTTGAACATATATGCGACAGTCTCCAAAAAACGCAGTTATATGTTCCACGGGTATCAGTTCAGAGACTAGCAAGTATCAGTGACGAGCTCGTACCAAACCTCTCACAATTATTCATGAAGGATTGAGATGTCAAACCAATGTACTTTCGACAAATAACACACACGATATCCCACAAAGACGATGAAGCTTACCTTATAGAGACTATTCGGCCACCGAATAGTTAGAGCGTAGGCACATTTAGGGGGGGGGGACATCGTCTCTCCTCTTTAAGTCACGAGGCACGGAGTGTTTTAGTCCATGCACATTCTTCAGCTGCTCTGGTTCTGCTCTCACTGAATAAGAGAGTACAGACTGTCAGACAGAAAAACGGAGGGACATGGGCGCTTCTCTCTGACATAACTAGAGCACTTTCCACTGCAGTTAAATATTATCAAAGTTCGATTATAACTAAACTGCTGCGGCTAACTAAATAGTTTCATGGGAAGATTACCTTTTGGTTCAGATGTTATTGAGGACGATGACCATAATGATATCTGCACTGTCGTATTTCAACATAATCAGTGCGTCTTTCCTGGATAAGAAGGGATCGTGCTTTGCTAAGGCAGTAACAAACATTACATGAGACATAACACAACAACAATTTCAATCTACACAGACATAATATTGATGCTGGGAGTTCATTTTTCGCATTCTCACAGTGTTCGTTAGCCTCTCGGCAGTTTAGTCCATAACCGACTCTGTTTTTTAAACGATTCTAACTTATAATACTAACATTACGAAGACGCATGAGAAGGTGGTAAGGTATTGGTGAGGTTGAAATGGAAGCGGAGACTTACCTCGGATTGGACACCATTCCAGATCGTGGCTGATTAGGCCTGGTGGTTTACTCAACATACTGAATCTCCACTTCGTCTTCGAACTGGTTGTCTTCTAGGTGGCGCTCATCATCTGGACGCTCTTCTTTCCTTATATAGGCATTGAATTGTTCCATAGGCACGTCGTCGTGCTCAGCTTCAGTATGCCCTGTCCGAGAGGAACTGCCGCGATGCTCTCCGGTCGAACGTGAGCTTAAAGTTGGACGACTGGAACCAGAGGCACCGAAAAAATGTATTTCTCTTTCTCCTTGTATTCTTTTCGCACGTGGATCGTGTCAAAGGACTACCTTCCAAGACGGATCTCTCGAGTCAGCAACGAAGAAAACCTGTGACACAGTCTGCGGATATACGTACGGGTTGTCACGATCACTAATCTCCCTACAATGATATTGCACAGTCCAAAATCCGTAAGGATCTTTACGGATAACTCTACGTCCCTGATTGCGGGCCTTAATCCAGGAACCTTGCATGAGGACGCATGTTATCCCTCCATAAGTCACGAGTATTATTTCCTTCAAAATTCCCACATCGATTTCGGTGCAGGTTGATGAAGGCGGAATAGCAGCTATACCACTATCGAAAGCAACTGTGTGATGCTGTAACTCATAATTACACGCAAAATGGCACCCATAGGCCCACATGGCACTAAAGGACCATGCATGCTGACTTGGTGGGCAATGTAACGACTCAAGTTCGCTTGATACCAGAAAACCCTCCTGTTTCAGATTTCGGACATGCTCGTTTAGCCACTGTGCAAACTTGGGAAAAGGTGACGCTAATTCCTGTGGGTACTTGATTGGGGCCCCTCTTTGGCGTGGTATGGACCTGGCAAATTGCTCTCTCCGTTGACTGAAACTGAGCTTCTGCTCATCCCACTCCTTGCGATCATAATGTAAGACACAGATAGTCATTAGAATCAATTCTGAATAACGCTTGTTCTGGTATAATTCAAGACAAAATGCCATATACTTCGTATGACAGTAATGCACCGAAGGAGTTCTTCAGTATGAATTGAATGCGTTATGACATATTCGTGAATTTGATCCAGCTCTAAGTCGTTCAACACCTTAGTACGCGGCTTCCCCAATAAGCATTCACCGGAGTCTCGCAGTTCGTCCTCAGGGTCCCATACTCTGGATTTACTGTGTTCGTATAGTTCAAAGTACTCGGTGCAGAAACCGAGGCTTTCATCTATCATATAACCAGTGGCCATACCCGCTTCTGGTTTCGACATATCTCGCACATATTTTGTCAAAACCCCGAGATATCGTTCCACAGAATAGCACCATCTTGAATGGACTGGGCCACATAATTCAATTTCATCAACTAAATGAATGACAAGGTGGGTCATGATATCGAAAAAATCTGGCGGGAAATTCACCTCGAGCAAGCAAAGCACCTCGGCTGCGCATGTCCTGAGTGCCTCTATCTCTGAGCACCGAATTACTTTAGCACATACTCGATGAAACAAATTTCCTAAACGCACAATTGTTTCCCTAACAGCTGGTGTAAGCATGTTACGGATTGCCGCAGGTAGGATTTGCTGAAGTAGAATATGGTGGTCGTGACTTTTGAGGCCGTTCAATCTCTTTTCCCCGACGTGTTTTGTTAATGTCGCACTGTAGCCGCTCGGCACTTTGGTACTAGACACCAAAGATAGAAAAGCTGATTTCTCTGAATGAGAGAACACGTACGGTGCTCTAAGTTTAATGTAGTTGCCATGCTGACCAAGCACTACATGTAAATGAGGCATCTTACCTGCCTGCTCCATGTCAGGTCGCGTCTCCAGAGTATCTTTGTCACCGAATAAATGTTTAAGTAGATTGTCGGAGATGTTCCTTTCTATGTGCATCACGTCTAAGGTGTTGCGAATGGGCAGTTCCTGCAGACAGAGATGACAGAAATTAGCAAAACGGTTGAATTATCTGGCTAGTTTTCAGCCCCCCTGTTCTAGGGCTATGTCTGATTTGTGGTGTTACTAATGTTCTCCACCCATTCTTCACAACTTCCTGAGCTCCAATGACCCCAGATAATGAGCCTAATCATGCTAGGTAATAACTTCGCATTGCAAACTGGTTAGTCGGTCCGTCAAAACAGTGACAAAATATTCGCTACAACAGAGTGCTCACTGGCCGAGGACTTGTCGCGGAGTATAATAGATGATGCGTAACCAAAATTCCACAGTTGCGGTGACACTCATGTTATGCTCTAACTGCCGCCCAGATACTAACAAGAATTCAACGATCATGTAGGCTCACGGAACTGCCCCATGGTTAAATTCGTCCATTTTATTTTTTCAATTTTATAAGTTAAATGGCTTCAAGCATAAGAAGTGAGGCAGGTCAGGTTTATGTTGATTTAAAAATCAGTCAATCAGTATGAACCGAAGCGAATAGAGCATATCGTTTTTCAAGCTAATCCATCTATGCTTGAAAATCCGTTATTCTTCCGAAGTATGTTAATTGAACAAAGTCACAGTAAATATGCTTACGGGGGAGAGATCTTAGCTGATACAAAGAAGGAGGCAGAAAATAAAAAATAGCATTTAATTTATAATTGTGAATGGAAACAGAGTTTAAAGTGGTAACACCTTCCAATATGGCAGTTGAAAGAGTGACGAAACTCTCTTCATGCCTGATATTCGGCATGGATCCGAATGAGCTGGTGTGGCTCCCAGCTCTACCCAGCTCTCCCACAAATGGCCCCAGCGGATGGCCTCCTCTGCGCTAAACCTAGGCGGGGGGCCTCGTTGCTCAGATATCCCTTCAAACTCTCGACGCGGTCCTCTCCAAGGATGCCCAACAGGCAAGAAACGTCGATGCTGATCGTCATACACATTTTTGCGAAGAGATAAAGATCTACGAGAAATTGTGTTCGGTCCACATACGGGGCAACCCCTATAGCCTTTCGTGACACAACCTGCTACCACCCCATAGGCGGGGAAATCATGGATAGTCCACATTAAGATGGCTTTCATATTGAATCGAGGAGTCCCTCGGAACATGGAGGCATCGTCTGTCGGAATTCCAGTCTGCCATAGAGTTTGTAACTCCTCTAACAAGGGCTGTAAATAAACGTCAAAATTATCCCCAGTCACTGATTTCTTGCCCGGTATAATTAAAGACAACATAATAAAATGTTTCTTTGTAGTCATCCATGGCAGTAAGTTGTAGTTCAAGATAAGAACCGGCCATGTACTCCATGTACTTCTCTTAACAGAGAATGGATTGACACCATCGGTTGCCAATCCCAGTCTAAGGTTCCTAGGTTCAAAGGAAAACTCTGAGTGGTACTTCCAATCAATGAACTTCCACTGATGCGAGTCCACTGCGCCTCTCATCACACCATCCTCACTCGCGTGCCTGGAATGCCAAGTTAGGAAGGAGGCCTGAAGAGGAGTGCTATACATTCTCTGAAGACGAGGAATTAAAGGAAAATGCCTCTGTACCTTAGCAGGGACTCGTGACTTCCCAACTTGTTTGTACCGTTGAGTTCTACATTTGGGGCATGCGGTCAAGTCCTTGTACTCCTCCCATCGGAACAAAATGCATGTTGAAGGGCCTGGACAACAATGTATTGTGTCGTAGGCGAGTCCAAGTTGTTTCAAGATCTTGGATGCCTGGTACTCGTTCTTGGGCAGTGAGTTTGCGGTAGGCAACAAGCTCTTACTGAGTATCATAAACAATTCGTTTACCAATACATTGGATGCCCCGTGAGTACGGAGGCAATTGAGAAGAAGTAATGTACCTCCGAGCTGAGTTAGACCGGATCCTGCAAAGAAAGGGGTCCATGCACTATCCTCTAATATTTGTTGCGGGCTTGGTTAACCATCATCCATAGCTTGCAGATCGTCGTCACGCATGGCTTCATCTGTCGCTGCGTTCCGAGCCTCTTCGTGTAAATTTTCCGCAGGCAAATTCCCGCCTCCCTCCATGTCATTCCTCCCTGGTACTGTATTTTCCACACCCGGTGAAAGTGGCACTTCCACACCATCCTCATCGTCATATGCATTCCCCACCATGTTATCGTAAATGTGCAGAGTATGATGGACAAGCCCGGTCATATTTAGTCCTTCGTCAAGAGTCCTCCGCTCATTCTGTTGAGCAACGCCTCCCCTTCTCCCGAACTCCTCGAGAATGTCCCGATCCCATTTGGCGTCACTGTCATCTGCTTCAAAGCCCTCTAACCAAATTTACATATTCTCCTCTGTCAGTTGTAAACGAAGGTTACCGTGTCAATTGGTTCGTTGCTAGAGACTATTCACCTTGCATATTGATGCATCTCAAATCCATAAGTTTAACAGTAACAATGTTCTAGAATGCGATGAAAACAAGAGTACAGACTCTGAGAGAGAGAGAAACTTCGGTCTCCGGAGGAGACCGACGTGAATTAAGTGTCTGTTCGACCTACCCCCAATCCAAAGCCCACAGGACAAAGGTATGGAAGTAAAGATCTACTCCCCCCTTTCGAGAGTAGACACTTTAGTCACAAGTAACCAGTAACAAGAAACCAGTGAAAACAGGCGTATAGAATAGTTTGTGGTGATGTTATGGACATCAAGCCACGAGCTCATTTGTTGGTTGGATGTGAGCGTTTGTCTCATTGATCTGGTCCAGGTTCGAACCCTGATGGACTCGTTTGAGTGGATGTGGGGGATGGAGTGGTTTGATACTGCTGAGTGAGCGATCACGAGCAGGAAATAAGTTGTGCCAACCAACAGCCCCCTTTGCGAGAAGTGACAAGAAGAGACTTGACACCTGTATGCTAACAATTAAATAGAGTAGCTCTAGCTACTACCAAAATTTTATTTTTATTTTATTCCAAAGTTTTTACTAAGGGGGATCTAATGTTTAAGGAATCGGTTGGTGATTTTCTATTCTTCTTTTGTGGAGTAGAATGGACATGGCGTATTGTATGGCGATAGTGTTTATGTTTTTGAAGGTGTTTTTAATGGTGGGCATCGGTATTTGGAATTTTTCTTCAAGTGATTTCATTGATGGAATGTGTGTAGTTGCTCTAGCTCCAGCTGTAATGACGATAAGAGGGTCAACTTTCCATCCTAGAGCACTGATATTAGCGATTAGTGTCCATTGTATTTGTTGGTTTTGGCTTGGAGTGTTTCTGGGGAGAATCTGTCGTTGCAAAATGTAAATTCAATAAATTGTATTGTAAGGTTGGGATTAATTTCAGAAGGGGGTTCACTTTGGTAAGGTAGGCCTTTCACACACAAGATGTCTGGTCTAAATCTTGAGTTACAGTGGCATCTTTGAGTGCCACATGTGCAAGGGAGTAACCAATTTGGTACTGTATTTTCTGGAGGCTTATCATTGAAGGTTCCAGCATTCATGAGAATAAAGCAGCGGGATTTTTCTGATGAGATTAGTAATTTACGGATTTCCCAAACTGCTTTGTTGTGTCTTTTGACGCGGAGTGAATGTATGTGTTGTTGTTGGCATGTGAGTAAAACATGTAACCATGTGTCCGGTTCGTGTGATCTACAAATAGGACATGTAATGGATGGAAATCTTTCTCTGCCAAAAAACATTTGTTTTCTAGCATGGCCCATGTCGTTCCAGTACGAAATTTAATAAGGCATGTTTTTTGTTTGTCTATAATGATTGGATTTTTCCAGAATTCATTGGAGAGTTCATTGTCTATATCTTCATTTGCTGTCCATTTGTAAATATTGGGAGTTTGTATGGCCATAATTTCTAAGTTTTTTTCCCTGTCGTATTTCTTGATTTGTTTTTCTAGGTTTCTAACTGGTCCTTTGTCTGGCATATCTATCATGGATGGCCATACATCTTTTTGGTAGTAGTATGGGGTAGCATGCGCGTGTTCGTGTGGGTGTTCGGCAGTAATATATTCAAGGTCGACACCAATTTTTGCTAGTTTATCTGCTTTCTCGTTTCCATCAATGTTGATGTGTGCTTTGACTTTGTGTAGAGAAATGGGTTGTATTCTTTGTTGGAGTAGTTCTACCATTGAGGCAAGTGTGGTTTGGTCGGGGTGACTATTATGTAGTGTGGGGTGTTTAATTTGCGTGTTTAGTAGATATAGTACGTTTAGGCAGTCAGTAAATATATATGCGGGTTCATTAGGAAATTGTGTGTTAATGATTTTTAGTGTTTCGTGTATAGCCATCATTTCAGCTCGTAGAATGTTTTGGTGTCCATGGAGTCTTTTGGGGATGTTAATACCTTTAGGGCTGTAAATGCCATATCCAGCTTTTTCCCTCATCCATTCATTATTGGGGCCAATTTCTTTTGGAGGTATGAAGGAGCCATCGGTGTAGTAACTAAGTTGGGCTTCGAATTTTAGTGGCAGGTTTGTATGGTAGTTTGGGATTGGGGGGATGTGTGTGTGGCTATTTGTTAGTGTATTAGGGTAGTCTAATTTGGACCATTTCTTACTGGGTTTAACCGGGGTATTTAAAGGGGTAGGAGGAGCATTTTGTATGTAAATCTGTGGTATTTTTAGATTATTTGTGATGGAGTTGAGTTGATTCATTTGTTCTAGATTACCGATATTGTTGTTTTGGTGATGAATGCAAAGTATTTGTAGGGTTGACATTTCTTTTCTTACAGTGTTGACGTCGGGAGGTATTGTGGGTTCTATATATGTGATGGTGTCTGCGGCGAAGTGGGCAATGATGTGTGTATCTGGGAAGGGGCCAATGTATGGATTAAAATTTTGGTACCAATTAGTGTCTCGGGATATGATTATGGTCATTGTGTTTGGGTTGTTTTTTGCTGCAAGACGGGCCCAATGAATGGCTTGTTGTAAGTCTGTTTCATTATGGGGATGGGCGTAGCCAATATCTTTCCATTTGTGATCAAATGCTTTCCCTAGGGAACCAAAAATAATATCTCGGGAAAATGGTGAGTAGAATTGGCTAAGTTGCGTGGGGCATGTAACTGGGGATGAGAAGTAAGATGTTTGGATTTTGAATGTTTCAATGAGAAAGTCTAGTATTTGAGTTGGTATGGTGTATTGGGCACATTTAAGTGGGTCATTTTTTGGGATGCGGTATTTATATCTTTGGTATAGCCATGCAATTTCAGTTTCAAAAGATTGGGTTGGGGGTTCTAGACTATGTGGGGTATTTTTCGCATTCTGATATTGTTTCCATAGCCATATTAATCTTGTTTTTGGAATGGTAATGAGGTGTCGACCATTTTCTTCATATATGTGTGCTACGTTTAAGTTAGTTTGAATTGTATTTGTATTTGTTTGAATGTCGCTTTCTGGGTTACATTCATTAATAGAGATGTGAGCTAGTGGGATGGTTGTGGCTGGGATAACATACCTTGTATCTTTTGCTTGTGTAATGGAAAAGTATTTTTTTATGGTGTCTGAACAATGCTTATTTTGTTGTTTTGTATAGTATTGGGTAAGTATTTCAGAGTTGTGATGACATGTGTGGGGGTCGTTCCACGGGAATAATTCTCTTTGAGTTCGCCATGTATGGTATGAGTTGTTGTTTGGCGTGTTCCATTGGCATAAGTATATGGTGTCTTTTTTGATAATCCAATATTTATCCTTGATTTTACGATGTTCGTGATTTAGTATTTCGTGGATGGGGAATTGTCGGGGATTTTTAAGTATGTTTTTGGGAGGAAGGGGGAGTTCGGGGATAGAAGGGTTAGGTGGATTTATAGGGGGGGTGAGTTGTGGGGGGAGGATATTGTGGTTTAATATAATGTAGTCATTTTTTAGAGTTCTTGGGGGGTGATGAAACCGGCATGGAGGGTGGCATTCGTGGTGGCAAGAGGGATAGCAAAATAGTTGGTTGGCAAGGTTTAGAGCACTTTTGATGAGTTTTGTGGGATTGCAGTGGTACATTTTAAAGTTATCTGGGTTCATTAGGGTGGTGCCATTAGGCATGGTTATTTGTTCTAATTTTATTATATTATGTGATAGTAGTTTTTGTAGTAATATGAAAGATGTGTTGGGATTAAGGCCATGTAGGTTTTGTGCTTCTCTCATCCATGCCGTTTCTAGTTGAGATGGATTTAATAGAAAGCAATTTATTGTACTTTTAAGATGGACACCGGCTTCATGTTTGAGTAGAAATAATGTCCTAGTGATGGGTGATCTCACGCAGTGTTGATATTTAATACGGTCTATTTCTTCGGAGCCTCCAAATCTTGCAAGTATAAATTGTATCAATCCGTAATATATTTTACCAAGTCTACCTTTATCGTTAAGGGCATTTGGAAGTTGTTCTCCAATGCATCTTAAGTACGCATTTTTTAGTGAGAATGCTTCGATACCAAATAGGTTGTGTGGGAGTTGTGTGGCGACATTAGAGGTGCATTTTGGTAATCCACATATTGTTTTGTGGAGCGCTATGATCTTTTTGTCTAGTTTTTTAATGGCTGGTATGGAATACGGTACTGCGTAAAAGCTGTATGCTATTCCGGCGCGTATCACTGTATCCGCCATACTGATTTTTTGTTTCATAGTGGCAGGGCAAGATACTAAGGCTTGACATTGTTTGACGACTTTAGCGGTGGTGGTGTTTATTTGTGTTCCCCATTTTAGAGATGGGGCCAAGTTTATGCCAAGATATGTGTATGGTTCGTGTTGGTCTAGAACTGGTAGTGGTTGGTTTCTAAAGTTTATGTTGGTGGCTTGTATTTGGGCTTTGAATGCAATTGGGTTCATTTTGGATTTGTTGGGGCATCCTGTCACTGCACACTTAGAGATTCCGAGGTCCATTCCTGCCCATTCACAGAATTTATCTAATTTATTTAGTTGAGTTTGTAGGGATTTTAGTTTGTTGGCAATTGCTGCAAGATCATCAGCGTATGCTACGGAGGAGATTGTAACTTTGGAGGTGCCAAAGGTGTAACCATTGTCTCCTTGTTGTAGCCATCTCAGAAGAGGTTCTAAAAATATTATAAATAAATAGGGGCTGAGTGTATCTCCTTGTATTGTTCCTCTTTGAATGGGAATCGGTAGAGTTTTGCCAAAGTGTTCTCCAGAATATATGGTGGAGGATTGTGAATATATGTTACCAACTAGATTTATAGCATCAGAAGGGTATCCAAGGTCTTTCATATTGGCTAGGAGTCTTGCATGATCGATAGAGCCGAAGGCATTTTTGAAGTCTATATATAGGATGTATATGTCTTGGTTTGTGAATCTCGCATCTTCTAGTGCTGCAATGAGGATTTGAAGTTGTCTAGAAGTTCCTCGTTCTGCTCTAAATCCTTCTTGGCTGTCGTGTAAGATTTGGTGTTTTTCACCATAGGCGGAAAGGATAGAAGTTAATGTACTTGTAAAAAGTTTGTAAATTGTGTTTGCTAGTGCAATAGGTCTATGGTTGGTTAATTGGAATGGGTCACCTTTTTTATATAATAAAACTGTTAGGCTAGTTTTCCATGATGCTGGGATTTGTTTTTGTTTGTAGCAATGTTTGAAGAATAGGAAGAGTAATTTGTGGAATCGCGGAGGCATGTTTTTCAAGATTGAGTTGGGGATTTTGTCAGGGCCTGGGGCTTTGTTATTTCCTAGGTTTTTAAGGCAGAAGTCGTAGGTCTCTTGATCAAAGTATGTTTGTAATGGGATTTCCGGTTCACCGCGTTGGTCAATTGTGAATCCTTCTAAGTCGTGCCATGGGTATTGTCTGACACTGCATGTGCAGTGTGGTTGATGAATATTTTGATAGTGGCATGTGGGAACTGTTGGGCGATTACTGATAGATTGTTGAATGTGTATTTCTTGTGCAATATCTTCAGGGCTGGTTAGAATATTATTTTGTCTGTCAATGATGGAGTCTAGGGGTGAGGTTTCAGAATTTTTGAAGACTTTTCTATTAATTTTCTTGGGGCTTTTTTCATACATTTGGCGGTATTTTGAGACTGCTTTGTGAATACAATCTTTAGTGTATTTTGTAGTAATTTTTCTAGCTTCTTTGTTGGCAGTTTTTGCGATAGCAGCTATGACGTCAATCCATTCGTTTGGTATGGTGTCTATTATTGGGGGATGAGGAATTTGTACATTTTGATGGTTACGTATTTCATTCATGATAGGGTGTGTTTGCCATTGTGGGTTGTGTTTTGCGATGTATATAGCTTTTCTTATGAGATGGTATGTAGCAAGGTGTTTTTTCCATTCTTTGGCAAGTTTTCGGGGTAAGAAACCGCCTTGTTGTGCGGTTCTATTAGTGAGATTTGGTAATGGTGGTGCTTTACAGGTGTTTTCAATAGTTTCTGAGATTTTGTTTATAATTTCATCTAGGGATGTACAGGCTGTTTTCCATTGATCTTGTGTGAGGTGGTCTTGGTTTTCTAAGAGTAGAGTTAATTCATTTATTTTTATAGAGTTTTTTTCAAAGAATTCTATGTTAAATTTTTCTAAATTTTTTTCTGGTATTGGATTAAGTATTCTGATTTCAATGGTAGTTACTGGCGGTGGGGGTCTAGCTAGTAATGTATTTTGTGGGATATGTAATGTAACTGGGTAATGGTCTGAGTTTAGATTCATATTTATATTTGTGGTGGAAGTAAATCTGTTGTTATCTGCTGAGTTTATGTAGAAGCCATCTATGAGGCTGGTTGATGTATAGTTATAGCCGCCTTGTCTGGAAAAGTTAGTGTTTGTTGGAATGTATTCGAAATTAAGAGATGTGGTGAAGTTTTTCCATTGGGTGTCTTCATCTTGTGGTGGTGTGTTATTGTTGTGATTTTGTCTGCCAATGAGTGCAATGTCACGATTAAAGTCGCCACATAGGATGTATGTGTGGTTTGGATGTGCAGAAATTTGGTTAGTGATGGTAGTTTTGAGGTGGGGAATGAGACGTATGTCTTCCAAATGTGTAGGCATGTACATGTGGATAATTAGCCAAGGTGTAAGTGGGTGGTTGTTTATTTTTATTATTTATAGATATGGGGATATATTTGCTGGGGTCGGAACTTTAGTAATGTTACCGGGGAATGCATATTTGTTGTGAATAAGTGTGAATAATCCTCCTCTTCCCGGTTTATAGGGCATTCTTTGTTGTATGCATCTTGTTAAGGCATGGGTGTTGTTGAAGATGAGTTTGTATTCAGGGAATAGATTTTGTATGTATTTTGTAGATTTTGTCGCTGTGAGTTTTGTTTCTTGAATATTTATAATTGCTGTATTTCCAACGGAGTTATTTATGAGACTTTGTAGGTTTGGTAAGGCTGTATTAAGTGATGATGCATTCCAAGTGATTATGTTAGTGTCTAGGTTTGTAGTAGGAATTATTCTTGGTACTAGTGTGGGGGTGCTTGGAAGTGGGGGTGGATGTGAGTATTCGTGAATGTTTTCGAGACATCGGAGTGACTCTGTTATTAATTTGTTTGGGAGAAATGGGAATTTTCTTTGAAGTATGTCGTGTGTGGGAGGGGTTTCTTGACTATGAATGAATTCGTATAATTCTTTGTGTATTGATTTTTCTGGAAGTATTAATTCTTGGATACTTTTGATGAGTTTGGTGTACGGATGGTCTGTAGAGATGTGCCTTTCTGGGGGGTTGTTGAGATTGGCGAGTCGGATGAGTATTGTGTTTGTCCAGATATCGTTGAAGTGGTATACTCGGGGGTTTGATAGGATAGTATTACATTTATCTATTGATGGATTTATGGTAACGATTAGGGCGTATAGTATGTGAGAGGGTGGTGAGTGATTTTGTTTTTGTATGTATTGGTGGAGGGATGGAAATGAGATAGTTGCTTGATGATGTAGTGGATGGTCTGTATGTAGAATAGGAGCAAAGTTTATTGCTATGTGTTGGTAATCTAGTTGGAGTTTTATTGTACTCGAGATAAAGTATTTTCTGGCACGTTTTTTATGATCTGTGGGGTGTGTACGTAATATGTTGGGCATTGGTCCAGGGTTGGTTTCTATATCTCTACATTGAAGTAATGCTAGTTTGTTGATAAAGTAATAACCAGAGTAGTATAGTGATTTGGGTTTTTTCTTATTTGTTTTGTAGTATTTTATAGTTGTAAATTTAATTGTAGTAAACAGATTGGGTAAAGCGGGTATTGTTTTTACTGTTTGTTCTGGTAGATAGTGTGAAGATTCGGTGTGTTTTGATGTATGACTAGTGGTAGTAGATGCGTACCAGTTGTATATGTGTTGATTTTTGTTGTTTTTTGTTTTATGGCGAGGCCGGTAGGCCGAGTCCGGTTTTTTGGTTTTTATGGATTGTTTTATTAGTTTGTTTAGTTGATTTTTTATATTATTTACAGTGTTTTGTAGGTGTTGTAAATGAGTAAGAGATGATTTTTTCGTGATTTTTGGATTTGTTAGTGTGGTGTATAGGTGTTTGTTTTTAATGTTTGTTAGCGTTATATATAAATTTAGAATTTTTTTAGATGTTTTTTGGGTTTTGAGTTTGATGTTTTTTATTAGTAATAGCGTATTGTGTTTATTTTGGTTTTTGTTTTGTTTTGATTTGTGGCGAGGCCGGTAGGCCGAGGCCATTTTGTTTGTTTTTGTAGTTTGTTTTGTTAGATGGTATGTTTGGAAGATAAGAGTGGATTTTTTCTTTTTAACTACAATGGCTCGAAAGTGTTTTATATGGTTGTTAGAGTATTTTTGAGTCAAGTTTATAATATATTTTATAAGAATTGGGTAAGTGTGTTGTGAGTTTTGATTTTTGACTTTAGTAGCAGTAGTTACTAGGTATAGTTTTTTGTTTACTGTTCTAATTAAAGCTGCAGAAAGATATCTGTTTTTAGAGTTTGTTGAACTTATTTTTGAATGTTTATTTATAGTTAATATTTTTGTGGATGTATTTTTAGAAATTCTTGATACTATAAATAAGGATTTATATTTGGTAGATACTATAAAAAGTTTGTTATTTATAGTGTTTATTGATACTATAAATAGGCTTTTATTTTTAGTATTTATTAATATTATAAATAGGTTTTTATTTTTAGTGTTTATTAATACTATAAATAAGTTATTATTTTTAGTATTTATTAATACTATAAATATATTTTTGTTATATTTAGTATAAAAATATACTATTAATAGCTTAGTATTATGAGCCGGCGGGATGTTTGTCGAAACTAGTTTGTCATGTCCATGTTTCCATCAATCTCTGAAATCTCCGGATTTGCCGCTTCAATTGCATCCAAAGTTTTCTTCATTTGATTTTGAAGAAGTTTCATTTGAAGCTTCGAGTTCTTGTTTGCTTCCATTTGCACATGGTCCGCATATACTTTTGCCTCTTGTACAATCTCACTTTTCATACTTACCATTTCCTTACGGATTTCATCCGTCCCCTTCTTTACCGCCTCTTCAACCATCTTGTTCAAATCCTTCTTGGAGGTAGTTTGATGTGGTCCGTTTTCTAAGGCTGTAACAGTGTTGGCAATCGCGGTGGTAACATCCGTAAATCCCAACCTCACAAGTTCCTCTTTACTAGGTGCATTCACTCCATCAAGACTCTTAGGATGCGGGGTGAATTCTACATATTTTCCTAATATTTTTTCATTTTTCTTCACATATTTTTTGTAAACAAATGAGTTGAGGCATTGGACATTGCAAGATCCCGTATGTTTCCTATTCTCAAGCCTAAAGTAAAAACCAAGGACATTACCATCCCCCATGCATTTACGGATTGCCTCCTCTATTTGCATGGTTGTTTTTACTTTGTTGAGGTTACGGGCAATGAGGATGACTGCATTTTTTCTAGCCTTGTCATCCTCCGACATTTTGTTGTTACTTGCAAAATTCACATCCACAATTTCATTGAAGAACGAAAGTTTGTGCTCCTTAAATCTTTTGGCTTCCTCTGGGGAGGGTGCTTTAATCCAAGCATACTCCGCATCCACCAATTTTTGCACATTCATTATCTCAAACTCATGCTTACGACGAAATCCATCCTCTACTATTTCTTGAAATAAAACATACCATTCTTTTCCTTTGATTGTTGGAGTTGTGATTTTGACGGATAACATTGAGGCAATGGCAATAGTGTGGAACGACTTACACACATAGGTGTAGTTCGTCCAATTTTGAGGATGAAAGGTCTTAATCCTCGGAGAAGGCCTTTTCCATCCGTTTCAGGGTTTTTAAGATGGAGTTTGATAACCCCACTCCATCTTTTGGTCCCATGAAAGCAAAGGATTGCTATAGGCTCCCCAAGAATGTCACCAACCTCTATCCCCATTGCCATTAACCTTGCCTTGGTTAACTCAAAAACTTCATCCCTATCCACATCTTTTCCGTCAAGTTCGAAATGGATAGATACATGATAGTCTAGAGCAAATCCATGGTCATCCACTTCCACATCTAAGGAAATCTGGGTGAGGTTGAAGTGCATCCCCATTTTTCCATCCATCCGTTGTGAAGGCCATTCTTCTTGAACAACATAGGGGAAAGATGGGAAGGACTCCACCATTTCATGTGCTTCAGACTCTCTTATACCTTTTTCGACCAACTTTGAGAAAGAGGGAGTTTGGATAAAGGGCATATTTTCAAACTTTGCAATTGAATTTAGAGCTTGAAAGCCAAGCCAGTAGGGAGGGCGTAGTATCTCACTAGATACAGTCCCTTAACCTTCTTCTGGCTTGACACTACCATAGCATTGACTGGACGTTTACCATTCACAGAATCAACTTTATCATTTTCAAACAATTTTCTAGAGGAGGAGGTGGGAGTGCTGGATGCCATTCTGAAACAATCAAAACAAACATGCGTTTTGTACTTTAGTTTTGGATATGATGTACTTCTTATCATCTTTCCTCTAATTCCATTCCAGAAAGTAAGTTCTGGGCCTACCAGGAAATAAGAGGGAAAGAAGAAGTGATTGGTGTGTTCAAACATCAAGAGCATACTTGTGAGGGATAAGTTTTCTAGCAAACATGCATTTGAACATACATATTTCCTACTATATTGACATTGCAAATGTATGTAATTTTTCACTTTAGCAATTACAAACTTGTTGTAATGGCTATTGCTTGTACATACAACAAATGGGAGGCAATCTGCATACATATGTTTCAACCAACAAACATCCCCTTTCCCAACCAAATTGCTAACTAAACATGCACATAAGGATTTGGGGGGTTGTGAGATTAGTAGGAGTACAGACTTGCTGTAACCTAAACATCTCACAACTTTTACATGCAACACAAAAATGCTAACTAAAACCCTATCATTTTCTAAGCAATACAAGCATTTTCTAAAAACTAGTGAGTCCACACAGCCCCACCCCAGCTCACTGCTGGTGGTAGGGAAAAATATTTTTGTTTCATCAATGGTGCCTAAGCACACACAAAAGCAAACCCTCACTGGAGCTTGCTGCAAATACATCAAATGAAAAATAGAACCTGAATTTGCTTTGGAGCTGCAGCCTGGCTGAGCGTCTTCTCTCCAGAGCTCAGCTTGCCTTGCAGCCTTCGGAGTTGCTGTCTTGAGTTCTACTTCGAGAATCACCCCGTATGCTGCTGGAGCGATCTTTTCCTCCGCTGAAGGCACCTTCTCCTTTACCACGCACGGATCCCCTGTCTTCACAGCCGTGTGTGCGCCTGCTGTCCCGGCCAGTGGTACTCCCTCCTTTGCAGCTCGGGATGCTCCCGCCGTCGGTGCTGCTCCCGCCTCCCGCCTTCGCTGCTCCTTTCCTACTGCTGTCGTTACAACCTCCAACGTTCTCGCTGCTGTAGCCGCTCTGTATGCGATTGTCGACGCTTCGCAGTTTGTTGACGTCGCTTCCCAAAACGCCACCGATGCTCCGCTTGCACTTGCCGACGCTTCCGAGGCTACTGCCGCTGCTGCCTGGGCTGGCTTCTTTGTTGGGGACGATTTCTCTCCTCTCTTCGATGCTGAACTCGGATCTTGTGACTCTGCCGCGATCGGTTCCTCGGCAGCCGTCTTCAGTTCTTGTGACTTCCCCTCTCTCTTTCGGTTGCCTCTACTTCTTCTGTTTGGGTCCTCTTGAACTGGCTGGGCTTCTTCTTTTCGAATGGCCTTCCCTGTTGTCGAAGTCTCATGTCCCTTCGTCACGAAAGAGGTCGCCCCCACTGCTCCCGATGGTGTGGCCCAAGCTGCTCGCGCTGCCGTAGCCGGACACGCCTCCACCGGTGCAGTCCACGATGTTCCCGCCGCTGCTGCTCAGAGTATCGATAGGGCTGCTTCGTCACTCCTCTCTCTAAGCAGGTTTGTCTTCGATATGGCTATCCTAATGTTTCTCTGAATATCACGGCGCTGCTTCACTAAAGTACCTACTCTGAGCCTATGCGGGAACCCTCGCCACTTCTTCCTATTGCTATGCTTCACAGGTCTCAAACTCTTTGACTGGTGCACATGAGAGAGGAAGAGAGCTTCTTGCGGTGGGTTTATATACACACCTATGCTCTTATTCATTTTCTGTTCGTTATGGATTTCTTGTTTACTGTTGTTTGATGAATTCTTAGGCGGCTGGTTAAACAAGTTAGGGTTTTTGTGAATTCAACCATTAGATTTCAATTTCCTAATATCTAGTGGCGTATGTGTAATGGTAATATTTTGCTTTAGTAAAGTTGCATACAATAATTGAGAATATTGACTGAGCGTTTCAACTGTTGTGGGTGAGTTTGGGTTAGGGTTACTTACCTGTCTTCTGCTGAAGCCGCTCCCTCCATCTTCGTAGCCTCTACGCTTCCTGCTGGGAGCATCTGCGCTCTCTTTCTTCAAGTCGACTGCTCTCATGGTATGCTTGGTGTGTTTGAGGTAAGCATAATTGTTGTTGTGTTTGGTGTTGCGTTTGGTGTGCTTGATGCAGCTGTATTCACTGGTGTGCTTGATGTGGTTGCAGATGCTGGTGCAGACTTTTGAGGTACCGGTGCTGGTGCTGCTACAAGGTATGCGGGGGCGATATGTTTGTTCTTCCTTGATACGCTTGGTGCTGATGATACAGCTGATGTTGTCGTCTATGTTGCTGCTGATGGTGTTGATGTTGCAGATGTAGCCATGGTTGCTTCTCTTGAGAGTTGTATTTAAATATACATTTGATCTTCTGTCTTGATTGTTCAGAGTGGCTGCTGGGGAGAACTGAATTTCCTCGCTGGTTGGGAGTAGAGCAACTTCATAGCAGCAACGTTGTGTGAGGTTGTAGCATCGTTTCTTCTTTATGTTGTTCTTACTTGTTGTTGTTGACGCTCTTCTCTTGGCCTGGCGATGGTGCTTGATTGTTACCGCTATGTCTGAGTGCTTCTCTTCTTCCAGGTGTACAGTGTTGGCATGCTGCTCGAGGCTGGGGCGTTGCATCCTTCTGACATTTGGAGGGACTTTGCTTGCCAGTGTCTGCTCTTCGAGATGTTTGCTGTTGGAGTGTCGTTGCAAGCTGAGGCGGTGCTGATGGACTGTTCACTGTGACTGTGTTGTTTGGTGATGAGCTCCGCAGTACTTGTCTTGAAGGTCAGTTGGAGTCGCATTTTGATGTGACCATTCTTGTGTATGTCCTTTGTCGTTGAGCGCATCTTCATGTTGCGGTCTACAGCTGGTTGTTAGTGTTCTGCTCTTGGAAGTATCACTTTGGCAGGGTGGGCGATGCTGGTGGAGTAGATCTTCAGCCCGTTCTTCATTTGTGCTGATCATCGGTTGAGTGCTTGTGCAGGTGTGTTTGGTGTCGAAGGTCTTGTTTGTTTCTGCTGCGGTCGTTGCTGCTCTGTTGGGCTGGGGTTTGAGCAGAGTGGAGCCCAGCTCAGTACTGTTTCGTTTTCCCTCAAGCTGCTCTTTGATGCCTACAGATCTGCAACTAGAGAGTTTGTGTGATGCCTTGTGGGCATCCACCTGTGATGTATTGTATGGGTATACAGTGTGGTTATAGTGTGTGTTCTGAGCTACTGTGGGTGTTGAGCGATTTACAAGATCTATAGTAGCGCAGTGAGCTAGAGTGTAGAAAATGAAAGTTGTAAAGACAGAAAAGGAGAGGATAATAAGAGAGGGTAGAAACTGCCCTTGTTTGCAAGTGTGTTTGCACATTTGTAAGATGGTGATACCAGATTTGGAGTTGCCATGCGAGTTGTTGTGAGGAGGCGTCACAGGATCTCCATATCCTTCCAGAGTTTGGGAAAACAACTAGATCTGAAAATGTACCAGGTTTATGGGCATTACATAGCAAGCATAATACCAACACATATCCCCAGCACTACTATGCTTACTGTTGTATCACCAGCATAAAACGGCGATTCAGATCTAGTTTCAAACAAACTTGAATCCTTTGCCAACACATATCCTCAACCTCTCACAAGCACACAGATAGAGGGGAAAGTTCGTACGTGAGCGGAGAGCGTAGAGCGGAGAGCGGTGAGCGCAGAATGGAGAGCACAGAATTGACAATTAGGAAAATTTTCAAAAGCAAAGTAGACCCTATAACCGTGGAAAATTACTAAATTAAGGTTTAATTTTGACATTTTTTTTAGAAAAAGAGTATATTACCGTGGAAATCAGGGTTATCTCTGGTAAGAATTTATTACGTTTGTTCTCAAAGATACAAATTAGGGCTGATGTCATGCTGACGTCATGCATACATTCCTTTAGATTTGTCATGGGTTTAGGCAAGATACAATGATCAGGCGTTCAGTTTTAGATCAAACAAATAATTCTTTCATAGGATTATGTAAATGCACAAGGGAAAAAACAAATTTGAAAGAACGTAAAGGAGGCAAGGTTTGAAAACTTCCTGGAATATTTCAAAATTCGTGTATAATATCTTGACTGCTGAAACCAAGATATACCTTGTTAGAGTCCTTGTCTTCATCGAAGATTACTCTCTCTTCCTAGGCAGCAAAGCATCTTCATTTGAGTGATACAAGTAGGAGATTTTCATCATCAAACAACACTTGGTAAGCTGGGTTCCAGAGAAGGAGGTCAGTCTTGGTTTCTTGAGCTTGTCTCTAGGTGGCGTATTAGGATAGTGACACAGACCTTGGCATTCTGTGCTGTATGCGAAGGTAGCGTAGGAGTTCGGGGATGTCAATCTGCAAGCCTGAGTGTAACGTTTGAAGACTACAAGAATTCAGTGTGTTGCGCGATGCCGAAGGTGTGTAATGCGAGATCCAGGAGGACGAGAGCGGCTGTAGGTTTGCCCCCAAAGGCACCGGCGAGTTATGAGGAGCTGCGGCCGTGGCTGCTGGAGGTGGAGCGCGCCAGGGAACGAGGCATGGACTTGCCACCGTTTAGGCACATCGGAAGCCTCCATGTTGGTGAAGGTGAATGGCGTTGGACAGTGCTTTGTACCAATGAGCTTCTCCGTATTATGGAGTTGTCCCTAATCCCGTATCCCTTGCTATCGAACGTCGATGAGAATCCAGTTGTTCAGCTGCCCGAAGTGATCATATCGGATGGCGAAACTTGCTGGTTTGATATGGACAAGAGTTGGACTGTATATCCTCCGAAGGATTAGTACTGTGAAGTGTAGCGGGGAGTTCGAATACAATCCTTAAGATTTCGGAATAAGACAACTCGAAACCAACTAAAAGAGATGGTCTTAAAAGTTCGTGGAATATTTCAGAGTTCGTGTACAATACTGGAGTAGCAGAAACCAAGATGTACACCAAGTCAAGAATAGGTAACATGGTTAGGAAATGTGGGATTTTGAATGGTTAAAATATAAGTCACAGCGCAATTTCAATTTTGAGCATTTCTTTTGTAACATTTCATTCTTCATATTATATTTTGAGCATTACGGTTGTGACATTTCATCCGCTACATAGGAGGAGACGATTTGGAAATGAGAATCGTAACAAGTATAGATTCAGGGTAGTAGAGTAGACGAAGGATTACGCAATGAACTCCAATTAAATCAAATCAAATCAAATCCAATGAAAACAATGAAAGACCGAAGCCTCCTTCAAACTCAGAAAATGCTACCATCGCTACTTCCACTCTCAGAACTAGATGACTCTGAATCTCCTTCTACCGCCTCGTCATCGACGAATAGAAGGGCCCTGGGATCAAAAGTAGTTGGCCGACTAGGAACATATGTAAGGGCTCCAGATTGAAACGCTTGTGCTAAGCCCTCTGCGTAGTCCGGAAGTATGAAAGGCTGAATCGGGCTCGAATGAAGACGCCACGATGGAGTGGACACTGATGTTGGCCCACGTGGCGGTGTTGCTAAAACTACTCTGCAATAGAGAACCGACTGTGGTTACATCGAGTACATAGAGCTGGAAAGAGAAGTAATGCTTGGATAATTTGAACAAAGAATAGAAGACTTACACGACTTGTCAGGTCTTGCTCTCTTTGGAGGCGCTTCGCCTGCTGCTGCCGGCCTTGGATGTTTAGGAGGGCCCATGGCGGATGGTTTGAGAAGGGCGTTGAATATGGCTTCGTCATCCTCAAAAGCGAGAATGTGACGACCAACAGCCTGGGCGGCCTTGATGGAGGCCCCTGAAACTCGGAGAGAAACAAAGAAATGAGAAACTGTGGGAAAAACGAGAGGAATAATTAAGCAGAGATATGTAAGAAGAGTTACCTGTCGCAGCATTCCAATCAAGGACTATGTCGCCGGGCTTTGACAGCTCCTCAATTATGCTCTGCATCATCTCAGGGGATTTCTCCCTTGGGCCTCTCCACGGTACCTCCCCATTCATGAGCTGCGAATCCAGATCGGTGAGGTTGAAAATGGCATCACTCTCGGTAATGTTGAGGAGCCCATGTATCACGTCTTCCTTCTTCGTCTGGAAGGAGAAAGTACTGCCACTACGAACGTAGACGCGAATCCAGAATCGCATAGTCTGCAGTCAAGCAAAAGTAGTGAGTAAAATTAAGCGGAAGGGTTAACAGTAAGTAAAGAGAAGGGTATGTTTAGGAAAAGTACCAAGTTCTTGGGGTTCGTAGGAGAAGTGAGGCCGAGAACATTGACGCCCCACCAGTCCTTGAAGAGCACGTAGTCACCACCAGCAGCTTCTTCGTCGATATCCTTAGCCACCTTCTGATCAGTGTTGTAGATGAGGCAGAGGGCACCATCATTCTGCAGGAATTCATCTGCAAAACGGAAGATGTCGAACACATAATCCTTCTCGCGAGAGTTCCAAGGCGGAATACTCGTGGGGGGAACGGAAACGGGAGGGACGGGAAGATTCTCAGGGATGTCGGCAATGATCAAGTCGACTCCCAGATGGTTCTCTTGTTTGCACCGGTCCGGAACTTCGTTTTCGCGGCCTGCTCCAAACTTGAGCAAACAAGAAAGGAGAGTTAGTAGCTACATAGCAAGTAGAGGTGGCAGAATCCATTAAATGTGAAAATATAGGGACAAACCTTGCGAATGAAGTCTTGAGCCTTGATCCAATCCGGGTCGCCACCTTTTCTCTCCTGTCTCCTATTTCGCCGTAACATGGAATCCACAGATGAGTTGAAGACGGAAACATGTGTGGAAATCGAAGCTCCAGCGGAAGAAGTTGGTTGAGGATATAGTTTGGCCTTCCTCTGCTCAATGAGACTTCGCGTGATCGCAGAAGCACCAATGGATGAAGGCGCAGTCGCTGTGGTCGACATTGGCATTGGGACGTCTACAGTTGGAGAAGCGTTGCCCGTCTCCTTCCCTGGTGAGGAAGACTCAGCCCCAGTATCTTGTGAGGTCTGTGACTTCGAACCCAGTGTTCGCAGTCGCCGAGCTCTCCCTTTCTTCGGTTGAGGTGCAGATGATTGACTTTGATGTTCTTCGTCTTCTTCAGAACCGTCGTTGGAGTCTCCGACTACTGGCGCTCGAAGATCAAGTGATGATTTGACATCGGCCTCAGAATCGACTGTAAAACCACGGAGGCAATCTAGATACCAACATCCTGCCTCCAAGTGGGGAGATTTGTACCTCTTCAATTGCTGAGCAGAGTAGATACACTCGTCCGTGCCTCTCTGGATCCATAAAGGAAAGTACTTCGGGAGTTGGTGGACAGTGACGGCTCCTTTGGAAAGAAGCTCTCTCTTGAAGTACCTAATGTGGGCCAATTTTAAAATACTTAGTATGTGGGAGAGACGAAATGCAGGATTCAAAATGCATACATGTTTGAGTAAAGATTCATACCGGTAGATGACTCGCTTGACAACATCGGCCGTTCCAGGGAATTTCGTGAAAATCGACTTCTTATCAAAAGTCTTCTTCGCCTTGGATCCAAGGAATGCCGGGAATGCTCTGTCCCAAAGCAGAATACGCCAGCTCTCCACGTAATCGCCTGGACGCTGAACATCAGGGGAGGCATTCCAATTGATGTCCAGCTCCTCCGCCTTACACAGGTCCTCGAACTCATGGATGACCGCTTCTTCCAACTACAAGACACAGTCAGCAAAATTAGTCTACGACAATCAAAGTGATAGAATGACAAAGACATTATCAGTTCTGGAAATAAGGGAGCATACCCCTGCCCAGAAGGAAGCCCTGTTTAGCCAACGGTCGAGGTCAGCTTCCTTGAACTCCGGTGGTGGGAACCTATAAGACTGCCTTGAAGTCGGAGAGGAGTTCCACCACCTCAACCACCGAGCTTTGTACTTGGGTTCCACTGCCGCCGGCACAATCTTCTGCAGCTTGTCCAATGTCATCTCAGGTTTGTTGAGATTGCTGAAGTGGCGGTTAATCTGCATTTAGAAAAGAGCTGTTAGCATTATGAAATCAAGATATCATAGGAGATAAGAACAAAATAGCTTAAGATGAAGTGATTAAGGATTCACCTCGGCAAGGAAGTCGTCACCATTTTTGGGATTCGCAATGGCCAAGTACTTGGTGAAGTCCTTCTTCTTGACGGCCTCGATGTAGTTGTTTGACGCTGTCGTCATCGCATCCCACACTCCAGATCCAGTTTGATCGTCTATTGGCGTGTTCTCCTTGTAGGCTCTTGCGGCCTGATCCGAGGCGACTGCAATCTCTCTCTGTACATGGAGATACATTATATTAAAATCAATGTACAAACCACTTGAAATGCATTACTTAAAGTATATGGATCAGACGAATGTACTTGCTGAGTCATGGTATAAATTCTTACTCGGTATAGGAACGCAATGAAAACCTTTGTTGTCAAGGTGAACCATCGGTCCTTTGCGTGTTTATTCTGCACACAGATTTCAAACTCTTCTGGGCTTAGAAGATCTTTGAATTCTTCTAACTTCATGACACCGAAAGAGCGGATGCGGAATAACTTCGCTGGAAGATTACTCTTCACATGGTCATTCTCAGTAGACCTGTGGACAAAATAAACAGTTTAGAAAACACATCATAATAGAAGGATGATCCGAAATCAAAATTGAAAAATTGTTCCACCAAAATTCTTACCAGTTGATGTCGTGCATGGCATGGAGAAGATTGCCCACTTGGCCGCGGGGGTCCAATATGATGCAATGCACGGAGATGTGCCAAGCTGGGTCGTCGGCATGATGCTTGTTGATGTGCCGTAACCAAGCTGAAAGGCGATGGTTACCTTCCCATACAAAAAACATTTTGCCACTGAATTGATTGAGGTCATCGTCTAAACCTAGGTCGGCTTCGAAGGCTTCGTTAGCCCTGCGCCAGCACGGGCTCCACTTTGCCTTCACTTCCTCCGTGACATCCATTGACATCTCTTCAGTGTTGAACATGGAAATGTACATCACGCGGTCCCCATCTCTGTAGCCCTTCACGAACTCCCTCTCCAGATGTTGCACGCCCATTTCGCCAACCGGTCTGACTTTTGCCATTGCGACCATTCTACACAATGGGACCAGCAGGCGAGACTTCCTCAAGGGCTGAATACGAACGGCATTGATGACGTTGATCGAGTCAACTTTATGCTGTGTTCGATGAAGCAGTTCCCCTTCAACAGCGTCTTTCAAGTCCAAAGGCTTTGATGATGATGGCAACACGTCCTGTGTTTGCGTCAACTCGGGTACCTGCCGTAAGCAATGGAAATGAACAATCAAACACAATAATGTAGATACTGAGAAATGGAATTTACCAATCACGTAGAGCTTTTCTCATAAATGAAAGAGTAAAAAAAAACATCTCAAATTTCATCTATAGCACCAAGAATCAAGGCCGTGCCACTCTACGAGGAGCTCTTCCATAGTACTGTCTAGCCTCTCTACTATTCCAATGATGGCGCCTCCTCCAAAATCGCCTGGTCTGACGGCAAGCGCTGGGCAGTATTGCCGGAAGGGCAAACACTACATGGGCTGGCCTCCTCAACACCAAAGGTGAAACTGGGGGATTAGGCGAAGACGGCGGTGTGCCAAGACGTGGCGAGGTAGGCATGTACACTGGAGAGGTGGGCATGTACACAGGAGAGGTGGGCTCATAAACAGGCGAAGTAGGCATGTACTGGGGTGACTGGACCTCGAAAGGTCCAGTGTCTACACCCAAAGGAATGGCTAAATCACAGGTACAAAGACGCTCATCCTCTGGGTCTGACAGGTCTGAAAGGTTTATGACAGAGATTGGAGAATTGACAGACATGTCGGGAGCATCAGAGCCTACCAGCATGTACAAGGCACGTGAGGAAGTTAGAGTTTTCAAATCATTTGATACAACTTTCAAATGCTTAACTTCAATTATTTAGGAGAATAAGAACATGTGAATTTAGAAAAGGAAAACATCAGTAACTGTACCTCTGTCTCCTCAGGTCCCTTGCTTTCACTCTCGGTCCCCGTGTTCTGCTGAGAAGTATCCTGTAATTCATAAAAATTGATTAACATAAAAAAAAAAGGCCCCGGCCTCCTCAGAGGCGCTTGCCTCCTCGGCCGGGGCTGCAAGCAATGCCGCGACACTGGTGTCTGCTCCGAAAGCAGGCACCAGGCCGGCTCAAGCGAAATGGATTAACTTTAAAAAAAAAATACCCCAGCCTCCTTGAAGGCGCTGCCTCCTCGGCCGGGGCTGCAAGCAATGCCGCGACACTGGTGTCTGCTCCGAAAGCAGGCACCAGGCCGGCTCAAGCGAAATGGATTAACTTCAAAAAAAAAAGGCCCCGGCCTCCTCAGAGGCGCTTGCCTCCTCGGCCGGGGCTGCAAGCAATGCCGCGACACTGGTGTCTGCTCCGAAAGCAGGCACCAGGCCGGCTCAAGCGAAATGGATTAACTTCAAAAAAAAAAGGCCCCGGCCTCCTCAGAGGCGCTTGCCTCCTCGGCCGGGGCTGCAAGCAATGCCGCGACACTGGTGTCTGCTCTGAAAGCAGGCACCAGGCCGGCTCAAGCGAAATGGATTAACATAAAAAAAAAAAGGCCCCGGCCTCCTTGAAGGCGCTGCCTCCTCGGCCGGGGCTGCAAGCAATGCCGCGACACTGGTATCTGCTCCGAAAGCAGGCACCAGGCCGGCTCAAGCGAAATGGATTAACTTCAAAAAAAAAAGGCCCCGGCCTCCTCAGAGGCGCTTGCCTCCTCGGCCGGGGCTGCAAGCAATGCCGCGACACTGGTGTCTGCTCCGAAAGCAGGCACCAGGCCGGCTCAAGCGAAATGGATTAACTTCAAAAAAAAAAGGCCCCGGCCTCCTCAGAGGCGCTTGCCTCCTCGGCCGGGGCTGCAAGCAATGCCGCGACACAGGTGTCTGCTTCGAAAGCAGGCACCAGGCCGGCTCAAGCGAAATGGATTAACTTCAAAAAAAAAAGGCCCCGGCCTCCTCAGAGGCGCTTGCCTCCTCGGCCGGGGCTGCAAGCAATGCCGCGACACTGGTGTCTGCTCCGAAAGCAGGCACCAGGCCGGCTCAAGCAAAATGGATTAACTTCAAAAAAAAAAGGCCCCGGCCTCCTTGAAGGCGCTGCCTCCTCGGCCGGGGCTGCAAGCAATGCCGCGACACTGGTGTCTGCTCCGAAAGCAGGCACCAGGCCGGCTCAAGCGAAATGGATTAACTTCAAAAAAAAAAGGCCCCGGCCTCCTCAGAGGCGCTTGCCTCCTCGGCCGGGGCTGCAAGCAATGCCGCGACACTGGTGTCTGCTCCGAAAGCAGGCACCAGGCCGGCTCAAGCGAAATGGATTAACATAAAAAAAAAAAGGCCCGGCCTCCTCAGAGGCGCTTGCCTCCTCGGCCGGGGCTGCAAGCAATGCCGCGACACTGGTGTCTGCTCCGAAAGCAGGCACCAGGCCGGCTCAAGCGAAATGGATTAACTTCAAAAAAAAAAGGCCCCGGCCTCCTCAGAGGCGCTTGCCTCCTCGGCCGGGGCTGCAAGCAATGCCGCGACACTGGTGTCTGCTCCGAAAGCAGGCACCAGGCCGGCTCAAGCGAAATGGATTAACTTCAAAAAAAAAAGGCCCCGGCCTCCTTAGAGGCGCTTGCCTCCTCGGCCGGGGCTGCAAGCAATGCCGCGACACTGGTGTCTGCTCCGAAAGCAGGCACCAGGCCGGCTCAAGCGAAATGGATTAACTTCAAAAAAAAAAGGCCCCGGCCTCCTCAGAGGCGCTTGCCTCCTCGGCCGGGGCTGCAAGCAATGCCGCGACACGAGTGTCTGCTCCAAAAGCAGGCACCAGGCCGGCTCAAGCAAAATGGATTAACTTCAAAAAAAAAAGGCCCCGGCCTCCTTGAAGGCGCTGCCTCCTCGGCCGGGGCTGCAAGCAATGCCGCGACACTGGTGTCTGCTCCGAAAGCAGGCACCAGGCCGGCTCAAGCGAAATGGATTAACTTCAAAAAAAAAAGGCCCCGGCCTCCTCAGAGGCGCTTGCCTCCTCGGCCGGGGCTGCAAGCAATGCCGCGACACTGGTGTCTGCTCCGAAAGCAGGCACCAGGCCGGCTCAAGCGAAATGGATTAACATAAAAAGAAAAAGGCCCGGCCTCCTCAGAGGCGCTTGCCTCCTCGGCCGGGGCTGCAAGCAATGCCGCGACACTGGTGTCTGCTCCGAAAGCAGGCACCAGGCCGGCTCAAGCGAAATGGATTAACATAAAAAAAAAAAGGCCCCGGCCTCCTTGAAGGCGCTGCCTCCTCGGCCGGGGCTGCAAGCAATGCCGCGACACTGGTGTCTGCTCCGAAAGCAGGCACCAGGCCGGCTCAAGCGAAATGGATTAACTTCAAAAAAAAAAGGCCCCGGCCTCCTCAGAGGCGCTTGCCTCCTCGGCCGGGGCTGCAAGCAATGCCGCGACACTGGTGTCTGCTCCGAAAGCAGGCACCAGGCCGGCTCAAGCGAAATGGATTAACTTCAAAAAAAAAAGGCCCCGGCCTCCTCAGAGGCGCTTGCCTCCTCGGCCGGGGCTGCAAGCAATGCCGCGACACTGGTGTCTGCTCTGAAAGTAGGCACCAGGCCGGCTCAAGCGAAATGGATTAACATAAAAAAAAAAAAGGCCCCGGCCTCCTCAGAGGCGCTTGCCTCCTCGGCCGGGGCTGCAAGCAATGCCGCGACACTGGTGTCTGCTCCGAAAGCAGGCACCAGGCCGGCTCAAGCGAAATGGATTAACTTCAAAAAAAAAAGGCCCCGGCCTCCTTAAAGGCGCTGCCTCCTCGGCCGGGGCTGCAAGCAATGCCGCGACACTGGTGTCTGCTCCGAAAGCAGGCACCAGGCAGGCTCAAGCGAAATGGATTAACATAAAAAAAAAAAGGCCCCGGCCTCCTCAGAGGCGCTTGCCTCCTCGGCCGGGGCTGCAAGCAATGCCGCGACACTGGTGTCTGCTCCGAAAGCAGGCACCAGGCCGGCTCAAGCGAAATGGATTAACTTTAAAAAAAAAATACCCCGGCCTCCTTGAAGGCGCTGCCTCCTCGGCCGGGGCTGCAAGCAATGCCGCGACACTGGTGTCTGCTCCGAAAGCAGGCACCAGGCCGGCTCAAGCGAAATGGATTAACATAAAAAAAAAAAGGCCCCGGCCTCCTCAGAGGCGCTTGCCTCCTCGGCCGGGGCTGCAAGCAATGCCGCGACACTGGTGTCTGCTCCGAAAGCAGGCACCAGGCCAGCTCAAGCGAAATGGATTAACTTTAAAAAAAAAATACCCCGGCCTCCTTGAAGGCGCTGCCTCCTCGGCCGGGGCTGCAAGCAATGCCGCGACACTGGTGTCTGCTCCGAAAGCAGGCACCAGGCCGGCTCAAGCGAAATGGATTAACTTCAAGAAAAAAAGGCCCCGGCCTCCTCAGAGGCGCTTGCCTCCTCGGCCGGGGCTGCAAGCAATGCCGCGACACTGGTGTCTGCTCCGAAAGCAGGCACCAGGCCGGCTCAAGCGAAATGGATTAACATAAAAAAAAAAAGGCCCCGGCCTCCTCAGAGGCGCTTGCCTCCTCGGCCGGGGCTGCAAGCAATGCCGCGACACTGGTGTCTGCTCCGAAAGCAGGCACCAGGCCCGCTCAAGCGAAATGGATTAACTTTAAAAAAAAAATACCCCGGCCTCCTTGAAGGCGCTGCCTCCTCGGCCGGGGCTGCAAGCAATGCCGCGACACTGGTGTCTGCTCCGAAAGCAGGCACCAGGCCGGCTCAAGCGAAATGGATTAACTTCAAGAAAAAAAGGCCCCGGCCTCCTCAGAGGCGCTTGCCTCCTCGGCCGGGGCTGCAAGCAATGCCGCGACACTGGTGTCTGCTCCGAAAGCAGGCACCAGGCCGGCTCAAGCGAAATGGATTAACATAAAAAAAAAGGCCCCGGCCTCCTCAGAGGCGCTAGCCTCCTCGGCCGGGGCTGCAAGCAATGCCGCGACACTGGTGTCTGCTCCGAAAGCAGGCACCAGGCCGGCTCAAGCGAAATGGATAAACTTTAAAAAAAAAATACCCCGGCACGAGTGTGAGGTACGAAAGGATGGCAGATTTTAAGGCGCGGTCTGCTGCAAAGTTGATTACTAGCTCGATTGACACTATGTGACAATCCGCAAATCCGCACAAGACCATCCTTGTTGTCAGCAGCAGCAGTCATTCTAGAGCCGCAGCGAAATTCAAATCTCCAACAAGACTAAACGAAATCTCCAACAATCAGAAACCCGCTACTCCCAAACACGAAAAACCTTGAACCCACACAACCTAACCTCGACTCCTGTAATTCTCAATCCTCGCAATCCACAAGCCCCCTACACTCAAATTCTCAATCCCCAGCACTCCCCGTGCTTCCAATGCGACATACCAATCAAAATCACACGAATCTCCAACTTCCCAAAACTCCCCAGCACTTGACAGCAGGAAATCCGCATCATCCTCAAATAACCCAGCAACCAGCGAATCCCCACGACCCCATCAACCCCATCAAACACTACCCATCAAATTCCGAATCCCATAACAAGCTTCGAAGCTTCAAATAGTTGCATACCTCGTCGTCGTCGGTCTGCCCTTCCTGATTCTCCAGCTCGTCGCCCACCTGGTCGTCCCCCACCTGGTCGGAGAGCTGTTCTCCAAGGTCGACCCCTCCATCGATGGCACCGACCTGCGCTCCAGGAGCAAGCTCCTCATCATCCCCTTGGCCGCGGCCTCCCACATTATCTTCAATCAGCGCTGCCATAGCTCGACCTCCTTCTCCTGCCTCCAGGATTCCTTGCCTCGCTCGCCGCGCCTGAGCTTGAAGATGCTCAAGTTCGTTGCAGACTCCAGCGACTGTGCCTCTAGTCTGATCCGTGACCCCTCTCATCCACTTGCAGCTCTGTGCAAAAATAGCATAGATTTGAAACCATGAGTCAAGTGCCGCAGCCCCTCTAATGGACTCTCAAAGCGAACCTCACACTCTAGAATCAAAATTAATAAATGAATAATGTTTCACGAATATGGTATATAATATATCGCTTCTTCTTTAGTAAATACTACAGAATATTATATAGTTGACAGTAGCGTGGTTCTAGGCGGTTTAGAAATACGTGCCTTATCTGAGTTAAAATCCAGATCTGCTTGAGAATCAGGCTCCCCTGTCGAAAACTCATTGAACAGAATAGAAGGTTGCGGTGAGTCTACTTTTTGACTACAATTAAAGACTAATTCTTCCGTCATGGCCACACCTGCACCTCCACTTAAGAATACCTCCTGTTCCTGGTCGTGATTCTGGACGACGGTGTTATCTAAAAACTCTTCCTTCTCCTCTACTATGGAGTCCAGAATGAGTTTACGAAGGCTAGAGAACTTCAAAGCTATAGGCAGTCCATCTCCTCTCCCTTTCACAGGAGCACTCAAATGGTCACTCTTAAATACTACCTTCTTACGTGACTGTCTCCTCTTTCTAGCTCTTCTATTTGTAAAATCAGTGCGGCCAGGTTTCCTTCTCTGTTTAGGAGTAAGATAAGTGGAGGGAGATGGCCCTCCTCCCTCCTTCATGTGTCTAACCACAAGAAGGACTCTCTCACAAAAAGACTTTCATGAGAAATTCCTGCCAGCTTAAATACCTCTCACGTACAACTATTCTCCTAGCACCCTAAGTTGATATACAATCTCAACCATTGACACATTGTCTGTCCACTTTATATTAAGAATATCATTAACAATTCTATAATTGAAGCTAGATTTAAAATATCAACCTTTAATTATAAGGAATATATCTAAGTGCACTATAAATTGAAAGATTTGAATCAAGCACTTCAATCATGCTCCTTTTTATATTCATTGTATTAAATGTAGAATTAAAATGACGGCTCATTCTAATCTTATAATACATCATGTCAAATAGAATCCGCTCTACGATTCAAATTTTAAAGTAGAGTTCAATAAACCTTACCTCATATACTTAGACCTGCAAAAAGTGGCTCTGTAATTAGTTAGCGCCGTCTCTCTTAAATCATACATTCGTTACCTAACAGACACCATCATTCCACAACTATTCACATGGACATTCCAACCAAAATAAAATGATCATCAACGATGCATCATTCCTCTCACTTTGCTCTCGCGATAGCGCTTGGCTCATACACTCACTCTCCTCCCTTCTTCCACTAGTATCACTGAGTTGCCTGCGAACATGGGGATGGTCTGTCTGTACGCCCAAGGCATGGGCATCCCTCTCAGGTTTCGCGTAGATGACGATGGTCTAGCTACGGTGTCCTCTCTTCGCCTCAGTCTCAGATTCCATTTCCGTGAAGATTCCATCAGTATAGAGGAGGAGATGTTTGATGACGTTACTGCCGAGGTTACCCACACCCTCGGGCAACCTTCAGTGAGAGATGAGAACAACATGTTGCAGTGGAGACTCCTCCCTGGATCCTATAGAGTCTATGGTCTTACTGATTCTCTGATGGCTGCATCCACTGAGATCCTCACCCCCCGTCGCTCTTCTACTTGCACAATTCAGACTCCTTTACCTCATGATGTCAAAGTCAAAGTCGAGCCTGGTACCGAGACTTCAGATGTAGAGAAACCTCCTCCGACCGTCATATCTCTCTCTTCTGATGACGAAGTCAGTCCCGTCAAGTTGGTGCCTAAGGTCCACGCAGATGCTCCTCCTTCCAATGTGTCTCCTCCATTGTCCCAGGTCACAGTTAGCATTGTTCCGCTCCTTAAAGAGATTGGTAAGACGCGTGGGTCCAAAAACATTTTAAAGAAGATAGACTATTCCACTATTAGACACGACAGAGTAGAGTACTTGCCTGCGAAGTTTGATGGTCCGGTTCTTTTTGAGTTGCCCCCAGCTGCTGCAGGATCCTCTAAGCTCGCCGCCAAGTCTATGCAGGGAATGGACAAACGATACGACGGACACTTGTGGACCAAGACCATCACAACAAACATCAAAAACGACTTCGGACTCTCTTTTCGAAGTTCCACCTGCGTCGGATGGCTCCGCTGCAGCAACCAGGAGTGTGACTTCCTCAAGCGTGTTCCCAAGATCTTCGAGGTCAACGAGACTGAGTTCGAAGGCTGTACCCTGCAAGCTTTTGTCATGGACCAGCCTCCTCCATCTGACTCCACGCTGGTGTGCAAGGTATGTAAAGAACCTCCATCATGTGTAGCTACATGCGAGGCTAAGATTTATTACGTTGTGGGCAAACCGAATCAGACTAGAGTGTGTATTCACATAGGAACACATGATCATCCAGTGAAAGTAGGAGACTACAGAGACTCTAAAGCAGAGATTAGTAGCTTAATAGAAGAGCAGGTAGAGATGAACAACAAAGCAACAAAGAGCGCCGTTGTCTTGGAGGCGAGCAAACTCCTCATCGGGAGCTACCTTCTACAGCCCGAGGATGCACCACCGAGGAAACTGACGATGGAGGAGCTGGTTCCTGTTCTGGATCGATGCAAAGACATGGCGTCGCCCAACATCCGCAACAAAGTCGCCACCTTCAAAAAATTCGTAAGGTACGGAATCATGGACGGTATCACCAAGCTCCGTGGTAACAGTCTCTGGGCGTATGTCCAGGAGAATAGGTTTCCTGGTCAGGGATCCATGCGTGACAAAGTCTTTGTCTTCAAGATGTCGGAGGTCGGTCCGGGCAGTGGTGTCGACTTGGTCAACCGTATGCAAGCTGGTGGCGATTTGGAGAACGCATGGATCATGTTCGACCATGTCAAACGCGTCAAAGACTGGTCGACGATGGCGTGCCATGTGTACGACGCCACCTACTGCCGCGTGATGACAATCGCCACTTGCGACATGCAGTCGGAGGACACGGACGCCCAGCTCGTCTTCTGGAAAAACCTGAACCTGGTCATGGAGATCAATGGCGTTGCAGCGCCGAACTTCAAGGGGTTCATGGCGGACAACGCACAGGCGAATTGGAATGCAGTGCGAATCCTTTACGGCAATGGCAACAAAGAGGACCCAATGGAGGACCGGGAGAGGTCGTGCTTGTTCCACTGGACTCAGAACATGGTGGCGTATACGCAGAAGCACTTCCCCGAAGAACTCTGGGAACAGCACAAGAAGATGTGCACTCAGTACAAGAATGCGACCAGCATGGCAGAGGCGGAAACTCTGTACCACGCGTTGCGAGCATGGTGGGGATCCACCGGGGTCGTTGGCGAGAGCGGGCTCATCAAACTCGATCAGTGGCTGTCATTCAGGCACCACCGCTTCCGCCAGTGGGGGGGATTCATGACCGAGGTATTATCTCTGCTCTCTGTTTTGATGTTTTTGATACTGGTTTCCTAGCCCTAACCTACAAAACTCTAATCCGTGAATCTAACGGCATCTACTGTCAAATCTGCAGAAATTCACGAAAGAAGAACTCACAGAGATGCCCACCTGTAACCTCGCCGAAACAGTTCATAACAAGTGGCTCCAAGCCTCAGGAAACAACGGGAACGACCTGTACGTTGCTACCGTGGACGATTTCGTTCGGGCTTTTCTACAGGTTGTCAACTACTACCAGTTCCTCAAAGGTGACGTCGGCGGAACAGGACCATCCAAAAAGGAACTCAGGCTTCGGATGGCGGAACGCAACGCGAAGAAATGGGGAAATCCTACAGTGCTCGACAAGCCCATGCTCGATATGCCAGGCGCGGATGAGTTCTGCACCCGTCAGCCTATCATGCCTGGAGCGGAAGTCTTCGGTTCACAGAAGCGAAAAGCCGACGTCCTTATCGGAGCTGACGAAGAGTCTCATCGCCCGGATAAGACCAACTTCTCACGCCCAAGAGGCCCAAGACGTGCCGTCAGGGCTCGCCCTATGCAGATGCCCGTCATTGTGGAAGACGACTCCGAACACGACACCGACGTACAATGTACCCAACCTCCTGCCCAGGAAGTTGATTCCCCTTTACCTTCACCTGTGAACAAGGGCGGCATTCGCCATGTCAACGCGGTTGAAGAAACCAAGGTCGACGTGAAGGAGTGGCACATTTCGAGACTTCACAAACTTTCTGCGAAGTGCTGCTGGGCCCAAAGAGCTGAAACGAAGAAGAAGTGCACTGAGAGAATCGTCAGGGGGCCCCATTGCACAGCTGCACCGACCTACACTGGGCTCTGGACTAACTATCGCAGGAACCTAGTGGAGAAGACTGAGTTCTTCTTCTGCTCCGACGATATCGAGCGTTGCGTGAAAGGCTCTAAGCGCAAGTGGGTAGCACACTACTCAAAGGACCAGGAATTCCCCTCCATTCCAGAGGTGTGGCCAGTGAAACTAGGTACTAACCTAAAACTTACTGAGATTCTTGCCCTCGAAGCAGCGGGCTTTCAACTTCCGCAGAAGAAACCTGTCTCCCCAAGACGCCTCTTCTCCTCTGCCCCGCCCCCTGCAAATCTCAGCTCGCTGCCAGTCCCTGCAGACGCTGACTGCTACCCAGGGAAGAGAGACGGCAAGATGGTGAAGCGCACTGCCACTCGTCCCAATCAAGCGCAGCGACTCTCCATCGGCTCCTCCGAGTCTCTTAAAGCGCGCCTCCGTTCCGTCACCATGATACCAGAGCCGGGCCACGGTTGCATCATTGGGCTGGATTCGGGCGTCGCTCCACACATCACACGGTACCAGATTACCATCAGTTCTTACCCTGGTTGCACTTGCCCAGCATTCAAGAAGACGATGACTACGTTCCGTGGCAAGACTCTGTTCACGTATTGTAAGCACCTATACTACATACTCTTGAAGGTCTGCAACCGTGATCCCGAAGCGGAGCTTTTCATCCATGCGCCTACCTTTAGCTTCAACGAGGTCAAGCTTCTCCTAGAGAGTGGAATCTTGCGTCACCCCTTGGCGAAGAAGTAGGTAGCCCTCCTACTTTAGAACTGCCATTTCCACAATGGCCATTTGTCACGTAGTGAATGATTTTAGTAATATCCCATGTACTAAGTCAGCAATATAGAAGCTGTATTGACTTTTTCATTATATTAAGGGCTTTGTCGTTCACATTAATTGCATTCTATTTCAATACAATCTATCTTGAACAAGTGCACTATATACTTCGTATCCCCTGACATGTATCTTTTATTACAGCAAACATATACTTGTTATTAGATGTCTCAATCTTCGAACCTAACACGTTTAGGGTTGCCCACTACACTATCAGCAGGACTGCCAGCCGCTGACTGTACTACAGGAGAAACTACATTCGCATTCACTTTCGTTCCCACTCTTGGCAAATGTCCTTGGTATGATCGTTTCAGCAATGGCCCACCTCCCCGCCTCCGATTAACTGATTCCCTGGAATAGGTTCCCCTTGGGATCTTTCCAACCTTCGAGTATGCATGTGGTTGCAAAGGCACATCTGCGTCCTTCTCTAGCACTATGATTTCATCCGAATTTTCTGAACGTGGAGGGTCAGCTCTTACATCCGGTTGGACGTCAACATCCGTTGTCGAAGGACGCCCTTGGCTGTTGGCCATCACCTCTTCTTCGTCCTCCACCTCAACATATGGTTGAAATGGACAAACATCGTCAGCAAGTGAAACAACAATATCTCTGACGTCTTCCATAGCTGCTGTCCCGCACTACGGAAAAGAGCTTCACATAACACCAACACAAAAGAGGCAGAGACATTCCCTACTCTTATCTTAAATATCCGCGAAGAAGATGCTTGGCGCCCTTGAAAATCGGCTATTCATTCATTGAGAAGTTGTCATCCTCTTAAACCGAATGGAAAAAGATGAAGGTTTAGCAGAGGTCATTTAGCATTTAAATTTTTTTTTTAAAATTAAAGAATGAAAAAAAAAAAAAAAAAAAAAAAAAAAAAAAAAAAAAAACATTTATATAAATTGAAATTAAAAAGATTAAAGAAAAGAATAGCAATATTTAAAATGAAGGTTGAAAATAATATGAAGAAGATTAACAAATTGAATGTGAAAATAAAATGATTGTGAAAATAAAATGAAGGAGAGAATTAAATGAAAGGAGGCTTTTGACCCCTCTAACAAGATAGATAGAATAAAGAAAATTTTATAAAAAATACAAGACAAATTTCAAAAAAATTAAAAGAAAATAAAAAAAAGGAAAAAGGCGTGTAGACTATGGTGGATGAATTCTACCAATGTTAAGAAAATGTTACGAAATTAAATGTTACTTGATCCCTGTTCAGAGGTTCAATACCAATACATTTTAAGTAGTAATTTGCATATAAATTTAAGGAGATAAGGGGAATTACTGTATGCCTGAACTAGTAAGAAGGAGCTGGAGCATAGTAATTGGTGCACGTTAAAAAATTAATCACCAAGAAAAGAGAAAACGAACTACAAATTCAATGAAAATACTGTAATTAGTCCACGGTTATAGGGTCAATTAAATTACTAAAATTAGTAAATTTCCAAAAATAAATTAAGAATATTCGAATCTTCTAATTTTATGATTTATTTTTAGTAAAAAAAGTGCTATTTTTAGGTTCTGTCCCCCATTCTGTGTTCTCCGCTCTCCAAATCTGCGCTCACCGCTCTCCGCTCTGCGCTCTGCGCTCACGTACAAGCTACCCTCCACAGATAGAGAGTGTGCAAGGAGGACTCCCCAGCATAGCCAGCTCCTATGCTGGCCCTGCACACCTCTCCTGCGGCTAACTCTCACAACTCCCCCTCACCGGAAAATGCGGAGCTCTAGCTGCTCATCTTCTCTTCCTTCGTTCTTTTTACGGATATAATAATGTAGAATAAGAGAGTACAGACTAACTAATGTCTGTGAAATGACTCCGAAAGGGTAGTAGTCTTGTATGACCCAATATATATAAATGCTGAACTCACAATTTAAGAACTGCTGAAGGAATTGCATGAACTGAAGAGGAATTATCTCATCTACTATACGCTCACGCCTTACAAATTATTGTCATCCCACCTCGCCTTAGACAACAAAACGACTTAAAATTCCTAAAGCTCGAACCTGACGCTGATTATTGATCTTGTTGACATGGCCATTACCGAATTATCACGTGCAGTATATTAACTTAGCTCAGTCGGGAAAGACTATACAACATTCCACGATTCATACAGACGTTCTGTTCGAGCGAAATTTGAGACGCTTGAATGAAATTGACCTTACGTTTTCTTCTATTTCACTAATCCCGTATTGAAATAGTGCAGATTAACTAACACAGCAAATACCCATTACGGCCTGACCGAGAGAGCATGAATTTTACCTCGGTCGATCCACGATGAGCTGCATGTCTCCCGTACAGTCGTAGATGCTGCTGCACGACGGAACGGAACCGCATGGAGTGATTCTCCTCAAGACAAACGTTGCAAGGACAAACACGCCTCAGAGCTCCTCTCCTATTTGCCACCACGTCCTCTCTACGAGCGAGCTTCGCATCGCGTGCTTCCTTGCGTCTACGGTCGCTGAGTGACAGAGGCATCGCGGAGACTGGGAGTACATGCGATTTTTATCTTCGACCTCGTAGAACACTGCAGTGGTCTGCTATGGACCGCAACAATCACGAAGTCCTGGGAGGTACTGTCCAACCCTAAACCAGCTACATCCATATATCCATGTTCATCTGCATCTACGAACTCTGTTATTCTCAAATTATGCAGGAGACGGAGATTTCGTACGACCAATATATGAAGAAATTTTCCATTTATTCATAGATTTTATTGATGTGGCCACAAACCGCGAATAACACGTTTGTGCGAGATCACCGCCTCTACATATTTTCCAGAGTACTCAACGTCTTCTGCTGGATGAGCTGAGACAGATATGCCAGTTCTACTCTGATCCATGTCTAAACACCCTCGATACAATGGCTACCAACCTAACTTCATGCACTCGCAGAACTACTGTAATGTGGAGCTTGAATTTCCATCAAAGCTGCCCTTCGCTGCGTGCAGTGTTTTCTGCCTCACACACAGGGCACCTGCGAAACCACTTGGACCAACTCTGGAAACGTTCGCCACGGAACATGGGCGCTTCACCGTCGTCCTGATGTTGCATCCCATTGCTCGACTTTCCTGATGCCGTGACCTTCTCCAACTTGGGCATGTCCTCAACAATACGCGTATCAAGCGAATTGTCAAATTCTAGCGCTGGCAAGTCCGAGTAACTGTTGCTTTTTGGAGTGCCATGCTTGCAAAAACTGTCGACCCTATCGTTCCAAACGCATCCCCTGCTCTGGAAATGGTGCATCACATCTTCGACAAGAGCATTTCCGCACTTCGACCCTACTTGACTACCCGCCATACATCCACCCTCTACTATACTCGCATCTGCTCCTACGGCATTGGAAACTCTCCAGACCAAATCTGTAAGTTCCTCACTTTGCAACTGCTCGTTCCCGTTTTCGTCACAATTCACTCCTTCTATCTTTTCCTCGACCTCATTGTCCAAATTGGACTCGATGCTTCTCAAGTGCTCATCTAACTCGCTGAAATTCCAAATACTAACTATGTTTCCATGACTGTCCTTGTGACAGAAACCAGTTCGGAGCAACATTTCTGGACTACAGCCCTCCATGACGTATCCTACTCCACTCACCTACTTGTGCTCCATTACTCCAAACCTCTCACCATATATCTAAGTTGCAGACCTGATAGACGGCGCCAGGGAATTTGCTGTTCCCATCGTTCCCACATCCTTCGCCGCCACCTGCCACCCACTACGTTCTTCGTGTTCATATGTCAGATCCGTGTCTCGCCGGTTTCGGAAGCAACAGGATTTTTGTATGTCTTTTCATAGCCTGACTCAGTGCCATCACTCCGAAATAGACTCTAACTTTTGCGACATCTGCTGAAAGTCACCACCTTGTTCCAGATTAGAATCGATCTTTTTTTTTCCACCACTGCAATTGCTGCTCGTATCCTATCGTGCTATTTTCAGGTGATCTAGGAAGGCAGCGGGATTTACACTTTGCCGTCGCAGAATCCTAATGGAAAATTCGGGGGATAGGAGGGATGTGAAGCATTCAGTCTTTGATCCATGGCCTTCTAGCTCATCGTCTCGTGGGAGTTGTTCCCCGCATAACTCAGGGAGTGAGTCCTCTGCATGTACTCCATATTCATTGGATATCTACAAGATGGCGTTTCCGGCCCGATATGCCTCTTGCCCCATTGTAGAAGGACGACGTGCAGATGATATTCCACTCAGTCAGGTACGTTAACCTAAACAAATTTTTTTCTGTAGGATTTACGTAAATTGTAGAATGCTCTTCTTATTCCCTTCAGTCAATCACTGTATTCGTTTCTCTCATGCATTGCACAAGATTCCAAGCCATACGGAATTTACACAGTTCAGGGTGTAAGCACTTTCATGAATTAAATAAGTTGAGCAGTCCCTCTCGGAGTATGTGAACTCTGTCTCGGTGATATCAACTGGATGTGCCAGGAGACTTTCATTTAAAGTATTGTGCTTGTAATCAATAGTCCTTGTGATTTCTGATGGCGTTGAAGTTCTCTTTTTTCGATGTCCATTTCTTTGAGGATAGTCGCAGAGAGCGTGTGACGCAAGTGAGGACGTTGTCCCTTCCCAACGAATCTCAGGGAGCGCTCTCCCTAATCCAGCATTTACGGGGGCAGGGCATCCTCAATACCCAACACACTTTGGTACAATACGTGCTGAAGGCCCATGGCTTGTGAATGGACCCAGCAGTTCACAGCCCTTACACTCAGACTTCCGACAGGAGACAGTGGCGACCATTACCAATTCGGGGTCAGCTCCGAGGGCTCCTTCCGCACTATTAGAAGACGTAGACAACCCTGAGTGGCGCACACCACGCAGAGCAATCACTGACCCACAGCGCACTGAAGAAAATCGTAAGCGTTCAGCATTGCTCGAGGTTCACAGGCCTTACCTACGGGAGATGGCAGCAGCGCACGCACAGAACAGGGATCCTCACGTTTCGATTCCTGTCAGCAATTCAGGTATTGTTCTAGGACTCAAGAGCCCTTGGCATAGGGCAGCACGATTATTCGCACGTCAGACTTTCAATTTTAAGGTTCGAAGTTATAAAGCGAAAAGAGAAGTTTGGAACTCACAAGTTGATCTTATCGCTCAGAAACTAGCTCAAAGCTTTACGTACTCCAATCCCTTAGACATTAAGTACCTTGGAATTTTTTTGAAAAATACATTAAAGAACGATAGAAAGTCCTGGAAAAAATACTTCATTGAACAAGGGGGTTTAAGGCATCCCCGCTGTCCCGTAGAAGCCTTCAACGAGTGGAAGAAGTACTGGTTGAGTGCAGCTGGGAAGGAGGAGAGCATCCATATGACAGAAATGAGAAAAGGCAAAAGGAAATATCCAGAAGTGGACCATGAAAATCGAAGCCCAGCAGAGGACGCTCAGAATGATGTTCTTCCATCCCAGGTGAGTTCCACATGAAATTGCTGATGTCGGTACCAATAATTGCTACCATGTCGTTTATTAAATACGGTTATTTCATTTCTCACTGATTGTCTGCGTTGCACTTCAAATCGCAAGTGCATGATCGGGTAGGTAGCGAGAACATTCACCTGTATCTGCCGAATGGCTCCAATTTCCTCAGTGAATCAAACACGAGCTTGAGCACTGATTTTTAACAAAGCACTCCCACAACGGGAGCGAATCATGTGGCCACTTGTGCCTCAGCTCAAGGGCCACTTAATGATGACCGCACACCGGGGAAAGTTCATATGTGAGCGGAGAGCGTAGAGCGTAGAGCGGAGAGCGGAGAGCACTAAATGGAGAGCACAGAATTGACAATTAGCAAAATTTTCAAAAGCAAAGTAGACCCTATAACCGTGGAAAATTACTAAATTAAGGCTTGATTTTGTCACTTTTTTTAGGAAAAGAGTATATTACCGTGGAAATCAGGGTTATCTCAGGTAAGAATTTATTACGTTTGTTCTCAAAGATACAAATTAGGGCTGATGTCATGATGACGTCATGTATATATTTTGTTGGATTTGTCATGGGTACAGGCAAGTTACAATGATCATGCGTTAAGTTTTAGATCAAACAAATAATTCTTTCATAGGATTATGTAAATGCACAAGGGAAAAAACAACTTTCACAAAACATAAAGGAGGCAAGGTTTGAAAACTTCCTGGAATATTTCAAAATTCGTGTAAAATATCTTAACTGCTGGAACCAAGATATACCTTGTTAGAGTCCTTGTCTTCATCGAAGATTACTCTCTCTTCCTAGGCAGCGAAGCATCTTCATTTGAGTGATACAAGTAGGAGATTTTCATCATAAAACAACACTTGGTAAGCTGGGTTCCAGATGAGGAGGTCACTCTTGGTTTCTTGAGCTTGTTCCTAGGTGCCGTATTAGGATAGTGACACAGTCCTTGGCATTCTGTGCTGTATGCGAAGGTAGCGATGGAGTTCAGGGGGGTCAATCTGTAGGCTTATGTGGAACGTTTTAAGACTACAACAATTTAGTGTGTTGCGCGATGCCGAAGGTGTGTAATGCGAGATCCAGGAGGACGAGAGCGGCTGTAGGTTTGCCCCCAAAGGCACCGGCGAGTTATGAGGAGCTGCGGCCATGGCTGCTGGAGGTGGAGCGCGCCAGGGAACGAGGCATGGACCTGCCACCGTTTAGGCACATCGGAAGCCTCCATGTTGGTGAAGGTGAATGGCGTTGGACAGTGCTTTGTACCAATGAGCTTCTCCGTATTATGGAGTTGTCCCTAATCCCGTATCCCTTGCTATCGAACGTCGATGAGAATCCAGTTGTTCAGCTGCCCGAAGTGATTATATCGGATGGCGAAACTTGCTGGTTTGATATCGACAAGAGTTGGACTGTATATCCTCCGAAGGATTAGTACTGTGAAGTCTAGTGGGGTGTTCGAATACATTCCTTTAGATTTGGTCCCTTATTGGATCTAGATACGAGTATTCTAGCATGATGGTTTTAGATAATATAGACGATTCTAGGAATAAGACAACTCGAAACCAACTAAAAGAAATGGTCTTAAAAGTTTGTGGAATATTTCAGCGTTCGTGTACAATAATGGAGTAGCAGAAACCAAGATGTACACCAAGTTAAGAATAGGTAACATGGCTATGGAAATGTGGGATTTTGAATGATTAAAATATAAATTACAGTGCAATTTAAATTTTGAGCATTTCTTTTGTAACATTTCATTCTTCATATTATATTTTGAGCATTACAGTTGTGACATTTCATCCTTTACAAACACGGAGTGGTATTGGAAATGAGAATCATAACAAGTTTAGGTTTAGGGTAGTAGAGTAGACGAAGGATTATGCAATGAACTCCAATTAAATCAAATCAAATCAAATGAAAACAATGAAAGACCGAAGCCTCCTTCTAACTCAGAACATGCTAAAGTCGCTACTTCCACTCTCAGAACTAGATGACTCTGAATCTCCTTCTACAGCCTCTTCATCCACGAATAGAAGGACTCTGGGATCAAAAGTAGTTGGCCGACTAGGAACATATGTGAGGGCTCCAGATTGAAACGCCTGTGCTAAGTCCTCTGCGTAGTCCGGAAGTATAAAAGGCTGAATCGGGCTGGAATGAAGACGCCACGATGGAGTGGACACTGATGTTGGCCCACGTGGCGGTGTTGCCGAAACTACTCTGCAATAGAAAACCGATTGTGGTTAGATTGAATACGTAGAGGTGCAAAGAGAAGCAATGCTTGGAGAATTTGAACAAAGAATAGAAGACTTACACCACTTATCAGGTCTTCTTGATCTCTTTGCAGGCGCTTCCTCTGCTGCTGCCGGCCTAGGATGTTTTGGAGGGCCCATGACAGATGACGTAGCCATATACGGTTTGAGAAGGGCGTTGAATATGGCTTTGTCCTCCTCACAAGCTATAATATGTCGACCAATACTCTGGCAAGCCTTGAGGGAGGCACCTGAAAACACGTAGCACAGAAAAGTAGTGAGTCCCTGTGGAGAAAATCAGAGGATTGGAAATGCAGAAACTGTTAATGGAGGAATACCTGTTCCTGTCGACCACTCGAAGACTATGTCACCGGGCTTGGTCATCTCCTCAATGATGCCCTGCATCATCTCAGGGGCTTTCTCCCTCGGGCCTCTCCACGGCACCTCCCCATTCATGAGCTGCGAGTCTGCATCGGTGAAGTTGAGAATGGCATCACTCTCGGTAATGTGGAGGTCGTTGTTAACGACATCAGATTTCTTCGTTTGAAAAGAAAACTTGGATGGGGGAGAACCACCACGAATGAAGACGCGCACCCAGAATCGAAGTAACTGCGAGAAACAGAAATATGTGAGTGTAATTAAAAAGAAAACTTAGTAGAATGCAAAGACAAGCAAAGATTATGATGTACATACCAAGGAGCCGGGCATCGTTGGGTGAGCCAAGCCTTGTGCATTGAAGCCCCACCAGTCTCGATGCTGCACGAAGCCATCAGCAGCAGCCACTTCGGAAATCTTCGTAGCCAGACGTTGGTCGTTGTTGTGGATGATGCAGAGAGCACCATCAAACTGCAAGAAATGTCTTGCGAATTCGAAGAGGTCCTCCAAATAATCCTTGCCGCGTTTGTTCCAAGACGGAGGGACGTAGGAGGGATTGGATATCGTGGGGACCGGAAGATTCTCAGGAATGTCGGCAAGGATCAAGTCGAATCCCAAGTGATTCTCCTGTTGGCATCTATCAAGAACTCGGCTCTCGCGGCCTCCTCCAAACTTGAGTAAACAAGAAATCAGAGTTAGAAATTATAAGGTTTACAGAATATCAGAATTCAAGGGAAAGAATGAAACAACGAATCATACCATTCGAATGATGTCTAGAGCCTTGTTCCATTCGGGATCGCCACCAACGTCTTCAAGGTCCTTGTGTCGGGATAGAACCAAATTCACAGAGGAGTTGATGACATAAACCTGAGAGGAATTGGGAGTTCCAGCGGAAGAGGTAGTCTGTGGGAATGTCTTCGCTTTCCTCTGCTCGAGGAGACCTCTGGTGACCTCGGAAGCACTGATCGAGGAAGGAGCTGGTGAAGTAGCACGAGAAGGCTTCGTAACGACAATACCCGGAGAGGGCTCTGGTGCCTTCTCAGCTGGCGCGGAAGACTCCGCACCAGTTTGCTGTGATGCCTCCGACTGAGAACGCAGAGATTTCAGTCGCCTTCCTCTCCCTCTCTTCGGTGGTGGAGCAGAGGATTGATCTTGTTGTCCTCCGAAATCGTCTGCACCATCCACTATGTCTTCGACGACCACCTCACTCCCATCATGTAAAGTCTTCACGTTCACCTCCGAGTCAATGGTGAAACCACAAGAGCAATCAAGATACCAGCATCCAGCTTCCAGGTGAGGAGCTTTGTACCTTTTCAACTGCTGGGGAGAATAAATACACTGGTCCGAAGTTGTCTGCGTCCAAGCACGAAAATAGTTGGGGAGCTGGTGGACCATGATTGCCTCCTTCAAAACAAGCTCTCGCTTGAAGTACCTATGGGAAGAAATTTAGAAGGTTATTAGCATTGAAAAAGCTACAGCGAATTTAAAATGCAAAAAAGTTAGGCAACATACCGGTAAATAACCCGCTTGACAACTTCAGCGGTTCCAGGGAATTTAGCGAAGTTGGACTTCTTGTCGAAGGGCTTCTCTGCCTTCTTTCCAATGAACGTAGGGAAGGCCTTGTCCCACAACATAATACGTGAACTCTCGACAAAGTCGCCCGGCTGTTGCACATCAGGAAATGCCCTCCAATCGATATCGAGGTTCTCCGCCTTGAATATGTCCTCGACCTCGTTGATGACGGCTTCCTCCAACTGTAATACATAATTCAAATAAGTATCAATGAGAAAAGAATTCAGAAAGCATGTTGTAATTGGTAAGGCATATTTAGAAACCATACCCCAACCCAGAATGAAGCCCTGTTCAACCAAGGGTCGAAATCAGTATCCTTGAATCCGGGCGGTGGAAATCTGTAAGATAGTCGGGAACTCAGAGATGAGTTCCACCACCTCAGCCACCGAGCCTTGTATTTGGGCTCAACGGCCGCCGGACAGATCTTCTGGAGCTTATCGAGGGACATCTCAGCTTTAGAGTTTAGACTGTAATGCCGATTGATCTGCCAAGAGTAGAGAAGTATTAGAAACTATAATTGCGTAATGTTGTAACAATTCAAAATACTAACTGAAATTAAATGAAGGTGTTACCTCATTCAGGAAGTCATCTCCGTTTTTGGGATTTGCAATGGCCAAGTACTTGGTGAAGTCCTTATTCTTAATGGAGTCCACCATTTTCTCAGACGCGTCATTCATGATTTCCCAAACCGCAGATGCAGTCTGTTCATCCGCCGGTGTCTTCTCCATGTACACTTTAGCTGCTTCATCCGAGGCCACAACAATTTCCCGCTATAGAAGGATAACCAATTCATAGAGAATTCATAAATGAACAAAATAAAACTTTCATAGAATGAGAGGAGATAAAACGAGCGAAGACGGAGAGGAAGTAAAACTTACTCGGTAGAGAAATGCGATGAAAACTCGAGTAGTCAAGGGAAACCATGACGGGTTCGGTGGCTTGTTCTTCAAACAAGCATCGTATTCTTCAGGGTTTAGGAGGTCCTTGAACTCCTCCAGCTTCATCATTCCGAATGAGCGGATTCGAAACAATTTTGCTGGGAGATTACTCTTCACGTGGTCATTCTCAGTCGACCTAAATATCAAATTAGTAAGTAAGTAGAATGAAATATAATAGAGAAAGACTTCAAATGGATAACGAGTACTCAAGATTTTTGAACGTACCAGTTGATGTCGTGCATGGCATGCAAGAGATTGCCCACATGGCCACGGGGGTCAAGTACAATGCAATGGACAGAGATGTGCCAGGATGGGTCGTCCGCATGATGCTTGTTGATATGCCGGAGCCATGCGGAGAGGCGATGATTACCCTCCCAGACAAAGAACATCTTGTGAGAGAACTGCAACAACTCCTCGCCCCCAGAGATCTCATCATCAAAACGATCACTCGCTGCCCTCCATAAAGGGCTCCAAGTGGCCATGACCTCCGCCGTCACATTCTTCGTTTGCTCTTCAGTGTTGTACATGGAGATGTACATGACGCGGTCCCCATCTCTATATCCCTTAACAAACTCCCGCTCCAAGTGTTGTACCCCCACTTCACCCACTGGTCTAACCTTGGCCATTGGGATCATCCTGCATAGGGGCACCAGCATTCGCGACTTATGCGTGGGTTTAATCCTGAGGTTGTTGATGACGGCGTTGGAGTCCAGCTTGTATTGTATTCGATGCTGCAATTCCCCTTCCATAGCAGTCTTCAAGTCAATTGGGCAAGATAGTTTGGCCAACACATCTTGTGTTTGAGTAACCTGCCAAGAGGTGTGCGAATTAAGAGAGGAATCACAATCAAAGGAAGTAATGCAAAGAAGACAAGTATGTAAAAGAAAGTAACAATATATCTTCATACTGTCATCTCTTTTGTAACAAGTCTGAATTCATCTGCGCTTGGGGGAACTATCTACGTGATGCTCGACTATAGTACTCCTTAGACTGTCTACAGTTCCAGTGACGGCGCCTCCTCCAAAACCGCCTGGTTTGCTGAACCGGGCACGGCAGAATTGCCGGTAGAGCAAACACCACATGGGCTGGCCTTCTCACTCTGATAGGTGAGGAAGGAGAGGGTGGAGACATAGGCGGTGAGCCCTCTAGAGGGGAAGTGGGCATGTAGGCCGGGGACGTAGGCTCATACACTGGGGAGGTAGGCATGTACACGGGAGAAGTAGGCATGTACACGGGAGAAGTAGGCATGTACTGTGGAGAGTGGACCTCGAAAGGTCCACTATCTCCAACTACAGGGTTGGCTACAGCACAGATACAATAAGGCTAATCAAATGAATCGGAGAGATCGGAAACATTGATCACTGAAATGGGGGAGGTCGCGGACACCTCAGGAGCATCTGAATATACCTAGAGTAGAAGAAATGAATAGATGGTTATATACCACTTTAAAAAGATTCGTAAGCAATGAATCAAAAATCAGAAGTCAAGTACGTAAAACTAGTAATGTACCTCGGTCTCAGCTGGAGTTGGGACTTCACGTTGACTCCCCATATTATCCTCAGAGGACTCCTATTTCATACACAAAGAATTTGAGTATGAATGATAAAACCACTATAAAAACCATCAAACCTCCATTCAATAGAAAGGATTAAGACAAAACTAAAACAAATAAATGCAGAAGCTCAAGACAAATTACAATTACACTGCAACAATTTAACGCATAATAAGAAAGTTGTATAAAAAATTAATGCCGTCATTGGTACAGTTCGACCATGATCAGAGCAGCCCAAGGCTGCGGCAGCGACAAGGAATTAGCACATGACCATCAAGGAATGCTCCCCCTTGAAGGAGGGAGCTTGGTAAGCAAACAATTTCTCTCATTTTAAAAAACCTCCCGACCTACTGTCTGTGACGACAGTAGGTTTGGGGGTCGTCAATTCAAAAAAAAAAAAAAAAAAAAAAAAAAAAAAAAGCCCACCTAGACCTTGATCAGAGCAGCCCACGGCTGCGGCAGCGACAAGGAATTAGCACATGACCATCAAGGAATGCTCCCCCTTGAAGGAGGGAGCTTGGTAAGCCGACCTCGACCTTGATCAGTGCAGCCCCAGGCTGCGGCAGCGACGAGGAATGAGCACATCAAGGAATGCTCCGAACCCGGCAACCCAAAAAAAAAAGGGGAGCTAAGCTTGCGCTGACGACGCTGGAGGACGTGATAGGGTCGACACCCGAAGCTCGGCACCCACAGCGCTAAGGCGTAATCGAGCAGTACCAAGTTCACAGTTATAAGACGCAATCTAGCAGAAGAGAAGGGAACCCCAAACCCAACAACTGAATCCAATCCCCAACCCGCAACTCAATCAAATCCCCAACCCGCACCCAATTCAAAACCCACATTCTAGATTCAACATTGCAACCCATCATTTGCAACAACAAGCAACCCCCAACCCGCAACCAACATTCGCATCCAATCCACATAAAGCATTCGCCCAACCCGCAACCAACCTTCTCAAAAACAAGCAACCCGAAACCTTAATCACTCCTAATCCGCAATACCCCAGGCAAACCAGACTCATCGAAATGTCAATCCCCCTAATCCTCAATCACCCAGCACTTAGAATCCTCACCTCATCACCAATAATTGCCACAAAGTCAAACCCCATCAACCCGTACGACAAGATCCGTACCCCAAGCATTCAAATCTCATTACACCAAACTATCCTACCTCCTCTACGTCTTCGTGTTCTCCCTCTTCATCGTCCTCATCAGTTCTCTCCTGCTCCTCTCTCGCTGCCCCAGGCGGCGCGAGCTGCTCCTCCTCTCCTCCCAGCTCCCCCATCGCCATCTCGACAGCTGCCTGCTCCCTGGCCTCTGCACCTACCTCCGGCAGAAGCCCTGCCCACACCTGCTCCTCCCTCGCAGCTACCTCAGCCACAAGCCCTGCCCTCACCTGCTCTTCCCTCGCAGCCATTGCACTGCCTCCTTCACCTGCTCGCAAAATCTCAAATCTGGCTCTCCTCGCGATGGCAACCAAATGGTCGAGTTCATGACCCTCTTCAGGAGGTGAGTCTATACTCGGATCTCCCTCTACACTTATCCTTTGGTTACTCTACACATTTATTTTAAAATTTACAGCCGTTAGTGCTTCGGTACTTAAGCAGATGCTTCGATACTTATCCAAATATAATTGATATATTGTGAATATTAATGCGTCTACTCTTAAGAATCTTGAATCAATTTATACAATGCACAGCAATCAAGACGGTGTAAAAATGCTTACCGTTCCGGAGTTGAAATATAAATCTGTTTGAGAACCCACCTCCCCTGGCAAAATTTCATCGAAGCTAATAGAAGGTTGCGGTGACTCAACTCTTTGACTACAATTAAAAACTAATTCTTCCGTCATGGCCTCAAGTGCAACTCCACTTAAATGTACCCCCTGCTCGTATTTACTGACTACGGTGTTATCTAAAAGTTCTTCCTTGCCCTCCACTATAGAGTCTAGAATGACTTTGCGAATGCTAGAGAATTTCAAAGCTACTGGCAGACCTGCTCCTCTCCTTTTCAGTGGTGCACTCAAATGGTCACCTTTCAAAACTACCTTCTTATGTGACTCTCTCCTCTTCCTCGCTCTCCTATCCGTAAAATCTGTACGACCTCGTTTTCGTCTAGGTTTAGGAGTGGCATAAGTGGAGGGAGATGGCCCTTCACTCTGCTTCATGTGTCTAACCAAAGGAAGGACTCTCTCACAAAAAGGCTCTCTTGAGAACTTCCTCCCGGCTTAAATACCTATAACGTACAACTATTTCGAATCAACCCTAACAACATATAGAATCTTAACCACTGACACAATTTCTACCCTATATATATTAAGAGTAACAATAACAATTCTATAATTGAAGTAAAGTTTAAAATATTAACCTTTAAATATAAACAATAAATCCAAACACACTATAAATTAAAAGATCTGATTCAAGCACTTCAATGCATGCTTTTTTTTATACTCATTGTTTTAAATGTAGAATTTAAAAGACGGCTCATTCCAATCTTATAATACATCATGACAAATAGATTCTGCTTCGCGATTCAAATTGTTAAAGTATAGTTCTAAAAATCTTACCTGATATACTTAGACCTGCAAAAAGCAACATTCTAACTAGTTAGCGCCATCTCTTTTTAATCATACATTCGTTTCGTAACAGAATGAATCATTACCTAGTCGTCCACACAGACATTCCAACTAGAATAAAATGATCAACAGCGATGCATCATTCCTCTCACTTTGCTCTCGCGATACTGCTTTGATAGTACACTCCCTCTTCTCCCTTCTTCCTCTAGTATCTCTGAGTTGCCTGCGAATATGGGGATGGTCTGTCTGTACGCCCAAGGCATGGGCATCCCTCTTAGGTTTCGCGTAGATGACGATGGTCTAGCTACAGTTTCCTCTCTTCGCCTGAGTCTCAGATTCCATTTCCGTGAGGATACCATCAGTATAGAGGAGGAGATCCTTGATGACGTTACTGCCGAGGTTACCCACACCCTCGGGCAACCTTCACTGAGAGATGAGAATAATATGTTGCAGTGGAGACTCTTCCCTGGATCCTATAGAGTCTATGGTCTTACTGATTCTCTGATGGCTGCATCCACTGAGATCCTCACCCCCCGTCGCTCTTCTACTTGCACAATTCAGACTCCCTTACCTCGTGATGTCAAGGTCAAAGTCGAGTCTGGTACTGAAACTTCAGACGTAGAGAAACCTCCTCCTCCGTGAACGAATTTTCTGAACGTGGAGGGTCAGCTCTTACATCCGGTTGCACGTCAACATCCGTTGTCAAAGGACGCCCTTGGATGTTGGCCATCACCTCTTCTTCGTCCTCCACCTCAACATATGGTTGAAATGGACAAACATCGTCAGCAAGTGATACAACAATATCTCTAAGGTCTTCCATAACTGCTGTCCCGCACTACGGAAAAGAGCTTCACAAAACACCAACAGAAAAGAGGAAGAGACATTCCATAATCCAATCTTAAATATCCGTGAAGATGATGCTTGGCGCCCTTGAAAATCGGCTTTTCATTCATTTGAAAGTTGTCGTCGTCCTAAAATGAATGGAAAAGGATGAGGGTTGAGCAGAAGTCATTTAGCATTTAAAATTAAAAAAAAACTTCCCTACCCCTAAGGGTGGGTGGGCAGGACATCCCTTTACAGGGCAGCTTTTATCACCTTCCTCACCAAATTTCATTCTCAATCAGCCCATTCTCAATTCAAACCTAATCAAATCTGTACACTCTCTTGTGATTCCAAATTACCAGTATAGACACATAGTGCTTTTCACCAAAGAATTCTCAATCAACACACTACTTACAATATAGTAGTGTATGACAAAACAATCCAAATAATAGAGAAAAGTTTGTCTTAAAACTGACAATACAAGATCAAACACAAAATAGTTTGAGTCTCCAGAAATCTTCTCATCCCTTGAATGTTGATGTAGTAAAGTAAGAAAAATCCAGAGGTAAAGGACCTCACCTGTCCCCATAAACACAACCAAAACCACAGTTAGGATTATGTTTGTAGACAAGGTGTCAACAGCCCTTTACAGCTTGTTATTGCAGTCACAAGAAAAATCAAACCCTACATCAAACAAACAAATCAAAGGGAGAGATGAAAGAGTCTAATTGCAATCATAAATTAGAAGACCTGAGTAGTAGTTCCACTAGACTCAGCCATGTTGCACTTTGCTTCAGCTCCACACCACCATATACCAAAACTTCACAAGCTCTAAAAATCTCTCACACACATGTAGCAAACTAGAATTACTTTCAAAGCAGACAAGTAAACAGATGCATATGGCCAAGAAACTCCCATGGTTTTATACCCTCAAAGAAGTTTCTAGAGATTCACTTGTTTGTTATATGGACAGGAATAGCCTCGCTGGTCCAATCATCTCTGACCCTTAGATGAAGGTTAACCTAGATCAAATGGTCATAAATTAGTGACTTGCTAGAGTAAAGTTCAAGCTTGTAGTAAGCCCCAAGAAAAGTAAGCCCCAAGTAAAGTAAGCCCCAAATAAAGTAAGCTTCAAGTTTGGAGTAACTACCAGTAAGCTGTGTGTAAGGGAGGTGGGTGGGTTTCACTAATTTACACCTTATTCAGCATATCATGCCATAATAAAGTGACTATGTAATTGCTTGCAAAGTTTTACAATTAATGTGCAAATTTATTTTGCAAGCCTCCAGAGCTGAAGAGTGCAACTTCTGTCTGAATCATTGTAATAAAAACCTTATTTAGAAAATAAATTCTAAATTAAATACGGGTATAAGATCTTCCCAATATTTAAAAAAGAAAAAAAGAAAAAAAAGAAAAAATTATAAAAAATGAAATTAGAAAAATAAAAGTAAACAAAAGGAAAAATAAATATTAAGGTTGAAAAAAATATGAAGGCGATTGAGAAAATGAAAGAGAAAATAAAATGAAAGAGAATTAAAGGAAAGGACTCTTTTGACCCCTTTAACAAGATAGATAGAATAATGGAAGTTAATATAAAAAATAAAAGAAATACAAAAGTTGTAAGGCATGTAGACTATGGCGGATGAATTCTAGCAATGTTAAGAAAATGTTAGGAAATTAAATGTTACTTGATTCCTCTTAAGAGGTTCAATACCAATACATTTTAAGTAGTAATTTGCATATAAATTTGAGGAGATAAGGGGAATTAATGTATGCCTGAACTAGTTAGAAGGAGCTGGAGCATAGTAATTGGTGCACGCTAAAAAACTAATCACCAAGAAAAGAGAAAACGAACTACAAATTCAATGAAAATACTGTAATTAGTCCACGGTTATAGGGTCAATAAAATTACTAAAATTAGTAACTTTCCAAAAATATACAGAGAATATTCGAATCTTCTAATTTTATAATTTATTTTTAGTAAAAAATTGCTATTTTAAGGTTCTGTCCCCCATTCTGTGCTCTCCGCTCTCCAAATCTGCGCTCACCGCTCTCCGCTCTGCGCTCTCCGCTCACGTACAAGCTACGTCCACCGCACACCTAGCTTCCCTCGGGTAAGAAACCTGACTGTATATGAATTTTCATGGTGGGAGTCAGAGTACTCTACGATTCATCCTTTAGTTTTAGACATGCTTTGCATTCAGTATGAGAAGTGTACTGTAACTCTCCAGCAATCGCCATTGCTCTGACTGGGGATAAACTCTACATTCGGTTCACATGTGCATGCAGCATTCGTCGGCTACGCCACCGTACAGCCTACGGGAGGCCACCAGAATTCAGGACCTCGAGAGTACCGTAAAGAAGATGGCGTGTGACCTGAGCTCAAGCAAAGAACAGATGAAAGACATAAAGGAACTACTCCTTCGGCTTGTAAATCCGCAGCTTCCTTCGGACATGACCCCGTCTACATCGAGATCATCTGCAGTTCCAGTACATCAAGATCGCACCACAAGTTCGCCGGTTACTTTGACACAGTCACAGCCCCGCTCAAGCAATATTCGGCCTGCCACATTGCACTCCGCTTCTGCATCGGGCATGCCTCTTGATGTTTCGCCAAGTCAGTGTCCGTACCCTCTTCGGAATGCAGACTCTGTCCATAGGGTTGAGGACGATGATTTGGAATCACCTTCATGGATGTCCGGCGATACAGTGCCTGTTACCCCCAACACCCTACTGCAGAACTTCAAAAACAAGATGTCCGTGGGCGCGGCCATCTCAACAGAAGTTTCAGCTTCAATACGGTCTGATGACCACCAACACTCTCCTCACGCTAGTGTGGACAACATGGGCATCTCCGAACGGGACAGTCAGCCAGTGCGGCTCAGAGCCAGTACACCTCTAGCACCCTCGGCACCGCATTCCGAACCAGAGACAGCAACTGACGGTGTTTCAACACGAGCCATGACAACACAAGCCGAGAACGCTCCAGTGGTAAGACCTCCACGCCTCCGTTTTGATTTGGCCATTTACCCTCGCCTTCAGGACACTGCTATAGCGGCAAACAGTCCTTGTTTTATTCTTCATCCAGCACACGGCGATAAGATTGTGGCCGAGGGAAGGTCCGGTGGAAGCTGGAAATCACCAAGTCAAAAGCTTGGATCAGTGTGTGGAGAAGGCGAGCAAATGGTCCAAATTCATAGGATTGTGGTCCCTAACTTGCCATTACTGTTTATCGAAGACCGGCAACCCTTTACCATACTAGAGCATGCCCTGGTGAAGCCAACCGGGAGCAGCATCTACGTGAAATGGATAAGTCGACTGCTTCACAAGAAAAATAAAACGCTGAGTGCTAAGCTCCCACCTCCGTGAAGCAGAAGAGGCTTCCTGTAGGTGCAGATCATCCCTCGGGGAACCATGCATTAGCCTAGTACATACAATTGACCTGGTGGTTGACGTTTTGTAATTCTCTCCAATGAATATATATACTATGCTTGATCCACATCAGTCAAGCTCTTTCAGCAAGCATTTGGTATTCTGGAAACACGCGGTCAGTCTTGCTTGAATTATTTCATTTTTTTGGTTTCCCACAGCGAATGAAAATATACCCAGATTTTCCAAAACGGTCCCAAATATGCTATACCCGGATACCGTAATATTCGCCCTATGTATATTTTCGGGTGGTTTCCGTGCACATCCGGACCTCTTACTCTTACCGGGTATGACCCTGTCATCAACCGACATAAAGAGGGTATCAATAAAAAAAGCGGACATCAACCCACCCAGATAACCGCTGCTGCGAAGCTCAGTCACGGTAGATACCCTCCGCACAACGATCCGGGTACTTCAGGGAGGTGGCCCCGGGCTTCGAGATCTTCCTAGATATCAACCCTTAAACTCACATGGATACCGTAAACTCGAGCAGGTAACTTGGGAATCCATTTCACCGAGCGTAAACGAACAGATCCTGCTTAGTCATACGACGAACCGTACGTTCATCCATTTCGAAGTAACCGCTGATTTTTTCACACACTGTGGGTCCGACATGGGTAACTTCTGCAGAAAACGTGATCCTTGTGGTCTGACGCTGCAAAAGTAGGGACCACTTTCAATGCTTATACAGGCTGGTCCATAATCGCAAGCCCAAGCCCGGCCCCACGTAGTGCCGGATTACACCGAAACACATTTTCTCTACACCATTCCAGATCGACCAGTTTAGCATGTGATTCGGTGTAATATCAGGTGTACTTGACCACGTTTTCTACTAGTGCATAGACTTTGTTTCCTACATGCAACTGTGAGTGTATCCAAATCTACCCACTTTGTTTCCTACAAGCAACTATGAGTTTATCCAACTTGCAAACACAACTAGGTTGGGTCTAAGTCTTGCACTCTATGGTTTTTATGCTCAAACCACATGCACAGATTTAGCACCGTCTACCTTACATGGAACTTCCATAGCTCCGACAGATCTCATCAAAATCTACCACCAAGGACATGTTTTCACTGCTGCCAACTTTGATAGCCTCCCAAAGATTGATTTTTTATTTTTTGGCCATGAAATTCTTGGAACAAAGTCCCCTTTATGTTGATAACATATGATAAAAAGTTCAAGGCCAAAAGACTAATACCAAAAAAGATATCAACAATCTACCAAAATGTGTAGTTGTCTAGAACACTGGAGGAAACCATTTCATTGAAACCAGCGTTTGAGAAATTGTCAATTTACCATAAATTTTTTGGCATGAATGTTTTTATGATAAAGAGCACCTTTGCCTTCTTCATATTCTCCTCTCCTCTCCACTCTCAACAACTCTCCGTTTCTTGTTTTGATCTCTCTACTGTTGCTTGCATTCTTTTTCTCTCATGTTGTTTTCCTCTTGCCATCACGACGTTTACTGCGACATCATTGTATAATGTGGACGTGAGAGTGTGGGATTTTGCATAATTGACAATTGGGTACTCACTTTCTAATTTTGGTAATATGCACGGACAAAGTTGTTAAGGCGGCTACATAAATCTGAGTGGAATGGTATGTTTTATAGGAGCTATAGTCTGATTGAATTAGCAACATACACCACAAGTCGTGGAGTCCAAATCCCTTAAACCGTAAGCACGGTGGCCCATATTTCATATATTTTGCTGATACAACTCCAATTTGGACTGCGCCTCAATTAGTGCCTACTCTTAATATGAAATGACTTATTTTTTAACTATTTTTTTATCATTAGTTCTAGGAAACCGCACTTTGAGTCTAGCTATGGATGGTTCCATGGAGAGTCTACCCTCCACCTTACTCCTAACTACGGCTAATTATTTCATGGTGCCTCAACCTTTTAAGATACGGTTACTAATTTATGGATCGAGACTACTTTTTTTTGGTTAATTTTTTGGCCTTGAAAAATGGCATACATATAATTAACTTAAAAACCATTCTTTGGTAAAACTTTCGTGGTAAAATACCAATATCCGAGCTCTCAGGAGGCTTTCAAAGTTGGCAGTACTGAAATTTTTCTCACTGAAAAAAATAAAAATCGAATTATTTCTATACCCCACTGTACAGTACAGTACTGTATAGCTTGTGGCATAGCTTTGTGGAGTTGAATCAAATAGACTGGTAATTTGTTAGTCGGCGCCGCTGAAGAACAACTGGCCTATACCCACATCTATACCCGATATCGGAAACCATGGTACCCGGCCCCGGGTATCGTCCAGAATCGGAGCCCTAAAGCTTAAACCCTAAACCCTGAACAGAGACCCACAGACACAGAGAGGGAGAATTCTTCACAGATTTTCACATCTGATGCCTTCGGGCACGTTCAAATTCCTGGTTTCTGAATCGTGGCAGCTGCTTTCAAGTCTCAATCTGTTCTTTGACTCAAGTCATGCATGTGGGCTGAACCTCGGAGGAGTTTCTGCGGAACACGTTTGCCTCACTAGTGGAATTCAACAAGTTTTCTCTAGGATTGTGCTCGTTTTGTTTATGGGTTGGGTTAATACTTTGCTCAAAGTGTTGAGAGTGGGTTTGGAGAGGCTGTTGTGAGAGGCTGATTACGGTCGGGGTCTGTGAGAGGGGCTTGGTTTGGAGGGCACCATGGGGAATAAGCGGCAGCGGCTCGCGAAGAAACGACTTGTTGCAGGTGAGTATTGAATTTTCTGTGTTTTTGTTGGTTTTGTTTTTTGGCCTGGTTTGAGTAGTGTCTTTTTGTTTTTGGGGATTGGGGTTTGGTTGAGGTTATGTTGGTCTGGGTTTTTGGATTTGTAGTTTGTAAGTCTGGTGTTTATTCGACACCGAGAGTTGTGTCTATGCGTGGTTAGATATAATTAAGATGAAAACAAAACCGGTTTGGTTTCTGGAGCTGGTTCTGTAAAAATTGTGGAGTTCAATTTAGGGTTTAAGTTATTGTGAGAGGATAGATAATTTGGCTTAGTTCGGAGTCAATTAGAGTTTAATGTGTCTGTGATTGCTGTTCGGTTTATCCAGACGGTACGATACCTGCTGGAAACGTCACTACGGCTGATGGAGGTGCCTCCAACGGCGAGAAGGTAATTAATGATTCGACCAGTAACGGAGGGGAGAAGAAATCAGAGAATGCTAAGGGGCCAAAGAGGGAGAGAGCAAGCGAATCTGGTGATGGTAATGGTGTGGCCAAGAAGAAGAAAGTTGCAAGCGCGAGTAAGCACCCACTGCGTCAAGCTGGAATGAAGCCTGGCGAGGGTTGTTTCCTTTGCAAATCCAAGGATCATATTGCCAAGCATTGTCCAACTAAAAGCGAGAAAGATCGCCATAAGGTGACGAGTTGACCTAAATGATTGGAAGGGCTTCGTGAGAATTTTGTACTCAGTAGTACAAGCTGTCCCCCGACTCATTGTGGTTCAAAAGATTATGATGGTTTTTCACGGGGATGTCAGGCAAGATTTTGTTTCTAAGAAGCTTTATATGGTGGTATGGATGTCTCCAGATGTGTCTTGGCTGCAGAATGTGGGGCCACACATTGAAAAACTGTCCTTCGGAATTTAAAAGCACGGACTCTAAGTTATGCTACAATTGTGGAGAGTCTGGGCACTCACTCGACAAGTGTCCCAAGCCTCTTAAGGATGGTAAGTTCCTTCACAAGGAGGTTAGCAAGGTGTCATTCTGTTAAATTAGCGACTCGATTGTGAGGTTAGATCTGATTGATGGGGATAGTGGAATGTCATGTTATGCTGTGGAGAAAGTTGGGGTCAATATCTATCGTCTGTGTGTAAGGTGTGTGTTTATAGAATCATGAGCCGAGTTATATGGGTCTGATTTTGCAGGTGGTTCAACATTTGCTGAGTGCTTCCTTTGTAAAGAACGTGGCCATCTCAGTAGGAATTGCCCAGACAACAAACATGGAATCTACCCGAAGGTGAGTGCGCTTATTTGAACTTACTCAACCGAAGCTTAGTAGTACCGATATGCATGTTAGCAGGAACAGCTTGATCTTCTTAGAATACTCCTGGTGCACTCTTGGACCTCTAACTATTTACCAAAAAGAAAATATCTGAGTCATCCAGTAATTCGCATACTGGGGTCCATGTCATGTTTTTAGCTCTTCGTTATGGCGTTTAAAGTGCGTTAGCAACACCTGTAATCGAAAATGAATGGGGGAGGTTATGATAGGATCGGGCTCTGAGGTATTAACATACTTTGTTTTATTTGTCTGAACAGGGAGGTTGCTGCAAAATCTGTGAAGCAGTTACGCATCTTGCCAAAGACTGCCCTCAAAAGAACGGTGGCAAGTTCGCAGGAAATGCCCGAGTGAAGCTTAAAATATGTAAGTTCTTTAAACTTCTTTGTGCATACTTCTTGTTCTTGGCCGATACCTATCGAGAATGTGACATAGTTTGTAATAACATGGTTTATTTTAGGGTTGACAGTTTACATCTTGAACACATAACATATTCTGTAGTGTCATGGGAGGGGTATGCGCGGATCCTGTCAAATTTTAGTTTCTGGTGGGACCATCTCTTTAGCACGATGAACAAAGTGTAGTCTTGAAAAGCGGCCCTAACATGTCTGGTGTATTTGTGATGTGGCACGAGCAGCAACTGATTCAACTCAAGTATCGTCAGGTGTGGGAGGTAAACGGACTGTGTTCAAAAGTGGTGACGATTTAGAAGATGATTTCCAGGAAGACGGAAAAGCCGAGCCTGATGCCTCAGAACGTAGTGATGGTGAAGTAGGTGATGAACCTGACGACACAACTAGTTCACTGAAGACTCTAAAATCGAATACCAAGGACACCTCAAGGTCGTTGTCTTCAGGAAAGATTAATGCAGGAAAGTATAACCCAAAAGTTGTAAAATTTTGACCTAGGTGATTGCTGTGATCAGATCGAACATATGCTGCACCTCAAGTAATTTCAGTGTACAATTGTGTTTCAGATCCTGAAGGGTCGATATTTTTTACTTTCACGAGAGTAGGCATGCGCGTTGCACATGACTTGTTGAGTAGAATGAACGCTGTCTAAATTGGACTGGTCTTTAGAAATACTCAACACAGCATATGCTTTAAAAGTATTGGAGTTATAATTAATTGGGTTCTATTTCTTTGAAAACTAGATATCTATCTAATTCTCGTGTCAAACTCAGCTTTTGTGAAAATTGTCTCTTCCTTTCTTTGCCAGTATCACAGTTGTGCAGTTCTTGTTGCTGGTTAGATCAAGGAAAATACGATTACTTGATGATGATCTCTGTGGTTAAGTTTTTGTGCATCTTAGAAACCGTAGCGAAGATGCCATTTAATTGACCGCAGGCCACACAGTTGTATACTACTCCAGAGCAACAGGCTGAATTTGTCAACAGGCAGATAAGGTAAGAGTTTAAGCCGACGTACGGTTTGAGAGGAACATGAGATTTCGTGTCTCTAACACAATGAGAATACTAGTTATCACCGTGCCGGACAGGAAGGAAACAGATTAGGTGACCTGTGAGCTTTGTTAAAGAATTCCTACTGCATTGAATGTTCAAGTCACTATGGACAAAGATGTCTCTCTCCTCGCACCAAATACAGCCATGTCTACATGTACAATCGACACGGATTACAAGAAAGTTGGGAAATAATCCAGTTGTCTGCTTCACACTGCAGAGGGACGAGCATCCATCAATCCTCTCGCACCAACTCAGGTCCCTTGACAATGGATGAGTGAAAATTTATGTTATATCTGAGGAAAGTATTCGTTTTTTATTTTGAAGTAATGTTGATTGCACAGCACATACGATATCTCAGTCTCCGGTTGTTGCACAGTACAGCACAGCTTCACTGACTAAAGTTGAGTAGAGCCCAACAGCAGGCAACTTAAGTAATCTTCTCGTAAGGGCACCTTCCAGGTACAGTTTTGGCCCACTTTTGGAAAGGGCACTTCACAACATTGTGTGGGTCTTGTGGGGTCTGTTTTCCTTCTTTGATCAGCTCGATTTGTGTCATGGGCCCAAACTAGTGGAAAAGGTGTAAAAGGTGTTCACGTACACCAAAAATAAACACCAAGCAGTGCACTATTACAACAAAAAACATATTATTTTAGTGTAACACTGCACGGCTTGGAGTTCATCTTTGGTGTACGTGAACGCATTTTCCACTAGTGCTAGCCCATGAGAAAACTTAGCCAACCTACTGGTATACGTGCCAAATCTACCAGCAAACTAGTACGGTGACAAAAATGTAGTTGTTGTAAAGATAAAAAATTCAGCAATTCAAAAGTATTACAATCATACATACATTTGTAATCAAATATTTCATGCACATTCTTCTTATCAAATAGAAAAACTAAAAAACATATAACCATATTGTTTGAACCACCATAAATTGTAATACGTATATAAATGAGTTTAAACTAAAAAAATTGAAACATCGACACTAAGTGTATTTAATACTAATTATGTAATTATAATGCATATAGACTATCTCCAGAGGAGGCCATTCAAGGTGGCATGTGCTAATAAAGACACTAGAGTCTATTTGGTGGTACCATCTCTAATTAATGTTTGATTTGTGGTAATTATATTTATCAAATTTATTCTTCATTTTTAGAAGCGGAACATCAGATGTTGAATTGACATTTCAAGATATTAATACCACTCTGATTAAATTTAATTGGATTTGCACAATAAACTAAATGCATTGATTATTCATATAATATAGTATAATATCATAATAAAAAAATTAAGAGTAGAAAAGTAGAATAAAATTATCATTTGTGTTCACAATTAAAATTTTGTTTCTGAAAATTACGATTCTAATTTATTAATTGAATATTTGTAACTTTAACTAAAGCTATAAGATGTTGGTAAAAATCTCCAAAAAAATAATAGTAGATGATATTATAATAATAGCAGGGTTAGGTAACTAATAAATAATTTATCCTGGTATGAGAAATTCAATAAAAACGACAAAGAAAATGAAAATCAAATGTAAGTTTCTTTGTACATAAAATCAATTTTTTACGGTCCACAAACAAAAAAAATAAAAAATCCTAATTATTCACAGTGAACCTACGATGTGGCTGCAGTAACTGAGAAGTTATGTAAAAAAAACAATGTTAAGACTCAAATGAAATACAACATTAGAAGCAAGCGCCTGGCTGGACAAACTGAAGGGACATGAACTGATCACATTCCTGATTCAGGTAATGGCATATCCTTCCGTCTAATTTCCAAACCATCAACAAGACACCAGGGAATCGATACTGCAGTAAAATCTCCAGATTCGCAGTGCAATATGCCGTAAAACCGTCCATGATGTACAGGACACTACAGTACTTGGAATGGAGCACATGAGGGAGGAAGGGAGAGAGCTCGGTTGTACCGTATGCCATATGAAAACAAAACTCCAAAATGCAGATCCCAGGAGTAATAAGTATGTGTCCAGGAATATGATATGGTCCATGAACATTCCGTTTCTAGACCTGGCACCCATTTTCGGAGAGCACCAAAATCCCTGCCATTCCAAGTGTCACACGCTCATCGATGCTTGGGCTACTCACCTGCTTATCATGGTCCTTTCTAATGATCCATTGCTCCTCAGAATCTATAAAGCTTGAGCACCAAATTGGGCACCAGATCCTTGCACTTCCAATTTAGTTCCTTGCATTTAAGCTCTGGCTGCGGTGAGGCTCCTCACAATTCTCTCAGCAAGTGCTACTACTACTCTTCAAGCTCTTCCGCACTCCAGCTTTGGTCTGCTGTGCTGCCTTCAGCTGTGATTGTAATTCCTTTTGGTTAGTCAGTCGTTAGCATTTTCATTTGATCTTGGTTGATTCTAATCACCTTGACTTTACGTTTGGTGCCTGTGGGGCTGCGATATGGAGCTTAATGATTTGTGTTGGTTTGTTATCTGTGTTCGATGTTGAAAGAAGGCAGAATCTAGATGGATGTTGGTTTTACGGTGATCTTGGCTAATTTACAGTGTTGACCTGTATGTCGTGTATTTGAGAGTGCGGTTGAGGATTTTGGTTGTGGCTATGTTTGTGTCAGTGAAAAATCTTAGAAGCTCTGTGTTTCTTGCGAGAGTAGGTTTGTGGCGAGCTTTGGGTTTTGATGTTTCGATTATTTTTGCGTAATTATTGTGTGCAGGTTTTATTCTCAGAAGGGAGTTCCTTCGAGAAAGTGAGCGTGAGAAGCTTCGAGTTAAGTCTTCAGCGCTTGCGACGTGGGCTCTGGACAGTGGGAAGGTGTGCTCATTGTCGACTGTGACATCAAAGGTACGGCTTATATGTCATTTCCTGTACATCTGTATTTCACGCCATAGAGCTTTGTGAAGGTGTAAGACAGGATTAATGTGAGTGCCTAAGTTTCCGAAAGTAATCCTTGTTGTTGGCTTGTGGAGGGTGCAGCTCGTGCGTTGTAGTCTCAAGCGCGCACAGGGGAAATATGGTGGGTACTTTCACAAAATTGGCTTGCATCCGTCCGAGCCATCGCTCCAAGCATCAGTACTTTTTGGTGAGTAGCTTCATCTCTCACTTCACATATTCTCTCCGCATTTGGAGTTTTTGCAAGTATATCAGCGGCTATTGTAGAAAAATTCTTTGACTTTCGAGCTATTTATCCCCATCAATCTTTTGCACAAGCGCTGGACGCACTGTGATTCTGGTTCGAAGGCAGAAATCAAGTAAAGCAGATTTGGGCTCCTCTTCGTTCTATTGCAGTATGCCTCACAGGAGGCCATATATGCCTTCATTTTTTAATCATTCGCAGATGATGGCGATTCTGTTTTGAGATAATATGGGATGTAAATTGACCTGTAGGTGGAGAATGTCGGAGGGAAGAGAATCAGCCCTTCCGCTGGATTACATGGAGTGCCGCTTCTGGAGAGCTTTGAAGCTGTGGATCATCCTGCCGAGCCATCAGAAAAGGACCAGCCAGTTCGGTGTCCACCACCAGAGGACAGCATCGTTCAGGTTCATCTCCTCCCTGCATTGCTTCTAGAATGCCTTTTGCCAGGCCCCCTTTTTTATGTAGCCTCTGTCAAGAATATATTTATTTGAAAAAAAATCCATATTGGTTTTACACAAAAATGTTTTCTTATCATATTAAAATCCTAACAGTTCAACTACATTACAACTCAAAGGATAACTTGGGATAAGTATTACAATAAAGAAGGCGACTTTTCCACCGAATATCATCATCTGCGTGATGGAAGCATGCAACTGTAGTCTTCCAACTATTTTCTGCTGCATACGTTTTCCAGGATGGACAGGTATGGAGGGAAAGAGTAGCGAGAAGTCTCCGGCGCCAAATCGAAAGATTCAATACTTGGCAGGAAGGCGATGTTGTCGGTCGGTCAGAGATCATCATGAGCAACTCAGGCAGGCCGGACCATAGCAATCTGCGTGAGAAGAACCTCTTCGTGGCACACAGTGCACCTGAATTTGCAGTCTCACGTCTCCTAGAGGAAACTGCTTGACATCGCCAATGCCTGGAGGTGGTGCAGGACGCACGGCCAGATGCAAAATTTAAGTATTTCCAGGTCTCCCTGCTTTATCTAAGTGGCTATGGTGTAAGAGCAGGGTTATCGTAGCACGCCTGTTAAACCACGAAGAGCGAGATATTTGTAAATACGACGTCGAGTTTCGCCTTTTCAATGATTTATTTAAAAAGAAGGTCTCTCTGGAATGAGTCAATTTCAACATTGTAGTCAAGACAAAGCCGATTACAATCTACAATAGGATATTTATATTTAATTTATACTCTTGTGCACCTTTCGTGAATGGCTATAGCAGTGTTCTTTGTAATGTCAATCTTATGTGAGCATAGACAATATGGTTTGTTTACACGATACCTTGCATCCATGGCCATCAACGGATTAACGGAGTGATGTAAATATCGTCGCGGCCTGCTCAAATATCTTGAAAAGAGGAGGCGTGGCAACGAGCTCATGAATGCAGAGCAAATTAAGTACTTGACGACACTATGGCTAACGCACGTAAGCACAGGACATGAAACCAGCAAAAACCTGCGGGCCATTCAGCCTCTGCTCGGACACTCGTTAATAATATCTGAAGATCATGTAATTACAGTCTCCCAATTCGCATTCTTCTCGTCGATAGATCAAATTGGACAGCAAGACATGAAGTGGAAAAGTTCCATATCGCGGACGTTTCGATTGCCCAGCTTCCACCTTCACGACGGCTGGCAGTTCATTCTGCTGGACACTGGCAGTATTTACAGGCAAGTTGGAGATATAAGCTATGACACCTTCCAGAAAGCATAACGTACTCTTGAGCCTTCATAACGCATCATTTCTGTTGCAGCAGTACTCTTCTCCACCTCCTGATCAGTCCTGTCCTTAGAGGATTTGAGGCTCTTGTAAGGACAAATTAAATCGATCGCAAAACCAGAGTCAGAAGAACAGAAACTCCCGTCTCTGCTGCATCGTCCAGGCCGGGCGTACTGTACCTTCGGGCTAAGGTCGGTTGAAAAAGCATATGCCAGATTTCTCGTAGCTAATGGCAACAGGAGCCAATTCGGAAGTATAGTAATCCCCTTAAATTTACGAACTCAGAAAAACTTCAGTGAAATGTAAGAGTTATTTCATCTCACAGGTGTTTATGATGGGAAAATTCAATAAAGAAATATTATAACCCAATCAATCAATTCAATACATGAATCTGGTACTCACCCCTGACTGCTCAATGGAGTAAGCTGGGCGAGTATTCAAATAGCAAGTTGTCTCTTCGACAAGGCATTATTCTTTTCCCAAAGCGTTGTAAGCCTCGCACCTCAATCACAATGCACGCCGCATAGTACCTCATTTTAATCCACACAAGCACGTCTGCTTACCCGCCCTGCCCACGGCCTCACAGATTGGAAGGAAAAGTCGCAATTAACACAGGCGGGGCAGCAACCAGCATTAGAAGGGCAGCAGTCCGCTTGTTCGTGGCGCACGGGGCGATTGTTCTCTTCGGCGACATCCAAAACCAACTAGGCGCAGAGCTGGCTCTTGAACTAGCTCCAAAAGCCTCCTTCCTCCACTGCGACGTCACTCAGGAGCACGACGTCGCGGCGCTGGTTGATACCGCCATGACTACCTACGGCCACCTCGACATCATGTACTGTACAGCAACGCAGGCATCGCCGGGCCACGAAGCCTCAGCGTCCAGGACCTGGACATGACCTTCATGGATCACTTCGTCTACAACGTGAACATCCGCGGCGCCATACTGGGCACCAAGCACGCCGCCAGAGTCATGATCCCCGCCAAAGCGAGCGTCATCCTCGCCACGGCGAGCAATGCGAGCGTCCTCGGAGCAGCAGAACCTATCCCGCACAACGTCGGCCGTCTCGCGATGGCCGGGCTGATGAAATCCGCGTCATGATCTGCTGAGCTGGGGCCCCATGGAGTTGACGTCCGGATCAGGCATGCATGGACCCCGACAGACATCGCCAACCGCTGATCAGCTATCGTGAGAAGCGATCACTGGTGCCCGGATCAGTCAGCTGGCGTGGAGGAGTCGACGGGGCGAAGCGTGCGCAGATCAATCATCATCCGGCGTAAGCGTAGTCCAGGTCAGGTCAGGTCAGGTCGCGGCGAAGGTGGTGACGACGCCCGCTTCATCAGCTAAGTAGCGGACTTGACCTCAGAGTCTTCGTCTCCATCCAGTAGGCGACTTGGTGCATCCCAGCTCCTGATCAGATCCAGATCAGATTAGATGCATGGGTGAACTCCAGTCTTCGAACGTTGCTGCTGCTAGACCAGTTTTGTTGCATTTCTTTCTTCAGGTTCCATCTGCACATCACAAGCGCCTTTCGGTTTCGGTGAAGCTCATGAATTCTGAATTCCAAGACTGATTACTTCGTTTGGGTCGAGTTATCTGAAAATTTTTGAATTTTTTTCTTTTTGTCTTGAAGCTAGGCAATTGAAGAATAGGAACTCTATCTCAAAATAACATCTTTTCTATTTACAGTTGAACAGGGTTGATTAATCTATTATTCTTGTGCAGATGGAGTTCTATAAAATTATTTTGTTGTGATGATTCTTGGTGGTTTTGGAAGAGTGGGAATGTAAGGAGTAAAAGCTTAATAAGCTTGTGATGTTTTCAGCGTTGAAGGAAAGGGCCTATTTGTTGCTTTGTAGTGGGGATCATGGAAGTAAATGTTGAAAGTGATTAGTAAACACTCCTGTCCAGCTCACATGTGTAGCTGGACAAATATATGACGTAGAAAACTGCCACTTGGATTCAAGAAGCTGTTACTGATTTACAAGAAGTCGTTCACTGTTCAGTATGCAGTGATTAGTCTGTTGGGCTACCATCCCAACTATATATCCACATCTCTTGCATCATTCTTGTATCTCTTGATTTACTTACATGAATATAGAAAGCATCCTTGTGGCAAAACACTGTGTGTATGACTCATTGAGCAGATTTGAGTATGAGAGGAACAGTGCTGATTTCATTTCTTCCAACAGGTTATGGGCCCACGCTTCAGTATAGCAGATTTCAGTAAAATGGCTTCTTATTCATTTCTGAAACATATCTATATCAAATCAGTTCTTCTCTCATTTTCTCAAGTTTTCTTCTCTATTACAGTCCAAGTTTTATGTGCTGTGTAAGTCAGAGATCGTTGTCAAAAGAAGAGTCTAGAAGTCAACTTAGAACTTAGCTGATCAAAAGAAACTAGACATCATGGATGAGGTCATAGTAGACACACACGGCACTGCTAGTGATACAGCTGGAAACAACACTAATCCTGCGTCATCTGGTACTCAAAATATTCCAAAGCCAGAGTTGTCAAACTTTTCTACTCACATCGAGAAGCTTTCAGGTGATAATTTTGGCATTTGGAAGTTTCAAATGGGCGTCATGTTTCGTGCCAGGAAGTTGCTTGGCATTGTAGACGGGACACTCCTGCAGGAGAAAGCCAGCGATTCTAGTGAATGGGAGGACAAGGATGCCGCTTGCCAATCCATGATTTTATCAGCAATGGATCCCAAGTTGATGCGTCGATTACAAACATGCAAGACATCACACCAGATGTGGCGTCGATTATGCACTGTTTATGAGCTGAACGCAGCTGAAAACGTGCAGCTCTTGCAACAGAAGTTCTATGAACTGCGTATGAAGTCTGGTACGGAGATGATGGATCACATCAGTTCAATTGAAGAACTTGCAAATCAGTTGAATGACCTTGGAGAAAGCATCTCTGAACAGGCTGTTATGAGCAAGATAATGTGTTCCCTGCCATCGGGATACAGACACATGGTTTCTGCATGGGACAGTGTTCCTCGTCACATGCAGACGATAGATTCCCTCACTCTTCGACTTCTCACAGAAGAGAGTCGTAATCGTGCGCAGGGAGAAGCAGATGCTGAAGGTGATAAAGCTTTCTTTACGAGTAAAGGCCAAGGTGCTGGAAGCAACCAGAGACCTATGACTGCAGACGAAAGAAAGAAGCGAGCTGAGGAAAAGAAAAACCGAATCAGTGAACTGAAGAAAACCACCCGATGCAACAAGTGCGGACAGAAAGGTCATTGGGAGAGAGACAAGCAGTGTCCTGAGAATAAGAAAAGTCCAAACGAGAAGGACGTGAAAAGTGAAGCAAATGCCGCTCTTAGCGACGATCCAGACAGCATGGCTTTCATGACTTACGATAGAAATTATGGAGGCAGCGATAATGCTTGGTATGTCGACGGAGGAGCCACAGACCATATGACGGACCAAAGAGGATGGTTCAGCTCGTTTTCTGAAGTAGCTGAAGGACGGTGGCCAGTCATGGTGGCTGATAATCGAAAGCTGTGGGTGCGAGGCGTCGGACGAATCAAAGCAAACTGCCTGGTAAATGAGAAATGGGAACTTAGAGTTCTTGATCAAGTATTGTATGTACCAGCTTTGAAAAAGAATTTGTTCTCAGTAGGCAAAGCTGCAGATAAAGGCTTTGTGACAACCTACACACGGACCACTTGCTATCTCACATCACATGAAGGACGAGGTAGCGTTGTCCTCACTGGTGTTCGTGCCGATCGGCTCTATAAACTTCAGCTTGCAGTTGTAATACCAAGCAGTCAGGCAAACGTAGCCTGCAATGATCAGCCATCGAAAGCGCTAGAGGTATCTTCAGGAAAACGCTTGGAGTTGTGGCACCAACGTTTTGGCCACGTAAACGTTGCTGCTATTTTACACATGCACAAACATGCACACGTAAATGGTTTGGAATTAACCACTCTTTCTACTCCTGAGAGTCCCTGTGAGGGATGTGCCTTGGGAAAGAACCATAGAAAACCTTTTTCAAAGGTGAGCAAGACACCTAAAGCTACTGATCCTGGTATATTTTTTCATGCCGATGTCTGTTCTATGAGCACCAAATCGATTGGTGGAGCAAATTATTTTGCATTATTTAAGGACGATTGCAGTGGATATCGTTTCCTCTACTGTATTAAAGAAAAATCTGATGTTCTCAGTTGCTTCAAAGCTCTTGAATTCACTGTACGGAGAGAAGTCGGTACTCAAATTCAGCAGCTGCGAAGTGATCGAGGTGGTGAGTTTTTGAACAACGACTTTAATGCTCATCTCAAAACCCAGGGCATCCACCGTGATCTCACAAGCCCTCACTGTCCTGAGCAGAATGGCACAGTTGAGAGAGAAAACCGCACCATTGTGGAGTGCGCCCGCACCATGCTTCACGCAAAAAATCTGCCGTTACGTTTCTGGGGTGAAGCAGTCAAGACTGCAGTCTATATTCTCAACAGAACTGGATCCCGTAAAAGAGGTTTTAAGACCCCTTATGAATTGTGGACAGGACGACGGCCATCTGTTGATCATTTTCGTGTTTTTGGCAGCTTAGCGTTTGTACATATCCCCAAGGTGCACAGGCGAAAGCTGGATCCAAAGAGCATAAAAGCAATTTTTGTTGGATACAGTGAAGAGTCAAAGGCCTACCGTCTCTGGGACATGAGCAAGCAACGCATCATCATTAGTCGTGATGTGATTTTTGATGAGTTCACTCTTCCACAGCAAGCCACCAGAGAAGCCAATTCAGTTTTATTTTCTCTCGAAACAAGCACATCCACACATGGTAAACCTGCGATCAACTACTCTAGAAGCAGTGACCACTTGGACACCCAACCAGGTCTTGCTGGCCAAGAAGTAAGAATCACCGGCACCAGTGAAGCCACAGATTTTGTACCACCTGCTGACAACTGCCGATCATCAAGATCAGATTCTGAGCACGAACACCAGGTTGACAACACTCCAGAGGGCACCTTTCAACATGCAGCTCATCACTACTCCGAAAATGAACGCCCAAAATCTCCCCGACCAGTACGTGCTCGACATGCACCATCTCGTTACCAGGACTTCTATGTCCCGACCGCGTTTGCAGGTGCTGTTTCTTCAGCAGTCCATGTCCCTGCCGACCCTCAAACATATGACGCAGCCATGCAGAGCCCAGAAGCAAAAGAGTGGCTTGCAGCTATGAATGCTGAATACGACGCATTACAGAAAGCCAAAACTTGGCAGTTGGTTCCCCTCCCTCCAGGACGTAGAGCAATCTCATGCAAATGGGTATATCGCGTGAAAAAAAATTCAAATGGAACCATCGCCAAGTACAAGGCACGTCTTGTAGCGAAAGGTTTCACACAGACCAAGGGTGTTGATTATGATCAAACTTTCAGCCCTGTAGTTAAGTATGAGTCCATCAGGACTATGCTTGCCATTGCAGCCCAACAAGGCATGCATCTTACTCAGTTTGATGTTCAAACTGCTTATTTAAATGGGTTGATTGATTATACAATCTTCATGGTTCAGCCTCCTGGGTTTGAGTTTTCCAACACTGATGGCGTCACTTTAGTGTGCCTTCTTTTGCGTAGCCTTTATGGCTTGAAGCAATCAGGACGTATTTGGAATACGACTTTCCATGAGTTTCTGGTGAAGTTTGAGTTTCAAGCAACAGAGGCCAATCCTTGTGTATACATATCCACAGGAGATCCACCGCTTATGTTGACACTTTTTGTTGACGACGGTTTGGCTGCCAGTACATCCACTGATCGCATGGACCAGATGCTCCACTACCTGCAGGAATATTTTTCCATCACCCGATCCAGTGGAGACTTATACGTGGGTTTACACATTTACCAAGATCTGCAGAGGCGCTTGATTTTTATTCACCAGAACGTATACTTGCAACGTATCATCATGACTTATATTGGCTCTCTTACCTGTACACCCATTTCCACACCGGCTGATCCAAACGTCAAATTGGATTCAACCCCTGATCCAGTCATCAATCCTCCATTTTCCTACTCAGGAGCAGTTGGAAGTCTTATGTTTGCCCAAACATTGAGCCGCCCTGACATCAGTTTTGCTGTGAATACTGTTGCACAGTATTCGTCAAATCCTCAACGACCTCATTATCATGCAGTTCATCGCATTTTTAGGTACTTGGCTGGCACCCTCAACATAGCCATATGTTATGATGGTGGCATGAAGGGCATCTCTTTGGATGCATACGCAGACGCTGACTATGCTGGAGACATCACTGATAGACGTTCCAGAACCGGTACACTACTCCTCATCAACCGTGCACCAGTTGCATGGGCCAGCCGTAAACAAGGTTGCGTAGCAACTTCAACGACAGAAGCTGAATATATCGCAGCCAGTTCAACAACCAAGGACGTGATATGGTTACGTAGACTTTTGGCAAATCTGCGTTTTCCTCAGCTTCAGCCCACTGCACTTCTCTCTGACAACCAAAGTGCAATTCGTCTTGTGCATAATCCTGAATTCCATCGACGCACTAAGCATATAGATGTCATGTACCATTTTATTCGAGACCACCAAAAGCTTGGTGACATCAACGTCTCATACGTCCCTACATCAACACAGCTAGCAGACCTGTTCACCAAGGCTTTGCCCACCGACAGATTCATGCTTCTTCGAGACTCCATCGGCATGCTCCCACTTCAGCCATCTACAGCGGAGAACGTGGATTTTAGTGACAGTCTACCTACATGAGTATGCAGACTGCGGGGGGGTGTTGAAAGTGATTAGTAAACACTCCTGTCCAGCTCACATGTGTAGCTGGACAAATATATGACGTAGAAAACTGCCACTTGGATTCAAGAAGCTGTTACTGATTTACAAGAAGTCGTTCAGTGTTCAGTATGCAGTGATTAGTCTGTTGGGCTACCATCCCAACTATATATCCACATCTCTTGCATCATTCTTGTATCTCTTGATTTACTTACATGAATATAGAAAGCATCCTTGTGGCAAAACACTGTGTGTATGACTCATTGAGCAGATTTGAGTATGAGAGGAACAGTGCTGATTTCATTTCTTCCAACAGTAAATACTGGAGTAGGTGGATATATGATTGGGGATTGGTGATTGTAAAAATATTTTACAAAACTTCTTGTGTTGTTGAAGAATAAATCATATGGAAATATGCTAGTAGAAATGACTCCCTCATTCTTCTTTAATCTTTTGACATTATCAATTGAAACATAATTAGTCATATTCATGAAAAGTGTCCATAGTGTGTTCCCAAAAATCTTGTTCCTTCAGTTGTTGATTATTGTACCAGTAATTATCCACGTAAAAACCAAAGTAAATTACGAGACAATTAAAATTTGGATCCAATCATTGTAAGAAAAACCTAAATCTAATTAAAATTCAATTAAAGTAAAAATAGAAGAAGATTCTACATTAATACATTTATTTCAAATACTAGTAGCATATTCCTCCTTTAAAAATTTGGAATTCTTGTTAAAGTTTCATAAGTCTTGATAAACTTGACCAATTTCATGCTACAAGTAGTACATGCTTAGAAACTTGAACAAAATTCAATGGTCAGAATAGCATGGAAAAACTTCACACAAAGGTCAGAAAAGCTTGGTGGTGGCTAGCAATTCTAATTGAAGCTATATTTTGCCAAGTGTTAATATGAAATTGAAAATAGCAATTTACATTACAAGAAATTAAAGTTTATTCTCTTTACGTATTGTAATTTACATATCCCTAAAAACTACTACAGTCAAGATTCTACCTTGTCAACATTTTACTATGAAGACTCCACCTTGTCAACATTCATTAGGTGTAATTTGGGGTCTCCAAAAGGCCGTGTAAGCCTGCCCTTTCTAGGTGAACCCCCTGCTTTGGGCACCTCTGCCGCTGGCAGCGGATGCCAGAGTTGCTGCCCGCACAAGACTGCGTGGCGCACTCACAACAAAGGTCCTTGGAATATTAGTTGAGACATGAATGATCGGCTTGGGGTTTGGTCCCAAATGGTCAGATTGTGTCAGCCCGGCACTGTAGCTTGTGCCCTCCACACGCCTCGCTCGGAGGTCATTGGTTCGAGCCCCCGTGGCGGTTGCTGGCACCACGGTGGCACCTCACATGCCATGTCAAAAAGTACGCGGGCAGCGCCCGTTTTTTTCTCTCACGTGCCGCTTACACGGCCTTTTGGAGACCCCAAATTACACCTAATGCTACAATGATTATTAGATATAGCATTATGCTATTGTCAACAACTATACACTTTGAATGGTTTTCATCGCCAATATCTTACTAAACTTCATCTATTCTTGTAAAAGTTTCTTACCAAGTCTTTACGCTTTTGTGTTGCTCTTTTAATGAAGTTTTGATGAAGCATCGGTGATTTGGGATGCGACATACTTTAACCCCTAAAGGACAATCATCCATATTTGGGCTTTTTTAGAATTTAGGCATGTATCTCTGACTTAAATTTAAGTCATGATTTTTTGAAACTTTTTGTGAATGAAGGCCGTAACAAGGACTTTGAGGGATATTTCTTTTATTTATTTTTTCAATTAGACTATTAAAAAAAAGTTATGGTACCCAAAGTGAAATTTGGTGTTCGGCGGGCAGTTTGGGCAGCCATGCTAAATATATTTTTTACCTCTGAGAATTTTCCTATAAATACTTCATGTTGTCATATTTGAGATTTTTCAAAAAAAAACTTCTTTCAGTACAATATGTTCACTCCACAAAATATCAAAGTTTTCTCACTGTTTCTGGTAGTGTGCTAAAAAAACTTCTTATTTCTTTCATAAAAGTTACAAAATTAGGTTTTTTAGGTTTTTCTTTTTTAACCTTAAAGGATGGACATCAATCTTTACTTTGATCGTTTGAATTGGGATATTATGACATCATGAAATTTCTAGAAGAGAAATATGATTTAGCATGTTTTTGTATTCAACTTAATAAAAATATTGCTTTCAACATGCTACACTTGTCTTTTGTGTGTAATTTTTTTTATGAAGTAAGCTAACTTAGTCTTCTTTGTCATGCAGCAAAACCCCCAAAATCCGTAATGCAAAAAACCAAAGAAAAAAAAGTTAGAGTGTGTCGACCAAGTTAAAAACTGTGTCAAAAAGTATGTTTTCATTGCAAAAATTGAATTGCTATAATCTTCTATTCTCTACGCTCGATTATGATGAATTTTTTTGAGCTATCTACTCCAATGATCGTTTTGAAGATCTTATGGTTAGAATTTGAAAATAATGTTTTTTTAGTCATTCATGCTTTTTACATTGGAAATGACAATTTTGAAGCGTTTTTTGGTGAAACATAGTCAAGGAACCTTAGGGGTTAAAGATGAGGGATGGCTTTCAAGTTTTGTATTGTGAATTGCACGGGAGTTTGGAAGGGTTTGTTAGAATGGGGCTTGGCGGAGGTTCTTTTTATTTCCCTAGAGAATTGGTTATATTGTTTGTTCTTAGTTGTGACGTTGTATGCAATACCTTTAACCTTATGCTGAAATCATTACTAGCTGGAAATGCCTAATGGTGAAAAAATTGAAAAGGCTAAAAGAGGATGTTATGTTGTTTGTAGCTGATTAATGCATTTACTAGGAATGAATCATGTTTATGACATAGTAATGCTCCCGATGGCCGAGGGTTGCTGTTGTGTCGTCGCAGTCATGTTCCTGGTCTGATTCGGAGCTTCCCTCGCTAGAGGAGTCATATCCGCCCCCCCCCCCCCCCCCCCCCCCCCCCCCCCCCTATTGATCCCCCCCCTCTCTCGCTAATCCTTCGCCCTCTACATTTGATGCCCCGCCCTCCGCACTTGTTCTTGGGCCCTGTCGACGTACTCTGCCGGCTTCTGTGACTACTTCACCGCCCTTTGCAGGTGCTAGGCCGCGGCTTCCCTCCACCCCACTACCTTCTTCAAATCCAGCAGTAGTGCTCATAGAAGTGAGTGCAATGGAGCGATCCAAGGGCCAGATCCCGGATTCCCTAAATCGTGACTTTATGCTTTTTAGTGTTAGTGCACATTTGAGTGCCTTTGAAGTCCATTCGCATAGATCTGATTTTGACACCTTCTTGTTCTTGTTCATGATAGTCCATGCATCTCTAATTTTTCCAAACTGAGTTTTGAAGGGCTTGAAGCATGAGACGTCCAGTGGCTGCAATGCATGGCTTGTGTGAGATGGTAAGGCAACTATGTCTACTCGAGATTCCATAGCAATCCTAACCACCTCTAGTGTCATGTACAGGGTTGTCATGACGTCCGCCAGCGTGCCAAGACGTCTTGTGACTTTGAAAAATAAAATCACCGGGATAGGTTTCATCCTGGGGTGAAATTGGTTTAGAAAGGCAGAGGAGGGGTTGCGGGGGGAAGGGAGCGGGGGGCCGTCGCTACGGAGAAGGAGGCTGCCGGTGGCAACGGGAGGGGGCCGTCGACGCGGACGGGAGGACCGTCGACGGTGACAGTAGGGGGCCCAAAGTGAAAAAAAGAATACATAGTAATCATAAACAAAGATCACAATAATATGTTCACTCACTAGTAGAAATGATGTCGCTTTTTATCCCCTAAATAGCAATAAGGTACCCTCGGCGACAAGGTTCTGACGCTCCTCACGAAGTGCTTTCTCCGCATGCAAAGTCGAGCTCCTTCAGTCAAGAATCACAGTACAGACAAATTGTGGGGCATGGATTATGTTTGCGTCTTTCTGTCATGTCAGTTTACCTTGTGTCGCTCTGGAGCAATGGCAGACCGTCCCTCCCATGACATGGCAGAAATCGAGGCCGTGTTAATTGCGATATGGAATTTACCCTGTCTAAATATAGTCCTTTTTGGGGAGTGTAGGGTCGTTGGATCATGTACGATCTGAACGACCTCATATTTTATACTATTTACTAATTAAGTCATTTGGGATCGGAATCTTTAACCCCCAAATGCCTGAGCCTATGACCACGGAAATAGACTTTGACTTTGGATGCTCTATTATGCTACTATAAATAATGTAAAATATGAATTTTAAACTTTTCTTAGCTAGATACACATGTTATCTACAAGAAATAATTTTATCAAAATTAAATGTTTCGAAATATAATTAATATAAATTTTCAAATCAAAACAAACAAAGAAAATTCATATCAAATATAGGTTATACTAAAAAATTATGAAATATTTACCATAGATGAATATGACAACCAAAAACCTTATATTAGTTACCGTGCTCAAAAATTATGTTTTAAATCAAAAATATGATGAAAAAACCTAAAACCGTGGAAAATCAAGAAGTAGCCACGGTTATACCCCTTTATCTTATACCAGCTATAAATCAGTCAATTTTAGGTATTTTTTAAAATTTTAAATTGGACTGGAAAATAGATTTTCCAAACTACATTTCATTGGTTTACTTCAACTGCAAAAAATATCACCTCGATAGTCAAAATTGTGTTTCAGCTGTCTGTATCAAGGAATTTTTGAATACATACACGGTATTGATGTTTTTGACTTTAAAGAGGCACCAAAATTCATGAAATTATCATTTTGAGAAATTTTTAATGAGGTTAGATAGATCTCTCTCAACTTTACCACGTAAGAAAAAAAATGGATGAAAAATTGTCATTTGGATGACAGTTTTGGAACTTGGAAAAATGAAAACGACCAGTTTTTGGTCGTTTGGGCGTTTAGGGGTTAATGAGGTCCGATTGACAGGCTTTGGACTTGGAAGTTTGCATTGTCGCACCATTGGAGAGGAGAAGTAGTACCAATCAGTTGTTCTTGGTCTGTTGACAATTATCATCAGTAGTAGTTATTCATCCTCTCATGTATTACGTATTATACCTAATCACGTATAATATGTGTACTGGTGATTATTCAAATATACATTACATTGGTTTGATTATACCATACTTTCTGATGTACGTTTGTAAAGTACAAATAAACATCTTCTGTATGAAACAGCGACCTCTTTTCAATTTATGTGTATACCAAAACCAATGTGCTTATGTAGTATTCTCTGCATTTGCAAGTACACATAAAATTCTACCTAATAAACTCTTACATTAGAATCTCTGAAAATCCAGCAGTATATTAGTTTTGAAACAAATAAATGCACTATATTCTATGAATGTAACGAGAGTAGTGGATTGAGACTTACAGCACATCAGATGTGTGATTAAAATATGAATTTGGAAGTTCAAAGGAGATCAGAGCCTAAGCACGATCCTAGGTCGTCCTGAAATCCAACAGTAGATATCACAACACAAATGTAGAAGTAATTGGTTTCATGGAAGTTTGGAACCTACACACATACTACTTTTTGTCAGCTAGTGCACTAATTGGTAGGTAGGAAGTTGCCTAAATGAAATGTAAAGAAACTAGCCTCTAAAATTATAATTGAATTGTAGGATTTATACGATGCAAAAAGGTCATAAATGATAACATGCATGTTTACTCCTGGCCGTACCTAGATTTATTTTCACTTTTTAATGATGAAGGGGAGCACTTTACCTTCACCTTCAATATACGCACTATGTTTTGCAACTTGTTTGCTTGCCTTATCACCCTGTCATACCACGTAAAAAAAAACATAGGGTTGTTGTCCTCCAAGCCCCAACCCAACAATGTTGACCTCCAGAGTAGTACTTGCAACTTGTTATGTAAAAGAGTACCAAAATTGCAAAAATGTAATCATTGTGCACGCATAATCATGCATCACGATAAGGCTTAGAAATCACCGAATACTTACTGCCCATAATGAGTACATTTGAGTCGTGACGATTGATCGACCTCATTGAAGGATAGGAGACCCAATAACATATTCCGTTACACACTATCAGGTAAACGTTGTAAGAGAATGACCTACAATACGACAACCTCACTAATGCACAGAACATTAACTTCTTAGAAATATTCATTCCTCTTAGCGCACAACTATTTCACGACATGTTCATAATGTTGTCACCATTGGCACATGAGAGGTTTAATCAATCACTGTATACGGAGTAGTTGCCAAGCAATACAGAACCTGATTTGACTAAACAGATGAACACAAAAAATTATGTTCGTGAAGGAAAAAACAATGTCAACTGCATATGCTTGTATGTCTTCGGTTGGGCAGTGCATGCATGACGTTGGTTGAAAGATCTTTGTCCAAAATAGAGGTATACAACTCATGTACGAATTGTGCCCGTCTAGAATTAGAAGATATCCGTTTTCTTGACCTACACCTTCTCCTTTCTTTAGGCATTGTATGAAATGTGAGTTCCAACTTTCAAAGAGCCATTTTGTCATCCAGGCGTTAGGTTGCATTCCCATCACAGCCCCTCTCTCGCACCTTTCAATGTAGTCTTCTAGAAAATAATGACCTTTCAAAATGTAGAAATTAGGAATGCATCCTCCATCAGCGATTATGCATGATAGTACAGATAAGCGCTCCCGTTCATTAGGCTCTGTAGAGTGGACAGATCTACTACCTCTCTTAGCCAAAACCGTTGCTCCACCACTTCTCCGTGCTTGAACCCCAGATTCATGTCTGTTCCAAATATGGCTTGGAGGATAGTGATAGGTAGAGTAGAGATATTCTAAATTGCAGTAAAGAGTTTCTGCCGTTGATGGACATAAGGCACAAGCTCTAGCAATCTCTAACCCTTGTGATCTCCTTGTTGCAATCTCAGGCCGTCTACCCCTAAATCTTTTTAGCCACCCTTTGTCTGGCACTCTTGTTGCACTACATGGTGTCTTCCTTGTTTGTGTTGCTAAAGCTACTTTTAAACATAGCTCCCTTGGAGTTAATGGATGCCCTAGATCTTGCATCTTAAAAATGTAGTCCACAATTTTTTTCCTTCATCAGCTTTTAAGGTTGGTTTTTTACCTCTTTGTCTGGTTTTTGTTCTCCCGTAGAGATGATCCCAAAGTGAGGACCTGGGAATGCCGTATGTCTTGGCTGCAGCCTGCCTCCCTCATCTTCACTCTGTGGTTGGTGACTGCGTCCATTTCCCTCTGGAGACTCTCATTGCTCCAGCTCCCTTCCTCGTCTCCCTTCCTTCTCTTGGTTGTTTGTAGACTTTCCCGTAGCTAGTCATTGCTCCACACATGCTCGCTGCCCCATAGCTAATCTTCCTCTGGCTGTAGGTCGCTCTAGTCGCTGTTGTCGCCGATGTTGCTGAGTCCCTCGCACACTTGTGCACACACCACTGGGAAGTCCTCGTCCTGCTTATAGAAGTCGGGACCTTCATGTCCAATGCAGCCATTGTGATCGCCAAGCTCCTCAGTCCGCCTAGCGCCTCGTAACCTAGGGTGCAGATGTTGTTGCCGGCTGCAACCTCGATGTTGGGGACCGGATCGGAGCAGATCATCGAAGTCGAAGTGAGGATCATCTATGGGCATTGCTGAATTTGGAGCCGCACTTGCTGCAGTCGCAGCCTCCGCACGTTCTTGCTCTTCCATGCACGTCCACTTCTGACCCTGTTGATGTTCCGGCAGTGTTGCTTGCTCTCGCAAGTTGCTCGCTCATCAGTCACTCACTCGCATGCAGCCCCGAGCCCCCAACCACCTCCCCCCCCCCCCCCCCCCCCTCCCCCCCTCCCCCCCTCACACACTCATCAATGATCAATTAGCATCAATGAGCTTCAACTATGCATAGACACAAACTGACCCTAGCCATACACACCGCCCCCCCTTCCCATCCTCGAATCAAACTCATGAACAGCTCAATAACCAAGCTGCTGAATCCATTTTCCGCGGGTCTCTCTATCTCTCCCCTACGAGCGTTGCACTTCCTTTATTCGAGGGCAGGGGCAGCCCCGTCGCTCCGGACCCTCCCACCGTCCCGACCCTCCCCGCGCCCGTCCCTGTCGAGCCCCTGTCCACGGTTCTCATCCGCCGTTCTCCCCTTCCCGCCCATTCTGCCACCCCCTCCCTCCGAAGCTCCTCTCCCCGCACTCGCTTTCCCGCACCTGCCCTCTCCCCGCAGCGCCGCTCCGCCCCTCGCCCTCGCACTCTCCTCCTCAACGCCGCTCCGCTCCTCCCCTGCACCTCGCCCCTGCACCACCGCTCCTGCACCTCGCCCTTGTACATGCTTCACCGCTCTTCGCCTCTGCACCTGCTCTTCAGCTCCACCCTGAAGGCTCCCCGCAGCAACTCAAACACCCCATATTCTATACACATAAAATTTTCAAGAGAGTTGTGTTCATTCCACAAATTCAATAAACTGCGACAGAGTTAGATCAAGGCTCTTGTTTACAACCGTAAATTGTTCTCCTTCAACTCAGCTTGACAGAAGTTTAATCATCTTTCAGAATTCCTCCCTTTGAAGATTCATTCACGCAAGACTCTGCTCAGACGATGACCAGGCTCGTCTATCGATTGTTATGTGATTGTCAACTTGTGGACTTGTAATTCGTCTTCTTCGAATTCAACTTGCAGTATGTTGGTAAGGACCAAGTTGCGTCTTCCAGTAGCTGAAGGTGGTCTAGGTTGAATCATCTTTTCGGTGTTGTATGATCATCAGGTTTTCCATCAAAGAGGAAGAGCCTGAATCGATCAAGAGTCTGACGAAGTGGGTTGAGCTATGGTGTAGACCGGCGCTGTGATCTAGATACCACTTGCTACCATTAATGTCAACTTTGCTCTGAGGTGGAGTTCGTGATTCTTGAAGGTAACAGGTTGGTAAGCAGCGGCTTGTTTCTAGAGGAAGAGAGCTTCGACGTTGGTGTTTTGAAAGGTGGTGTGGGAAGCGGCGAGGAGCGGTGGTGCAGGGGCGAGGTGCAGGGGAGGAGCGGAGCGGCGTTGAGGAGGAGAGTGCGAGGGCGAGGGGCGGAGCGGCGCTGCGGGGAGAGGGTAGGTGCGGGAAAGCGAGTGCGGGGAGAGGAGCTTCGGAGGGAGGGGGTGGCAGAATGGGCGGGAAGGGGAGAACGGCGGATGAGAACCGTGGACAGGGGCTCGACAGGGACGGGCGCGGGGAGGGTCGGGACGGTGGGAGGGTCCGGAGCGACGGGGCTGCCCCTGCCCTCGAATAAAGGAAGTGCAACGCTCGTAGGGGAGAGATAGAGAGACCCATTTTCCGCCTCCTTGGCCTTGTTAATAAATTTTAGTCGCCATTGTGAACCATACAAAAAAGGTTGCTAAACCAACTGAATTCAATTCCATATCTACTGTAACTGCCGCCAATAATTGCCCACCGCACCATCAAACTCCACTTAATTAACTATTGTCATATGCACACCTAAAACCATGGACCGCAGACCCAAAACCATTAACCGCACACCTTATAACCATGCATCGCACCTTGCACATTCAGAAATGACACAAAAAAATATTTATTTCCAATTTGCCAACACGATTCCAGATTTCGTGTAAGAGTACAATTCTTCATGGACGGTTTCTCGCACCCCAAGCCCATTTCTAGAGTGCGACTTTTGGTCCCGTGTGGGTTTCGCACCCTCTACCTTAGAATGGGAGTTGAGGGCGGAGAATTACAAATTACAAAATACCTTCTTTTTGAGTTTTTTTCCTTAATATATAAATGCCACGTGGCACCCCATCAAAGGGGTCCACATGGCACCTCCTCAAGGCCCCATTAATTAATTAATACAAAAAGAGCACTATACTGCATATATCTGAACGTCCATTGAACTACCCCATGTGTTTGCACTGAGCTTTCTGCCAGGGTTGTACAATATATTGGGTCATGCTTTCTGAAGTCAGTGACAACTTTGGGACTGCTTGAAAGCTTGAATGGAGCACCAGCTCTTTCTGTGTTGCCATGGATTTTGTGCCGTTGTTAGTGGCAATCCTTGTTGCTTACCAGTTGCTTACCAGTCCCATCAACTTCCAAGACACTCGATGTCTGTAGTACATGCCTTGTACCATGTATGCAGTGCCCAGTTCATTGGGGTTAACCTCTCATATCACATAGTCTGCGTGACAATGACAGAAATTCTCATTTTCTTACAGTTGAATTTCCACCCTTCCCTTTCTCGCCCATTAAACCATTTGGCATCATCCCCATGTGGGGCACTGTTCAGGAAGGTTTTTGAGCCAACCAGCCTATTTCCTCTATTTTCAAAAAGCAACCGATTTTTTAAGAGTATACCGAGTATATCATGTCTTTGAATACTAAATATAATTATTTTTCAATCATTTGATCCGGTGATTTGCCTCCATTCTTGAAAATCTACCAGCTATTTCAAAATCCATCCGGTAGCCTTGTAACTAACCGCCGGCTCTTCCCGGACAGTGATGTGGAGTGTCCTAATTTGGAATGGGATACTAGCCTCAAAGGTGAAGTTTGAGGTGCAGGCATGAATTACTTTGGGGTCGCCTCATTTACAAGTTAAGGTATTTTGTCTGCACATGTGATTGGAGAGAGCTCCAAGAATGGCATAGAGCAAACACAGAATTAGGGTTAGATATGAGCAGAGGCCTTTGCTACTTCATGTAGGTGGACTCCCAGTTTAAGCATACATACCACCACTCTCCACCGCTGTGACTCAAAGCTTCGCCCTATGGCTGCTGATGATGGCAATTGGATTTCATATCACAAGGTCTTTAGCAAGTAGAGTAAATTTTGGTAGATGGAGTTGCACTCTCCCATCAACATATAAAAGAAACATTTCAAGCATTGACTAGACTACACTACATGACAACATGAAAGAGACCCCCAAAGTGGGCACGCTGTATGAGCTTCCTATGCTTGGTCCAAAAGTCTGGCTTCACCTTCAAAGTCACCCTTCAGAACTCCTGTACATGAGGACCTCGTGGATGGTGGTCTATGAATTATCTGAAAATTGCTTTCTGATGCCAGAGGATTTTATTTCTGGTGCTCCTAGTTTACAGTTCCTCGTCTGCAAATTACCAGTAAACTTTAAAGGACATGAGACATGTTCAGATTGAATAGAATTCGGAGACTCGTCCAGGGACTCCTCAATATATGGTACCTCTCTATTTCTGGTACTACTGTATTATTCAGTCTTCAATGAACAATGGGATCTTCTTAGAATGTTTGAATCTAAATGGTAAGACAATGGTAAGACCCAAGACCTACAATTGACCACAAAATCAGCAATTCTCCTGTCTTTACTTCATGCAATCTGGGTCGTCAACCTTTGTTGGTGTATAATAAAACTAGAAGCAACTAAGAAGCATTGCCACCAGTGCTACCAAAGGTCACCCACTACATTCAAGCAATAACCACCATTCCAAAGGGGAGGATTCTGTACCCTTCACACCCCCCTCCCCATGAATGTAATTTGCTACAAATCTTTGTTACTTCTGCCACAAGTGTAGTGATGCTTTAGAGTCTTCAATATTTTTGAGAAGGACTTTTTGTATATTACTTTTATTATATTCATACTAATGGATGAGATGAAGCATATATATATATATATATATATATATATATATATATATATATATATATATATATATATATATATATATATATATCAACAAATGTTAAATTAGCAACATGTTGAAGTCTTAATAATGAAACTCATCCATTCTTGGATACAAAATATTGTTTCACTTATTTTAATAATAGTGTCATCCATTTTAACCTATTTAATCTGAATTTGAACCAAATTTATTTGACACTTAGCTTTTCCATCCAACTCTTTTCTTCAAAATTGGTATCATTTGTAACCTTCTCTCTTTTATTCCTTTAGCATTCTGACCATAAGCCTAAGATCCAGCACCTGGACAAAAAAACATTCACCCCAGGAAACAAGCGTGATTGGTGCAGAAACAGAGTCATTTCGAAGTTACACACATGCATGCATTCAGTTACAGTGCTTTGGAAAACTATTGCAATTTGCCCCAATCATCACCAATTATCCTCCCCAAAGGGTTCCTAAAGTTGGCACTAGTCCTTCCTCAATCCATCGCTCCCTCTGACACCAAAGCCACCAAACCAACATCATCATGCATTCCCCCGGCTCCACATACAACAACAGCCACAATCCTCATTCACACAAACTCACAGCCCCACAGATCACTATTCCTCATTAGAAATCATCTCATAAAAAAGTCTCATAAAAAGAGATAAAGAAAGTAAAAATAAAACTATGCACATAGAAACAATATTATGAAGTCATGAGCCAGGGAGGAAGAGAGAGAGGGAGTGGCGTGAGAGAGCAGGCAGAATGAGAGTGAGCAGTTGTTATGAGAAGCAGCATTTGGTTGCACAACCGCCAGACGTCTCATGACACCTGCATGCCTGGTCATGTCGGACCCACGCCACCGCTGCAGGAAGGAAGGCAGGAATTAGGACGAGTCCCTCCCTCCGAATGAATCATCACCCTCCTCCTCATCATCATCATCATCCCATTGAATGGGCTATGACCTCGTCAATCCACTCACCACCTCAAATCACTCACTCCACCCTCCCCTCGCTGTAAAAAAACAACAACCAAAATCTCATCAAGATTCACATTAATCTTCACTACTGTCCAAACTCAAACTGATGGTTTTGATCAGGAAAAAGCTGGTTTCAAGTGGAACTCCCATGATCAGTAGGGAGTTGATTCAATGAGTAGCTACATGTGTCAATGCAGCGGAGGGAGGGAGGGAGGGCTAGAGGAGAATCATCATGAGATGGTTTATGAGATTGATGGAGAGTCAGAGATGAAGGAGTGATGGTGGTGGAGATGGAGATGGGGAGGAGCCTGGCTATCGGAGGAGGGGGGCTGGGGGTTTAGAGACTGGTGGAGATGACAGAGTGATTGACAAAGCCGGGGCCACCTACATTGAATTTGGCAGCATCTGAGAGTGGCCATCCATATGCATCATCAGAGAGAGGGAGAGCCGGCCCATCAACGTCGTCGTCCTCATTGGTGATGATCGAGGCCTGGAGCTCATCATCACGGCACTTCCTTGTACTCATTCATGTGGTAGCTCATTCTTGGGGGCTGGGCTGGGCTGGGATGGGTGGGATGGAGCTTGCTTGGTTGGTTGAGAGCCATTCTTCGTCTGTGGTTCACCGTGTTTGCCAGACTCAGTGAATTAGAGGGTGATCACTGATCAGCGATTATAGTATTTGGTTTTTGAGTTTCGTTTTGGAAGCCGCTGTGGTGCAGCTTATGTCAGTTATGGGAATGATAATTATATCTCCCAGACGCGGCGGAGTGGGAGCGATTTCTCGCTGACAGTTGCAACGATTTGGTAATGATCCGTTTTCGTGGAAGTTTTTTCCGCAGGATGGCTGGGCAGAATGGTTTCAATGGTGCTGCTGCTGCTGTGATTGATTGTGTGCAGTTGGGTTGAGTTTTTGGAGATTTTTTAGAGTGGTACTGGAAGTTTGGGGAAAGGGTGGTGCGAGGGGTACGAGCGGTTGGCGTACGTGGAAGCTGGAGGGCTTTAATATTTCTCGGGGAAGGGGGGCTGTGAGGATTTGTTGTTTTATTTTTTATTTTTATGTGTTAGTTTCTCTACGTCGATTGAAATCTCAGGTGTGCGTGTACCACCGTTTTAAGTTGCGAATGAATTGTGCGTTGTGGGCGTGGGATATGACCTGGATGTGGATTCACGCTTCCCTTGGAGTAGGTTTCAGGAATTGCGCAACCTAACCCCTTCACACTTCATACCCCTGCCGTCGTAACGGTGGTCACGTACTTACTTGAACAGAGCTATCAAGAGGAGCACTACGAAGTTTGAAGTCGTTGCACGAGCATGGAATGAGCCAGGCGTATCAGAATGAACACCGTTCTCGGAGAATTCCGAGTTTAGAGTGCAGGACTTTCGCAAGCTCAGTGTTGAGTTGAGCGCTGAATTGGGGAGAGCGTGTTGCGGGGTTTGGTGGAAGGAATGAACGCCGCTGCGCATGGATTGGGGGCAGCCGAGACAGAAGGTTTGTGGTGAGAGAGGTTGATTGTTGGTGGCCAAGGGGGGAAGGGTGGTAAGCTGAGAGGTGATCACTCGAAGATGGACACCATCGCCATAGCGCACGTGAACAATGCGCCACCGCACAGCGTCGCGGGCGACTGGGATCGCACATACCGCTCGCTGCCTGACCTATTCTTCGGCCTCGCAATTCTGTGGTCGTTCCTGGTGGTCGTGTGGACAAGCAATACCTGGTCCAAGCGGCGGTGGCAGGTATGTCATCGTCATCACTCACTCCTGCGTCGTTCTTTTCCTTTCAACAAGGGAGTGAAAGCGAACAATTGTCGTCAAATATAATTCTCACAGACATGCCACCTGATTTTTCGAACCAGAGTTTCATCCGAGGATAATTTAGTTATTTTAGTGCATCGGTCAATTTGTTATACAATACCCTTCTTAAGAGAGGAATGAAAGCAAATGAGAAGAAATAAGTCTTCCAAAAAACTGGATATGTAGACATAGAGACAGTTGGAGACAGACACCAGTGTTAACTCATGCCATGGCCTTCTAAGCCTTAGCAGCAGGAAATGAGATTTTTCTGAGTGTGCTTGTGATCTTGGTGTTTGCTCTTGAAAACACCAGATTCTCAGAAAGGCTAGGAGTTAGGTCCGCGTTCTCTACCATTCTGCCTCATCCATGGCGACCATGGTGGTTAGTCACAGGGTGGTGAGTTGATCTATCTAGTTGATCTCCTACTAGCGGCGAAGTAGACTAGCATCTTTCTTGACCTAATGGTTCCAGGTAGTGGGTCTGCACTGCGAGGACAAGTTGCACAAATGTTCTGCCGGGAGTTTTAGGGTAGCACACCGTTTGTTTCTCAACATCATTGAGGGATTCCCCCAGGGATGTATGTTAGTTCTAAGGATCTGAATTATGCACAAGTTAACAATTTCAAGCAACGTATGAGAGAGTCCAAATCCTGCAGCTTCACATCTGCTATGTTGTGGTTCTCTATTAATGTGTTGAGGAATTGGTGATATTGCAGACGAGCAATTTGCAATGGGTGTTGACAGTAATTCCAGCGATGAAATCGCTTGTAATGGGCCTATCTTTCGTCTTCTGGTACGAAGGTCTTCATCCTTTTGCCGTCTCTAATGCCTTCAAGCTTTTTAGCCAGTGACTTTCAGATGCCTGCCAGTATGATTACTGTTAAGCACAACGTTCAGCACAATTTTAAGCACGGCATTCATGGTGCTTGTCAGTTCATGTTTTTGGGGAGTTTATAAGTTTCTCATGTTCTTCGCTATGGCAGGTACTCATGCTTACACTTGAAGACATGTTCGTTCTGGGTAGCATTTGGGGTATTTGTATCACGAATCTTCTTCGAGACAGCATGCTTTGTTACCTTCTTGTTAATATCTTACGGTTATTGCATCATGCATGAGCAGCTATCTTTAACTGAGAGACGCACCGTTGCCGGCCTCACTTCCCTGTTGTATCTCACGCTTACTGGCTACAAGGCTGCTGTCCCTCAATTCGCAGTAAGTCCCTCTTACCTGAAATCAATTATCTTGCAAATTCTAGGTAAGATCCAGAACTCTCAATCGATGAACTGCAGCTAGAACTTTCAAGCTGGTATACAGAAATTTAATCGGTTAAAAGAAAACCTTGTTGATCAAAGTTCAAGCTCCAACAGACGTGAAGATTACTCAATGTTCGTGGGCTTTTGGGCAGGTTCTCATAATATTCATTTATGCGGTTCTTCTCTATGTTATAATGGCACACATTGCGCGTAATTTGTCACTGCTAAGGGAGCAACTGCAGCAAATACAGGCTGAGGGCGTCCACATGATGCAGAATGCTGTTCACACGAAATACACTATGTTTAGGTTAGGGCCTTCCCATGCTGATTTTTTTGTTTCAACAGTGCACGGTCCTTCACACTCGTATAAAGCTGATGACGATTACACAAGTTCCTACTTACTAGCGCTTAGAATCCTCTGTAGTAAAGATGAGGTTGACAATGCAGATTTTATCATAATTTCTGTGTCTTGCAGAAAGTTTCAAGGAGCGATATTGGCAATGGTGGTCCTTGAAATTCTTGTACGTGAGGTGTTTTCGGTTTTAAGATTGAATACTCTGGGCAAGCGAGTGTAATCTCTTCATATGTTCATTACAGATTGTGTTGAGCGAGACTGCGAGTAATGTAAAAAAGCATGCATCTAGAGGAATGCATTGTCATCAATCACAGGATATTTAATGTTTTGAAATCATTTTCAATCTTTTCAGTATGTCATTTCTGCGATTAGCTTGAGTCTGTTTAGGTTATGAAGAACCCTCTTCACTGAACTGCACTTTTGTGTCGACAGATGCACGCTCAAGCAGAAAGCGTGGTAAATGAGTATTGGGTGCGCCTCCTGGTGCGAGAGGTTACAGAAGTTACGATCTTCTTCTTCATCGGGTAGGATTTCTTGAGGCATTTCAAATCTCCTCTATTATTCTAAAGGTTCATTCGCACTTCGTGAAAGGAGTGATGTCTATAAAGTGTTAAGAAGTGAATCTAGTTAAAACATTGTTATAATATCACTTTGAACACCCTTGCTCTCCTGCCAAGTGAGCTTGGCTTGCATTAGTAGCTCTTCTTACGATAACAACCTAGTTGTATTTTAATTTGTGTAAGAACTACATTATTGTTCTAGAGGAAGTAAGCTTTTGTAACATATCACGTGTAATGTCGAAACTGGTGATTGTTTACAGATGGACCTTCAGATCGAGAGAGCAGACTCCATTTTTCAACGTCATGCCAAGATCAAATACTGCTGGACAGCGCACCTTGGCCCCAATATATAGTGTGGTAAGCTCTTCAAGAACCTTGAATCTAACGTGTACACAGTAAAAGCATCTCATCTTGAGATCTCAACACGCACCATCGCATCTTTCATTATCCAATGACATCGTATAGACTCAATTCTCTTTATGTGCTCTTTTTGGGGTCATCTTCATTTGCCGTTCAGCTCGACCTCAGATTTACTACTAAGCAAATACAATATTCATTGATTGAGCATCACTGTCAACTTTCCTCGATTTTTATACCAACACCACACACTGGCACAAAGACGAGAATGCACTCTTGGCCGGTAAGAAGATGAGACATTCACCTAGTGAACTAATTATCTGACTTATATGATGGAACCTCGTTTTAGGAAATGAATGAGAGGCAATTCAGCAAGTTGGATTACAAAGAATGGCACATTGGAGTGGTAAGCAACTTTTTTTCGCTCCACTCTTTAGTATCTTTTGATTGATCAGTATCTCTGGCTTGTCGAATGTCCGTAGCTTCCAGTATCCATCTGCTTTATTATTCAAGTGATGTAACATCACTATCCAAGCCTGAGAATCTGATTCTACTTCCCTCTGCAGCCAACTTCACTTTCAAGAACAGGAGACGGAAATAGGTCAATGCTGGTGATAGTGCAGAATCCAGGTGTGTCCGACTTTGCCTTCACAGAGAAGTTCGGCAATGAACCAATCCAAAATGCCAACGTCTTTAAATTACCAGCGACTTTTCAACAATCCTGGCCGGACCCATCTTCCTCATCAATGACTGAACACGAAGGTCTACAGCTCCGGCTACGAGCTACTGGAGAGCTTTCCACAACAGTGTCCGGGAACCGCAAAGATAGCCATGCGTCCGACTATTGTCACTGGGATTCGAAGTGTCACAAGGACCTTGATGGCAATGCAGGTGGGTACACGGAGGAGGTCGCAGTGGATATGAAGGGCTTGAGAAGTTTCACCTTTCTTCCATTTGAGAATCCATGCTGCGACACACGGCCTTTGCATTCAAGGTCAAACTTAAGTAAGAGCCTGCAAACCAACTCTGTACATTACCAATCAAACAATACCAAATGATCCATATCATCATCACCACCCCAGTTTTGTTGCATAGAACTCATTCACTTCCTGTATAATTCATCATCTGAAAGCCACGATTCAAGCTTAGATCCAGAATATATGATCATTATACTAGGTCCATGTAAACCAAAGAGCCCCAAACTTGTACACATTATTCAGAGCTTAAGGCCATCTTCTTGGTGACCATGAGAATACAGTAGTAGCTGTAGAATGTAAATACCCGATTAGTCCCAGTGCCCTTATACAGGCACTCATCGATTCATGGACGACCCAGTGGCAGTCTAGCTCTTTTTGATAGTGCTACATTAGTGATGAATAAGGTCACTGCCCATTAATCCAACGTGGAAGAGTGATGCAGCTGCAACTCCAGTGAAAGCTGGCTTTAGGACATACTTAAGTTACTTACCTGGCCAACACTGAACAACTGTTGTATCATACCATGGCACACACAAACAAAGTGTGCATTACAATTTGACAAAGCCGTTTGCACATCTGTCTCACATTTTATTCACATTAATTACAATATAGTTTCACTTAACAAGATACATACTGGGTCAAGCAACCAGTGATGTGATCAGATCAGACAACACCTCAGACTGTTACAATTAATTGTAGTCAAGTAACAGTACAATGTTCTATTATAATCTTGAGTAAATTATTCTTGATGGTCTGGTCTGGACTGAATTAATTGAAACCTATTCATTCTGATAAGTTATATGGTATATTGTCTAATCCATGAGCGGAGGTTGGGAGCTCCTAAAGTAAATTCTGTGCCAAATGCATACAAATTGTATAGAATTCTCCATGCTTCTTGTGTTGGATGTATGCCATCAAAAATGACAGACTTGGTTGGGTCTTCGCACACTGTGTAGAGAGGTTGTCCTTCACTATCCTTGGAACCACAAGCAAATGCATCCAAAGGATCTTTCCCATAGCAACATGGCGTTAATGGGTCTACAAAACCTGCAACCAACAAATCCAATATCATTTAATAATCAAAAATATATCAAAGTAACAAAAAAATATCATTTTTTACAATTTTAAGATAAAAATTTAGAAAGATTTTTAAAATGTACCAAAACTTACCAAAATTTGTTCCATTGTGAAATAAAAGATTGAAAGCCTTAGTTTGGTCCAAAATCACAATATTTGCCCCCAAAAGCTCAAATCTAAGTAAGTCCATCCGCTTTTCAAGTAGTGCATTATGATTTGAATTTTCAGTAGTAATAGTTGAGTTGTTGCTGCAAGTAGTAAAATTTGAATCCACGGTAACATACGGTGAACATGGCATATTGGCCAAATTTGCAACCACAATGTTGCGTATGCCAAGGCGATGAAGCCGCACAATGTTAGATGTTATGCCATCCACAACATTTGTAATGAATGTCTTCAATTCTTCTGACTCGGCGGATACCTTTTACCCCACATTGTAAACAAAAGTCAAAAATTTAAAAAGTAATTGGATTTTTATATTGAAGTATGTTTCTATAAATAAGTCCCAAAATTTAGAATTATTTGAAATAAAAATTCCAATGAATGTCACATACCTGGAAGATGCCATGCAAATTTCTTGAACCATAGTCATTAACACCAATGCTGACCAAAGCCACTGAGTTGCTCAAATAGTCTCTTGTCAATACACCTTTTTCTAATAATGCTTCAAGTTGATCCACTTGTAACGCTAGAGGGGTATGTCCATATGCATACATAACACTTCCACCTCCACGTCCAAAGTTTACCCCCAACACGCTTTGAGAATCATTCTTCAATTGTTGATAAGGGATAGGAGAAGGTACACCAAACACTTCCGCTGTCAATCATATTTATGAAATTAAAATTAAAATCAGTTACTTAAGATTTTAGAAAAATTACCTCGAATCTATGACACGTCACACACAAATTAAGAATTTTTAATTCTTATTTTTTGAAAAAGGTAATCAAATATCAATACAAAATTTTGAAAAATTACCTTTATCATTTACAAATCCAATAATCAAAAGAGTTTTTTGTTTACTATTTCTTGCTTCAAAAATTTAAAAAATGTAGGATTACGAAATAAATTATTTACATGTGTGTGTGTATGCTTACCAAAATAATCAGCTTGATTGCGTCCATCCGAGGCTCGACCTGAAGGGTACCCTGGCCATGTCATGCCATATGGTGCAAACTCATTCCCTGCATTGGCTGTATCCACAAACGAATCTCCGAATACATATGCAGCATTTGCTGCCTCTCCTGAACCTACATTATTCATCATAAAAATCAAAAATCAAAGAATAAATAATTAATTAATTTAAAAATCTTGTATTGTACAAGAAAAAAATTCATTAAAAAAATCAAAGTACTAAAATTTCAATTTTAAACTTACCTATAAAGGATAATCCAATAAATACAAAAATCAAAATCACTGTCGTTGGCTTCATGATTCCACTAGAAATATTCAAAGACCTTGTTTTCATCATGTTATGATTATGAAATATATTTTTTTTATAAAATTATTACACAATCCGAAATATAAAAACAAAATAACTACATAGGAACAATACATATATATTGAAGATTTCATGTAAAAGATTATTCAAAAGTAAAACTCAAATTCATCTCTCTAATAGAAGTAAAACTGACTTATATTTAGATTGATCATAATACAAATTTGATGATAAAATTTCTTTTTCTTTTTCTTTTTCTTTTTATATCTAAAAAAGACATATTCAGAAGGTAATGAATTCTTTTACATACATTGTGTATCCACTAAGTGTCAATTCTAAAAAGTACTAATTTAAAAAGGCTTTAGTGTAAAACATAGAAAAAGTCACAAAACATAATTGAAAAGCATAATACTTGTACAGGAAATAGATTGGGTAGTAGCAAGACAAATCCAGTCGCAAAAAAAAACCAGTTTTGCATATCAATCTTTCTTTCTGAAACTGAGACCGGACATAAACGTAACTTATTAAATCAATACTGTGATTGGAACCTCACTCCACAGCATGTTATCCCGGCGCTCCAGTCCTAGTCAGCAGATCAATTTGGTCAATTTGCGTATATATGTTGAGATCAAGTCCACGAGAGAGATCATATATGACTGTTTGATTGAATCAATCGGTGTCTACAGGTTGGAAATATTATTGTCTCGAGAGCTAGCTTAATGTTTTCCGATCTACCATCATATCTGAATATGAATATGAATAGGACCATAATCAATCTGTTGGATCAATACTAGTAACTACTGATACAGGAATGCTTCTAGTGTTGCTGCATGAAATCATAATTTGCTTAGTTGCTCACTGTTTTAGGCTGAACAACTTGCAGGGGCTACATATAATATATGAGTGAGTCTGTGTCAATAATGTGACGTAGTAATATTGTCTGAGAGCACCATTTGAGGGCTCTCCACTTTTTTCGGAGCTACAAATGGTACCCCGGTTGGAAGCTGCAAAGGAAAACCAGTCAAAACTTGTAACCTGGGACTTGGATATTTGGAGGCATAATCTCCAGATCCCTCTCTTCAACAACCCCAATCCCTCCACCCCACTTTTCTTTCAGCACCCTTCGCTTGACCACATCTAGCCTAATCTTTAAAGGGTAAGCGTCGCTGATTACAACTGGAAGCAGCTTGGGCAACTTTGAAAGCATAACAATGTCTTCCTCTCCCAACTCCATCGCAGTCTCCCCAATTTTGAGTTCCTCCAGATTTGTGCACTTGCTCAACTCTGGCAACCGCACCAACGAACTACACCCCTCAAGATCAAGATGCTGCAACGAAGGTAGATCTCCCACACCTTCCAAACCAGTCAAACTCTTGCACCCAGATAATTGCAAGTGATGCAAGTGCTGCAATCCGCTCAAGTTGGGCAAATTCGGCCAAAAACAACATTTCAGTTCACGAAGCTGTCGAAGACTATCAAGACCCCGCACCTCTGAGATCCCATCACAATAATCAATCCTCAGAATCTGCAAACTGGTGAGTTTCTGCACATCGAGCACCTCCTCCAATAAAGAATTACCATAAAGATCCAACTTTTGTAAGCGAACCGAGTGCTCAAATGCCGAAGCATCCCTCAAATCGTGACAACAGTGAATTTTCAGTGAGTGAAGACACTCTGTTCTGAGTCCCGTCAACTCTAGTAACCCTTCAATATTGTCAAGATCAAGAGTCTGCAGTCGAGATGAGCACCGCCCGAAATCGATGCCATCGTGAGCGCGAATGTTCTTAAGCGTCAGATTGCACAAGTTGGTGCAACGAGCAAACACGTCTCTCCCTACAGTAGCCCCAACTCCATCAACTTGCAGAACCTTGAGTGACCCCGGTAACTGTCCCAAATGTGGCCTAATAGCGTTTTGTAACCTACCATATTTAAAGGACCACCGGAAATAAATGAGATTCACCAGGTCTTCGAGCGCCTCAACTCCACCAAGTTTTTCCAGCTCAAACAATTCCAAGCTTCTTAAACAACTTAGACCCTTCAGGTTCAGCACTCCTTCAAAGCCTACTATTCCATGAAGCTTCAATACCACGACGTTTGAGCAGTATCTCCACTGGATTCCCTGGAAGTTCAAAATATCATCATCCTTCTTTCGCATCCAACAAAGCCCCTCTTCCTCAATACCCACTCGAATCAAGTTCTCCCAAACCCCACCAGATGGCATCATCTCCAGCTCACAAGGAATATGTGGATTCGCATAAACAAACCTTCGGCTCTGAAAACTTTCACCCTTCAGCTTCCCTTGCACTTCCAATTTTGCAAACTCACGGTAGAGATCATGCATGCTGAATTTTCCAGAGGTGACGTCCACATCCTCCAACAAGCCCTTGTCCTTCAATCCCTGCAACTGCAGTTCCCAAAATCCAAATACAAAACCGTATAAAATATAACCAGACAAATAATCAACATTCTCCATCACTACTGTCACTTTAGGCAGGAGAGATGGATCATGCACAGTGATCAACATCTATTTCACCTCACAACCACAGATCCACTACCAACAATGAGGAGGGTGATATAAGTGTACCTGAACTCCAATCTCTTCCCACTTTTTCCGGTGAACAAGGCCCAACCACTCCCTAAATGGCGAAATGTCATCGACATCAAACAAAAGGACATGATATCTAGGGCAATATAAAATGATGTCCATGAACAATGCTTGTTCCCCTGGAGTCAACCGATCGTAATTTAGTCGGATCACCCCGTATACTGGATTCTCCTCTGAGGAGTGTAGATCGAAATCTCTAACCCTCGGTAAGCTCTCCAACCACTGCTTCGGATCACTTCCCAAACTGCCCAGATGCATGCCCAACACCTTCACAGCTAACGGGAGATAATGACACCCCTGCTTCTCGCTCTTCCGAAAATAACACCGTGAAACACACTCGTCGATCATGTCGATATCACCCTTGTTGACATATTGTCTCTCGTTCGCTGCATGATACAGAAACAAGCTCCTTGCTTCCACCTTTGACAACTCTGGTACCTCAAAACAATGCGACTTGTCAATGCCAAGATATCCGAGTGTCCTCAAAGTTCGAGCTGTAACCATCACTACACTCCCTTCAGGAAAGGCTGCGTGGTGAAGAAACATTTTGGCATGCTCAATTGACTTGGTATCATCCCACAGATTATCCAGTGCTAAAAATGCCGGTTGCTCCCATGAGACACTTTTACATAAAATGTCCTTGCACTGCAAACATATGAACATGTTATATGATCAATACGCCTGCGAGGATCATACGCATGCTCCTATGACATATATGAACATTGTAGGAAACAGAGAAAGTAGGCCAACAAAAGATAAACTGCCAACCCTGCAATGCTATGAAACAGGAAATTATTTTAATTTAACAGTGTCTTTCAAAACTTCTTCGGAGGGGCTGCACAAAGACAAGATTAATGATCTGTACATATCTAAAAGAAGCTGGTTCCTTGCATGCACGAGATGTGAAGTTCTCACCTGGCCCTCATAGAGATCCTGTAGAACTTTGTCACTTGTCAATGTCAACTTCTTCAACACTTCGTGCAGGTGCAACAACTTCAGAGATGAACTTGGATTTGGTGCCATTTCGACATGACACACCTTGTCCTCAAACTCCAGTGCCAGTTCATTGCACAACACCTTGCACATTGTGGTCTTGCCCAGGCCACCGACTCCGAAATACCCTATCACACGAACTTTATATCTGCCTGATGGTTGAATTGTGCTGATCTGCTCATTGCACACCTGCAGTTCATCATGAAAGGACGGGTAAACACGACATGAGCTTCAAACAGCGTTTCGCAAACATATGTCAAGAAATTCCTATGTACTCAACAGTACGCAAAATAATATATACTGGAGAACCTCAAATTTCGACAAAGAAGTTCATGAGACATTATTTTACTTATTGACATGCTTACCATACAAATATTGCTGCCTCCTTGAACATCTCCATCATATCACTTCACATCTGGTGAAACCAACTTGCATATCGTTCGTACCACATTCTTTTGATAAGAGGCGAGTTTTCTCACATCTTGATGGAACTGCATGCCATTGAATGCCTTCACCTCCTTCAATGCCTCCTTCCACTCAGCAACATCAATTCTCGATGGATCCGCCTCAGCCCACTCAGACCACTTTCTAAACCATCCTTCTTGTCTTGTTTGATCACTAAAGTCACGTACCGACAATCCCATGAACAAGGGTAGAATCTTCAAATTGGGATTTCGTCCTGACTTCTTCGCTTGCATAAATTCAACCAGTTCGATCATCGGCCACTTGGATGTGAAGTACTCCTCCGACACAACCACCACTGCCAAACTGCATTGCTGAGCAGCTTCAGATATGTGCTCCAGAAATTTCTCGCCCTTCGGCAAGCACCTTGGACGAATGTCAAGAAATGGGAACCGATGGTGATCCTCCAAGTCCTTACACAAGCTCTCGACAAAGTACTTTTGTTGACCACTGTGGCTCAAGAACATCTTGTGTTTGGGCTGCGATGTCAAAGGAGGGCCTGCTTCAGTGCTTGATCTGCAACAGAAACGAAGTTTCTAAATGGACATGCAAACAATGTAACCGGAGCTTTAGCACTATTTTCCCACCAAAACCGCTTCTAGAAAAGAGCATGAGGTACAGATCATAGTGGGAGAAGGCTGGTGATTCACTAGAATGCGTAGCTTGCTAGTACGATGCTATGCCTGGTGCTAGAAATATTTGTATTGGTATCTTAGGAGAGGCCTATTTAATGCGTCTCAAATTTCTTGCATGCACAAATGTTACCTTCATCATAGATACATAAAGCTAATTGTGCTTTCTCACCTGTCATTCTCGGCAATCGCTTCCATAGTACACCTCGTTGCCGCTTCATTCTTCGTCCGCTTGCCAAACTGCAAAAACATGGACTAGGAGTTACACATCTAACTCTGTTGCGGGAAACTACAAATGCAGATTTTTGCAAGTTCGGTCACATGTGGCGTTGGACATAGTTCTACTGTAGAGGTTCAGCTTGGCCAAAATTCTAGCACTCACGAAATCAAGTATCTATTCCAGCAGACCATCCTGTGTCATCAAAATTCTTCTCTAGAACGACACAGCTGTATATGTTTGCCTCAAGGACTACTACGAAAATGAGAAGTTGAAAAGTTCAGGTGCCATACATCAAGTTGCAAATCTTTGCCCAGATCCCTTTTCATTTCTGCCGAAGATCCAGGAACGTGCAAGACACATAGATAGTCACTCCCGGCTGAAGTAAGAATCAATTACTGAGAAAGCTCACAACTCCCTTCAGCACGTTTTCGAGCAGTTCGCCATGGCTTGTTATAGCACATGTAATAGCTCAAACTAGAATATATTATGCCATGGCTTCATCTACCGCTCAAACTAGGCAACTCCATCACCAACAATCGAGTTCACATTGGACTTGGGGTGCACCAAGTGCACCACTAAACAACAAACTGGAACCGCTTCTAGCTCAACGTACACAAAAACAACTAAACAAATCACGCGCTCACGAAACCAGAACCCTGCGACCCGAGCACGACCGCACCCATCTAGTGTGAATACCACTCCCCTTCTCCCTCCCAAGAAAAGCACCCATAGTGGGTCCGAGGGAACAGACCCACAACCTCTACAACCTCTACAAGCTCACAGATCCACCAGCACCACCAACACAAGCGTAACACTAGAACTCCCAAACCAACACGCAGAAAGAGCCCCTGCCAAAGAGCTGGTACTACAACGAAGTCTCGGTGCGCACTCAGCATGTCGGCAGCGCCTCATGAAGCCCACTGCGTGACCCGCTTGGGAATTCAAGCGATCTAGTGAGCTGCGTGAGGCGCGCAGGCATGGCCGTCGATCGTGGAGTTGCGTCGGGGTCCCTGCGCCTGGATGCGTCGAGTGCAGATCACAACAATTCCATGACAACATGCACACACTGTGACTCAGAACACTGTAACCCTATGATCCTTTGAAAGCATCACCAAATTATGCCATACTTTCAGGCTCCGTGAGGTATATCCTTATGTTGGCGATGTCAGAGGCGATCCAGATTGTAAGCACAAGACTTGCAAGCACTGAGTGTGGTCAAGTGAGCTGTCCATCGAAGCTTGTGAATTTCCAAATGATCTTGTCATTGCCATGTGAGGGTTTAAGGGATAGCTTTCAGAAGAGATGTCCATGGTGCCAGGTGAACTCCAGGCGATGGAAGGAAAGGGATGAGCATTGAGGAGTGGGAGTGAGATAGGGCAGTGAAGGGAGGTGGACGTGAAGGGAGCTTGACGGTTCGCATTAACTTACAGAGATAACTTCAATGGTGCTACAGTTGCATAATTGCATATAACTATATCGATTCAGAGTAAGACGTCAAGAAGGGTGATATTGTATCTACAGCGAACGAGGTGCAGTACTAAGAAATTAGCAAATCAGTTTCTGAACTTGCCCCCACACACAAACCTGATCGGTATGCCGAATGATCACAGCCATACACTACCCTTGGACTGATCTCCACTGCTTTCCTTCCGCTGGCTGTAGGTGTATAAAACAGAAATCTAAAATGATTCCAGGCAAATGCAAAATCAATCAATGTGAGCAAAACACCTACATTAATATTAGAATCAACGCAATATTCACAAACAGTGTACACACATACAAACATCATCAACCAACACTGCACATGGAGAAGAAACTGATCCGAACAGCATGTGAACAGATTACAAAACAACAACAGACAACATGCACCACAACAACACAACACAACTGAAGCCCATCCAGCCTGAAGCAGATCCCAACACTTAACTCACAAACACAGCATAACCAACCCAAACTGAACTGCAAGCAAAAAATAACTGAAGTGCTATAACAAATTAACTCATATTACATTTGTCTCAGAAAGAAAGAGATGGAACACAAGTAAGTTGAAGTTCAAAACCTGGAAAATCCTTCAAAGAATTCCTAACTTAATCTTATCAAACAGCCGAACATTCCCAAACACACATTAGATGAGTTTGCAACCAGATACCCTTGGTAGGAGCGAGAGGGTACATGGCAGGGCAGCAGTAGCACCCACCCGGGTAGGGGAAGGATGGGAAGGGTATGACCCAGGGTATCACCCAGGTAGGGGAAGGATGGGAAGGGTATGGTGGGCAGCTTAGCTCGTGGGGCGGAGCAAGAGGCAGATTGCATTGTGGTCGCCATTCGCAATTCCTCGCTCGCTCGCTTGCTCGCTCTCTTCGCTGCGAGGGATCATCGTCGTGTTCGTGGGAAGGGATTTTGCGTCGCTCTTTGAGGTTGCTTGCCATCGAGATTTCTCGCACAGTGCAGCGGTGGAGCGTCTCGACGTCCCGGCAACGCCATGGGGATCTTCCTGGATGAGCCCAAGTACCCTGTCATCGAGCGCAACCCCACGGCCGCGTCCACCATCTCCAACTTCAACTTCAGCGACTACGTGCGCATCTCTGCCATGACCGGCGTGTCGCTCCCCGTCGGCTTCCTCGCTGGTCAGCTCCTGCCTAACCCCTCGCAAAACCCTAATTTGCCTTTGGAGTTCTGTTTCTGGGTGGGGTTGTTTTCTTTTGGGAGTGTTTCTGCCATAGGGACTCCTTGTCTGGGGTTGTGGTCATGGATTTGTGGGAATTTATTGCAATGCAGGTGGGAGTGTGAACATTCGGGGGCCATCGATGTACACGGCTGGAATTATAGGGCTCATGGGCGGGTTCATGTACGCGTACCAATGCTCCGCGGGGAGGCTCATGGGCATGTTCCCGAATGAAGAGGAAGTTGCTCGCTACAAACGCTAGGTGTTCTTCACCATGCTCATCATGTTTTCGTTCTGTTGTTGATGATGATGATTTTGGATGACCTAGCTCCCATCTCTTAGAGGCTCTCTTTTTAGATTCGCATAACACCAGTTGTAGGGACATCTTTTGCTGGCTGGCTGGCTGGCTGGCTGGCTCTCTGTCTTTTCGCTACGGCTACTTCATGTCCTTCCTGTGTTGATGGCCACTGGAGACTCCGACTCTGCCTTCTACACACTCCTGCCTGAGTCCTGCTTCAATTGCAGACAATGGTTGAAAGCTGTTCTTGGCTATTGCCATCTTTAATTTTAAAAATTGAAACAGGGTTCCTCATACAACGTTTGATATGTTCTTGCAGTAATGTGCCTAATTTTGCTGTCAGGTCCCTTTCATTTTAGGTTTCTCACATAGGGCAAATTCATTACACTGTCGAGGCCCATTAGCATACGATGCAATCAAACCTTTTCCAATTGGGCGAGAGTCTGGGAGATGAATTAGTGTCTTCCAATCTGCAACATAGAATCATATATGAAATTTCTTATTATCCATCATGTTGAGGATCGTAAGTTTCGCATCGGTTAGGTGTTGCACTTGAGATCCTAGGCTGGATCTCTGGATTTAAATTTCTTCTGAAACAAAATTATCTTACACCTATATTATACATCATTGTAGTACAGTGAAATTGTGGTGGCCTCAAAAACTAATGTGCACAATACAAGGGCATCATCTAATCAGTGTAACTTAGCTGGACTTTGGATTTAATGTAGACAGAACCATGTGCATTGTGAAGTAGCTGTGAGGTGCCTAGCTAGGGCTGTTGGGTAAGTTGTAATTTATAACTTATTATCAGCATCTTCTGTGCATCTTTTGACATAAGAAGACCATCTCCCTCCTCTTCTCTTAGAAGCTCCTCCTCTACATGTATGGTGGCGGCAAGGTAAGGTAAGTAGAGTATAAAGGAATTCTGTTTTCATACTTTGTTTGTTGTGTTTACCATTTCTGATTTAATTTGACATGGTTGAAGCTCAAGTATACTTTGCCAAAAAAATGTCCAGAAATGGTACATTTTGAAAATGTTAGCAAGTAGGGGTTTTTAGCATGTGTAGTGTTCAATTAATTTGACATTTCACTAAAATTGATAATTGATATAGAGCTTTTAGTGTTATACAATATGTATTACTGTTAACATGTATTAGTGATTCTATTTATGCATTTATTATGAAGTATTTTCTTGGACCAATCAATACACCATTGAGTTTTAATGCTATTAACATTGTTTATGTAGAACATAATCAATATTGAATAAGACAGTCAGAGTGTGCAATTCTAACCAATATTGAATAAGACATTCAGAGTGTGCAATTCTAACCATCATTTTAATGCCAGTTTATGAAGTAGATTATAATTTCATTTGTTTTAGTTTTTTTAGAATTCCAGTTTGGTTCTTCAATTTTATTATCTTTCATGTCTTTATCTGGGAATTCATTGAAATACAAGTTATGATAATTAATTTTTATCAAAAATAGTTTTGGGAAAAACTGTGAGTTCTTATTTTGATTTGAATTCTTTATTTTACTTTGGACATGAATTCTATGGTGTACAATGTTATATAATAAATTTCATTTCAAAATTGATCAATGTGAAGGTCAAAACAATTGTCTCTATCAAAGTGATCACAATCGTATGTTAAAAACCACAAACAAATTATAGAAGCTTTCAGAGATATACCATATCATGTATTAATAGAAAGAAGAGAATTCGTCTGCAACAATAGATGGTTTAAAAAGAAATGAAGAATTGATGTCTTTTTAGCTATTAAAATTTAAAGTGATTTTTATATTTTAACTATAGTATTAAAAGAGAAGAAAATGTGAATTAAAATTTGTAACATATATAAAATATATAACATTAATGCTTTGTCATTTTTATTTTTAATTTGACATTATTTACTAAAATCAGATTTCTTTTCAGAACTACTAAAAATTTATATATTTTATTGCACAGAGAGTACTAACATGTTTCATTTTAGAAAAAACCCTCTAACGACTTAAATGAGTTTTTATGTGAAATGACATTAATCAATGTAAAATTATAAAAGAAACTTAGTTTTGTATTTATTTTAATAAAAAAGAGTTATTGTCGAATTATTACCCAGGCATTCTTTAAAAAATTGCTTTAATTACTGATATTTATTTTAGTAACATTTATTTATAGAATCATTATTTATAGAAACATTTTATGTGACATGGATATCATTCTCTCAGTCCTATAAATTTGATTATGAAACATGTTCAAAATCAAAATCAAAATTTCTATTATCTTCGATGCATTTATAGTGTAGTATTTCTTACATGTAAATTATGTTGATTTTCTTCAGAACATAATAATTTTGAGGTTAAAATTTTATTTGTTTAAATGATTTACGATATAAATTTTAAATAGAGTCGAAAATTTTATAATTTCAGAAAATTAAATTTATTTCTAATAAATGAAAAGTTCTTAGAGCCTTTTTGAATTTTTTTTTTTATTTTTTTATCTTTTTTTATTTTTTTATTTTTTTTATTTTTTTTGTATTATTGCATAAGTGGAATTGTCTTTGAGGTAAAACATCAATTTATATTTTATTGAATACATAATTTTATTTTTTAATATTTATATTTTCATATGTATAAAAAAGTTGGTTTGTAAAAACCAAAAGAATCTGAAGTTTTGTTTGAACTTGAAGCATGTTGTTTTTATTTTAAAATTAGAATTCATATTATTTCTTTTATATAATTAAATTTCCAATTTCATAAATTTAAAAGATTCCAATAAACTTGGAATTATATTTTTCTATTTAAAAACTTAATTGTTCCACAACACAGATTGTTAAATGGTAGAATGGAACAATTGTAATTTTTTTTAAATAAACAATCCATTAAGAGTAATTGAATCTACACAAATATGATTATGACCATGTTGTAGATTGAAGCCTGCTTATATAGCTGAAATGTAAATATAAATGGAAAATTCATTAAAAAACAATCAAAGTCTATATTAAAATACATAGTAATATAAATTAATTTTATAGTGGATATTTTATAAAATATGCCTCTTGTTGGCTATAGAATGCTATTTTGATAGAAAAAATTACATAATTGATGCATTATACATAAAAAAATAAAAAAAATAAAAAAATTATTGAATCTTAAATTATAAAGATTCAAAAATTTAATAAGTGTTTGAAAAATTATGAAATTATTTATCTTAAACATTCAAAATCAATTGTAAGATATATTACAATCGTATGTGACTTTTCAGATAAATATTTAAACTACATTTATCATTTTGTGTTTTTTTAATTTATTTTTTAAAAATCTTTACACATATTCAAGTATCAATTTATTTAGTAATATGAACTAACGATGGAAATTAATTATCAAATTTTTTTCTAAGTTGTGGTAAAAGGAATTGGATTTAATTTTCAAAATATGTATTTAATATCTTAATAGTGTTCCACAATTGAATATAAAATTTCATATTTTTAAAGTTTTGAGAGATTAGTAAAAATTTATGTTATATAGATCTTACATTTAGAATGCAAGGCCGGTAAAAAGTCCAACTCCTCTATTTATCCACTTATCTTGAGGTTGATCGGAAGGTAATTCCATAAACATTACAAAGTTGGTAGAATGTCCAGTAGTTGACAATGTACCTACAGTAAAAAGTAAAATTAAAAATTAAAAATATACAAATAAATGTAATAAAAAAATATGAAATAATCTAAAGATTTATTTCAAACATTTATATTTCAATGTTTGATATTATACCGGCTCGAACTAAAGTTTTATACACCGGACAATTGTAAAATCCCCCTTTAGGTGGTTTTCGATATTGTTTGGGATTAAGCCACATGATAGGCAAATCTGTATACAATTCTTTGGGACGAGATTCTGCTAATTCATGAGTAGTGTAATCCCATCGAGCTCCTTCAAGAGACAAACCACGGATATAACATCCATCAACGGGTGCAGCTTTGATTGTATCTATAGTGAGATGATCGACTTGAACAAAATCAAATTGGACTGTATCTATCGGCATTTTATTTTTCCGAGCATAATTTTGTAGTGTGCCTGTAAGAAAAGCCTGTATACAAATAACACATGAATAAGTTATAAAGAATTTATTAATGTAACAAAAATGATATACATACACATATAATATCGTTCAATAATATTTACCTGAGGGAAAAAAAAGCCAGAGATCCAAAAGACTGGGGGTGCTCCTGTATCAATCCAATTATTGATGAAAGCACACCTTTCAAGCAAATCTTTCACCCATGATGCTAAAGGTTTTAATGAAGGATAGGCTTTACCTTGCCACATTTCCGGAACCTAAGAGTTGAAAAGCATATATTTCTTAGGACTAAAACTACAATTTTATTTGAAATATTGGATTCAAAATAATCATAAAATATAAAATACATATAGAAAGAAATCTTTAAAAGTCAAAAAATTGACATTGATGTGAACCTGGTTGTTAAATACACTAATTGTCAACATCTCAAGATCATTGGACATAACCACAAGACCTTTGAGAGCCTTTAATGATTCCCGAAGAGATATCTTCATAATACTTAGAAGGCCATTATATCTTATGCATTCTTGAGTGAGTACGGTGTTCATGCTCTCTTCGTACATGGTAGGATATTCTTGTAGAACATATACAATATCAAACACTGGTGGACAAACGGTTTGAATGTCTAGGCATGTATTTTCAATGATATCTTCTCGTGACATTCCTCCTCCCTTTGTCTGTTCTCGAGGTTGTAGTGATAGGACCGTACCAAAAAGGTCATAAGTCTCATTTTGATCACATGTAATATCCGCATTTTCATGGAGACCGAATATCTCAGGTCGTGGTGCTAAGGGCAACTCCCGAATGTAACCTAAGTATCCATTGACATTTGCTACTCCTTCAGGAACTCTAAAAATACCAGAAGGACTAAAACAAAAACCTTCTGTTTCAACAAGCTGCAAGAAAAGAAAGTTTGATTAAAAAAAGATTCTACTTTTTTAAAATAAAATTTTAGGTTCGTTTAACATCCATACACTTTAAGTAGTGTGATGAAGCAAATCAATTATCAAAAATATGTATTTGTAAGAAAATTGATGCTATTCAATATTCAAGTTTAGTGCTGAATTTTGATGAAGGCACATTGAGTTAAGTTTGAAGAAATTACAGGTGGGATAATAAATGTCATGAGAAGGGTATTCATACACCTTCTATCTTTATCATCTGTTACTCGACCACCATAGTTGATTTCTCCACACAAAAATCTTATTACCTGTTTAATTTAGTTAATACAAAACACACATTAGAATGATTTGAAAAAATTAAAAAACTATTGGTAAAAATTGTTTTATACATAGTTTGATATGTTATACATCAAAAATGATATGATGTTATCAAATTACTCACTTTGTAAGGAATTTCATCATACTCGTTAAGAAACATTTGTACTTGAACTTGACAAACACTCAAGTCACCATCGGTAAAGTCATATCGAATATTCCAACCTAAAGGTCCAAATTTGCGTCGCTCTTGAATGACAGCATGAAATAGACAAGTAGCAAATAGAAGTCGCTTCCAAGCCTCTGGCTTTGCACAATCATTCAAATATTTATCATTAAAACGCAAGTAAGCGCGAACAAGATTAGCCCGAAGACCTTTTGGAGGCTCTAATGTCATTTTGACTCCATTTTGAAGTATCGCTACAGGAAAATCTGGACTAGGCATGCTAGTCAACCAAAGTCGGAAATCTTTATGAACCTATTATAAAATATGATAAACATTTAATTGTTAAACTTCAAAAAAATTAGTTTGTGATTGGTTAAATTGGTCTAATTCTCAATTATTTTAGTAGATGAAGAAACATATAAAATAAAATGTAATTTATACTTATGAAATGGATGTTTTCTTTACTTTCTTTTTCTTACCACCATATATGGTTTACATATTATATTTTTTCTTGCTACTAGTTTGACATCATAGAAGAGCATGAACTTGGTCTTACAAAATTCCATCACGTAATGTAGAAATTAATAATTTTCAAGTATTTTTTTTATTGAAATATGAAAAGAATAACCTTTTCAGCATCAATAGCATCAACTATTTGATCGAGAGCAGGCATCCATGATTGAGAGAGGTGGCAATTTTGCAAGCACACCCACATCCCTCGCTCCATCCCTTGTGTTAATAACTTTTCAGCCTTGGGACCTTGGCCTTGTCCTAATGAGACCTGGTAGATAAATTATGATTTTGATTTTATTTTTATTCAAATATTCTTTCAACAATGCAATTTTGTAATAGTGTTTTTAAATGTTTGAAAAAGAATTCAATTTTGTAATAAATAGCAATAAATTAAAATTTTATATTTTCAAGTTTTTTACTGGCCTTTTCAAACTTCTTTGACATCCGATAATCATCGGAAAGCTTTAAAAGATCAGCCATAGGATCGGCCCCTGATGACAACACAAAAATAAGAGGAGTGACAGGTCCTCCATCTTTATAGCAAGCATTTAAATCAAAAGCTGGAGGCTCTGTAAACCGTTGTCCGATTTCCGTAGAAACAAAATCCTACAATTTAAGGTTACGAATGAATAAAAATATACATAATATCAAAATTTAACTAGATCTAAGATTTGTTTTAAATTATTTCTTCTATTATTGATACTATAAAACAGATGTTGTTAATAATATTAATCTTTTTGAAGATTAATATGGATAATATGACATACTGCAATAGCAAGGAGAGCTTTATCTGCACGAATACAACGTAGGTATAATATCTTTTGAAATTGCGACAATTTGGTATCCCATTCTCCAGCTAAGTGATCACGATGAGGGTCACCAGAATCAAAATATTTACGATAATGTCCAAGATTTTGCGCAAAATGTTCGGCTACACCTTTGAAAGCTGGAAGTCTATTCAGATTTAACAGCTCCATCCATATCTGAATATAAATAATAAAGAAACCAAAGATCTTTTTTAACAAATAAATTTTAATATTACAACATCTTCTATTGTTTTTTATTATCTGATGTCAAATTTAAATGTACAAATAAAACATTGTAGAAACAATTTAAATTATAAAAAGTTTCAATATGGACCTTTTCATTAATCCAACTTGGATCAGGATTAGGATCAGTAAATGCTGTTGATGTTCCACCTTGTAAAAGAAATCGCCATTCTAATCCATCTATCCGACCATATCCCTACAAAACACATTCATTTTTTATTTTAACAAATATTTAAGTAGCCAAAATTTTGAATGTATAAACAAAAAAATATCTATCTCTCTCTATATATGCATATTTTATTTTCAAAAAACATTTTATAACCTGAAGGATCTTGATACAAAGCATTAAGGAAAACATCAATTTGTGTTTTTCAAATAAAGAACGACACACGTTGATATATAATGAATAAGTAAAATGTTCATTGATATTTATTATTCTCGTATCTACGTCGTTTGATGGTATTGCCGTTTCCATCGCTTTTACAAATAGATGTATATACCACGGAAGACTATATTGATACATGGGATCTACTGTAGCCAAATCAGAAATGCAAAAGAAAAGAAGAGATGCTCTTTTGGCTACAGGGCGATAAACCTGCCAATTTTTATAGATAAGAAATTCAATCAATAAATTCATGATTGTAAACACAATATTGAATGTGTAAATAAAATTAATTTATATATTAGTAAGAAATTATTTCTTATTTATAAATGCTCAAGCATGGATGACATATTCTACCTCACGAGTTTGATCTATTGATAGTTCAGTTTTTTCTGCCTCTGCAACTTTGATTTTAATATCATCAGATGTGATTTTGGACTCTGCTAAGGTATTAATCAAAACCTCATCATCCAAAATATTTCCCTAAAAGAAAAAAGAAAAATTGTTTAAGTAAAGAAATCAACTTGTAACTAATTTAAGTTTTTAGAAAACAATTTTGATATAATTAAAACCTTACCTGTGAATTTGCAAGGAGGTACAAAATTTGAGACTCAAGGTGTTTTAATTGAGCACGCATATTTGCATTTGAAAGTGTTAATTGAATCTTCAATTCAGCAAGATCTGGTCTTTCTGTAGCAACAACATTTCCCAATAATTGATCTTCTAATCCTTCCAATGTTACAAAGAAGTTGAGAAGAGTTACTTTTACGCAGACCTGTCAAGTATAAAAGAAAAATTTAGGACAATTTTTTTATGATATCAAAATTAAAGTATAAGATGATCTTTGGAAAGTTGATTAATTTTGATAAAAAATTTGTAAATATACCAAAGAAGTAGTAAAATGATGTTGAAACTAAAAAGGTAAGTTATTTATGGCTCTAGCATAATTTAATAAAATGATAAATATTTTACTGAATAATTTTGATTTTTCTTTAAATAATTTAAAGACTAATTATAACTAATTATAAAAGACTCCTTAAAATTCTTTTGAATAATCATAGTTTAAATTAAATTCTAAAATTCTAAAAAAAATCTTAAAATACAAAAAAAATCAATACCTCCGGAGGATAATGTGGGTTTCTCAATTTGGTAGTCAAATAGAATCTGAAGTTTTTGTGATAAGGAATGATGTTATCTCCAATTTTGATCACTTCTTGTCCACCTTGTTTAAATGTTTGTTGTAATAACAAAGGTTCTAATGCAGGGTCCAAAACTTCTAAAATATTCTCAAGTAAGATAATCCTACCAAATCGCACTCCATTCTCTAGGGTTCGCAAGTAGTCCTTTTCAGACAACTTGATAACATCGCAACCAACATCTTTGAACATATTTTTTATCCATTTATTGGCTTGTCCCTGCAATTTTATCAAGTATATAAGAACATGACCTTTTCATATGTTTTTTTCAAAAAACCTTTAAATTTGAAGTGCAATTACTAAGATATTATGGAATAGTATTGATTGTTTGATCTATATTAAATCTTCATCAAAAAAATATTATTTAAAAAGAATCTATTTGATGATTGATTATCACTATAAAATTGGATGATTTTAGAATCACAATTAGTCTTGTAATATTGGATAATATAAAAATGTATGAACTCTAATAGCCCCAACGATAAACCTCGCCCTCATCTTAATGACGAGGCCCCCCCAACTAGGGCTTCCATTGGAGGGGGCAAAAAGCCCCCTATATTTTGCTTGTTAATGAAAAATGAAAAACATATATATATATATATATATATATATATATATATATATATATATATATATATATATATATATATATATATATATATATATATATATATATATATATATATATATATATATATAAACTACCTAAAATTAATTCAGTTGATCCTCCTAAACTAATTCAGGTCCCGGATTCCATTAAAAATATAAAAATTACTAAAACATGGCCACATGCCCCCTAAACATAGATCAAGGAGGGGTAGAGAAAGAAGAGGGGGAGGGCCCGCCTTGTCATTAAGACAAGGGCGAGGTTTATTGCGCGGGCTCTAATAGTATTTTATTGTGTTCAAAGAAGAAACATCTTTGTCTACACATTCGGATTAAAAAGGACCTGAGGATCAATCATAAGGGCCCATCGTCGTGCTTTTGAAACAATAATGCCATTGTCTTCACTAAGTGAATCACTAGGCAATCCAGCAATATTCCAAGCGCGCATTTGAACAGGATCTTTTAGGCATGATTGAAGAGTTGTATGTGGCGTGTGAGGTACCTGCTCATTTGTACATATATTATTATCATTATCATTATCACCATCATTATTATTATCATCATAAAGGATTAATACTAGTATTTGAAAAGTTTAAAAATGAAAAACTTAAAATAGTACCTCTAGATCTACTAATTTGTCCAACCATTCAGCGTTGAGAGAAGCTCTATAAGGAGGAGTAAATGGTCCCGTATATGCAATGTGCCCTCCGGCTATTGCAACATCTCCAATCACGAGTCCTAATTGTACCCCAATAGATGCAATATTTGCAATCCATCGAGTTCTCTCTCCTCCAAGACCACCAATCAGTTTTCCTGCTCGATCAAGTTTTTGTTCACAATCCCAAGCTTGCCGAGCGAGTGCCTCCTTTTTTCCAACTGCAATGGCTAATTCTTCTTCTAGCCGTGCTAATTTTGCTTCTACCTACATGAATGAATTCCTCTCGTGATTAAGTAATGAATTAAAGATTAAGTAAGAAGTGATGTATAGTTTTTAAATTTTATTCAAGTTAATTCTTATACTATATAAACACTATTTATCATCAATTTAGATTTTAATATTACCTCAGCCAATTTTGCACGAGCACCATTTAATTCAATCATGACTTCAGCTAGTTGGGCATTTGCTTCGGCTAACTGTGCTCGTTTTGGAGCAACAACCTTGCAAACTAAATAATATGAATGCATAGCTCGACACCACATACAAATAGAAGTACAAGCCTTTGATACCCTTGCCACCTAATGTCATTACAATGTCAGATTTCAAGTTACAAATAAAAAATAAACCAGAAATTTTCACAAGCATGTCTGAACTATCTCAATCAAATAAATTAAAAAATCAAAGTGTTGTAGTATAATTAAAATAAACAATTAGTATTAAAGTTCACTTTTTTCTAATAAAATATGTTTCTTATCAAATTATAAAAGATATTTTATTGAATTTGATACCATACAATTTTCTTAAAATCCCGCACAATGTTCAAAGGACAATCTGAATCATTAACCCTCACTACCCTTACATTTATTTTTTAAATGATTATTGAAATAAATTAATTGGATTTCATTCATTAAGCCACTTATGTAATTCATAAAATATATAAAAATTATTTTGGTAAAACAGATTCATGTATGTGCAAACTTAGCAGGAAACAGATGATTTGTAAATTATCAATGTTACATTTCATGTTACATGACACATCATAAAATTTAAGATCTCAACCCAATACTTGCAAAGTTTAAGTCGAAAAATTAAGGAAACAAATTTATCTGGAGTAACTTTGTTTAAATTGTAACATTTCACTTCTTTTGTAGAAACTTAATATTACATACATAATTAAAACTAGAAAAGGATTTTATTTTTAAAGTTTGAACTTTGTTATGAAAATCAATGATAGAAATCATAAATCTAGTCATCCGGATATGCTCTAAAATTCATACTCAACAACTTTTATTCATACACAAGGATCAAATCATCCATCATACTCGCCCTTGGCAGATGTAATTCGGTATCGCAGTAATACAAGTGATTACATGTCTTAAAAAATAAAATAAAATCATCCATCATAGTTAAAATTTACTATGAATCTATGTTGTTTGAAGGAAAGTTTGATCTCAAGGAAGTTTAATTGTACACCTCAGCAAAGTGAATTTTAATCACATGTATGAAATGCATATAATAGAGTTTACATTTCATCTTTCAAATGTTCTTTTTAATGTCATGACAAATTATTACTTAAATGGCACTATGCATCAGGTGCCATAGAAGGTTGTGTTGTTTGATAATCCTACGATAGCACAAGTGATACTACTGAAGCAATTTACAACTAAAATGCCCCAATGCATCACTTTTCTACATTTTAAAGATATGTTTTAGTCACATACATTGAAAAAAAATTCAACTAGATCTTCTTCAAATTTAATTGAAATGTTTATTTCATTCATAAAGACGAGAATAACCAATCTAAGGAATCTTGATATAATTAGTGAATTATATTGACAAACTCTTACTAACCATAGCTGGAGTGAAAGCTTCCATGGCAATAAAAGGCTCAATTTTTTCTATTACAGAATCAGGTATGTTATCTTTATCAAAGTTAAGTAATGAGTCCAAAAACACAGTTGGATCAGCCAATATTCTTCCTGATTGTTCCCAATAATCAGCAATTTTTTTGCCCATCTGAAGATTAATGCAAATCAATCGTTCATATTTTTAGTAAGACATTTGTTTACTAGATTCTTATACCTAAAATTCATATACATTACATTTTCTTCTAATTTAGTTGAATACGATGATATGAATTTTGGACCCACCTTACCGTACCTTATTGGGATCATTGATCATTTTGGGGGGTAATCCAAACATGATACATGTGGCTTCCATGACCATTTTGACGCCTTGAGGGGGGTTTTTGAGGGCCTTGACTTCGACAATATCATTACGGGTGAGAAGTTTGAGTGATTTTAAAGCAGCATCTAAGGCGGGAAGGGCAACATCAAGCTCTGCTTGAGCACTGTCTGCGATGGCTTTGGCCCCAGCAGCCATCTTATTAGCGGCAGCTTCTTGCTTTCCGACCGACTCTTTTGTTCGCGCAGCATCGGCTTGATCAATAGAAATGGCTTCCATCATGTCATCCGCTTCCTTTGCGGTTTTTATCAAAATGGGTTGGAGGCTAACAAGTTCGTCTTGCATCACTGACACTTCATCGGCTGTAGTTAATAATTTATCCAACCCTACTGTTAACCTTCCTTTCAACCCTTCAAAATCAACTCTCTTTTCTGTTAAAAGCTTAATAAAACACATTAAAAGCTCCAAGTAACTTGTGGGTGTTACATAGTTAAATCGTCTCAATTCTTCATAAAATTCTTTTGACTTCCTTTCCACTGATTGGTGGATATATACGCATACAGTTACTATGTTTTCCACCTATATTTTTTGTTATATTATGCTTAAAATCATGTATCGTTTGTGAATACACAAGTTATTCTAGACATAATATACATGTCAAAAAATATTACATGTAATAATGAACCATCTTAAATGAATAAAATAAATTTCAAAGACTGTGTTATATCACTAGATCTACCAATGGAATGGTGTTTATCACTGGATTGTTCTGTATTAAAAATATATATTATTGGATTCTTCTTATTTGTAAATTTCTTTTACCTCTTTGTCTGTTAACATTCCACTTGCAACTAGAAAATTTCGTGCAACAGAACGTAAAGCTTCTTGTGGCCATTCACTAAACCAATCAATTGTACAACAATTTACAAGAGATGGAAACATACGCAATCTTGTACGAAAAGCATCTCCAATAGGACTCATGGCTATACATACATGTAAGTTAGCACGGACTCGATTTAAGAACTCAGTTGCCATAGCTATTTTTGTAACTTGGGCTCCTTTACCCAAGAGAACCGGTCTCATGGCATTTGCTATTACATCTTGATCTTCATTTTTCCATAAATTAGGCACCTACAATATGTATTTTTTTAAATCATTAAATATAAATGATTAAAGATTTGATGACAATTTATGATTTAAAACTCTAAATTTAAAAATTTAAATAAAATTTTGAATATATAATGTGATAATTTGTATTGGACTTGAATTTGCTGATCACCAATTTAATAGGAAAGATTACACATCTTTTGTTCATTTTTTATTTTATTTATCAAAAAATCGAATCTTAGACTTCAAAAATTAAACAAAAGATACCTTTTTTTAGAGATATCAATTCATGAATTATTTATCCATATGAAATTTGATAAGTTTTTATATTAGACGTGAATATGCACATAATGAAAACTTGAACATGCACATACTTTATAACGCACAAGTAATAATCATACAATTTAAGAATGCATGGTAATGAAAATAGATAAATAGTGGAACAAAATGTGAATATTTTTTTTGCACTTAAATTAACTCTTTGGAATTATATCTTTTTATGCTTCATGAAAGGAAGATGTTAAAATTATATAATGTTTATGTTCCATACCTCTCCTGAATTCAAAATATTGTTGATATCTTCTAAAAATGATTCCATAATAATTTGTGTGTCAGAAAACAAAAATACGGTGGGTTTATCCATAAGACCTGCTTTAAATAATACCTTCTTCAAATCTTCTTTCCATTCATTGTTACCATAACCTTTGGCAATCTCAACCTACATGAGTTTGAATATAATAACAACGAATTAAGATTTTATTCTCTAAAACAAATTTTCATGGTGTTGATATTCTAATGGTATCAAAATCACAATGTGATACTGTTCATTAATTGAAATTCATCAAAAATGAAAGCCATTCATTAATTGAAATTCATCAAAAATGAAAGCCATTCATTCCTTGAATGTTATCAATAGATGGTAGAAAAAAATAAAAAATAAAAATGGAAAGAACCTGAAAAATATCAAACTCTTCTACAAATGTAGCCAATCTAGTCAAACTTTGTCGTCCACTACCTCCAACTCCCAATAAAAGAGCATTTCCGAGCGGAAGACGTATTACGCGACAGATTCGTGATGTATGCTCAATAGCATCTAAAAACAAGACCAAATTCATAGGTGCATTGCTGATTGCATTATATTCTTCTAAGTAGAACTCAGACACTTTCTGAAGGTTCGGAATACTCAACACCTATAATTTAGTATAAATCAATGAATTTAGTTACAAACATACATGTCAAGTGTCATTTACAAGCATACAAATGAAGGTATTCTTTTGCATCACTACAAGGGACTCATTTAACAACTCCAAAAATATATTGACTAATCAAGATTAGTTATATATCATTAAGCATATTAATAGAAAACATTAAAACAAACTTGTTCATAAGCTCGTGGATCTGCTCCAGGAGTTAAAAAATCACAAAACATCAATCGCTCAGATTTTGTAAACATGAAATCCCAGGACAATCCAAATCTTATTTCAAGTTGTTTTGTAACATTGTTTTTGAACCACAATCGGTCATCGTTGTTGATTAGTCGATCCTATTCAATGAAATTTTAGTTTGAACTTATTCATAAAATTATATATTTAGATACTAATATTTCTATCTTTATTTAGACATTGATATTTATTCATCTTTATTTATATTTATTTAGATATCAGTATTTATGAATATATATATATATATATATATATATACATATATATATAGAGCATGCAATATAATTACAAATATTGATTGGACTAAGTTATAATTGACAGAGAAGATTAATTCACTTGAAAGACCCGCATAGCTTCATGGACCCAAAGACATATAATTATTCCTTTTTTAGCACAGTTTGTAGGATCTGCCCTTAACACTCCTTGTACAACTTTCCCGAGGTCTCGAAGATTGAATGTATAGTGTGATTTTGCAGGAGTTGGAAGAAGATCTTGCCGAATGGTATTATAAATTTCAATAGTTCCATTCACAATTCCATCACTACAACTTTGAATCTCAGCATTGAAAACTGCTGTTAAAGTAGCATTTAGAATGGTAGAAAATATTATAAACAAACTATCATCAGGCATTTCCGTAAAAGACAAAAAATTAAAGTGTCGTAAAAATCGCATAGTAACAGGATTACGTCCTCCACCTGGAGGTCCCATACATCCAATGAATTGAATATCAACCAATGTTCGGAATGCACATGGTGGAATGCGATCATACCACCCATCGTGATCCATCCATTGGCGTAGGATTTCAATCGGTGGTTGAGCAAAATATTTCTCTCTCTGAGGCATATTTACATCATCTACAAAGATGACATATTTTTTCAATGATGGAGGACCAAATATCCCTTTTCGTCGTTTTTCTGTTTTTGAATCAATTAAGTCCTATATTGAAATGTAAGAGAATCAAATTTTATTTTTAAAAAAATATTTAAATTTCTATTACTGTAGTAATAGATAGTAATTTTTTAATCAAAAAATGAATATTTTTTAAAATCATACTTACAACTATTGGACTTTTTCAGCTTCAAATTAAAAAATTATGTATCATTTTAGAGAAAATACCTTATAGAGTTTAAAGTAAATTTAATAAAATAGTACTTACTTGTGTTTGATTTGCACCTGTTCTTGCGGAGAAATTTATGAACATTGGTACAAATTGTTGATCAAGGAATTTAAGCAACTTATCACGGACAACAAGAGTTTTGCCTGTGCCAGTCTCACCTACACACAAGATGTGTTTGTAAATCATGATTAAATGGTGTATCACATATTTGTACCCAATTGAATCTGCTGTTGGAACAATCAATTCCGCAAATGGTTGATTTGGATCACAGTGGTACGTTGGAATTGTTTCAAACCATAGTTCCCACTGACAATAATTTGGGTCGAATCGACATCCAAAAAGAGTACAGTCACTGGGAGGAGGAGACTTCAACTCCACCTTTGATATTAAATTCTTCATATAATCGTCAAATTTGTTTCGGCCATCATTATCACACGTTGCACCAACACTCCACACCACCGAAAATATAAAAAGAGGTTCAATGACCTACAATATAACATTTCAATATAACATAATATTACATTACATTGATAGTCTATTTAAGCAAAGCAGGTTTCAAAATTGAGATCGTGTTATTTGTAATCATGATGATGAGATTGTTAAGCCAGTCTTAAGTTGTATTCATAAATTTCTGAGATGGCTAAAGCACAAAGAGACCGTTCTTGTTTCCATTCTAGATAACATATGTGCTATTATTATTATTATTATTATTATTATTATTATTATTATTATTATTATCATCATCATCATCATCATTGTTTTTTTTTTAATTTTTTTAAATTTTAACTTAAAAGAAAAAATTATGGCTAAAGCACAAAGATACTGTTCTTGTTTCCATACTAGATAACATATGTGCTTTTATTATTATTATTATTATTATCATTGTTTAATTTCAATTTTTTAATTTTAATTTAATGAACATAATGAAAATCTGAATATAATGAACAACATTAGAACAAAATTATGAATATAATGAACAACATTAGAACTGCAATATGTTAATTATGATGTTAATTATCTGTAGATTTTTAGAATTGAATGTAGTTTTGGAAAACCTGTTTAGCACGCATTTTGTCTTCATTGCTGATATCACTGCCATCAGATTTTACAAAACTAATGGTCAATGAATCCATGATATTGAAACATGCTAAAACCATATTATCTTCGGTTGTAGATACTGTTTGTTTCAAGTGCCTTTTTACATGCCGAATGCATGGTTCACATACAGACCAAAATAGGTCTCGAATGATCTTTTCTCCAACTTGAGTCAAGTCTTTGCTAAGTTTTTGAATATAAGAGTCTATAAGTGGTTCAAATCCTCGTGCGTGGGGTTCCATATAAATCATGCCACATCTACTTACGGTAGCGGGTGATGCAACTGCCAAATCTTCTACTTCGAACATCATAGTCATGGTATTTGACATTTGGATAATTTCTCCACTTACCAAGCAAAGTTTTTTATTATCATCTAATACAGTGTTCTGTATTATACAATTTTTAACAATTAGATCATTTTATGATTTAGAATAAAATCAAAATTTTACAATGGTATTGGATTTTTTCTTTGAAAAAAAAATTACACAACACTATTTTATTATAGTTTAAACATATCATTTTTTAATGATTTTTTCTAGAATGTGTACATCAATTTTTTTTTCTCTATATGTTTTTTTAATTTATTATGTGTTTAAAAGAAAATCTTGTTTCTAAATTTTATTTTTTATTTTTTTAAAATCTAAATTTATCCTATATATTGATGAAAATAATCCTAATTAATCCCAAATATTATTTTAGTATCTTCGGAATTTGTAGAAATTACATTGTTAATGATTGCACATTAAAACAACCTTGAAAACTTTTAAAATTTTTGTTTTGCATTCTCATTAGGCATCGGAGTGAAAGAGCCTAGACAATACATACATGGTACTAGAAAAGTAGATCAATTCCTTGTTTAATTTTTCTCATAGCTTTTGTTTGAAGATTATATATTATAATTATTTTTCTGTAAGTCAAAGCTAAATTTCATTAAATTCTACATATTTCTATTTGAAGAGAGTTTTCAAAAAAAAATATATATTTAAAAAAATAAAATTCATGCAAATGGGATTGAAATGGATGACTTTTGGGGAGATGATATTCTCTAAGTTTGTCTTTTCTCAAAATTTCCTATTGCTTTTTATAAGTGAATGAATTTGAACCTAGTCTAGTTCATAACTATGCTTTTATGCTTTGTGCTTTTGTTGTTACAAACTTGACCAAAAGGTCTTTATTTCACAACAAAATCATAATCTTTCATTTCCAATCCATAAAACTAATTACTATGTATCAGACGATATGGATTTTCTAGAGGATTTTTACATTATGAAAAATCAATAATGCAATTTAAAAATTTTGAATTTCTAATTGCTACGCAATTTAAAATTTGGATTGAGTTTGAGTAATACAAGTATTTTTGGTCAATCTTAGATGTAAACTAAAATATTAATATTTATTTAATCAATCAAATTATAAGCAAGCTTTTTATGTTTCATTAGTTTTTAAAAAGATATAGAATATTACATTTTGAACAAACTTTTGAATTTAACTACAAAATATATAAAATTACCATGTTTTCAATCCAAATAGCATCTACAGGTCCATCAAACATCAACCACTTTTTGGCTGGAGAAGTATCTTCTACTAACTCTCTCATATAACAAGCAAGAACTCCGTCCGTCCACTCGTGGGTATTTTCATCAAAGTCCCCATATAATTGTCCCATTGATATAGACTTCGGGTTCAAGCAAGCAATCCTTACCTACATTATTATTTATTACTATTTATAAAAGAGTGATACTCTCAATCAGTTCAATGTATTCATTTGACACATAGTGAATACTTAAATGGACTATCATTTGATATGAAATTTATACAATGATAAAAAATACAATGATACAATGAAAGTAATAAAGTAATTTAATTCTTTGATAGTACTAACCCTATCATATTTTTCTGAACCTTCAATGTTCAACAAAGTCATAGCTCCTGCTAGAGCTCTATAATTGCATGTTTTTCCACCTCCCGTAGGACCTACTAGCATGAGTCCATGTCTTACTAAAGTGGTCTCATAGAGTTGAATGATCTGCTCACAATATGATTGTAACAAAGAATAAATATATATAATTTCTAAATTGAAACAATATTCATAAAGACATTATTCAAAAATAAACAATTTATAATCGTTTATATAAAAAAATTCTTCTTATACAATAGAATTATAATAATTTTTTAATCAATGTATAACTAAATGATTTATAAATGATAGCTTATGAGGCATGGTTGATAGGAAAAATGATTGATAATTAGGAATCGATATTCTTTAATTAACCTTGTCTGTGAAAGTTGGTACAGGTTGAACATAAACTTTTAGACAACACCTTGCAAGAGCATCTAAAAGATCATCATAAACGATTGCTGGAGGTACTACTCCTGGAAACAAATCAGTGATAATACCAGCAAAAAGAGGTAAATCTTGACTCAAAAACTTTGGAACATTAATATCTCGAAGTCCTCGAAGTAGTAAAACATCTTCATTTTCATCTGGGTATGCCCGTTTTAAATTCCCGGCTGCAGTAATAACACTTTTTACAGCCCTCATACCATAATCATAATGATCCTATTTAAAAGTTGCACATTTATTTGATTTTGTAGGAATATCATCGTATGATTATTAAAATAGAAATTATATACTATATGTGTTTTAGAAAAACGGATTTAAACGATAGATACGATGAGCGTTTTACAAATTATAAATATTAAAGTAGACAAAGTTTCATTTTTACTTGTGAAGATAGTTGTTCCGAGCATAACTTAAATGTTGTAACCATCTTTGCCGCTAAAGGCCTAGCCTTACGAAAACCAAATGAAAATAAACTGATTTCTCCTATAAGTGCATAATCCGGAACCATCATAGCACAAGGTCGAAATAAAGCCTTCAAATTATCTGGAAGTTCAGATCGTCCAGCATAACTATCCAAAAAAATAAGTTAATATTATTTTAAAATTTTACTTATTATATATGAGAATGAAATTTATATCATTACGTTCTAATTTTATCATATACAAAAAAATAATTGTTGGATAAAATAATTAATTCAACAGACCCAGGATTCATAGTAATATAGACCGAGCATGATGGATTTAATGCTATTTCAGTGTCTTCAAATATAAATCGTTTCAGTTTTTGTTGAATCGCAAGTTGTATGGTTAAAATTTGTTGCGCAATAACAGATAAAACTTCAAGATCAATCCGATTAAATTCGTCAAAACATGCCCATGCTCCACTGCTGGCTAATCCTTTGAAAAACTTTCCCATAGCAAGATAATCTAATCCATCAGAACAATTAAATACGACACATTGTTTTGCCATAGCTTTGGCCAAGTCTTTGGTTGTTTCCGTCTTTCCTGTACCCGCAGGCCCTGCTGGCGCTCCCCCGAGATTGAGATGAAGAGCCCCCATAAGGGTCATATAACAACGATCCGTGAGAGGAGTAATTACAAGACGCGGCGTGTTACCTAGATATTCATAACCGTATGGAAGGGACGCTTGCACCATCTTCACCCAAAGCCCTTCATTTTGCGTCGTAATTCCAAGTTGAAATTCACCAAACTCCCAATAGTATCTCAATTGACTAACCCACTCAAAATCAGTGGTTTTTCCAATCTATTGAAAAATAAAATTCATTAATATAAATATTATATCTCAAGGATTTAATGCTCTATAATATATATATATATATATATATATATATATATATATATATATATATATATATATATATATATATATATATATATATATATATATATATATATATATATATATATATATATATATATATATATTCTTATTCTTAAAAATTTAGGAATTTTTAATCTTTGAAACAAAAACTATAAAGATTTGATTTTCATTTTAAAAGCTATCATCATATACCTTATCATCAATCAATAGTTGTACAACATCACGTGCATGTACATCTATCACAATAAGAGCTCCTAAAGTGAGTCGAGCAAGAATTGAAAGAGGATTACGAACAAGGTCTGTCAAGTCCAACAATTGAGCAACCTACAGAAACCATCAATTTCTGTTAGATTTCATAAAACAAGACCTTTTTATTAGCAATTACTAAGATTCAAAATGCGTTTCATTCATAATATTAGACAATTAATAGATGTACATGAAATAGATTTTAAAACCATAGAAAGGCAATAAGAAGTATCTTGAAAAACATGTATTTTTAAATCTTATACAAAAAATGTCTCAAATGAACCAATATAAATATAAATTCATTTATGGTGATGTATTACTTTACAAAGAACAAAATTTGTTCTTGATAATAACAACGTTTATCCAATCTTCTTGAATATTATTTTACCATGGTTATGAAACCAGAAAAGTAACTAACAAAACAATATTAAGCACCAACCAAACAACCAACCTGTACGTTATCAAAAAAGAGTTGCATAGTATTTGTATTGATGCCATTTTCACAACCTTCTGTCCAATAAGTAGAACTTCCAGCAAGAACTATTTGGCCTGGCCAATCTTGTACCCACTTCGTTCGTGGATTATTTTTGTATGCAATCAATGAATGTTTAACCTATAATATGGAAAAAAAGAAAAAAGATAGATGTGTACATGGGCAACTAACTGCATTTCAAAATATCATATAAATATAAATTTAAAACACATTTGATTCCAAGAAGTCCAAACTTTTATTAAAAAGAATGTTAAATAATTTGAATATGAAGTATGTCTATTTAGATTCTTGTATGTATTGATCTTTAAATACTTGTATATTAATTATTTATTTTTTTCAAGAAAAATTTACTTGATCGCTAAAGAGTTAACAATAGAATGAATAATTTCAATTTAATATATTTTCTTACATTTTAATGGAATAAAAACAGAACTTATTTAGAATCGGATTCTATGATTCTTAACATCAATTCAAACAAGTGTTTAAAAAAAAAATGCTTCAAAGAAAAAAATTCAGGACCAATGAAAGAAATTCTACTTACCTGCCAAAGTATACTTTCTAACATCTTTTGTTCGACTTCACATAACCAATTTTCTACATTTCCAAGTGGTTGCATTGTTGTTGGAAATGGAATCTAATGCAATACATGTAGACGTTGGAAATTATTACAAAAATCAGATATAACTTCAAATACTTTAATAATTTTATATAATATAATTCGATTTTTATCTTTTTTAATTTTTATTTATGAGTTATTGATAATTTATGTTTTGATAGAGTTTTGTATTTAAACGTAATTAATAAAATCTTTTAATATCTTTAAGTTAAATGAAAAATAGTGTACCTTTTCTCCTTCACCGGAGTTCATAGCAGTGATTGTCAAATCCTCCATAAAATCTAATCTATCAATGGCTTCAAAACATTTACGTAGATGAGGTTGCACAGCTAAAGGATTTTTTGCTTGTGACAAGATTTGGAGTAATTCATCATTTGAAAGGAAAAAAAACCGACTAAATGCCAAACGTTTTGTTTCTAAATAGTCGGAGAGTCCTTTTTGTATAAGATCAAGAAGCTGTGCACAATTCAATTAGTTTATTTTTCATCATTTGTTCATAAATAATTATTTTGTTGAAAAATCATCTTATAGCTTAAAATTGTAAAAATAATGATTAAGAATCTCATGAAGTTTAGATATTGATTCAAATAACATCAATTTTATAAATAAAAATCATATTTCATATATAGTCATAATAATAGAATATATATCTTCATTAAAAGCGTACTCTATTTGATTCAGTAAATGACTCCAATAATTTTTTGCTGGAACACATTGTTAGAATTTGTGGAGCAAGGAATGCGGTTGACATAGCCCTTCGAAAGACTAAATCTACTTGATCAAATCTTTTGCTTTCAATTGGTAGTTGTTGTTTTATGTCTTCGCTGCTAAAAATAGGTTCTAGATACATCCATTGTCTTTGTACTTTTAGCCATTCTTCAACAATTCCGGATATCAAAATCAAAGAAGCCTCCCATTTGTCAATATCTTTTTCAAATGGTTTTTTGAAAGGAGAAAAACTAATAGATTGAGTTAATACGATATGATCATCTAATTGTTGAAGAATAGATTCTTCAATCTTCATTATATATGTTCCCGTATTCTTATAAGGTACAATCTAAAACAATTACACCCAGCTAGATTAATTTGTAAGATATTTTTTGAGTTAAATTTGTTTATTGATCTTTTATAAATGGTTATATATAAACAAATTGATCCATGAGTGAACATACTTTGAATACGGTTTTACAATAAGAAAATTATGAGGATTTTCAATGAGTAGATTTTGAACATTAAAAATAAGTTAAATGATAATGGAACCTGCATCTCAAGAGGAACCCAATCTTCTTGCATTTTTTTTAAAGCCATCTCTATACCAAATTCCTTACTTGCTAATTCAGATATTTCTTGAATTTGCTCAATATGATCAAGCAAACCCATCTCTATTGCACTTGCTAGTGTAAAATCACTACTAGGTCTAACATTTAGTTTTAAAGTATTTGAAATTTGTTCCCAATGACGATCACGCATGCCTTCTTGTCGAAATGCGTGAATCAAAGGTAAATAAGGTTTAAAATCAGTAACCTACAATTTTTATTTTTATTTTTTAACAATATTCATGTTATTAATCATATGAAACTTCAATTCAAATAAGATAATTATTTTTAGAAAAATAGATGTAAAAAAATTCATAAATATTTACATAAATATAATAATTTCATAAAATTTTCAAATAAACAAATATTTTTAACCTGTTGTCGAATGTATTCACATGATTCAGATTGAGACATAATATCGCGTTTTTGAAATTCTCGTAATGTCTTAAATAATCCTTTCCACCAACCTTGTACATTTTCGTCTATTGTAACAGCATCTAAACTATCAAATGGATCATTCATCCAAGTCTGATATGAAGATTTCCAAGTTTCAGCTGTATCCCATAAGTAGAAAAAGGGTGCGAATTGATCAATGGCTTTTTTCAATCTACTATAGTCAGTCGAACCAGATCCAAATAGAAGTTCTCGGGAATTGAAAAGCCTTGTCAATTCCAAGGCTTTTTGAAGCCGATTGTTAAGGTTACGCGCATCATTTGCAATTTTTTCAGTCTGCGTGTATTGAAATAATTGCGAATGATACAATGATCATTCAAATTTATTAATGTAAACGACTCTATAGATAAAATTATGATACACAATATACATACTTATATCATTAGAGAGTAACTTATGGGTCAAAAAAATATGAATAAAATTAAATAAAGTACAAAATAAGCCATAATATTGCTTAAATATCAATCTCAATGTTTTTCTTTCTTTCAAGAATATATTTTATTTTATTTTAAAAGGAAATAAAAAAAATCAATAGAGTAATGATGAACCTGCATAAGTTCTGTAAAATTAACAAAATTATTTACAGCAGCTTCTAAACTATCCATGGTACTTCCAAACACAGCCTGTTCTGCTTCCATTTCCTTTTGATAGCGCTCATTATCTCCTTTGAGAATTTTCTTGGTTTTTTCCATTTGTTTTTCAATCCTCCCGGGCCACATCATGAGGTTATATTTTTGTGAAAAATCATTTTGCGAAAGCGGGGTTTGTAATTCTTCAAGGGCAACGTAAAAAACCTGAATTATTACATGTAAACAAATTCAGTATGTTTGAATACTACTCTTATCAAAATAATTAATTTTTGACTCTGATGCAAAATGAAGGGTGTGAGTCAAGGTTACCGGAGTACAGGAATATTCAAAATTTGGCTACGTACTTCTGGTTAGATTTATACATACTTACAAATTATTTTTTGTATTTGTAAATATCCATCATCAAAATATACTAAATATTTCAGAAGTACAAAAAAATTGTATGTATGTGAAAGATTCCTGGAACAAATACAACATATTTTTTGTACTCCGGTAACCATGGTATGAGTTAGTATAATAATTAATAAGATTATATATATGCACCTACCTCTAAAGAATCAACTTCTCCGCGAAGCTCGTTAATCTTCATTGGCATCGTCACCATTGCTTGTTTAAGAGCATCAACGTCTTCTGGATTGGTTGTTTTTGCTTTAAGTAGTTTATCAAAGTTTTCAAATTTTTGTGCAATTTTAAGTCCCAAATCATTTGGAGTTTTAGCAATCATTGCAAGTACTGTTGACATAAAATGAGAAAAATATAAGATTTGATTTCCACAATCATTGGAAATTTAAACAAGTATAATAATAATGATTCATATTATGATGTTATTTAAGTAAATAAAATAATATTATATCAGTTAAAATTTCTAAACAGAAGGAATAAAACCTAAATCTATAAGTTGTTTCTTTTTTGTCATAAGAAATGATCGTACTTTCTTGCTATTGATAGAAAAACAACCAAATCGAATATCATCTGGAATGCTGCAATTTTTTTTTTAAAAAAACATATTAAAGTTAAGTAAAAATAAATTACAAATATTGTCATATATGAATTTTAAATATAATAATGACGATAATAATAATAATCATCATTTTAGATGAGTTATTCATAAGTAATATATATGTAAAAGAATTGTATTACAATTGATAGTTTCATATATATATATATATATATAAATAAATAATATCAACCTTCGGTCTAAATTATCCAAATCCTTTCGATGGATTTGGACCTCTCCCAAAAGTTCTTTTAAGCCGGCCTTTCTTTGTTCCAATCCAGCCCTGTAGCTCTTAACGTCCATTTGCAATTGATCTTCATATACCGCATATAAATCCAAATATAATATTATTGCATTCATTGCCTTTTGTGTTGCTTCCTATATATACTACCAAATAAGTATTCCTTGAATTAATTTTTATAATTAATGGTAAATTTTATATTATTCATTTTGAATTAAGTTCATGAAAGAATATCTTTTAACTTGTCAGAATATTTTATTTTATTTAAATTTGATTAATAAGAAAAATCATGGTATAAGTTAAACAAATGAAACCTGCACTTTAGATTTGAGCTCTTTGACCAAATCTTCATCAAGTTGTACTGCTGCAATATTAGGAATTTTTTTCCATTTCAATTTTTCCATTACAGATACATGTAATTGAGGAATATTTTGTAATGAATTCAAACAATAATCAATAGCATTTGTTGTTACTTCTTCAAATTTGGGAATATCTGTATTATAATCAAATACAGTAAAATCAAGAATAATAATTTCTAAAGCAAAAAGAGGTGGTAGTTTAATTATCTGCAATTCTTGCAAAATTCAAATGGTTTAAAAACATATGTATTATCCTTAATCTTATCGTAATTATACATAAACCATTATAATATATGCCAATCAATAATCAGATATGACAATTATACATTACTCAAAGTACAATTACATCACTTGAAGCACAATTACAATAGTTTACATAATTTTATAATTAAATATAAAAATAGTTCCCAAAAAAGAAAACTAACTATAAACATTCTATTATTAAAAAACAAAGGATGTATTTTAAAATATGCAAATTGAAAGGTGATTTAAATTTTTGAATTTTATATAATTTATGATATTAGCACAAGATTTTATACAAGAGAAATTGTAATTATAATCTAATAGAATGTTTCATTGGCACATACACTTGCAAAATCTTCTTTGGGCCACTCGCATACAACTTCATTGAGTGATTTTACATCAATACGTGGTGCTCCACAGTGTCTTATGATAAATTTAGTGTATTTATGGAGCATAGATTCTGTTAAAAAACGTAATGAATCTTGCATCATCAATTGAATCATTGTCAAATATCTTTTCATCTTGCTAAATTGATAAGCATCCATACTTGTTTCTTTAAGATTAAACCATCCTTTTCCGGCATTTTTGAATGCTGACTTTAATATATTCTTGAGTGTATTTATCCAACTGATAAGATTTCATATTTAATAAGACATTTAAAAAAAATAAGATTAATTATATTTAATCAATAATATATCATATTGTTTTAGAATGAGCTATATTATATGATCCAAAACATAAAAAATACCTTCCTTTTAAATGACTCGCGCTTTGATCGGTGGTGGCGGTTTGTAATTGTTCGAATTCTTCTAATTTCATACTACTTTCATATTGAGTTTCTAGAATTATAAGGTCAAGGATCTTATTGCATTCGTCTCTTATATTAACTGTAGCAAAGATAACTTCAGGTCTTGTAAGGCAAGAAGTGAAAAAAAACTCATTTTCTTTCTCTTCAAATTCATAGTTTCCAATGGATAGTGTGCCATTTCTACATATAAGAGAAAATAAGTTTTAATAAATCTTATTTGAAAAAATTTAGAATATCTTTTGTAAATAGTTTTTTACACAAACACTACAAAAATTGAAAAAAACCAACAATAGTTTTTGAAAATTTTATATTTTAAGCATTTTGTACATTACGTAGAGGTGTAAAATGAGAGAGTAGAAACTATGTAGATCAATCATGGAAAAAACTCCAGTCCAATTTAAAGAATTCCTTTGAAAGGTTGAAATAATAAGAGTTAAATAGTGGCATAAGCACTTTGAAAGTTGGTCCAAGCAATTCATTATAATGACATATCTTTTTAAGACTAATGAATCTCACAATTAATCAAATTATGCTAATTGTACCATTTTGTGATCAGTCTCTTCTTATTTTTTCATGTATTTTACCATTCTACAATCAACCTTCTTTATGTAAATTTAAATTTATTATAAACCATATTATTGACGGCTTCAAGTATGTTTGAAAATAAAAAACATGTAAACAAATAAATAAATTGTAGAATCTTTTAATTTCATTTATTCTACATCTACAATACATACATTGCAAAATTCCAAACAAAGATTTATACCGTGGCACTGGTGGCTTAGAGGTATTGATTGGAAGTGGTTCTGCAATTTCTATAGTAAATTCTTGAGTAGGTGATTCTTGCCGTTTAAGACTTTCAATAAATACAATTGAATTTATTACACGACAATACTCAAAATGTGCTTCATCCAAAAGCTTAGATACATCTTCATTACGTTCTCTCATATCATCTGTATTATAAACGTGTTGTTTTATACGCTTGATTTGGTCTTCATTGAATTTTGGAATATCCTCAGTAGGCATATTATCAATATACATTTTAAGACGCTGCATGTGAAATATTTTGTATTTATATACTAATGGTTTTACATTCCATTTTTCTTCTTTTTGAGTCTATGTTCTTTTAGTTTTTAATTTTAAAGATCTAAACAATCCCACATCATTATTAAGTTTTTTTAATAAAAACCACTTAAGCTCAACTAAGACAAAGTTCAATAGACGGATGGAAGACTAAAAGAGAAATTATAAAGAGAAGGAGTATATATTTGTGGAAGTAGACTACTACAATTTTTAATCTTATATTTTAACTTAAGTTCTTTAAAATACTCATTAATGATAAAATTATTTACCATCTTGACTTTAGCTGCAGCTCGTGCCTTTGCCGCATGAACAACTCGATCAACAAAGCTAAATGGATCCTCAGCTTGAAAACACACTTGGATTCTATAACATCATTTTCACACATGCAAGTGATATATTACTGTTAAACATTTTAAAATATTAACTATGTGTAAATTATAAAATCACATTTTAGCAATTCAATACAAATCATGTAATGAAAATAAAAAACAAACAAAATAAGTAATCATCAGAAAAAACATAAAATGGATTATTTTCATGTATTTAAAAGTCTAAAAGCCTTGCCTCGGTAGCCAAGAAGTTTCTCCCGTATCATCCCATTTTACCAAATAAGTATTGCTTGGTTCAAGGTAATCTAAAATCATAACTGACTTCCATTCAGTTGTACCATCAGATTTTGTAAATCCTGCTTTAGCGGGAATGATAATAGACTTGTCAACCCTGCATTTCAAAAGATTGATTTCACAAAAAATTATATCATTTTAGAATTTGGAGATATTATCGTTGAAAGTTTATAGATTAAACTCAACATGTTTTGTAAATTAAACAGTTTGTACTACATACTTTGATACGTAGTAGTTTGCAAAATTTTCTTTAAATCTCAAGTGAATTTAAATATCAATTTGAAATGATGCTCCAAAAAAATATGAAAATTTCAATTCAATCTAAATTCATCAACATTGATTTGGTTACCATTGAGAAGGAGTTCGAGTTTCAAAAATGTCATCGTCATACACATGTAATGGTAGCTCTCCTTGTTCTTCACCCAAAATTAAATCATCGGGATCCAATCCTTTTTGCTTAAATAATTCCGTAAGGTCTTGTATTTGATAATATCGTTTTAACCTAAAATCATTATAAAAGAATATGGATATTTTTATATAGTTTCTATAAAAAGATAAAAGACAACATTCTAAACCATTTTTACCTATGATTTTGCAAATAAATTGTCAAATGATTCTTAAGGAACATTAAGGTCATTATTTGTATGATATCTACTTACTTCTATCATATTTTAAAAATTATTTTATAAAAATTCATAATATATTTAAATCACGTACCAAATGAAAAACTATGGCATTACATGAGATAGCTTTGTAACTAATACATGCTTACGGATATAATTAAATTTTTCTATAATTTGAATAAATATTTTGAATAATTCATTTCTAAATGTATAATACAATTTTAGTTTATATAAAATTTTATTTTAATATAACAACATCTTAAATCATTTTCTAAACCTTTTCAAAAGTTCACTATTTTGATTGCATACTATCTCTCACCCTCCATGGAAAAACCAAACTGGTTAGAAATAAAATTTTAGGACCATATCATCAAAAATCGAGCCTAACCGTAAAACTCAATCTTTGAGGGATTTAGCATACACAACCCAAATTATATTTTTAACCAGTTTGATTTTTCCATAGGAGACGAGATCTATAAAAGATTGTTGTTACTTGTGGCATACTATGATATTTTTGAATTATAGAATGGTACTCCAAAAACGTACAAATATTTTTGAATAAATAAACCATTGCATTTAAATTTATAAATTTGACGAAAAAACAAAAAATTCATAGTAATAGGCAACTTCAAATGATGTTTTCAAATTACACCAAGAATTCAAGTGATAAATTAAATTACTAAAAAAAAAAATTTTAAAATCAATGATTACAAATCTGCATTATAATCCAATAGATCCATCAATTTTAGATGAACATTCTCATATTAAATACTGTACATTGAATCAATTGATCTTAAAATACTATGTATTATAAAAAATATGTATATTTTAAAAAAATAACATATATATATATATATATATTTTTTTTGAAAGTACTTTTCATTTCAATGTAAGAAATTAGTCAAAGTGTGTGTATTATAGTCATTGGTTTAATAATAGTGATACTTAAAATCTAGTTAAAAGTAGTATTAAAATCTAGCAATGATTTGTTTGAAAATTTAGATTTTTAGAATTCATTTTTTCTAAATTTTTTTGTTGATACATTATATTGATTTTATCTCTTAAAAAAATATTTGAAATGAGCAAAGCACATTTGATTCTGGTTTACAAGTGCAAATCTAATAATATAAACATATAATGAAAAATATTTATAATTTTTTAATTTCTACTTCAATTGTTCCTTAAACATGTGCTTTATAAAGATTGTTTATGTATATTTATGATTTGAAAGAATTACAAATACTTTAGTATGATGAACATGATCATTCAAAAGATAAGCCATTTATAAAAGCTGTCAAAGATATACAAGTATTACAAATCTAATTTCTTTATAGTTTTCATCTCTTGCATATGAGGATTTTAAGCAATTGTGTGAGGCTTTTATTATTAGCTACATTAAAATTTTAAGATTTGTATCTTCATTTCTATTTTATATGTTTGAAATAAATTTATTTAAATAAACTATAGGTGTATTATAATATTATGAATATCAATACTAGATCTGAGATCCAATATATTAATGTTTTTTTTGGTAAATTTTAAATCTATGTTTTTGAATAGCTAAGTTCTAATTACAAAGAAAATTTGAAATATTTATACCAAAAATTTTATATCTATATATAAAAAATTAAAAAAACTATTTAATTAAAGATGCAAAAAAAATTCAACATTTTTATACCGATCAAACCAATAAAATTTGTATGAAATTTAATTCAGCTTATATTTTATCACACAAAAAAAAAAAAAAAAAAAAAAAAAAAAAAAAAAAAAAAAAAAAACTATAAAATATTAAACTAATATAATTTCAAACTTTGTAATATTTTACCAAATAAATTAGTATATATAAAGCCTATATGAAAAAAAACTTATTATAAAACTAAAATATTGATTTTTTTCAAAACTTAGGTTGATTCAAGCTTTTAAGATAATTATTGCTACAAATATAAATCAAATTATAATTTAATATTAATTTATCAAAATATATTATTCATAGTTGATTGATGATTACAACGGTATCAAAAATGTAATAGTTATTATGAATATGAAAGATAATCAACCTTCCTATTGCTTCTTCTCGTGTCCAATCATCCCATTTTGGTTCGTATAATGCAATTACTTTTGGATCCAAAACATTATACGTAGGCTTATACTGAAAATCATAAATATTTTGTTAGCATTAAACAAAATTTATTCTAATATAATACTTTTAAAAGCAAAAATATATTATTTCCATGCAACCAAATTAATAATGTTGTAGAAGATATCTTTAAAATCATATATATAAAAAAAAATTAATAGATGATAATGATTTTAATACAAAATTCATGTAATAATTGATTCATTTTCACTGCATTGTTCATTCAGTAAAGAATAAATTTTGATGAAATTAATTCTTATTTTTGAAAGAGATGAGAATTGGGATATAAAGGATCTATTTAATTATGTATAAAATAGATGTTTTTTTACTTTGTAGTAAGTGATGATCAAATGATTTCTAAAATTGGTTAAAAAATATAGATTCACACACTTGATCTTTGTCATTTTGTAAAAATATGAAAAATTTAAATAATGAATTATTTGAATGGAAAAGACCACCTTTTCATCTATTATAGTAGCCATTTTGAAAATCAACCACAATCCTTTGAATATTTTATGTTTGTTGTAAGGATACTTTACATAAAATAAAATATTCAAATAATAAATGAAGTCACGTTCACAAAATCATCTGCAATGTGTTTTGTCGCAAAATCTCTATTTGTAGTAATATTTTGCAAATAAACCTGGTCAATAACCAAATTATACAATGTGATTAATACAAATTTATATTTCATCAATAAAAACATGTTTTATTATTTTTTAGATCTATGATTATAATAAATTTGGTATGAATCAATTGAATTATAAATACTTTTGAATTTAATAATATATATATATATATATATATATATATATATATATATATATATATTTAAATATAATGATTTGAATTTTTAGTACTCAATAAAAATATATGAATTTTCAACCACAATAGAATTCTTATAGATGATAAAAATACACTTTTTTCTTCAAAATCAAAGTTTATTGATTTCCATAAACACCAATAATTCAAACTATGCACTTGACTAGATTTGGTCCAAAATGCCTTTTTTTTTTTAATCTAAATTTATATTTACAGATTCCTTTATTTTTATTTTTTAAATTACATACATTAATTTTTACAACTAATAACTTTAATCAATTATATTAATGACTATTCGAGTCTTAGTTTTCTTGTCATTTCAAACTACTTTTTATTTATTTAATTCCTCAACGTCTCAAGCCCCAAGGTGCATATGAAATTGATGGTTTGAAGGAAATAGTCAAAAAGTCTAATTTTGAGGATTATTATAGAGTTGATGTACAAATAAAAGTTATGGATTTATATTTTTAGATTTGATCCCTATGGTTGATTCATCAACGTAATTGCTGATATTTTATTAGGAAGTTTAAACTTTGAACTTCAAGACCATTCTAAATTTCATCATGAATAAAATATTAACATATTTTGAGCAAATATTGTTATAATAGATTAATAATGAGATACTCTATACTTGACAATTTTTAAAATATTAAATTTTATAATTCCATTTTTAAACTAAAGTTAGTACAAATTTGAATTGGTCAAAACTTTACATTTGTAATAGAATATATATATATATATATATATATATATATATATATATATATATATATATATATATATATATATATATATATATATATTACTATTGTTATATTTAACCATTAGTTATGCCAATGGCTTCCTAAATCATCTCCAAAATTATTTCAATATCAAAAGATTGACAAGACAAAATTGATGAAAACTTGCATTGACCATAACAAAAATGTTAAGCCTTTGAGAGTTTAAACCAACAAGTTATAGGAATATTCTTGAATGACTACATTACTTGTGTATATGAAATTTAAAATTTTAATTTTAAATAAAATATTTCAATTTTAAAATAGAAACCTATGAAAAATTTCAAAAATAGAATATTTTTTATGAGGATTTTTTTAAAATACTATGAACTTTAAATTAATGACCTCATTTTGCAAGGAAAATTTTAAAATTGAGCTTATGAAAATTTGGCTTCATTAGAGTTTTATATAATTTTATGTTCCCATATTAAATGAATCACATGTTTTCATAGTAAATAATTCAATTGTTACTAACAAAATAATAACCTTGTTCTAATGAACATTTTTTCAAAAAATAGTTTACATTGAAAAGAAAATAGTAACAAATATGTTTTAACCATAAAAAAATGGACACCAATTCAAAATAGGTCAAATGGCCATTGAAAAAAGTAAAGTTTCAAAGTTGTACTTTGTTAAAGTCATTTTCCTATTAACTTTTGGAGTGAATTTTTAGTCAGGTCAATGTAAAGTGTCTTATGTTCATTTGCTATAATATATAATATGAAATTGAAAAATGGTCAAATATGTTAGTATAAATTCATTTTTAATTGTGCTATGCATTATAATTATATTTTAAACAATAAAGTGTTAAAGAATTAGCACATTCCTATATTTTTATTTAAATAGAACTTATATTTGCTATAAAAGATTTCATTCAAATTCAACCAAATTTTAACAATCACATTTTTTAAAAGGAAAACAAAGACTTCTTTTTATTCTTAAAAGAAATAATTACAAAATGAATAAAAGTATTTCAACCATAAAAACTGAAAATTATTTTTTAACATTTTTTTTAAGTTACATTCTTGAAAAAAGATAACATATAATCTAACGATTGAAAATATTTTATTTAATTTTTATATGTGTTATATTTTTAGAATGATTAAAAAATAACACTTCAACTATTTTTCAATTTTTTATTTAGAAATAATAAGGAATAATTAATAGATAGAAGGATTCTATACTATATGTATCAAGTTTACATTTTAGTATAGAGCTATTTCGAACAATATAAAAGAAAAATCTTCTTTTAATGAAGCAATGTATTAAGAATTTCATCTGAAGATGATATTTTGTTTATAATGAGTTTTTAAATGAAAAAATAAATTGTTGTTTAGATATTTTATGATAAGAATCTTAAGATACCACTTTAGGAAACTTCATTATACAGCCTTATAATATATGCTGTGCTTTGTATACAATGCATTATATTGATTTAAAATTCCAATACATTATACTTTGTATGTAATAAACATGTGGTATACATGGACTTTTAAAAGAATTACTAATATGACCCTCGTTCTACAAAGGTTTGTATTTTGAAAAATATTAAAATTTCAATATAAAATACAATAAGATAGCCAAATACATTTACATTCATCTATAATTTAGATTTAAAAAAAATTTGAAATTGAAATATTTTTTTCATCTAAAATTCATAATTTAAATATATTATTCCTTAAAAATATTATTTTAGTAGTATTTAACTTCTTCATCTATTTTTCACTATTCATTTATTTGTCACCTTGTGACAGTTAATGTCAAAATGAAGATCTTCATAATATTCATAGATAATTGAATTGAAGGAGGTATATCCATCAAGGTTTCAACATGCCCACTTCACGAGTGTAGCATATTGAACACAAGAAGGGAATGCCTTCCAACTCAATTGTCTATGAAATAAGACTTTGAAATATCACACTTCATATACTTAATAGAAATTATCATGGATTAATTCACATTATATACACATCTGCATTATATGCAATGGAGAGTGTAACACCTCAAAGAACACACTAGAACATTCTATACATTGCAAACAAAGTTTTTCCACCAAGTTTTTTCCTCAAAAATCTAATAGCTGAATAAATCTCTTCCATCATTGTGGTGGCCCATCGAGGGTTGTTTCCATCACTAAAGGTCATCTTAGCTAAAGTTAAAGCTAAAGAAAAAGGGATGAGTTGGTAAAAACAATAAACATTTCAATTTAGTTTGCTCTCCCTCTACTCTTATCACTATTTTGTTTGAAGGAGCATACACTTCTAAATAATGTTATGTCCTGCGCTTGTGACAGTAAATACTGATTTTCTACATAAATCTCGTCACAGAGAGCGACATCTTGGCATATGGGGAAACTGGGACAAGATCAGTCTGGAAAGAATAGGAGACGGCCAGCTGAGACCTAAGGTTTGGCACTGCACAGGTAGCGGCAGATAGTTGGGAATGCTGTGGAAGCTGGAACAGCAAGAACAACGTCGACCAACGGCAAGCAAGGCGAGTAGGCTTACCTGAAAATCCAATGATACGCAGCTCAAGTCACTTGGTAGCGTCGCAGCGGGACACAACACGCAGCTATAAGTTAAGCAATTGGGCGTTGTTTCTTGCGCTGCAACACGCAAGTGAGTCATCTCTACGTACCAGGGCTCCAGCTTGTCCAGCGCCACAAGCGAAGCAGCTCACAGTAATCTGCTCACGTTTCGGAGCAAATCTCAGTCGTGCACACCCGCCGTTGCCGACAACCATTGCCATGCGCCAGACGAAAAACACTCACAGATACTTTTAACTCGTAGGTAGTTACTCAGAGATACACTACTTCAGACGAGAAAAGCTTCGCAACTCAATAAATCCCGCACAATTTAGGTCAAAAACCTCAAAACCGAGCTCACCGCCTCTGCTGAACCGATTCCCCCACACGCAAGAGCTGCATATACACACAACACAGCATCAAGCCATCACCAGCAGTCGCCCGAAAATCAACACTGATCTCAACAGAAAGAGCACATAATCGCAACATTCACGTGTAACCGCAAAAATCAGCTACAAAAATCAGCCTCATCACAAACCCTGCCTCCAAATCTCACCAAACCTAATCAAACCCCAATGCTCCCATGCATAAACCACAAAACCCGTGTCTCCACTGACTCTTCTATCAATATCCTAGTATCAATCTTCTGCCGAAGTTTCACATTCTCCTGTGCATGCCTCCATTCTCCTTCTTCTTCTGAAATTCAATCCTAAATTAGAGCTCATAATGCGCAGCCATAAGGTTGGCCGCAATTCTGGCGCTCAACAAACTGAGCACACTGATTGACGACTCCTCAGACCACTTCTTGTCCCCAGCATTCTAGCAGCCGCAACCCACCGCCCGCAGCCGCTCGGCAGCGCGCGGCCAGCAGCGGCACAGTCCTCCCAGCAAACCGCGACGCCAACAGACGCTGGGCTCGGTTCCCCCCGTCGTTTCAAAATCTGCCGCCTCCGCATGCTCATTCAAACTTCGCCTCTGTTCACACCGCGATCCCCGCGCGGCGCTCCGATTTTCATCCATCCCATCCTCGAACACGTCACCCTCAATCATACATCTACATAATATAGAAAACTTTCCTAGACTGCATGTCCGTGACTCAATCGGAAATGGAACCCCAATCTCGCCGTAAGAAACAAGCAACATCAGCGGGGCCCTAAAGCCACTATCTACGAAAAGCAGCATGAGTGTCGAGAATCTGCAAAATATCGTAGATAATGGAATGGGGAGGGTGGCGGAGAGGGGAGCCCCTGGGACGTGGTAAGAAAGGCGAAAGACGAGAGAGAGCGGCGTGAAGCGACTCGCACAGGATTTGAGGCGTAGATTCGGAGCGGGTGGCGTCACGTCGGAGGAGGCGATGGCGGACTGATTTTATTTCATTTTTCACCTCGCTGTAAGCTCACGGACAAGCCCAGCCCTGCCCTGGCCTGGCCTGGTCTGAGGGCGACGGAGCCCCCGCTTTTCGAATAATTTTACGAATTTTTCTTTTTCCTCATTCCCTTTTTCAGGAAGTGCTGTTCTGTGCAGGTTGGGTGATGGAGGGCTCGGACCGACTCGGAGGAGAGAGAGAGGGGGAGGGGGGAGAGAGAGGAAGGGGGGAAGAGTCCAACGCCAGTCAACACCAGGGAAGCAAGCAGGTAAAGCCGCTGCTCGCCATTCGCATCATGTTGAGGGGGGCTGCCATGGGGGATGATGTGATGCTAGTGGGTGGGGGTCACTGGATATGATAGATGAGATGCCATAGCAGTAGTAGCCATCCATACGGGTACTACTAGTGTACTACTGAGAGCACTGGGGATCCAGCGATGGTGTCTGATTTCGTGCAATCAAGGCAGCCAGCCGTGGCCCACGCTACTCGCTACTGGGGCACAACGACAGAAAGAAAGAACAAGAACAAGTCGTTCCATGTTCTGGGTAGGTGCGACACTTCCGTGTTTCGTGAAAGCTTCGAGCCTGCCTGCCTGCCTGCCTGCCACTCCACTCTCGCCAACTTAACTTGTGTATTAAACGTGGTCGCCGACTCGGATGCAGGGTTTCGTTCAATCTTTCGACTGATTTAGGGTTTTTAGGGTTTGCACGTTTCGAGGTTTGGGCGTGTGTTTTGTGTTTTGTTGGGGTTTTGGGTTGGTTGGTGGGTGGCGGAGGTTGAGGCTCTGGGACATCGGAAGCAGGGGGGCGTTTCTGCTGGGTGTTGGGTTTTGGGAGTTTTCTAGTTTTGAGGTTTTGAAGGTGCTTTTTGGGGGTCAAATTTTGTGGGAGTTTTGGAGGGGGGTCGTGTGTGAGAGTATGGAGTCTTGGTTGGTGAGATTTGGCTCTGTCCTTGTTGGGTTGGCATTGGTGAGGGGGGTATTTGTGTTTGGAGTTCAGGGTCTGGGTTTTTTTGTTGTTTGCTAGGGTTTGGTGGGTCGGAGTGAGGATTTGGGGAGTTGGGGTTGGTTTTTGGGGGGTTCCATGGATAGGGTTTTGTTGTTTCGTTTGGTCATGAGGTGGAAGGGTTGGTACCTTGAGCGTGGGCTTCGCTTTGGTCGTGGTGCTGTTAGTTCAAAATTACGAGGTCGAGAGGAAGGCGTTGTGGATTTAAGTCGGCTTGAGAGTGGTGTTGCGCTTGAAAGGCACACTTGCTTGGAACGATCACGTTGAGAAAGCACCCAGTTCGAAGAAAAATGGTGGACTATTCCGGCTTGGAGAACTTGTTACATTTTAGTCTCTCTCATTTACCTGACAATTCGTTCGACGAGTTCATTGGTTATGCGCCTTGTTTGCGCAATTAGCAACCCATTCTATCACCAACTGTTGGAAGCAGTGGTCGCGAGCTCAGCATCCAGTGGTTCCTCATTGAGGATTAAACCAGTAGCATGGTTATTCAATACAGGGGAATTTTTTCGAGCTGAATTTTTAAGGAAATGCACGTCATGGCGTGAAAATTCATTATGCCAGAGTCGTCGTGTAAGATCACTGCTTTCGACTATAGAATAGATTAGCCCACTTACTCTGTAACATGCGTATCTCAACTTACCTGGAAATTGCATAGGGAAGCCTTGCTCACTGGGTACCGTTCTAGCTGAATACAGCTGCACTGAGTTGTGTTACTGAGATCTTCATTTTGCACTTTGTCAGAGAATGAAACTGGCTGTGAAACAGTCGTTGCTAAGGCTTGTGTTTTGATTGGGATTTTAGTAAATGAAATGTTCCTCCTACGTGATTGAAGAACTGTATAACGATATAACTTGTGAGTTAGGGTTCTCAGGGTAATTGTTTCTTGGTCAACATTGTAGTCCTTACCGCGACTAGAGTTTCGGTCTATGAGTTCCTGCTCTCTTGGAGCTTCATCAAAATTTTGTATTTACTCCGACTGAGGAACTCGAAGGTCTTTGTTCTTGGTTTCTTATGTCTCTTTTTGTATTTCCTTATTGGATTTCGGTGTTGTGTTTTTTTGATTTTTGACAGCAGTAGCTCACAGGGCCGAGGTTCGTTTTTGTTGATGGATTTTGCAGGCTGCTTCTGGTTAGATTCTACGGAGTCCAGATTGGGCTGATTGATGACCTGAAATTTGTTTCGAAGAATGATCAATTGTCATTTTCGGAGGCTGCTGTGTTATGTGGGAGTATAGAATACACTTGATCAGGATCGGATAGCCTGATCATGATACATAATCGATGAGGTTGCTCTGCAGCTGTAGGCGAACTTTAAGTGTAGGCTAGGAATTGGATCATGATACGGAAATTGCTAGAGTTGGAGAATCATTGAGACAGAAATTGGGGGTCGTATGTCAGCATCGTTAGTATCAGGGGGACAAAACAGGGAAAGGAGGGAAGTAGGATATGGCGGACAAAGACAAGAAACTTAGGGTAATACTCAAACTGCCAAGCAAATCAAGCAACAATAGCAAGGCTGGGATTTCTGGTACATCAGCATCACCAGGTGTAACCTCTCATAAAGTGCATGCTTCATCAGTGGCAGGGAGTGGGACTCAGTCAAAGCCAAGTGCTCAGGTTGCTGCCTCCACTGCTAATAATCGTGTTGCTACACCTCCTAAAAAACGCAAGTTTAAGACATTAGTTGAAGGCGATGCAAAAGATGTTCAGGGAGGGGTGTACGGAACTACGATTACCACTGTTACAGCGCCCCCGGTCTTCAAGGCTCCCTTGCCTCCTCTTGCCAAGAAATCTACCAATAAGGTAATGGCGTCAACTTCATGCTAAAGGCCGGTTGCTTAGCTTCTTGAACTGCGTCTCTTAAGAAATCAAAACAAATACCAGTCCTGTTGAGAACGTTTTAGTTGATGTTGCAGCGTGTGTAATTGTAACTGTTCACGCTTAGTAGTAGATACTGCTCTCTCCTAGCTAAGCTTACAAAAACCTAGACTATATACTTCTAATAGACACCAGTTTCCATTTTATGTGAGTGAGAGAATGAGCCTTTGTAGGATGCAATATGGCAGGCATCATTGCTATTGTGCGAGGAAAAGGAGCCTCATAATTTATGTATGGGTGCTCAGTTCATATAGATGTTGACGAGTCTGAATTTCAGGGGAGAAAGTTCATTTGATCGTACAACTGACTTTGTAGTATACTTTCAGAAAAAGGAGAAGCCATTAAATGGTGAAATTGGAGTTCCCCTATCAAGTCCAGGTATGTATAATAGCGTATTTCTATTTCCTTCATTCTCCTTCGGACTTTAGTAACCCATGGATTATTCATACACTACAATGTCAATGCGTAATAGTTGTCCCAACTTCCACTAATAGGTTTTGTATTTCAGTAGGAAAAGGACAAGGTGGTACACCTGGGCCTGCAAAGAAGGTTCTTGAAGGTGTGTTAGACAAGCTGAAAAAGTGAGTGCACAAACCATGTAACTGATGCATCTGCTCATATCAATGTTGAAAATTCATTTTATTGTCCGATATTTGTAGATGACATTATGGTTTGAACTCTTGTATGTCAGGAATAGCTAAATAGTACAATAGGAACTCTGGTTTAATTTTCTCTATATTTTATCCTTTTTGCAGAAAGGATACATATGGGGTATTTTCAGAGCCGGTTGATGCAACTATGGTAGGTCCATTATGTTGATAAAGCTGAATTGAATAGTAGAATTAAAGATGACACGTCTGGAATGAGATTCTGCGTAGTTCCTACAGCAGGAAGTCGTGGAGTAGAATATGAAATTTGAAATTATGTATACTTGTATGGATATGTGATTGATGTTCAACCAAAGTATTGCCGCAGTTTCTTGCTATTAATGAGGTTTTAATCTTTCTGACCTATCAACAAATTCCAGGTTCCAGATTACTACGATGTCATAAAAGAGCCTATGGATTTTGGCACCATGTACAAGAAAATTTCAAAGGGAATTTATTACACATTGAGTTTATTCGAGGTAAGTTGGACCTGTCTTCGACAAGATATATGTCTTCTTTGGTTGAACCTTCTACTGATCCATTTTTGTACTCTATTTCAGAGCAGGATCTTATCAGTTTATACCTATTATTTACTTTATAAGATATTCACCTTCTAGCTCGATTTTTATCAGATATTTTAATTGTAAGTAATCCTTGCTTTGCCTTTTGTTTCATGCAGAAGGATATCATGCTTATATGCAACAATGCCATGCGATATAATGGCCCAGACACAATTTACTACAAGCAGGTGTGTTGTCCATGCCTAGATTGAGCATTTGATGGCCAGATATGGATTATAATTTTTGTGTTGCCCGATTTTTCTTTGACTTTCTTGCTATCACGATCAAAACATGTCTATCACTTGGATAAGCACTGACAAGAAGGGTATTATCTGCATGCGTTCAGGCACGCTCAATACAGGATGCTGCTCGTAAGGCATTGGATGTAGTGGCTTCTCAAATTGGAGCTCCAGAAGCTGGAACTGCCAAGCCTGTACTGCCTAAAAAGCAGCCGTTTCCAACGAAGAAGGGATGGAAAAATACAGCTGCCGTGAAGACCTTATTGGAACCTGCTAGTTCTGACTTTGCTTCTGGGGCGAGTCTAGCAGCCGAGGGAGATGACGTACCTCAATCTATCAAACATGATACTCTCACTTCCAAAAGGGGAGCACCATCAGATAGATCTGGAAGTGTTGCTGGCGAGGAGCCAGGGTTTGGGGCTCAGTCACATGCAGCTGCTGGGCTGGAGGCTGATGCAGATGTGCAAGATGAACTTGGTAAACTTTTCAGAACTTAATACCCTTGGCAACCTGTACGTGTATCAGTATGCGTTTAGCCTTTAGCTACCTTGTTTGAGGGTACCTCAGAATTGATATGGCGTTTCTATTTAGTTTTCTCTCTGACACGAAATGGTAGGGAGCGTAAGTTTCTCTCTGGGTCTTTTTTTCCCCCCGGTTTTTGACTGCAAAGATTCGAAGTGGAATGAATTTCGGCATAAATTTTCGTAATCATTAGTGACCTTTTTCTTCACATTTTGTGCGGTTTAGGGGGCCACCTTAGGCCTGCTACTCTCAAGGATGGGCGAAGGCCTTTGTCGAATGACGAGTATCACAGAAGCACTTACAAGCCGCGTAATCTTCCTGCTCATGGACGAGGACCTCCTCTTGCTGGAGTTGGTGGCGAATTGCATCACCTTGTGCCAGTAAGTTTCACTTCTTCTTTTTTCGATGTTACGTTGGTTTTCCTTTTGAACGAAATTAGTCTGAAAGTAGAGTGGTCTCTGGGACTTTCAAGGTTGATGTCATCTCTACTTGGTGATAATCCCAATCTGTGGATTGCAGACAGGGTATCAGTCAGAAATGGCCTATGCGAGGAGCTTGTCTCGGTTTTCAGTTAAATTGGGACCAGAGGGATGGAAATTTGCAGCTCAAAGATTACAAAGAGTAGTACCTCTTTCCGTACCCTTTGGACAAGGGTGGATTGGTGAAAATGAAGCTCCTCCAGGCACAATTTTCAGGAAGTTTCCTGACGTAAAAGCCACAAATGCAACACGGATCAATCAAAATTTGACCTCCACGGCTTCACCTAGTCTTCCAGGAGTTTCATCCACTTCTCATTCTCCAGTTACAACCGCTTCTTTCGTGCCTACACCCCAAATGTCTCGCCCATTGATGATAAATCCTGCTGCTCAGACTACAATGGATTCTTTGCTGACTACGGTCACTAGTGCCATGCTTGCATCAGGAGTGGGAAGTCAAGCATTGTTATCAGGAAAATCAGCAATGGTTGGTACCTTTGTCCCATCTTTTTTTACTACACTTGCATGCTTTCTGGTAGATACAAGTGGTATTTCGGTGCGGGTATATTAAGAACGTCTGATATTGTGGATGTGAAATTGTCATAGAAAAGGAATGACTTTGGCTGCACTACTTCTTAATGTCCTACAATTGTTGATATAGTTCCTACTGTAGGGTTTGGGGTTTTAAAGCATTGTGCATAGTGTTCTATTAGTTTTCTGCTTCTATGTTTTCTGAAAGTTTGCTTGCTGTAGCAGGAACCAACCACAGAGAAACTCGTCGAACAAGTTCAACTGGAGCATAGCAGGGGTCAAGGCATGCCGACTAATAGCGACGGATTGAGTACCTCAACAGGACGGCCCTTGTGGAGTTCGCAGGCTCCAGCGAGTCAATCTGCCGTACCCACCTCAGGCATGATAATGCAAACAACGTCAGACTCAGCGAATGGTGCTCTGTCACGATGGACTGGTTCAACTTCGCAAGCTGCCCCAACTTTTGTATATAGTACTGCAGTTCGAACTGTTCCTACCTCAGCAAGTGTTAGTACTGTGCAGGATGAGGCAAGTAAGGCTCAAGCGCATAATCTGGAGCTTCTGCAGGCGGATGCACTTGCAAGGGCAAAGATGCAGTCAAATGTTAATCTCACTCAAGCTCCACGGCCCACCCAGTACATGCAACAATCGATGTACACTAACCTTCCACCTTATGGTATGCCACCTGGTTCCTTAGTTCGGGCTCCATTTGGTGCTAACCAAATGTTGGCCTCGTCACAGCCACTCCCTACTTCGAAGCATGAGGTGAGGCCATTAAAGTTAGCTGCATCACAACCTTTACAGCTGCAGATGGGTGCTCTTGGCAATTATGGGCTCTCACATAGCCGACCTTTGTCGGATCCAACATCTGCAGTCCAGCAGATTCATAGCTCAAAACCTCCTCCAGACTTGAATTTGCAACCTGTTGATTCTCCTTCTACCCCACAGACTACTAGTCAACTCAACTCGTTGGGAACCCCTCAATCAAGTCTCTCGCTACAGATGTGATTGTATTCTTCAATCTTGTATCATACACTTTCAATGGAAATTTGCTGGAACCAATGGTGTTGTGTGCCCAGAGCACTGACATGTCATTAGTGCATCAGTGTACGAGTTTGCAAACTGTCTCAATATCTAGGAGATTTACTGTTGACTTTGACAGGGTGAAATGCCCCAGCAACGTGATGAAGGGGCTCGTGACTCTCTTCTGGTTTACATTCGTGTACACCTAGAAATCCAGCAACTGTTTGTGAAGAAAGCTCCACTCGAACATATATGTTACATACATGATAAGCTACATGTGAATTACATCTCGGGAATGTAGTAGCACTGATACGCTTGATTTGAACAGAGGGTCCTTCTGAAGTGTGTTTCATCTGAGATTTTCCTTCTGTTGTACCGGTACATCCACATATTTTTATTTTTCGTGCAACCTCAAATATGCGTGACAATGTCTTACCATTCTGATTAAGGTGGAGGCACCCATAGCCGACCAGGTACCCATAACTAACCAGTAGACTTCTCCATTTCCGACCTCCATTTCCAACCACTTGCTGTTCAAAATCTTGGGAGATATAGAAGAAAGTATCAAACATGATTGCTAGAAAGGGAATCAAAGGGAATCATATGGGAATATTTTGGTAGTAGCACAATGATCAAGTTTTGGTGTCATGGTGGTCGGTTTTAGGTGGGCCTACATATCGGTTGTATGTATTACAAAAAAAATATCTTTCAAAATTCATAGTAAATTAAATATTGAAGTAAACATGACATTTAAAGTTGCATTCCTCCTTAAACCTATTTCCCCGTCAAGGAAAAATCTTGCTCAACTTATACACCTCCAATCTTAGTGGCAAATCTCTTAACTGGTCGGTTATAGGTGCCTCCACCTTAGTGTTTTCAGTTGTGATGACCTCTTGATAGTTTCAGGCGGGACCAGATCCTTTTAACCCTTAAGAGCTCACGCAGCCAGAAAGAGGTCGCGAAACTGACTCGAACCTGAAATGATTTGACGTTTGAACAAATCGGTTCAGACTTTTGTTTTTGCACTATGCTCACTGCTACAACCACAGTTGAAATCTGCGTTTTTTTACCCACACTAAAAACCTCGCACCGTTTTCATGCTCTAACCTTGAAAATTCTTAAATATTCTCTAAAATCCATTCATTTACAAGTTTTTCATTCATCTTGACGTGATAAAATGGGGTATACATGAACCACCCACTTACCCAATTCAGAAATTCATTGAAGATTTTATTTTGTTCCAAATGTACACAACTTAAAAAGTTTTAAAAGCTACGAAAAAAACACATTTCAGTTTCCAGTGAAATTTCCATCCAGCAATTTGCCTGTAAGAGTTAAACCCCGGACTATAAACCTCACCCTTGTCTTACGAGGCATGTTCTCTCCTTTCTCCTCCCATTCCTGATTCTATTCTTGGAAGGCATACAATCTTTTTTACTATTTTATTTATTTTTAATGGAACTAAGGACCCCAAATTAGTCTAGGGAGATTGTCTATATTCATTATAGATAGTATAATTATTTTAATTTTAAAAATATTTCTTTTCTTTCATCAACAAGCAAAATATAAAGGGCCTTCTGTTTCTGCCCCCTCCAATGGGAGTCCTCGTCATTAAGACGAGGGTTGGGTTTATCGCTGGGGGAGTTAAACTATGCTACTTATGGTTCTATACGGTAGAGCGCTAGGTCCAACAAAATCAGCATTTCTCAAGAAAAAGCTCTGGGCTCGAAAGGGTTGACCAGAGTAAGGTAGTAATACCATAAACCGATAGAATAAGGAGTTTTGAGCAATTTGAACTATCATTTTCTAAGGGAATTATTGCAAGTACATAGACAAATTGAAAACAGAATGATAGAAGTTGTTTTCATAATTTTCTGATGAAAATACAATTTCCTAGAAATGTTTTAGCTGAAAAGTTTGTCCACCCCATTTCTTGTGTTGTAGACTTCATAAACTCTGCTATTGGCATAGGCACTATTCCAAAAGTAGCTGTACCCAAAACCGATATAAGATCTCAACGCTTGTCAAGTGCATCAACACTTCTCAAGGCTTGTCAAGGTATATACTAACTGTACCAAAAATCATGGATCATGATTCCTGTGGTGCGGTTTCAACACAAGTCTACTACACAGGTTATGGGGGGTCTTGGTTTATGGTATTACTACCTTGTACATGCACGATTCTAGTTAATAGTCATCACCAACGCAAATTTCAGCTGTAATTAACGAAATCGCCACTCCCCGATAATTTGCGAAAACAGCTGCATACATGGTTCACATATAATTGTGTATGATTTCAATGGATTCAAGCAGCCAGGACTACCATATATTTTTCGTGCACCTAGTGATCAGCGTAACGGAAGGTGGGAAAACGGGGCCACTACTTGAAAATATGACAGCAACATGGAACAACCCAGTCAGCGATGATACATACGGGAGGAATGAAATGCACCCCATGCAGATTACTGTAACACTTTATCACCCCAACTTTAGACTCTTTAGATGACTGCCCCACAAACCCTAAACCTCCTAACAAAAACGGAGCAAGTTTGTTTCTAATGACCAGACCTTGAATTTGAAGAAGAAGAACCTCTCCAAAGATGTCGATGTAATAACTAAGGACACTATAAGGTGAGACAGAAATTGGATCATTGATGCTGTGAGTTTGATTTTCTCATATTTCTAGCAAAAAATCCCATGCCATAGGGGACTTGCGAACTCAATTAATAGTGGGCCAAATACTCACAAAATTTCTGCCTCTTTCAAATATCTGCAGCAGGCCTACCCTGTAATATTCTGAGATTTGTTCAAGATCACTCCCTCATATTTAACCTGGAACCACTTCATGGCATCTTCCTTGGTAACACGGTGCTGGATACCAACGCGAGATTTAGCTCTGCGTCTCCTTCCAACTCTGTAACCTGGGCGCTCAAGCACAACGTAGAAGTCCATACCGTAGATACCTGTGGAGGGATCGTACCTGCCACCGACAACCGCCTAATTAACCCACGACACCCCAAATAGAAGAAAGAAAGCTGGACATTAAAAAGCAAGACCAGTGTTGCTTTAAATATTTGCGCGTAACACGATAGAACAGCGCCCCTAAAGCCTCGTTAATAAGCCCCTAGAAACCTTGACTGTGAATTACTATCCAGCCATGGACGCTCTAAATGCTCCACATATCTATGCGAATTGGTGAAGTGCCATTACTCAGCAAAAAAACACATGACTTACTTGATTCCGAGATCAATGTGCTCTTGGATACCGAAACCGAAGCATCCAGATTCACTGAAATTGCGGCGCAGCAGCTCGTACTCCTTAACCTTCAATCCACTCTCCAAGAGCTGCATGGCTTTCTCACCACGGACAGTCACGTAGCAGGCAATCTTCTCATTACGCCTGATACCGAAGGAACGGACAGTGTACCTTGCTGCAAGACACAGAATCAAACATCTCATTACAGTCCGCTCATTACAATCTCAGTAACCAATAAGTCCCCCAAAATCACATTCTCAATTGGACTTCCGCAAACCTATAACACTCACCCTTGGAAAACACAGGGGACTGGCCACTGAGCTGTTCCAACACCTTGGACGCACGGGTGAGACGATCTCCGCTCTCACCCACCGAGATGTTCAGAACAAGCTTCTGAACCTTGATATCCCGCATAGAGTTCTGCTGCTTCTTTTCGGACGCCTGCAGAACCAAACAGAGTAAGCCCTCTTACACATTGATAAACAGCATAACCCACACCTAATCAGGGTCATCAACTTCATCAATCAACAAAGCAAAACACCGTGACTTAAAGTGAATCCATTCCAAACCCCCCCTAAAAAAGCTCACATGCCAGGTACATTATCATCACATGCACCCAAGCACACGCCCAGCTCAATGCAATGCGTATACCATCTACACCACAATCTCAACCACAACTTGCACAAGGACGTAAAAAAACCCTGCATCACTACTCAAAACATGCTAAAACCTCAAAACCCTAAATCTCACCAAAACCCTAAAAACCTCCACTCTCAGAAAACGTCCCCAAAGACCATCCTAGCTAAAAAGGACATAGCTAGTGACACCAAGAGCACAAACGAAGCTCCTGGTACACTAGACACAACGCAACGCAGCTGAGGAAGAACCTCCTGGGACAAAATGGCATTTGGGGACGAAACCAGGGTCATAAAACCAGGGTCATAATAGTGCGTTGGAATGGTGGAGAGGAGGGGAAGAAGGGGGACAGTGCAGGGAGGGGAGGGGGGGAGAGGGGGACTGACCATGGCGATGGCGATGGCGGAAGCGGGGCGGAAGTGGCTTGCGGGGCGGGGTCGCGGCAGCCTAACAGTTGCGAAAGAGGAGGCGAGGGCAGTCCGTTGGCCCCTTTGTAGGCGCCTCTTGCTTAGTCACTGCCCTAAGCAAATTAGTCACTTGCTTTCTCACTACCACGGTCATCGTCTTCACCTCTGCAATCCCTTATCCCCTCATTCCATAATACATATATTGAAAGATTGAATGCCTTTAGTAATGTTTAGGTGAAGTTTTTTTTTCTAAATTTTTTTTGTAAGCATGATCATTTGAAATTATATGTACGATTGAAAGTTTTGCGAATGTAATATTTTTGTGTCAAATTTGTTTGATGTCATTTACTTTTTGAAAATATACCATGATTATAATTTCAATTTTTAATGTATAAATTGAGGGAGTAACTTAGGGCGGAAATTTGATGTGAATTTTAAATACTATATGCATGAGTTTGGTGTTTTATAGAGGTTGTTGTATAATATTAAGATTCTATGTTCATTCAATGTTGTGATTTTACAAAATATTTTCAGCATACTTGTATCTCAAATTTATTTAGTTTGATATGTTTTTTTAATGTTCTATATTTAATGCATGTAGTTCTAAGTTGTTTTGAATTGAATACAAATAATTATTATTTTTGAATAGATGAGATCCTTAATTTTAACCCATGTATTTTTGATTCATACACACAATGCTTATTCCATTTCAAGTAAGTGTTTGAAATAACCTACTAGCCTATGCCCTTGACTCTTCTCACCAAATTCTAATTTTCTTCCTTATTTGAGAATCAATGTAGCCTGCATTGCTAGAAGAAGATGCTCGACATATGAATATAAGTGACAAGTGGTAGAATAAGAAATTTAGAGAAGTGAAGTTATATAAATGGGTTCAAATATGGATGGAAAGCTACGTAAGCTATATTTGATTGTAGTTAATGTAGATAAAACATTTTCACTCGAGGGTAATACATACTGCAACCTAAAAGTATAAAATTTTATAGAATAGAAAAGATATTTTATTATTTATTGATAAAGAAACATTTGATGGATGTTAAACAATTTTGTAACAATTAAATAAATTAGATTATATTTATTTGTTATGCTTACTATGTTTATTAACCATGATCAGAAGTTAAAAACATATTCTGAAAATTCTTTTCGAACGTATAATTGAGAACGCTTTTTTGTATTATGAATGTTTATGATAGAAAAAATAGCCATTAATTAAATGTCTATTTTAAGCCAATGTGGCTATGTAGAAATCTAGGTGGCATTTGGTCTTTACGAATTGACAAGGTAATTCTCCAAAAACTAACCATGATTTGATTTTCTGAAATACAAAGATCGATTAGGGTCTCCACAATTCACCCTTACCATTCCAATGATTTGCTATCGTACATGGCTATCATCTTCTCTACTTAGGATGTAGTAGAGTGCATAACTTCCTTTGCTACAACTACATTTGTCATACACTTTGTTGGGCCCGCACTCATATTAGCTACCACACCATGTTGCTCCAACGTGAAAACTCACCATCGAACTTTTCTTCCTTTGCCGCAAGTCGCCAACGGACATCTTCTCCAATGCTGCAATTAACCATCGTTGCGCTGTAGATAGTCACCATGGCGCTACAATTAGCCAAAGCATTCTAGTGCTCCAACTCATTCTGCAGCTTCCACATTGCGATTAGCGTGTAGATTCTAAGAAATTGGATCTTGATGTCTAGCAGCAAGTCGTGACCTTCAATAAGTACCTATTGAGCAATGAGGAGCGCCTCTAAATTAGTGTAGTGCAGCAATTTGACTTTTGGATTTTTGTAAACTGCATTTGTGTTGATTTTTAATGGCGTTTGTTTTTTGGATTTAGAGTTACACAAGGGTTGATCTTCAGTGGGAGCCTTATTGCTCACTATACCTTGGCTATAACCACTAATTTTGTATTGTGAACACTAAGCATTGAGTCTACCCCTGCATTGCATTGAATTGAAAGCGATGGTATTCAACTAATGGTAGTGGAGTGGTGGTGCTTCATTATTTAAGATTGAATTAGATTTTGTAGAGAATTTTGTGTTTGAATAAAGTTAAGATCAATGGAAAAGCATGTTGTATCTTGCTTGTGTTTTGTATATATTTGCAGTGCTCTTAGTGTTTTCTATCATCATTGCATTCCAATCTCTGCATGTGCATCATAACCCTTCAACTGTGATTTTTTGCATTATTTTCTTTCCTTCTTTCGTATTGATGGCATCTTCTTTTGTATTGATGGCATCTTCTTTTGTATTGATGGCATCAAGTGGACATGCGTTGCTGATGACAGGGGCGAAGGGGCATTTGTCTTCATTTTGGTAGCACGCCATTAATTTTGTATTGTGAACACTAAGCATTTTTGGAGCAGGCGAGTTATCCCACACATTAATTGAGAAGGTGGTGATCACGCAATTTGCAAGCAAGAAGCATGCCAAGGCAAATGAATCTAGCAGCTCTAGTGGTGGCTGTGGCTATGGTATTCTTGATTGTGAAAAGGTGATTTGCCTCGGTGACTCTGAATGTGAGTCCAACGTAGGTGCAACAAAGAAGAAGCTTTGCATGGGTGATATGCATGGCTAATATAAAAACTTGTGGGCTTCAAAGTACCTATGGGCAGAGGAAATACCTCTTACTGAATCGTTAAAACCTCGAACCCCATACATACACACTAGAGGAAAACCGAGGCTTAGGGGACGTAAAAACGCGTCAAAGATGACACGGGCCCAGACTATACGAAATTAGTGTGGAAATCTGGTCCAAAGTGACGTAGTGTACGTCAAGTAGGGTTAACGTGCGAATGTCACATCTGACGCGGCTTTGACGCGAAATAAATTTACGTCACCTTGGATGTTTTCAGTGACATAGCAGCGTCAAGAGAGACATACAAGGTAGATCCGACAGTGTGGAAAAGTAACTTTTTGAAGGGGTTTTTTACCTCGCGATGATTTTCAAATGGCTAAATATGGTAATATCTAAAGTCCGCACGTCACTTTTAACATAGATGGGTGTCATACATGTTAAAATGTGTTAAAAGTGACGTTATTAGAGATCCGACGTGGAAAGCGTTTTTGATGTGACCAACTGACGTGGAAGCTATGGCTGACATGGACTCGAGGGTTGAACAGGGTCAACAGACCAAGGGGATGTCAATAGTGACGCGTTTGTTTCCAGTGACATCAAAACGCGTCAAGTATGTGTTTCATATGACATATTGGAACAGCTGACGTGTCCCTTGTGCGGATAAGGTGCGGCCAACGTGGCAGCTAGGGCTCGACCTAGTCAACATCCTAGGGGATGTCAATAGTGACGCGAGCGTCACGGTAAACATGAATTTGAGTCAAGCTATGTTTTTTGGAATTCCAAACGCGTGACAGTGCGTCACGTGGAACATGCTATGATGTCATGCAAATTAGGTCCTGAAGTCTTCATTCATCACTGTCTGATGAATCGCCAAGGAGGTGGTCCGAGTCCTCATCGTCACCGACATCTCCTGCTCCCACAAGCTCTACTACGTGAGCGTGGACAAAAGAGCCGTTCCTTATGGAATCTTCCGCTTCTGAGTGACCTCTTCCACGTCTGTCTACGTTACTGGCGCCACACGGATGGGGGCTGCTGGTGATCACTGTGTCAGCGTCATCATGTTCATCAGCAAATGCGCGTGCTCCACGGCTGCCTCTAACCTCAACCTTGCACACCACTTTCCACGGCCCATCGTCTTGAACATAAAACACTTGGTGCACGTGAATGGGAAACGCAAACGATTGGGGACCTAGAGGTATGTTGTTTTGATCTGCGAAGTTGACAGACATAAAGCCATGTTCATCTCGCTTCATTGTTGGTGACGCACCTCCCATTCTTCCTTTAACCCATGAACAGAGTAGAACTACAACGCATGTGCGCCTATAGTCTAGTTCCAGTATTTCTTCAACATGCCCCACGTACTGCTCTTTCTGTGCCCCTTCGTCGTCGGTGAAGGTAGCGTGCACTCCACTGTCCATGGTAGTGCCAGACGCTTCAATTGAGCGGCAGCGGAAGTGCATGCCGTAGGCCTTCATCGATCGATAGGCCGTTGCATTTACACTGGGAGGTCTGGACAAGTCGTATGTAGTCTGATCGATGCGCCTCGATCGAGCTGCCCGGTCTGTGTCAACCGCTGTTCTTAGCCACACCGAAAATGGTGGCATGGCCCTCGTCTGTGCTGAATTGACAGAAGGTGGGCGTCTCCTTCGCCCACCTCGTCCACGTTGGCGCCCTCTCCCGAGTAATAACTTGGACGACTTCTCGACCTCGTACGCCCTAGAATAAGACACATCCCGACCTTTGCTGTTTTGTCAAACACCATCAGCGTTCATGGTTACAGCAAATTACCATGGGATTATCTTCAATAGAGTGACGCGTTTTAACGTTATTGGCAACATGCGTTAGCGCAAGCGGACTGTCTTAGACGTCAATACGTGTTTATGATGACGTGTTCCTATCTTAACGCATCTTAATAGTAACGTGAAAACATGACGCAAACCTATGTTTAGTCATGTTCCAAATCTGTGATAAAGGAACCCTCCTGTTAATAATGACGTAAACATCGCACCTTCTGTAGTGTTGCAATGTGGCCGCGTTTGTGACTACGAAGTTGTGAATCCAGTCCCGAAGAGTGCGGGACATCACTCGTTTCGTACCCTTGCCCTCCACCATTTCGTCATGCATTGCTTGCTCTTCGTTTGCATCCCACACTCTCCGGGATGTAGCTCCGTAACGTTCCATATACTCCGAGCCGAATCCGAGTGTTTCTTCCATTGAGTATGCCTCCGCCATGCAGCCCTCTCGTCTAGCATACGAACGCACATAGTCCTTAAGGGTCTTCATGTATCGCTCCATCGGGTACATCCAGCGGCAATGAACTGGACCGCATATGAAGAGCTCCTCCATGAGATGCACTAGAAGGTGTGTCATGATCACCATTGACCCCAGGGGGAATTCGCGCTCGATCATACAAAGCGTCTCATTCGCATCTGCAATCCATTCCTGTTCTTTAGACATGTCGACTGTGCGACTACACAAGCGCCTAAATACCCTGCTGACCCTCATGATGCAAGTCCGGACATCTGTACTCATGTCCACATTACGCAGCGCTGATGGGAGTATCTGCAATAGCATTGGTTCAAGATCAGTCGGTTACGTAGTCAGACAGTGTCCTAATGTCGTGCTGGATCCATAGAAGAGTTTGACGACATGGTAGCATACACAAAACATCTGAAATCCAGATTTCAAGCAAAGCACATAGCGAGGATAATTCAATGCACCTGTTGCATGAGGACGTGAAAATCGTGGGATTTGAGGAACCGGAGCCTTCCCTCCGAAACTCGTTTGTGAATCGCACCAGCGAAATTGGATGGTACCTTCGTTGAACCAATCACGCCAAGCATGTCAGACCTAGCTTGCGGAAGGAGAACATAAGGTGCGTGTGGCATGAAAAGGCGGCTGTCGGGACCCTGTGCGGGCCTCAACCATAGGTCAGGCCTAATTCCCATGTCCTTTAAGTCCAAGCGTCCTCTTGGATAATCTGTCTCTCCAAATAAAGTCTTTATTATGTTTTCACAAAGGTTTTTCTCGCAATGCATGACGTCCAGAGTGTGTCTTATGAGCAAGTCCTGCACCACATTGAACATTGCATGAAAGAGGCCAAATGACTTCTGTAACCTTGGGGTGTAAGGGTTTAGGGGACGCTGGTTTACACAACCTTGCGTTACATTGCGATTCATATGAGTCATGACAGTGGTTGATGGGGACAAATGTTAAACGACGTCAAAGATGACGTACATGAAATATGGAATTTTACGTCACCAGCGTTTGCAATGACGCGGCTGAACGTAAGTTTCTCTGACAATGCGTTTAAATTGACAGAAGAATGAACAACATTTACGTCAAAAAAGCGTTATTATAGACAGAAGGTGAGACAGCTTTACGTTACGGTAAAGGTAAATTGCGAGATTCGTAGCCGTGATTTGGGTCACATACCTTCCAGTAGGGCAGGGTGAAGAGCACCGACAGTCTCTTCACTCCATGCGTCTTCACAGGATCGCGTGGACCCTCAGGCCTGCCTCCCGAGGCAATGTACGCCTCCCTTTCTTGTGCAAACTGCAGGATGTCGGTGCCACTCAGCCTTGAACAGGAACACCCTTTTTCTTCAAGTCCGTTGAATCGCAGATCATCGCGGAAGTCGTGATCCTCTAGTAGACGTTGACGTGCACCTACGTAGACAATCTTGTCTTTCTTGGGTCCCCTCGCGCTTCTGGAAACAATGTTAGGACCGCATACCGGACAGGCCTTGTAGCCTTTAGTTTGTTGTCCAGAAATCAAGCCGTAAGCGGGGAAATCCGAGATTGTCCACAATAACAAGCCACGGAGAGTAAAGGTACGGTCTGGGCCATCTACAGAAGCGTCTACAGCTGGTACGCCTTCCCAGAGGGCATTTAATTCCTCCACCACGGGCGCGATGAAAACATCTATATTCTTGTCTGTTGGTGACTCTTTCCCCGAAATTAAAATGCCCATCATGATGAAAAAGCGTTTCGTGAGTAACCACGGCGGGAGGTTGTAAATAACCAACAGGACAGGCCATGTCGAATGTGAGGTGCTCCGAACTGAAAAGGGGTTCATGCCATCAAGAGATAGCCCCATTCGGACATTTCGTGACTCCGCCTGGAATGCTGGATCTATGTTTCCTATGTGTTTCCATGCAGGGCTATTGATGACAGTGTCCATTCGGATTTCCCCGTCTTCGACTGTGCCCACCTCTCGCTCTGAATGCCATTTCAGCAGTTTTGCAATCATAGGTGATGTGAACATGCGCTTCAGCCTGGGAATCAGGGGGAAGTGGCGGACAACCTTCATCGGCGTTGTCTTCGAACCTTCATACACATACAAATTTAGACAACACTACATGAAATTAGTGATGACACAGATTGGAATACATGAGCGAGAAAAAGCTCAACGACTAACATCAGTGGAGTCTTAAAAATGAATAGTAGTTCGTTTCAAATGACATAGACTGAGTTACTGATGACATACACTACGTTTGAGATGACGTTACATTGCGTTACATATGACATAAACTACGTTTGAGATGACATAAAGTGCGGTAGACCGCATACCTACAGTTCTAGACGACATACTCTGCGTTACTGATGACATACAGTACCTTCTTTGTATCTGCTTTTTCCGCAGTGGGGACATGATTCGCAGTCCTGGTGCTCACCACGAAAAAGAACACAACCTGCAGGACAAGCATGTATAATATTGTACGATAGTCCAAGTGCCTGCAGCATCCTCTTCGCCGTGTAGTGCTTTGCAGGCAAGACATTGCCTTTGGGTAACAGCTCCTCGGACAAATAATGAAGTAGCTCAGTTACGAAGGCGTTGCTGACCCCGTGTGTCGAGCACAATGTCATGATGACCACCACTGCTGAGATTAGGCTCACTGTGCTACCTGGATACAGTGGATGTGAGGCCTCAGAGTACAGTAACTCTAGGGCCTCGACTGTGCTGTCTACAAACTCTGTGTCTCCGATGTCCTCTTGATGCATCACCTCATCACCATGTGCTATCTCCTCTAGCTCTTCGGCGGTACGCAGGGCGTCCTCAAATAGTTTGTGGACGTCGTGCTGGCCATCTTGATCTAAGTCTAGATCTTTGTCTTCAGGTACAGGATTCTGAAAATCCTCTTGGGGCCGGCCTTCATTCTCTACACTCCAGTCATCGTCACTGTAGTACCACGCTCCATCCTCCGGGTACCCTCCCGGAGGATCTCCTCCAATCATAGAGCGGAATAGAAATGGGTCGCGTCCGTAAGAATTTAAATGCGTCGTTATTGCGGCACTACTGTAACGGTGTCCCCCACGACAGTGGTTGCATGGGCATGACCACCTTGTTATAGGGACCTCTCTGGTTGCAGCAAATTCAAGCTCATGACGGTGAATGATCTCCTCAGTCGATCTCCACTTGCGTTTTCTGATTGGAAACGCCATTTCTGCACACGGGCACTTTTGGGTTAGGATGCCGCCTTCATACAGGTAATGGCGTTCAACCGCATGTGTAGGTTATGTTAAACCCCGTTCAAAGTGACATAGGATAGCGTTTTAGAAGGCTTTACATGCCGTTTCAAGTGACATCCATAACTCACGGATTCAACATAGGAGCTTATATCGCGTTTATGGTGACGCCACATGACGTCTATGTAGATGTTCCATTATCTCACAACACGTTTTCAATGACGCAGACCTGTCTCCCACATATCACCTAGTCAAATCTTATTACCAAAGACATATTTAGACTTTTGGAGCTTTGGACACGATGATACGTATTCGAGCACAGTTTCCAGTCGCTGTTTAAGAATTCTCGTGGCCTTACTACGGCCCATGAGCAGTACTATTTGCTCCGTCATCAGCGAAGTCTACTCTCTCCCAGCCTGGGTGATCTTCAAGACTGATTGCAAGATCAGCCACAGGTACGGTTGAAGATGTAGGTCGCGGTAAACGCTTCGGCAAATGCGACACGTACATCTTTCCATCTCCAACGGCAGCAGCATATGGATTGCCCGCGCATCGCTTTATTCTTGGAGGAATCTGTCTCATCATTTTTGGCTTCCAGCAGGGACTTTCGATTTTCGGAATGTTTCGCGAACTGCGAAGCTCAGAGTAGGGGCCTGGTCGCGTAGGATTCAAGATGACCGTGTCTGCCGCTTCACTGATCACAACCTCTTCTTTTTCAGTGGGAATCAAGTAGTCATCTAGGTTTAACAGGATATGGATTACGTCGCACTCTTCCGCACTCGGAATCCAGACTTCACTCCCCTTTTCCACCATCCCCACACTGCTTGTATCTTGCGGACATTTGAAACACCGCGCCGTTTTGTGGTCGGCCATGACCTGAAGCTTACGTTGCGTTTCAGGTGACGGCATGTAACGTCTTAGTACCATTGCATTATGTTAGAATGCGTTTCGAATGACGCGAAATATTGACGTCGGTATGAGGTAGTCAGATCCTAAAACCATAGCAATGATATAAAGTAATGTTGGTTACATGTTCATCGAATAAAGGCGATAGCAAGTGGAAAGTGTTGTTGCTACCTGGAGGGAGGGAGTCCGGTTTAAGGTACGTCTCCAAAAATTCAGTCCCAATGACCCAAATCCCTGTTTTCAAAACAAACTGTATTCAAATGTCAGAGCACCATAATTCTAAGCAATAACATTTTGAGAAACAACTAAGATGTCAGAGATGGCTTGTAGGTTCAATGCATGTAACTGGGGATTGAATGAAAATGAACCCGATTCGAGAGAGAGGGAGAATGTGAAACATAAAGGAAAATAAAAAAATTTAAAAGAAAATGGGGGACACTGGATGCAAATGAAGAACATTGAGGGGGAGGGAGGATGCGAGAGAACCAGAATAAAAGCTGATACTGAATGCAGTTGAACCTGATTCGGAGTGACAGTGAATGTTAAAATATGAAGAATAAAAAAATTTAAAAAATTTAAAAAATTTAAAAAAAAAAAAATGAATGGAAGGGAACCTGATTGAAAGGGAGAATGAGTGTTTAAAGAATAAAAGAAAAATGAAAGGAGAAAAAAAAGGAATGGAAGAACTAATGATTCAGAGGAAGAGCGAGTGTTGAAAAATATGAGATAAAAAAGATAAAAAAAGAAAGTAAAAAGGGAGTCAGATTCAGAGATAGACTGAGTGTTTGAAAATGTCGAAAAAAAAATAAAGAAGCAACTGAATGGATTGGAGCCGGATTGAAAGGGATAGTGAGTGTTTGAAAATCCAGAAAAAAAAAACAAAAAATGGGACTGCATGGATTGGAACCTTTTTCAAAGGCGACTGAATCAAAATGAACCCGATTCGAGAGAGAGGGAGAATGTGAAACATAAAGGAAAAAAAAAAAATTTAAAAGAAAATGAGAAACAACTAAGATTTCAGAGATGGCTTGCAGGTTCAATGCATGCATTTCGACTCGTTCACTGCTACCACGCTAGTCCATTTCTAGAAGAAATCAGGATATCAGCAAAGTGGCAATTTTCTACGAAACCGGGTTAAATATTACGTTAGCTTGCGTTATGCTTGACGCGAGATCATGGTCTATCACGTCAACATAGACGGTACACCTCCTTTACTTGCGTCACCTATGACAGAAGATGATGTTATATCGCGTTAACAGTGACGATAATGCAGGACACATGAAAGGATTCTGAAAATCCCAAAGTGAAATTCTCACCTGTGGCTTCAATTTACGACGCGGATTTTCTTCCCGGCTAGTGTCGTCTTACGCTTCCTCCTCTCGTTTCCACCTCACCTGTTTAACCGTACACGAAACAGTGAGACAGATCAATGATACTACTCTACGGTGATTGAGATATGAGGAGTGTACATCCCACACGTGCTTACATCTGTGTGATCATACAAAGTCGTTATACAATCGGTGTCTGGAGTCAAGTGAATAGATTGCAGGTACATATGGTTCCAGCAATCAAGTAGCTAGATTGCCTGTACGTTTAGATTTCGGTCAATTATCAGTGCCTTCTAAATCTCTGGAATCTAGTTCAGTACTCATCAGTAGACAGCAGTGCTTCTCGTTTCCTCTCCTAAACTTCCAATTCAATCACCTGCGACGCATGCAGCAAAATCTTCACGCAAATGAGAGATCTCCAGTACTTGAAAAAATCCAGATGATAACACCCGTAGGCTATCTATGAAGGTTCCTTTTCAGTGCTGTGTCTAACCGCGACATCCCTTCCTTCCCAGTTGTTATTGTGAAATTGTCTTATATATGACCGGTGCCATCCAGAACAGAAGCTCCTTCCCTTCCTCAGTCAGAAGTGACCTCTTCTACATTTCTCAGAGACTGCTACCGTTATGTCCTCTCTGCTCCGAGTTGCGGTTCGTGCTCTTCAACTGGACATGGACAAACACGTCTTTTTTAGTTGGTTGGCCGAGGTGCACCTCAGAAAACAGACACATGGTGTTCAGGTTCCAAATGTCCCATCCCTGGCAATGTTTGTTCAGTTTTCTAACGAATTCCATTGGAGTGAGTTTTGTTACCAGGAGGTGCTTTCACTGGGAGACGCCTCTGGCATCCATTTCACCGACTTCCTACGTCTTCATCATGACGCCAGGAGCCTCCGCGGATCATCTCCCGCGCATCCGATTCTTCTCGACGATGACACTGTGGAGGATGTCACGGAAGACAGCGGCGACTCTCGTCCCTGGTCTTACTCATACAGAACCTCGGACGAGTCTTCGATAATACGGACTCAATTGGACGCACAGTCTGACGTTTTCTTCAGTGCCAGCGAAGGATCCTGTACCCCACCCAAGTAGATGTTGCTTGCGAGGTGTGCACGATCTGGTACAGTACAGGGGACCAGACGTTGGTGTTAGTTTAGGGTGCGTTAGCTTCAGCATCTCAGACTCCAGGACTGCCTTTAAACTTAGAAAATGTAATTACGCAGTAAGTTTTTTGGGACACGAAAACAGTTTTCCACTTCCTCTGACTCCAACATATTGATGTTCAGGGATTTGCCCTGCACAACTAAGAAACTTAGGCGTAGGTAGGTATGTGACGACGTCACCCTTGTATGTCACAGACTTCCGGTTTAATATGAGTTCCGCTGAGGCTAATTTTCATGTCGAGCTCTTGAATTATGTAGTCACCTCCTCTGCACGCTTATCACTTTACTGTGAAACTACGTCATTTTGCATTTGAATCATGCTCATGGAGCGTCTTGTATGACAGTCGACCACGTTCCATTGCGTTAACAATGACGTGACACCAAATAGGATATATTGTATGTCACGTTTAAGATGACACGCGAGTAACAGTTGTATTACGTTAAATAGGGCATCACATGGGAAGTGTCTAGAACCAGCATGTATAACACAGATCTGTTAGGATAACAGAGTTTGATAGACATGTGAAGTACATGCGTGCAACAACAGGAAGCAATCCTTGAGAAATGAGAATTCTCACCTCTTTCGTCGCTTGCTCAAATAAATGTCGTAAACGTTCTAATTTCTTCCCTCCGTAGCGATCCAGCACCTCATCCAGCACCTGATCCAGCACATAAACCCGGAAGGCGAACATTGGGATACTTCCATACGTAAACAGAATCTTAATTCTCTATGCTCTAAGAGCTTACATCCCTTTGATAATTTATTGATTCAAACCATGTCAGCGAGACCCGAGAAGCAGAAGATTTATCCACTCGGCAAATACCGGCCACCGTCAAACACCTCTCAATTCAAAGCGTAATCTGTGACAAATGTCATGCACGTTCTAATTTCTTCCCTCCATAGCAACTCAGGGACTCATACTCGTAAACTTTAAAAGCATCTTCAGATACCTTGATGCTCATGCATTACGGTTAGAATTTAGGCAGATAGCTAGACTATGTGAGCGTACGTTCTGTTCACAGTTTGACATAAGTTGTGTTACTGATGACGTCACATAGCGTCTCCTATGACGTGGAGCATCTGTAGACCAGGGAAGGAAAACACTGGGATACTTAAATACTCGTACACCTCTCTCATAAACTTTAAAAGCATCTTCAAATACTTTAAAAGCATCTTCAAATAACTTGATGCTCATGCATTACGGTTAGAATTTAGGCACATAGCTAGACTATGTGAGCGTACGTTCTGTTCACAGTTTGACATAAGTTGTGTTACTGATGACGTCACATAGCGTCTCCTATGACGTGGAGCATCTGTAGACCAGGGAAGGAAAACACTGGGATATTTAAATACTCGTACACCTCTCTCGTAAACTTTAAAAGCATCTTCAAATACTTTAAAAGCATCTTCAAATAACGTGATGCTCATGCATTACGGTTAGAATTTAGGCAGATAGGTAGACTTCGTGAGCGTACGTTCTGTTCACAGTTTGACATAAGTTGTGTTACAGATGACGTCAAATACCGTTTAAGAACGTTTAGAATAACAGACTCACAAGTATTACTTGACGGATCAACGCGTTTCCAATGACGCTCACCGTCGTTACGCATGACATTCACTGACACTGTTCTGCATTAATATCGCACTTATGAAGCATTCCACGGTTTTAGAGTACCCGTACCTGATAACCGCTGGGTGAATTAATTGGCGCAGTCTTTCTTGGGTCACCTACTCATCGGGAATTAGGGCATGGTGATTATCCTTTCATCATGGTCAGACATGGACGCGTCTGCCATCACTCCAGCGTACGAGCTACTTCGCGATGCAATTGTAGAAGCAAACAAGCGGGAGGTTAGGAATCGACTGAAGGAAGCAGGGTTTGATCCAGAATTCGCAGCCGCCTTATTTCCCCGGAGTGCGAGTTCTTCAGTTAAGTCCTCTGCTGCTCCCACCGTTGCTTCGGATTTCCAAGGAGGGCGCCCAGGTTCCGAGGAGTTGGACTTCCAGCCGAGGCGCAGCTCGCGAGTTCGACAGCCTCCTACGGACCCCTACCTCGCGGACGAGACACACATCAAAGATCGCAGCCGCTCTTACGCTGTAAGTTTTCTTGCCCTAGACCCATGCGTTGGAGAGAATGTGTCCATGGCTAGATTGAATGGAATAGAAATGCATTTAGATAAAACCGAGAGTAGGAAGAGTTGATATTAGGGTTCGCAGTAATTGGCCATAGCCGGCATTGCCACCGCCAACAGTTAGGTGGACGGCTTCGGTGTCAGAAGTTTAATTGCAGTTTAATTGCAGAATACGCCACATACATGCTCTTAGGTTTAGAATGTTCAGACCGTATAACGTTATTAGACAAATGCATGATTTCTAACTGTATGTAATCCAGTCATAGTTCTAATAGAATGAGCGCATTGTGATATTCTGTATTCTCTCCAATCCCATTTTTCTTCACTCGAACAGCGATCAGGTCTCCTACTCTGCATAGTGCCACAGAATTGGTTTGTAATGATGCACATTCTGGTTTGATATCTTGGTAATTATAGAGTTCCATCGATTCTGCACATACCCCATATGAGTAGTTTAATTTATTCCATATGAGTTAGGGTTTTTTATGTTGTGGAGGTTACGCTTTCTGATCTTGTGGTTGCTAATTGCTTTGATGTGTGAATTCTGTTGGGTGAGCCTCAGCAACGGGTTTGATCTGTAACAATTTGATTCTTCTCGTTTGGTGGTGTAGGTGAGTGTCGGTTCCGGGGTTTTGGGTTCGGTTTTCCTCTTGTCCTGTTTCTACTTGGTTGGCACTATGTGAACTTCTGGTCTTCGAAGGTACGCAGCGACCCCTAGGTGCGTTTATTGAAGCTCGTAGATAATCTAGTTGCATAAATGCTTCGTTCCAGAGTCTCGGGATATGCCTTGCGGTATCGGTAGTCCTAGTTTTTCAGTTTTATTCTTCTTATGTTGATTACTTTATAAGGGGGAGTAGATTGATACAAGTCAGTAGTGACGTAAGTGCGTCTTCTTTGACATGATTTTCCGTCTGTAAGGACGGCACCGTGTGTTGCTTTGACATGTTGACCCTATGTTTCCTATGACGTCTCTCTGTGTCTTCGGTGACGTCTTTCTGTGTCTCCTATGACGTCTTTTTGTGTCTCCTATGACGTCTTTCGCTGTATCCTATCACGTCTTCTGTGTTTCTTATGACATGTGTCTGCGTTTCCTATGACATCTGTCTGCGTTTCCGATGACGTCTATCCTTGTTTATGATGACGTATTTATGTTCAACGTTGTGAAGTCTTCCTGCGTTTTCTATCATGGCAGAAACGGAAGGAGACCAAGGAGCTCTTCGCGCATTGGAGGCAGCGATCTAGAAGGGCATCCGTAAGGGGAAACTGCTTCTCCCTGAGGGCTATACGTGCTGCTCTTCGTGTGGAGAACTCCCACGCTGTGCAGTCAATGGAGGGCGAAGAGTTAGAGGGGAGGAAACACCGTGCGACCCGGAAGAGCAAGATCGCACAGCCGAGGCGTGTCGCGACAGGGTGGATGTCGAAGAGCACTGGAGGAAGCCCCCCCAGCAAGCAGACTCGTACGAAATCTATCGGGGCCATGTCTCCAGGGCCAAGCCGTAACAAAAAAATTGGAGGGCGTTCGCAGAACATGGCTGCACCGAAGAGACAGTCCACGGAGGTGAGTGACGACTTAACTCCACCGAATTGGCACCATCGAAATGACACGGACCTATCATCTGCCGGGTGGCGGTCATCTGCCTCTTGCCCTAAACCAGCAACGGGGAGGACGGGCCACATCACCGAAGGGTCTGCCTCCCATCGCCAGCAGCCCGAAGACGACGATTCTCCGGAGGAGGATGAAGATATGGAGGAGGACTTCGATGACGACGACATGGACACAGATCACGACGTTGACATCTTCAAGGACGACGATGAGGGGGATCCGAGGGAGCCCATTCGGATCAAGTTGAACAGACAAGGCGTGCCAGTGGGGCATCACTCTCCGATGGTGGCACGGGAACTGCTGAAGTTCGCGAGAGCCTTGGATCCAACCGCGAAGCCCGGTTGGCACGGACAACACAGGCAGGCCAAGAAGTCCCTCATTTCGCGAGTGGAGTCGACTTTCGAGTTTTATGGGGCTTCCGAGGAATTGAGTGAGAAGTGGTTCAACTCCAAAATGTCCAGGTGCGTGTCGCGGGTCAGGTACGGAATCATGAAGCTCATCAAGCAGGGACATCCGAGGCCAGCCGACGTAGGCGAGGTCTATTGGGACAAGTTGGTGGAATTAAGGGACGACCCTGCGTTTCAGGAGAAGTCAGAATTCATGTCGAGCATTAGCCTGGGAAGGCCTGGGAAGAGCGGCTCCTCATGGGCTCAGCATGCGACAGCGATTGGATCACTCGTAAGTTCCTCCTAAACCGACACTTCCACATTAACTCAATTCTCTCACAACCTAGTAGCGTAATGTTAGGAGTCTTTGAGAGTACTAATATCACCTCATATACCGGAGTTTCTTTTAGTGTCATTGTGGGATTTATTTCTCTCAATAGTTTCCTTGTCTCATGTAGTCATCCACTGATTAACTAGTGGAGCGCTGCAATGTTTCCTATGTGTTTACAACTTGTTACGTTGCCTGTCTTGCGTACTGTTTGGCTCAGTCTAAATGTACTCGGTCTAGGAAGTAACATCTGAAGTACACGACAATGCGCTCAGTTCAGTCTGTATCCCGCGTCTCCAGTGACGCATTTTTGCGTTTTTCCTGTCGCCATCCCGCGTTTCTAATGGCATCCAGACCCTGAACCTGACGTGGCATTGCGTCTTTCATGACGTACTGTCACGTCTCTGTTGACCTCGCCTTCTGTTTCCTCTTTACTATCCATGCATTTTCTTTTGACGCATGCCCGCCTAAACCGACAGTTCACACATTACAATCTAGGTATGTTCCAATTCTCCATTTGCTTTCTCACGCACGTGGATAGTCTAGGGCCTTTGTGATATTCTGGCTGTTAACAGTTTAATCGTGGGACTCATCATGCAGGCTATCAAATTAGGTCGCCAACCTACAGAAGTAGAAGTCAACATGGAGGTGAAGGCAATGAAGCGCAAAGAGGCAGAAGAGCGCAAGCGCGCAAGGCAGGTGAGGGTAGAAACTCGTGAAGTCAGTAGGATGGAGGAACTTGAATCCATGTATGTGTCCCAGGACAAGAGGTTGAAGAAGGTGGAGGACTTGCTCAAGGAATTGAAGGAGACGATGGCCCGGATTGCACTTCAGCCACAACCGACGGCCCCGAAGCAGAAGCGGAGCGTGAAGTCTGTGGGGAGAGTGCAGCCCACGCGGACCACTGACAGAGCTCCGTTAAGTCAGCAAGCAGCAACGACACCACCTGACAAGGCTAGCGAAGAGGAGGAAGAGGAGATTCACGGCACTGAAGCCACGGAGACGGCGGGCAGAGTGGACTCCGCGTCCCCGGTAGAGAAGGCCCGAGAAGAACGGACGGTGAGGGAGGACGCTGGGCAGAATCGCCAAGGAGGAAGAGATAACGACTCAGAGCGTAAAGAGGACGACTATGCAGGCATCCCGGAAGGAGGGGAATTAGAGAAGCCGCGTTTTATTGCCCTAGACGAGGCCCCCAATGAAGATGCCGACAGCGAGGACACCGACACTATCGTTGCAGAGGGCTCCGCACCCGACGAAGAGAGTGACGGTACTGACGGACCAAAGGAAGAACGCGACATGAAGGTATCCTCGACCCCCGAGGTAGACGAGCAGGGTTTCTCAACCAAAGACGCCACCATGTCTCCCGAGAAGGTACCGGCGGAGGAGGTACGTCCTTACCTACACTCCCACAATGCTCTCAGTGAAGCGTGCTGAAATTTCCCACTGTAACTGTGTCACTGTTGTCACGGTATAATGTTTCCAGTGACATCAATTTGCGTCGTTGATGACACAACCTAGCGTCTTGGTTGACACTGTACATGTCATGAGTGACGTTTCAGAACGACAACTATGACTTACAAGTGACGTGGTATGGCAGAGTGGATTACTGAAAGGCGTACCAGTGGAGTTGCTCAGTGGTCCTCATTCTGCACCTGACTCTGAGATTGTTGGACACGGAACACTACACGGAATGCCCGGTGAAAGGATCCACTGCAACACGATCGAGGAGGACGAGTTTTCAGTGCAGGTGGGCGCAAGTCTAAAAGACGACTACAACCTGAAGTACCCAATCGTGGAGGAGGAGGTACTGGTGATGAACCAGGCCATTGGCTACATCATCCGCTGGCCCGCGAGTGACTTACGTCGTGCGGACATCCAGCATGGAAAGCCGCCAGCACCGCCTGGAAGTGAATCACAGCCCACGGAGGAAGTGCTACATTACGTTACACGAGCAGGGAGCAGGAAGCTGAAGTCTGTTCCTGAGGAGAAGAAGCCTAAGTCATATGTGAAGGGGCAGGAGAAGGCGAAGAGAAAACAGGACGATGCATTCAAGGTGCGGAAACGGGTCGCCTTCCCCGAGCAGGCCGTAGAGGTACGTTCTCCACCCCCTTCGTCCATCAAGCCTGCCAGGTAAGTTATTCTCCGCAAGAGGACTCTCACTAGCGTCTCCTATTCTTCTTTTCATTCCATTACGCAGGTCAGAAAAAAAGTTCCTGCACGGTCGAGGAAGCCCAACAGTAGTGGACACTTGAAGGCGTTGATACAGGCTCTTGATTACCTCTATCCTCGTGATGATGAGTCAGTTGTGTGTCCAGGACGAAGCTGGGGGTTCGGCGAAACTGACCGAACCGAAAGAGCAGCCCGTTAAGAGCACCAAAAAGGTAATTAACGTACGTCACCCTTAACCACTGCTGAAATCCTACGTACTCTATCGTCGGCTTTGTGTTGGTGTAAACTCACAGTTGGCTGCATGTCTGTTGTGAAGGTGAAGAAGAATCCGGCATGAGTGGACGCTCTCACGAGTCGCAAAATCTCCGTGCATCTCCAACCTACGTACGCAGCAGTAGTCATCAGCCGTTTTTCAGTTGGGTGTACGCTTTTCAATAGCTACAGGTAGTAGAAACTGTTCAATGACTACTCATGTATGTACGAGGTTATATTTCAATGCAGAAAGCTTCTTTTTTATGTTAACCGTGCAGAGACTCTTCTTTACAGCAATGTGATTAGAATTGCGCGTTTCACCGCTAGTTTCCGCCACGTGCCTTGCCATCGTTATGTCATATGTTATTCTGCGTCAATCTTGACACGACGGTCAGTCTTTAGTCGTGTCCACCTCTGTCAGAAGTGACGCTGCTCCACGTAGTCCTAAGCAGAATGATGTGTTTCTTTTGACGTCTAACTACGATCTCCTGAGCGTCATGACGTGTTATTTCTGTTTGACACCGTATGTCTGGAGAGGTCATCTGAAACGCTCGAAATATGTGTCGAACATGTTTCTGCACGTCAACTTGAACATTGCATTGCGTTTCATATGACATGAAATTTGTATTCGATGCGTCACGACATACGCCTTGTAAACATGCACCCACGTCAAAACATCTGTAATTTGCGTTACTAATCTGTCAAAGAACCTCAAAAAAGCGTCAAAATTGACGTCCATGACGAACTTCCAAAAAACCGCACTACGTCAAAAGTAACAGAAAATAACGTCACTTTTAACAAGCCGCATCGCACACATACGCCCAGTCCACGATCATGCCACGTGTCAGCATAGGAGCCGTTGAAAATCCGATCGCCATGTCAGAATTTTGTGCCACTTCAGCAAATTTTTCATCCATGACGTGGTATCCACTGTGTCTCCCGCGAAACCGGAAAACGCCCACGTGGCAAAAAAGTTACTCTCCAAGTTACTGACCGCAGGTAAATTCACAAAATAGTGTCGCGTCAACGAGCGTCAAAGGAAAGACGCTGATGACGCTCCATGACGCGACACGTCAAGATTGATTTGACTCTCCAGACGTAGTGGCACTTTTTTGCGTCAAAAAAAAAAACGCGTCAAAACGCGTTAAACGCTCTTAAAAAACGCGTCAAAACGCGTCACCAAAATCCCTGTTTTCTTCTAGTGACACGAACTTCACTCAAGAAGCCCATTCCAACCACATGGAACAATTTGGCAAAACATTAAGGGTGTAAAAAGGCAAAGGCCAATTTTCTCAATGGTACGAATAAAAAGGAGAGGCCTTGAGATTGCAACAGCGAATACTATTGTGCCAAACAAATCTATGCCACTACCTTTGTAGATTACATTTTAAAGCTTGTGATAGAGGATGCTGTCAATTTAAGGTCTAATATAGATAAACACATATAGTTTGCTGTGCCTTTTTAGTTGTTGTCAAGTAGCAGGCCTATGGTTGAATTTGAATTGATGCTAAAGTTGTTGCAGTTTGTAGGTGTGCCAAGGCTGCCTTGCAAGCATTAGCAAATGGCGGAGTCCTTGCACCAAATAGTGTTGATTGCCTCTAAGCAAATTCCGACTAATTCAAAGGACTTCTAGATAAGTTGTGACGAGGTGACCACTGTAGATAACCACGTCCACACCAGTACAGATCTTGGCTCCCGGGAGTTGGCCGGGGAGCAGATTTCTGGCTCCCGAGAGCCAGTTCCCCAAGTCACCCCCTTTGGTCAGGGGTAAGCAGGGTTCTCGTTTATTTTACCTTCCTCCTCAATTTACCATGTTCTGTCGTTCCAGCCGTCTGGTTGACATGTGTTAATTAGAGAACTTGTTCCTAGAGTGTTTTAAAAATGCCAGAGCACATTTTGTCGTGACATGTGGTTCTTCATGCTTCATGCTCTTGGGATCGGGATTCTGAAATCCTAGGGTTTCTATTCGCCGTTGTACACATGTTTGCGTGTTTTGGTCTCTATTCATCGTCAACAAATCTGTGAGTGTGGGGTCTCCATAGACAACATGCACCTCGTGAATGCAGCCATGGGGAAGCTCATATTGGCGCAGTTCAGCAAACTCATGAACGACATCTACAACAATGGCTTACCCTCTGACCTGTCCAACGGACCAAACCCTAGCCTCGACTATAGCATGAAAGGCATGGAGATTGCCATGGCAAGGTATCTCACCGAGCTCAACTCAGCGTAGAGCAGCACAACCAGGATGTGAAACAATAAAGAAACAATGCAACTGCCGTAAAGAATATTGTGACGCAAGTGGCAAAGAAGACGTTCCGATTATCCTGCTGATATTGGGATGCTTCTCCCTGCTTGGTTTGCCGAGAGAAGAAGGGCTTGCTTAGAGTTGTTCTTCACCTACAGCCACAACGCTCATGGACATCGCAGCCTGTCTCACCTACATCGACATTGCATCATGTCTCACCTGCATCAACATCGCAGCCTGTCTCATGGAGAAGTTGACTCAAACAAGTGCTGGTCCAGCATGCGTTGCAACACAACACCAGTGACAAAGCTGCAGCAAGCTCTGTGTTCAACCAAATTGCTAGCTTCGAGGAGGAGCTCAAGGTGAGGCTTACGGCTGAAGTGCCACAGATCCATGAAGTGTATGACAACAAGCCGGTGCCGGCATGACGGTGTGCATGGCTGCGATGGTGCAAGTTTCTAAACACAGGCACCACACGTGCAGCCCTTGGAGCAAAGTTTCAAAAATATTTCTATCCCTGCCGCTCTTTACTACAACGCTCCAAGCAAAACAACCAGTACAGACTGGGAGAGAGCTCTATGTGCAGCCAATGCAGAGAGGACCGGGTAACTTAAAAAATGCTGAATGTTTGTAGGCTCCCAGGAGCACAGCTTTTACTATCAATCCGTTTCAGCCGATCTGATTGGAGCAGACTTTCAACAATTTTTGGAGACCCTGTCCTAGGGAGGTGGCACCCCCCTTGTCCACCCCACCCCGCTCCCAGGAGCCGGGATTTGTAGTAGTGCTAGATTTCCATATATGCTTACATTGTGGAAAATTGGTTCATGTGGCTCTGTTGTTGTGAATAAAGTGTCTCATCGAGGAGGCTCGTGTTATGAATCTATCCAATATCATTACTTATGCCATGACTAACTTTGGTCGTAATGAGTCCCGCGTGAGATCCAGACTAATGAATTTTGGGGAAGATGGTGCATCTATCTTTTAGAAAAAGGGGTTGAGAATTACAATACAATTGCAGTAGCTACACACCCCTAATGTCATTGGCAAGCACTACGTTGCTCATTATACTAATCTAGCTATAGAGCGTTAACTTTGAGCAATCTTTAGCCCGTTCAACGTATAGAGTCTTTTCTTAGTCCTTGCATTTCTTTTTTCCTAAGTTCCCAAAACTCCATATTGGATTCACTAAATTGTTCAAGTTGTTGCACACTAAGGGCATGACAATCCTAAGGCATGTCACGATGAGGTGGATGTCAATGCTTAATCATTTCAAATGGGTCCTTTTTGAGTACCACACATTGATCGTTAAAATGTTCTTGGACATGCACACTAAAACTCATGTGCTAGCCGCTAAAACCAACTATGAGCAATTGGTCGACATTAAGAATTTGTTGGCGCTTGCATGCTTTGTCCTATATTTGCTATGATTAGTGAAGGATCTCATGGTCTTTGTCAAGAGTCCAAACATGTATGTGTGTGACTTCACAAGGGCTTTGTGGCTTTGCACTATTATGACATCATGACATTGATTCTCAATATCAAGTTCAGAAAACGGCCTTTGAGTTGAGAAAACACATTTTGAGATTTTACGTTGATATGTGACATGACGTAGTGTGATAGCAAGTTGAGATGGAAACCATGCCATGAACATGGAATAAAGGTGATGACATGTTATTGTTTGAGGGCTACTTGCAAATTGCCGCTAGAGCTTATTTAAATGCTATAGTTTGGGATCATGGAAGTTACTCTAGCGTCTAGCGTCTAGATGTTATTCCAAGCATGTGGAAGCTTGTCCAGCTCAATGTGAAACGGAAGGTCAAATGTAAGCTTGTAATCCTAAATAAAATTAGTTTGTCACCTCAACTTGATCCTACCATGAGTCATTATGCTTGTTCTACTTCTCGCTCGTTATTGTATCCTGTCTTGCTAATGTGTGTGTGTCGTGTGTTTGACGGCAACAAACCTAAATATAGATGAATTCCATTACCGCTTTGAGACAAACCATGTCTTTAAAGCTTTCAACATTGCCTATCCACACTTTTGGCTACAATGAGCCTCATTTGTACTTGCAGCAACATATCATGAGATCTGACGAGCTTATCTAAAAGGCTGCAGTTTTAGGAAGACTCTGCCAGAAGAAATAATGATACTCAGATTTCTTCACATGGCCAACAGAGGCCCTGCATCTCTTTCGCCGAGGCCATAGAGGGGGTACGTCAAATTACTAACATGTATGTAAGCAGCAAAATATCTTAATCTGAGAGGATAGTACTATAGTAGTTGTAAGAGAGTATCTAAATTGTACGTCCTGCACCAACTTGATGATCGATGAGCGCATGAACAAACTCTTTTAATATTTCATGATCAAGTGTGAGCCAGCACTCTGAGCCATGAGCCTGTCTGTCAGGGAGCAATAATCAAGGCTGGTTATCTGATCCCGCAACTTCTACACAAGTAAATTCTCACAAGAGACAGATGTTTCAGTGCTTCCTCGTTCTGGAGGATGTCATGCCAACGGCAACCTCGTTTCTCTCGAGTTTTGTCAGTCCGGTTTGGTCCATGATACGTCTCACCTTGACAGAAGACAAGTTAACTACACCAGTACGTCTACTCCCTACTTAAGTTACTCCAGTACTCTCTTGTTTCAGTCGTTCAGCCTGGCTACTCAGTAGTCGGTAAGTGATGTGGCCAAGTCAGTAGACTAATTGAGCCAAGCATGGGCTCCAAGAATATATAATTCACTGATGGCATCACACAAAGTTATTTCCCTCGCTTCACTGTACTGCTGATCAATTTTCTCCCATGAAAGCGAGACTCATAATTCAATGACAATGAGTCAGTAGACGCTTGAAGTGCAGTTCTACTGTTGAAGCTTATTGCTAAGCTTTAGATAAAATAATTTGTCTCACAATACTAACTTCATGTTATATATAATCAAATCGACTCAGTCACCAAATGCACAACTTGAATGGAGGACTCGAAGGAAAATAATAATATTACGTACGGAGGAGGTACTCTTCGGGCTTATAAATTTATTAGTACAGATAGTTGGCATCATTGTTGAGCAACAAGTTTTGTGCAGATGAGTAGACCTGGCAAAGCTAGACTCTGGGCTGGGCAATGGCAGGAACAAGCGAAACTGGGAACCAGGACCCGGGGAACTCCCGGGCGGATGGGACTTATATAGAGCTTATGCCACCCACTGGAAAGGCACCAACATAGTCCCCAGCTGCGACACTTACCGCAGGACGCAGGAGTATTCTCTTACGGACCAACGGTCTCTTCCTCCATGGATCCATACAGGGTGAGCTCAGCCGTCCCCGTTTGATGGTCGCCGTCTTCGTCTCTCTTGTTTTGTTCTGCTTCTGGACTTGTGTTGCATAGATTGCAGGGAAAGTTGAGACAGTTCGCAATCTATCTCCTGCACTTCGATATGAATATATTTGATCTGTCATTGTAGTAGCATGGTGTCTCAAATTGAGACTCTCAATGCCGGAAGCTCTATGCTTTTAAGTCATTGCAATCAATCGTTGGAACTGTTACCATTAAGCTGGAGGAGTTAGTCTGAACATTCTTATTCAAACGATTGTTCACAATGGGTGCCTAACCGTGCATTTTTTATGTGCATTGTGTTTTGGATAAGAGTTTTTTCCTATTTTCTTCTGATTTCTTTGATGTAGTGGTGTCCAACTATTAGAGAGATACTGGAAGTTCGAAGTATCTCTCTAACAGTTGGACATCACTACATCAAAGTATCTCTCTAACAATTCGAGGTATCTCTTTGAACAAATTGGTGAAGTGACAATTGAGGTAATCGTTTCGTGCTGTACCGACCTTCGAGTGCGTTCAACACGCCGTACATGACCAACAACCAGGGCGGACCAGTGTACAACAACACTTCGTCCCTGACCGTTGGAAGCCGAGGTATGGAAGCCACCACCATTTGATTGCTCTATATTTAGATACAGAAGAAAATGTCATCTTTACATTAGATTTGCGACTGAACACACCGAGCTCGATTGGTAATTCCAGTTTGTGTTCAGCAGTTTGGCCCAGGTTCTCTTAAAGGATAAATCTATTCCACCATCAGACTGAGTTGCATCAGACTTCTAGAATTTCAGTTCTGATTTTGGTAACTTGACAAATGGCCAGTGTGATCGGAGTGAATAGAGAACAATGCCAATACTTTCTTGGCTTAGCATGATCTTCTATTTTCTGCTACTGCTGGCGAACTCGACAACTTTGCTTGCTTAGCATCTTTGTTTACTTGACAAGTTTCACATTGGGTTTCTCTTGCTTGTTTGGAATCTGTATCATTTGATTTGCAAAACCATAAGACCAGTGCTCGTAGATATTCTTAGTTCTGACTTAGGGATGCATGCGCTTTCAATGGCAATGGCCAGGGCCTGTTCTGCTGGAGGATTATCACTTGGTGGAGAAGATCGCCAACTTCCACAGAGAGCGCATTCCCAAACGTATCGTGCATGCTCGAGGAGCAGGAGCAAAGGGCTACTTCAAAGTCACCCATGACATCACTCACCTCACATGTGCCGACTTCCTCAGAGGAGTTGGTGTGCAGGTACAGACATTTCCACGCTCCTCAGCTTTGATAAAATTTCTCCATTTCTGATGCATGCATGAGGATAATCTCCCCTTTCATTCCTTGATGAAGCTGGATGCGTCTTGGTGATGTGCAGACACCTCTTATTGCGCGGTTCTCGACCGTCATCCATGAGAAGGGCAGCCCTAAGACATTGCCGGACCCTCGAGGGTTTGCTGTCAAGTTTTACACCCGCGAAGGCAACTTCGACATGGTCGGCAACAACATGCCAGTCTTCTTTGTGCGAGACGCCATGCAGGTACACTAGTCTCTTACATTGACGCATAAACAATGGGTTTCAATGATACAAAGCCAATCTCCAGTGATTTTTCAAGATTTGGTACTCATACTCATGCTGTCCAATGTAGTTTCCGGATGTGATTCACGCCATGAAACCAAACCCCAAGTCGAACGTGCAAGAATGGTTGCGCATCATGGACTACTTGTCCTACATCCCGGAGAGCACCCACATGTTCTTCTGGTGGCTGGACGACTGGGGTGTCCCCACCGACTACCGTCACATGGACGGATATGCCGTGCACACATTCAAGGTATGGCAATTCTACATAGTTCTGATCAAGCTTGAGCGTTGAGTATTGGAGACGATGTTGTTGATATTTTTCGCTGAACTGTGGATATGCGTGGATTTGCAGTTGATCAACAAGGAGGGCAAGGAGACGCTCATCAAGTGGCACTGGAGGCCGACTTGTGGCTTGAAGTTCCTTCTGGAGGAGGAGGCTGCCAAAGTGGTGGCCCAGAATCACAGCCATGCTACCAAGGATTTGTACGACACTATTGCCTCTGGGAGCTTTCCAGAATGGAGGTTGTACATCCAGACCATGGACCCTAATGACGAGGATAAGTACGACTTTGACCCCATGGACACCACCAAGATCTGGCCCGAGGAGCTGTTCCCCCTGCAACCTGTTGGACGCATCGTGCTGAACAAGAATTTGGACAACTTCTTCAACGAGAATGAGCAACTTGCATTCTCTCCAGGAGTTGTCCCTCCTGGAATCTACTACAGCAATGACAAGATGTTGCAGTGCTGCATTTTCGCATACGGTGATACTCAACGCCATCGTCTTGGCCCTAACTATTTGCTCCTGCCGGCAAATGCTCCCAAGTGCGCCCATCACAACAACCACCACGAAGGCCGCATGAATTTCCTTCACCGTGATGAGGAGGTGTGTGCAGCTCTTTGAGCACCAATTTATGATCAAAATCTAGAGATACTGTATCAGATTTCAATTAGCTTCTTTCTTTGACACAGTTGTGACTCAATGATCAGGGTTTTACGTAAGCAATATCACTCACCTTCAGCACGTAATTACCTCTTCTTCAGGTGTTTAGAATCTGACACTCTTTACTGGCAGGTCAATTACTAGCCATCACGCTTCGATCCACTTCGTGTGGCCGAGCGGTTCCCGATTTCCAAGGCTCATGTTAGTGGCATCCGGGAGAAGGTAGATTTTCTTGAACATCTTCTCGCTGTTCTAGTGTCAGTGTTGGCTGCCATTGCCATAATCAAGCAATTCAGAATTGCTCTGTTCTAGTGGGTTTCAATCTTGATGGCACGTACATCTGCTCAAAACCGTTCTAGAATGCACCAAAATGATCGAGATTAGTTAACTAAAGCTTTTGTGTATTGTACTTTGGGGTATGATGTGCAGACAGTGATTCCCAAAGAGAACAACTTTATCCAACCTGGCGAGCGGTACCGTACTTGGGACCATGACAGGTTTGTTTCAAATAACCCAAACTCACTTTCTGCGATTACGTTTATAAAGTTATATGTGATTTTTGCTTGTATTTGAAAATTATTTAGCCCGCATTAATCCTTCTACTGAAGTACGAATATACTTGTGTTATCTGGGGTCTTTGGATGGAAGTTGGAGGAAGGGGGAGAAACTGAGGGAGCGCTAGGTTAGAGTAGCTAGGAGAAGAAGGGGGCTCGGTTTTAGGAGAGGGGCATCAGTGACCGGTGACCGGGGTCGTCTTAGTTGGAGAAGGGTCGGTTGATCAGTCTGTGTCGACTGAGTTCCCAAGAGCAGGACGTCAACCGCTAGGGTTCAGATTCATAGAAGGCAGAGAAAGGCATTGTTAGTCTTGGTCGTCTGTGGCAATGTGTGAGAGAAAGGGGCAAGGAGGTGAGTTAGAGAGTCCAGCAGATAATGAGTGTTTCGAGAGGAGTAAAGTGGGGAAGATCCAGTCACAGCTATGGCGTCCAAGGGAGCAAAGATTAGACACAAGCATAAGTCAGACAGTCACAGCTATGGCGTCCAGGGGAGCAAAGATTAGACACAAGCATAAGTCAGACAGTATAGTAGAAGGATAGCATAATATTCAGAGTCTGGGCCTGAGCAACCAGGGTTTACAAAAGAGGAGTCGCCTTCGAACTAAGTCCAGTGTTCCATACTAACCCTAGGACGACACTGCTCTAACAAAACTACGAAGAGAGGTCCTTTCTATCCTGCCTGTCTACTGCTTTATACTATTATGCCGCCTTGAGAACTGATAGTTCTTCCTTGGTCGTCTGAGCCATCAACCGCCCTAACTACGAGTTTCCAGCTGATTCTTTGGGGTAACATTTCGCCCTCCCTTGGAGAGTGCAATTCGTCCGCGGATTGCTGGAAGTTCTTCTAGGTCTTGGTGCGTCGGTGTGCAGGTCGTCTGTCGGGGCGGGTGGCCTCGCGAGGAAGCTGCGCGTGACGTCTTGGAGGGGCCTGGCCGCCATAGAGGGCAGCTATCGCTGCAGCCACACCACGGTGGATAAGATTGTGTGTGGATCGAGAGGTGGTGGAGTGCTGATACACATCATACACTGTCTTACCTAACAGTTTATTACATGCACGGCATTGAACTTGGTCGGCTTCCGGATCTGCGTATCTATTTGCTAAATCTGGATTTGCTTGAAAGTATTGCTTAACCTGGAATATGGCTGTCTGTAGGTCGTCTTCGGCGTCACTGTCGTCACTGGCTGGGACCTCTAAGTTATATTCCTCTTCCAATTTTTTAAGCGCATCTTTGTGAAATTTAATGGGCTTAGGTCTGGAATTTACCGATGGGAGGGGCTGACTTGGTGCTTCAGCTACGACGGCAACATGGTGCGGGGACGGCTGTGGAGTGTCTTCCGTATCGGTAATCTGATCCGGGATGTCCACGTGCTCCGCAGGGTCATGGACGTCGGGGGCTACTGGTCCTGGCTGGGAGGGTCCTGGTGCTACATTGTTCAGTGACGAAGCCAAGGCAACTCGAGGAGGAGACAGGTAGGCTTCCTTACCTTTGCTTGTGATTTCTTGGGGCGGCTCTGTCAGCAATGTGAATTCCATGTCCTCCCAGTCATTATCCGATTGCTCCATGTCCAATGTCGCCATAGCTTCGTTGATGCACTTCTCCATGAATTCCTGTGGAGGGTCCTCGGTTGTGGGTGGTTGTGCTCGCAAGATACGATATGCACAGCTGGCTATGGTGCCCGTGGCGTCTTGGATCCAGCCGGCTTTGTTAATTTCGAAATTCTCCCTTGCCTGCTCCAGCTCCTGGCGTTCTCGGCTGAGGCGCTCAAGGTCCCCTGCTGCTGGTTGGCCGATGGAAGCGACTTGTTCCTCCGTAAGAGTCTTACATCTGGTAAGGTATTCTGCGTTCTTCTGCTCCAGTTTCTCTGCCTTCTCCTGCAGCCAAGCCTTTTCCTTTGCTACCGAATCTAGATGTTCCTGTGCATTAGTCAGTTCTAATTCCAGGTTGGAGATCCGGTTGCGCAGATTTGTCAAGGTGCACTGTGCTTCGTCCAGCTGCTGCTTGTACTCCGTATGGACGGCCTCGAGATTCCTGGCGGACTGTTCTTGGATGGTCTGGATCGTATGAGCTGCCTTCCGCTGTGCTCGTTCTTCCTGCTCCCGGTGCGCCATGGTAAGTCCCTGCTCCGTTTGGTGTATGAATTGTAGCAGCCCCTCTAGTGTCTCTGTAAGATTGACAGTGTGTGCATGTATTTCGGACGTCCTAGGGCCCCAGGCTGGATCTTTGGCCATGGCCCCCCCGGTTCCTAGCTCCAACACACGTTGGCGTTTGAGGCTGGGGGTAGGCTGTGTGAAGGGTGGTGCCAGTTCCTTGGCCAATTCCTGTTGGACGTCTAAGAAGGTGCCCATGGTGGGAGCCCGGCCGTTCCTGCGATGGAAGGAGAGATAGTGAGCGATGTAGGCCGATAGAAAGGGTCCAATCGGGCTCAAGTAATCGTGTATCCGGCCATGGGCACGGAGCTGGACACGAAAGTGCTCATCGACCAGGAAGCCCTAATTGACTTTCTCCTCTTGGTCGGCTAAGAACATGACCTCCAGCTGCGCCATGGAGACGCGATTTGTGTTGTTCCGAAAAAACACCTGGCTGAGGATGCCGCGGATGCGTGAAAACCAGGGTTCGTCCAAGACTTTTCCGAGGGCGAAGACATCATAGGTACCATCAGGTTCAGGTGGCGTGTTCTTGACTAATGCTGGGATATCAGGACGCGGTGTGGAGCACGATGGGCTCCATTGAGTAGCGCCTGTACCGTCCCAGCCAAAAAAAACATGAAGATAGCGGCTAGAATACTCTACCAGAATGCCGTCCACGTAGCCTGCGGGGTTGGGTTCGTCCTCGCTCCGCTCTCGCATTGACTTCACGAACTGGTTGCAGTGATCCAGGTTTGTCTTGGACGCCATCATAGTCCAATACTTGACTAAGCCAGTCTTGGTTGTCCATATGGTGTCGGCGCGGCGCTTCCACTCAGCGATTGCCTTGGGGACGCCAAAGGGCGGGTGTGGACGCCGACCTGTCATGGGGAGCTTGAGGACGTCTTGGAGGAGGGCAGAGGGAAGATGGAGAATGAAGGGAGTTGGTGGCGGAAAGCGAAGGAGCTGTGTGATGCAGTGACGAAGAAGTAGGGAGAAGGACGAAGACGAAAGGGATGACAATGTGGGGCAGGGACTGCAAGGAGATGGCGCCAGCAGAGGAGGAGGGGCACCGGAGCCGGAGAGCAATGCGGGAACAACCGTGCGGAGAGGAAGAGTGGAGAGCGCTGGGCTGTTCTTAGAGACTGCAGGAGGTGTTGGGGAGGGGAAGCAAGTGGAGATGGAGCGCTGGGGGACTTGAGGCGTGACTTGTGAGTGGAGAATTGGACAGCAAGCGATTTTCCATGGCGGCTGAGGCTGACAGTGTGGGCAGATGGGAGGTCGCGAGGATGGTGGCGGCAGTGGCCGAGGACTGCGGCCGTCTATTCTCGTTGGGCATGTCCCTTCCTGATGATGGCGTCGTAGGGGAATAGCTTGGATGAGGCTGACACTGACTTCCTGGTGGTTTGGAAGGGAAACTGAATTTGGATGTTTTTCGTTAACGGACTTAGTGACATCCTTCGGGGTGTCTTGTGGGACATCCTGCGTGGCGTCCTGGGTGTCCTCCTGTTGGGCTTCAATGGCCAGCTTGGTGTGAATTTCTCCCAGGCTCAATTGGGGCCGTCTGTGCGGTGTTGTCGTGTGATAATGCTTTAATTTTCCTGCGTTTACAATGGTGGCGTGGGCGTCATAGTGAGTATCATTGACTAATAGAACTGTATTGTTTGGCAAAACTAGTTGTATTCTATAGGGGCCATGCCAGATGGAATCGAATTTGGCTCTTTTGAATTTTGGATCCCTTGGGCACCATAGAACCATGTCGCCTTTGTGAAATAGTCTCGGTGGTTGGGAACCCTGGAAATGTTGCGCTGTCAGGTGCTGTTTATGGGCAATGTTTTTGAGGGATAGCTCCCGGAGTTCTTCTAAGTGATGTATGTCGTGCAGTCTCGCAGCTAACACGCGGTGTGGGGTGTAGTCTTTGGGCTGAACTGTCTGAAAGGTTGGGGCTATGTACTCTGTCGGCAGAAGAGGTTGAGTGCCATAGACGAGCTCAAAGGGACTAGCTTGTGTGGCTGTCTTTGTGGCAACTCTATACGCCCATAGGGCGGCGGGCAAGCAGTCGTCCCAGTCGGCTTTATTGGCATGAACAAAGCGACGGAGCATGTTTATCAAGGTTTTATTCGTCGACTCAGCCTGTCCGTTGCCTTGGGGATAGTATACCGTGCTGGTGCGATGTTTGATTACATGGTTGTCTAGTAACTCCTCGATGACAGCGTTGATGAAGTGCGATCCTTGATCAGACATTATCTCCAGGGGGCAACCGAATCGGGTAATGATTTGCTCATAGATAAAGGTGGCTGTGACGACGGCGGTGTTGGTGCGAAGCGCTTTTGCTTCCACCCATTTTGTAGTGTAATCTGTGGCGACTAAGATGTATTTAAAACCTTGTCTTGTGACAGGACGAATTGGTCCTACGAAATCTAAGCCCCATCTTTGGAAAGGTCCGAGTGGGGGAATAGGTTTGAGGGGAACTTTTCCTTGATGTTGGAAATTAGTTGTGGATACTTGACAGGCGTGGCAGTTTTTGATGTAGTCACGGACGTCTTTTTGTAACGTAGGCCACCAATACTTTGCCGTCAGAATCTTTTTGATAGTCGTATCTGGGCCTTGGTGCCCACCTGCAGGACCGTCATGTAACTGTGATATAATGCCTTGTTGCTGTGGTGCAGGCACACAGATTCTCGTTTCATCGTCCAAGCTGCGGCAGTATAATTGCCCTTTGACGACAGTGTAAGGGAGTGTTTTTCGCACAAAACTTATTCTTCGAGTTCCTGAGACGTCACTGGGTAGGGTGCCTGTGGTAAGGTACTGTATGTAAGGTTGTCGCCAATCTGATGTATCTTCGGTATCTATGGTGGCGGCTTGTATGTATGGATCGTTAAAGGAGTCGTCTATGCCGTCGGCTGTCTGAGTAGTATCTCTGGACAAATAATCAGCCACAATGTGTCGTCTTCCAGGGACATAAACTACTTCGAAATCGTATTCAAGGAGGATCATGATCCATCGAGCCACTCGTCCACTAACGAGGGGCTGGTTGACAAGGTAATATAAACTGTGATGGTCGACAATGAATCTAAATTTATTGCCCAAGAGATAGTGTCTAAACTTTTTGACAGCGTATATCATGGCTAAAGCCTCCCTTTCGGTGGTGGAATAATTCCTTTCGGCCGGGTTTAAGAGACGGCTGGCATAGGCGACTGGTTGATCATGCTTACCGGTTAGGTTTTGGGCTAGCATTACCCCAACAGCAACGTTGGATGCATCCGTATGGACATGGAACGGTTTTGTCCAGTCGGGTGCTATTAGGATAGGTGCGTTTGAATATGCTTGTTTGATTTTGTCGAGGGCTTCCTGGGCCGCCGGAGTCCAATCTTGTGGGTAACTATATCGAGCATGATTTAGAGCAGTAATCGGGGCTATAATATGTGCTAGTCTCTCAATATAGATGCGATTAAATTGTGCTAATCCTAAGAGACGTTGGACGCCCTTTTGATTGACTGGGGGCGTCATATTGAGTATGTCCTGGATCTTGTCTGGGTCGGGAAGTTTGCCGTACTTGCAGACTATGTAGCCTAAGATTATTCCTGCAAAGAACAAGAACATGCATTTTTCGGCATTGAGACTGACGCCGTTGGCTCTGCAGGCGTCAAAGATTTGTCGGAGGTGGCCAACATGGTCATGCATGGTGCCGTAAACTGTGCCGTCATCGAGGTATATACGAAAGAATCTTTTCAGATAGGGGCGAAAGATCAATTCCATTACTCTTTGGAAGGTCATAGGTGCATTTTTTGCACCAAATGGCATGCGTTCAAACTGGTATGGCCCCCATTCTGTGGAGAATGCCGTCTTGTTTTTATCTTGGTCGGCCATGGCGACCTGGTAATACCCTGAAAAACAATCTAAAAATGAATACATTTCATGTCCTGCTACTTCATCAATGATTTCTTCCATGTAGGGAAGAGGATAGTGGTCCTTTTTTGTGGCGGCATTGAGTTTGCGAAAGTCGACACAGATTCTAAGTGTGCCATTTTTCTTGGGGATGATCACCATGGGTGATAACCATGGAGCTGAGTCGACAGGCGAAATGAATTTGGCTTGTAACAACTTATCTAACTCGGCTTTGACTTTGACGGCATAGTTGGGGTTCATCCTATAGCGTCGTTGCTGCACGGGATGGGCGTCAGGGACTAAGTCAATGGTGTGCTCTGCTAAGGAGCTAGGTATTCCTTTCAGGTCTTCATGACCCCAGGCGAAGATATCCTTGTATTCTTTGAACAGTTGGATGGCGGCTTCCTTGATGGCTATGGGCGCCTCAGCGTTGATTTTGATGTATTTCGGTTCCATATTCGTGCCGAGGTTGACTAACTCTACCTTGTCTTTGGCGCCGTGGGACCATCCGTTGACAACCTGATTTTTCAGTGATTCCATGGCGGGAGGGGCATTAACCTTCACTGACTCATGAATTTCTTTTGTGAAATGTGCAGGAATGTCCATCTTTTCCGCCTCTGGTACCAAGCTAGCTAAGTGTATTTCGGCTAGGGGTACTAAGTCAGGGTCGGCTTGGAAGACCAGTGCCTCTTGTTCTTGAGATAACCCTTGTAGCCAGCTGGTACCGGCGTGATTCCGTATTTGGTTAGCTCGGGCTCTAGTAACACAACTGTCGACTGGGATGACTATTGTCCTTCCATGCCGATGAATACGTATCTGGTTTCGGGACCAGTCATGGATGGCGTCCATGTCACGAAGCCAAGGTCGTCCTAATATCACTGGAAAATTGCTCCGCTCGGGCATTTCAATGACAACAAAGGTAGCGGGTGTAGTTACTCCATGCGTAGTAATTGCTACCGAGGAAAGAATACCCAACGGGGTTACTGGGGCGTCGTTTGCCATTCGCAGAATGAATTGTGCGGCTTTTGGGAAGGGTAGTCCCATTTTTTCCCGGAGCTTGTTGCTCATTACATTGACGCCGGATCCACCATCCACTAGGACGTTGGAGAGTTCAAATTGCCCTAACTGCATGTGGATGACAGCGGCGTCTGGGTCTAGTGTAGTCGTATTTACTTCTACGGCGACTGGTGCTCCAGGGAGACATGGTAGTGTAGCTGAATTAGAAACTCCAGGGAGACATGATAGACTTGGCGTATCTGATGGAGTCTTTCCCAATGGTTAGCAGGGAAAGGTTTTCGGTGTTCCACCACATGGTCGACTGGCTTAATAGTCCCGGCTTTGGATCTTGTGGTTACCACAGCCGTGGTAATTGTAGCAACTTTAGCCTCCCCCCCTGACACCTCGGTGAGGGTAACTCCTCCTCGGCGGGGTGGGATTGATCTCGAGGCGTCTGGGTGTGTGGTGTTATTAGAAGCCGACGCAGCTGCCCATCGTTGTCGAAGGAGTGGACACTGACCGCGCCGATGATGTAATGATCCGCATTCCCAACAGGCGTCACTTCGGCCGGGTTGGAACGCATCGACATTGACTTCCTCAGTCTGCATAGCGGCCATGGTTGGCCTTGGTCGTCTTGGATCGTCGACGCGTGGGCCAGTGGTGGCGAACCAACATCTTCTGCCATGAATTTTTCCGCAGGTATTGCAAGGTCCAGTGGCAACCCTGGCGTCGGTTCTAGTTACTGGCAGGGGTAGCAATGGTGCTTGTAATCGGTGTAAAGCTCCCAGCTCACGACTAATGTCTATGGCGGCATTGAGGATATCTTGGAGGGTTTTCACTCCCCGAATAACAATGCCCTGTTGAATCCATGGCAGCAAGCCCTTTTTGAACCACTCGCACAAGTAATCCTCCTCAGGTTTTTGATTGAGTTTATCTGCAAGTTGCTTGAACCGATCATAAAATTTATCCACCGGTTCTTCTTTTTCTTGTGCAATACTGCCTAAGGCTCTAAGAATTTCAGAGCTCGTTTTTAGCTTTCGGAACTTGTGCAAAAAACTAATTTCCATTTCTTCCCATGTGGAGTGTGGGTGATCTGTTTCGAAATCAATGTACCAGTTGATTGGATTTCCTTGTAACGTTGTGCCAAAAATATTTTGAAGGTCGGCAATGTTGGTGACGCCATTGGTTCTGGCTATCACCCTGAATCCTCTAATGTGCCAGTCTGGGTCGCCAGAGTCATCAAACACTGGATAGGGTATTTTAGGCAGCTTAGTGTGATGGTCCTGACTGCCCATGCTACGTGAAGTTGCTGCTGTAGGATTTTCGTGTGGTAACGTAGCCGACCTTAATACGTCTGCTGGTGTCTGTGAGGCTTGGACGTCATGGTCTGGAGGTAATGTCTCTAAGGGGGCCGGGGTGCGGCTGGCCTGTATATTTTGATATTGCATACTCAGCTGTTCCAGCTTAGCGTTGGTAGCTGCATTCTTTGCTACCAAGTCCGTCATCTGCTGCCGCATCCATTGTAGAAATTCCTTGGTTCCGTCCTGGTCGTCTTGGACAGTGGTGTCTTCGTCGTCATTATTTCGGGCTGCCTCGATGGCTGGTACCTTTTTGGGCGGCATAGTGACAGCTAATTCTTACGCAGTTTCGCCTTTCCTCAATTTTCCATCCCCAGCATGGTCGCCAAAATGTTATCTGGGGTCTTTGGATGGAAGTTGGAGGAAGGGGGAGAAACTGAGGGAGCGCTAGGTTAGAGTAGCTAGGAGAAGAAGGGGGCTCGGTTTTAGGAGAGGGGCATCAGTGACCGGTGACCGGGGTCGTCTTAGTTGGAGAAGGGTCGGTTGATCAGTCTGTGTCGACTGAGTTCCCAAGAGCAGGACGTCAACCGCTAGGGTTCAGATTCATAGAAGGCAGAGAAAGGCATTGTTAGTCTTGGTCGTCTGTGGCAATGTGTGAGAGAAAGGGGCAAGGAGGTGAGTTAGAGAGTCCAGCAGATAATGAGTGTTTCGAGAGGAGTAAAGTGGGGAAGATCCAGTCACAGCTATGGCGTCCAAGGGAGCAAAGATTAGACACAAGCATAAGTCAGACAGTCACAGCTATGGCGTCCAGGGGAGCAAAGATTAGACACAAGCATAAGTCAGACAGTATAGTAGAAGGATAGCATAATATTCAGAGTCTGGGCCTGAGCAACCAGGGTTTACAAAAGAGGAGTCGCCTTCGAACTAAGTCCAGTGTTCCATACTAACCCTAGGACGACACTGCTCTAACAAAACTACGAAGAGAGGTCCTTTCTATCCTGCCTGTCTACTGCTTTATACTATTATGCCGCCTTGAGAACTGATAGTTCTTCCTTGGTCGTCTGAGCCACCAACCGCCCTAACTACGAGTTTCCAGCTGATTCTTCGGGGTAACAACTTGGCAATGTAAGAAGCAAGAGAGATTCATCGGCAGAATGGTGAAGGCACTAAAAGATCCAAGGCTAACGCATGAAATCCGCGGCATCTAGATCTCATATCTATCTCATGTGATACAAATATGCTATAATAAGGTAACTGTTAGTGTTATCTAGTGTCTGCCAGATTTGCATGTAAACTGTCCACTCACCTCTTCGATGCACTGCAGTGTGAGAAGGCACTGGGGCAGAAGCTGGCGCAACGTCTCAACACCAAAGCATCCATGTGAATTCATGACACCATAGATGCGGCCCCAAAGGACTTCCAAAGATAGACTAGCCCCGTATTCGTTACTGTAGTTGGATGATGAATGATCTCTAGAAACTTGAACCAAATTATGTAGTTGAATTGTGCACACTGAAGTTCAGTGCAATGAAAAATCTTTTGATGAACACGGTTGTCAAGTAGGAGATATATGTACATAGGAGGCTAACTTCTCTTGGAAGCGACACTTAGAGCAAGCATGCCGGAGTTGAACCATTTCACCAGTTAAGTTAGTGCGTGCATAATTACTGGAATAAATCCGCTCTAAGATCTAGAAATCTCGATTGCACAAAAGACTCCCCATTACATTCTTATACTTGATTTATATATATTCTCTCCAATTAGGTTTGTGTAATATATATCCTAATCGAAGAATTCAAACAGAGTGGCTGCTTTGCGAGGCTGTGCCACCAAACATAGGGACTGCGTCCGGCAGCTCGTGAAGGAGAAGTACTCCGACATGTCCAGCGACTCGGCACTCTCGCCCTCAAAGAGAGACCAGTCAAAGCATTGGAGCAGGTTTCGAAGGTGCTTGGCCACTCAATCAAATCCGACAGTTTGTTTGGGAATCCCTTCTCGATTAACTTATGGGAGAATCGACTGGAAGCGAACCCTCAAGGCTATCAAGAGAGCTAAGGTTGAGGTAGCCATTACCACCACATAACACTTGGCCAAACTGTAGACTTTCCTTGCACCACCATTTGTTAGAACCCATCACCACCATTCCACTGTAGCACCCATGAAACAAGCAAAGCAATGGCAAGCCAGGGTTTGGAATAAATTTGTAGAATTTAGAATAAATTGTATGGTGGTTTAAGGTATTGACTGAAGTGGTTTCTAGTGAAACCTACAGGTGGATTATAGGAAAACAACTACTTTTCACTTTGAAAATTTATATCTATTAATCTATGAGGACTTAAATTATGGAAAAATATGCGATATGTAAAAAAACTATCTTCCAATCCAAGAAAATTACTCCCTAAAAATAGAACTTCCACAAATAAGCAAAAATCCTTATTTTGGTGGTTATGGGTGCTTCTACCTTAATTTGGAAGCCCAAATTCAGAGCACGCTGCGTGCATTCGACTCAAAATGGATGAACAGGAATATTTTAGGAACTAGAACAGGTCTTACGGTCAAGTGGAACTTATTGCCACCAGCCGGCCTAAGCCTGGGAGGATCAGCCCCCACACTCGTACCCTCGCGGGATGGAGTGCGGGGCCCTCCCCATCCAAGGCTCACCCTAACCGCAGTCAGCCCGGTTCCCGCGTCCTCTGCTCTACTCCCCTATTCCCCGTTCTCTTCCCCCGTTCCCGTCTCCAGAGCCTCGCCTCCCGCCTCCCGCTCTCGTCTTCGTCGTCTCGTCTCGTCGGCCTAGTCGCTGTCGACCTCGACCGTCGCCTTGCACTCGCCCTCCCCCTGCCCTCGCCTGGTATGTTATGACCCACATAGTGTAGGTTTGTTCTCTGGGAAATACTCCACCAGAAATTCGTTTCAGTTGGCCCAAATTGCGGATACATTTGCGACCTGGATCAAATTGGTGACGGGCAATATCCGAATGGACTTTAAGGCTTTCTCGGGCGTTTTCATATTTTGAGCTTGGATTTGTCGCACACTACTAAATTTGCACCGGTAGAACGCATGTGATTTTTATTATTTTGAACATACAGATTCGTTTGGAAACTTGTATCTCAATCAATTTTAAGAAATATTTGTTTTGAAGTTATGGGACTTTCTCATGCCTTTGCTTGCTCAAATTACATACCCCACAGCGACCACCCTCCTGCATGGGTGCCATGCGAGAATTGGTCCACTTCGGGAGTGCTTAGGGTTTGGGGCCAATAGGTTTTGGGCAGGGCTGATTGATGTCAGATTCGTTAGCCATGCGCAGCTCCAATGATCCCATTATGGTGGAGCAGAAGCTGCTTCAGACGGCAGCCACGGGCCATCTTGCGAGAGTGTTACGACCATTGGAGAAGAATGGCAAGTATTTCATGAAGGAGAGGAGAAAGCACGCCCTGCCCTCGCCCTCGCCGCCCCCCTACCGACATCAACATCGCCCAACCTCTACCCTTTTAAAGGTACGATTCCTCACCAATTTATTGATTTGATTTTTGATTTGATTTTTTGATTTCTTCACTCTTCTCATAGCTTGTTTGGTGTAGTTTTTTTGTATTTTGTTTTTGATTACTTTTGTGGCTTTCCCCTTGGAATTGCAAACTCTAGTTAGATATGTTTTAGAATTTTGGATTACGTGTTTTAGAATTTTGGATTACGTGTTTTAGAATCGTTTGTTATGTTGTTGTAGGTTGAATTGTAGGATTAAGAAAGAAAGGAGTTTGGGGGTTTAGATTAGTATTAGGTAGGAGAAATAGAAGCCTCAAACTTGTAATCAATGGTTTCTAATGTATATTGATGCAAGCTCTTTTCTACATTTGTCTTGATGTTTGAATTTACATTGGTTTAGACTCATTCAATTCTCGTATGTATGGATTGTGTGGAAGAATTGTATGGGTTGTATTTGCATTTTCTATAATTGTTTTGATGCTGGAGAATTATAGTTTAAGGTTTTAGCTATTTTGTTCATTGTGTGAACATGTTTAAGTCTAACATAGATGAGGTTTAGGTGAATGTTCATTGTAGGCTTTTAGTTTTGTATTACAAAGTACTAATTGTCAAATTACATGCTCATTTGTAATTACAAATTTAGATCTTGGAGTGTTTTTTTAAATGTTTGTAATTCTTTTGGATTTAGAATCATGGAGTTTTGAGAATCTTAGTTTAATAAATTATTAATTTACAAAAATAAAATAAAATGGTATGTACACAAGAACAATCATGCCTATTCAAAAGGATGCACCTTCATAATTGAGCAATATCCATCGTGAAGTCCAAATAAAATTTATCACGAGAACTTGAAATTATCCTCAATGGAAGCATACATAAACAACTCTCATAATTCTCTTCACAATACCCATCATGAAGACCTTATGAATTATATCACGACCTATGAAAAATACCCATCAAAAACCTACTTTGAATTATATCACAGCCCTCCAAGCAATATCCATCATGCCGAAGTTTTTAAGTAAAAAGATTTATCTCTGGTTGCCCTTTCATGGGTTAATGGCACACTATAAGATTGAGGCAATACCCATCATAGCCCCAATGGAGTTATATCACAAAACTTTGAAACAATCACAAAAATAAGCACACTTGGACATACCTCCTAAGTCCCTAAACAATACCCATCATGAACATAATTTTAAATCCATTGCCATCTTTAGAGTTTACTCATCTTGGTATTACCCATCATAAAGCAATTTTAAAATGTATCACGATCTTTAGGAAATATCCATCATAGACTACATATGAGATAAATCACAACCTCATGGAAGAAATACCCATCATAAAGAAACTTTAGAATACATCACAACTCTATAAGCTATACCCATCATGATTGCATTTCTACAAAAAAATTATATCTCTGCTTTGTGTAATTATTCAAAAACACCTTTAAAACTAGGTAATAAAAAATTATTAAATTGTTACAATAACATGCTCTTAAAATATAAACCATACAAATGTGCATATATTTTTAATACATGCAATAAAATAAAAACAAATAAAACTAATGAGTTAAAGGTTTAAAACATATCCCATTCAAAACTTCAAAGATGCTTGACTTACAAATATCCTTTGAAACCACAAGTGATATCCACTCCAATTTATGTGCACAAAAATGTTTAGGTCCTCTCATTTCATTGGAAGGCAATTTCAAGTTGCATTTGTTCCTTTAAATGGATGTGGGTTCATAAGGATGAGTGCACAATAAGGCCAAAAAGCCCCCATTCATCCATATGTCAAGGTAATCATGGGTTCGAACCATGGGTTACCTACTTGGATCATGATGGATGAGATACCAAAGGGACCATCCATGGCATTCATCCGGTAAGGTACCAGTGTGAGGGTCAATTTTCCCTGGCCCCGGCCTAATGCCTAACTGGTTACTGTGTTCAGAGTCCCCCTTTTGTCTGCCTGGGGAGGATCAGCCCATACACTGGTACCCTCGCGGGATGGAGTGTGGGGGTTCATCCGACCCCCCCATCCTAACCAGGGTCAGCCTGGTCCCGCTCCCCGCTGTCCCCCTTTCAGCCCCCGCGTTCCCCTGCTCCGGCTCCCCTCGTCCGCACCCTGCCGTCCCATTGTCCCGCTCCCGCCTCCCACCTCGCGCCTCCCGCCTCCCCCATCGCTCTCGTCGCTCTCGCCTCGCCCCGGTCGTTGTCGCCCTCGTCGCCTGAGCATGCAGTGCGGGGAAGATGGAAGGTACGAGGTGCAATACATTGGGCACTCTTTGATGTTGCTGATATTTTCGGTGCTTTGGTGAACATAAATGGCAGTCTTTTGCGAGCGCTGCATTACTGTACCCAGAGGCTCAGTTTGAAGTGCCCTTCTTGTAAACGTCACCAGCCTGGTCTACTACCCCAAGTCTGTGATGTGCTTGATGCATATTTGCGCAAGGCTTTTCCTTTGGAGTACACCGAGCAAGCTCCTCGTCGCCCTCGCCCTGCTCCTTGTCTGAGAAGCAGACGGTGGTCCTCGCCCTGCCTCCAGTCTGCAGCATTCAGGTTTTTTTAATATAGGTTTTTATTTATTTTAATTCTTTGGTTCTTCACTGTGCTCATTGCTTGTTTTGAGTATGTTTTTGTATTTTGTTTTCACTGCTTTTGTGGCTTTCACCTTAGAATCACAAGTCATAGTTAGATATGTTTTAGGATTTTGGATTCTATGTCTTCCATTTTACATAGACAATTCTTTGTTATGGTTTTGTAGGTTGACGTGTAGATTAGAGAAGAAGAAAAGGAGTTTGGAAGTTTGAACTAGTATTAGGTAGGAAAAATAGAAGTTTCAAACTTGTAACAAATGATTTCTAATGTATGTTGATGCAAGTTATTTTCTACATTTGTCTTGATGTTTGATTTTGCATTGGTTTAGAATCATTCAATTTTTGTATGTATGAATTGTATTGAAGAAATGTATGCATTGTATTTACATTTTCTAAGTTTGCATTGATTTTGGAGAATTAGGGTTTAGTGTTTTTAGCTACTTTGCTCATTGTATGAACATCTTAAAGTCTAACATAGATGAAGTCTAGGTGAATGTTCATTGTAGGCCTATAGTTTTGTATTACAAAGTACTAACTGTCAAAGTATATGCTCATTTGCAATTACATTGAATCTTGGAGTGTTTTTTTAAATGTTTGCAATCGTTTTGGATTTAGAATTATGAAGTTTTGAATTTAGAAGTTCTAATGTTATTTGGAACTAATTGAGTTTTAATTGTGATTTTTTTGTAGCCATGGTGAAGAGGAATAAGAATGACTTTGAGGTACAATAGGATCTTCTTTTTGCCGAGGCATTTTGTATTCTACACATGGAAATAATACATAGCACATCAAATAATTAAAATCATAAGCATAATCAAAGAAGCCTAAGTTAATAAATTATTAAATTGCTAAAAGAAAACAAATGGAAAGGGTATGTACACAAGAACAATCATGCCTATACAAAAAAATGGACCTTCATAATTGAGCAATACCCATCATGAAGCCCAAATAAGATTTATCACAATAACTTGAAATTATACTAAAGGGAAGCATACATAAAGAACTCTCATAACTCTCTTCACAATACCCATTATGAAGACCTTATGAATTATATCACAACCTAAGAAAAACACATATCATAAACCTACTTTGAATTATATCACAACCCTCCAAGCAATACCCATCATGCCCAAGTTTTTAAAGAAAACGATTTATCTCTGGTTGCCCTTTCATGGGTTAATGGCATACTATAAGATTGGGGCAATACCCATCATAGCTCCAATGGAGTTATATCACAAAACTTTGAAACAATCATCAAAATAAGCACACTAGGACATACCTCCTAAGTCCCTAGACAATACCCATCATGAACATAATTTTAAATCCATCGCCATCTTTAGGGTTTACTCATCTTGGTATTACCCATCATAGAACGTTTTTAAATATATCATGATCTCTAGGAAATACCCATCATAGAGATTTTGAAATGCATCTTGTTTTCTAGGAAATACCCATCATGGACTATATATGAGATAAATCACAACCTCATGGAAGAAATACCCATCATAAAGAAACTTTAGAATACATCACAACTCTATAAGCCATACCCATCATGATTGCATTTCTACAAAAAAATTATATCTCTGCTTTGTGTAATTATTCAAAAACACCTTTAAAACTAGGTAATAAAAAATTATTAAATTGTTACAATAACATGCTCTTAAAATATAAACCATACAAATGTGCATATATTTTTAATACATGCAATAAAATAAAAACAAATAAAACTAATGAGTTAAAGGTTTAAAACATATCCCATTCAAAACTTCAAAGATGCTTGACTTACAAATATCCTTTGAAACCACAAGTGATATCCACTCCAATTTATGTGCACAAAAATGTTTAGGTCCTCTCATTTCATTGGAAGGCAATTTCAAGATGCAATTATTCCTTTAATGGATGTGGGTTCGTAAGGATGAGTGCCAAAAAGCCCCCATTCATCCACATGTCAAGGTAACCATGGGTTCGAACCATGAGTTACCTACTTGGATCATCATGGATGAGATACCGAAGGGACCATCCACGGCATTCATCCGGTAAGGTACGAGTGTGAGGGTCAATTCTCCCTGGCCCTTTTGTCTCGCCCTGGACTCTTGTCCGATGAGGGTTGTAATTTACCTTTTTTTGCAATGAATTTCTTCATTTGCCTTAAAAAAAAAAAAAAAAAAAAAAAAGCATTGGAGCAAGTTCGCCATCATAGATTTGATCATGACATCGGCGAGGTTGTATCCTGCACACATGCGGCGCCTCGTAGCGACCGTGGCCTGATCCACCTCTGGGCGGTCCAGGAACCTGCTCGTCTTGAACTCGTCAGGAGAATCATATACAGTTGGATCTCCGTGAATGGCGTAAATGTTGAGGAAGAGTTCCGTGTCTCGCACCCTGAGATCACACAGGGCTTGTGCGATTCGCGGCGCACGCCTAGAGGGGTCGAGGGATGCATGTGGTAAGTCTCCTTGACAACACCTCGCAGAAATGGGAGGTTAGGGAGGTCGGATTCCTGCACGAGGCGGTCTTGTCGGACGATGGCGTCAATCTCTGCTTGCGCTTGTTTCCTGAGATTAGGGTTTGCCATGAGCTCTGGCTCCCCCATTCCACTGTCAATAATTATGCAGCCGGTGCTGCTGTTACAGCAGCATTTTCGTATGTCATGCGAATGGTGACCTGAGTCAAACCAGACCATATTGTGCGGGACACAGCCTCCTTTTGACAAGTAGAGCGAGCATTTGGGAAAGTCGTTTTGAGTTCAAGCTAGCTTAGCTCGATCTGTTTCTCCAGCTCCAGCTGCTGTCTGTTTTTTCAGCTGCCATGAAACTGTTTTTGTGCTGTTCACTGTGCGCAGATGAAGGACGGGGTGGTCCCGGGATACACCAGCTGCAGCTTGAGCCTTGAGCTCAATTCCTTTCCATCAATTTTAATCTGTAATTACAGCCAGGCAGGGAAAGAGAAACTCCGGTCTCCAAACGAGACTAGGGTGGATAAAATTAAGTGTCTGTATTTGTCCACGGGCCTTTTCGCTTGTAACATCTTAACCCATTACAACTTCACCAACCTGGATTGGGTTTATATTTGGGTACTTTCTCTCTTCAAATCTATTCCTCAATGAAGTTTTTGACCACCAAAGATTTCCAATCTAGATATTTCATGAAGCTATTTTTCCATTCAATGATTGGATTTGGTAACATTTGTTAGAATACAAATTTTACCAAAATTACAATTGCTAAAGTATGTAAAGCTTTGAGCAAGCGAAATTTACATTAACCATGGCAAATGTATCTCTTTTTAAAGCTATTCCAATAAATGAAATTAAAAAACATCAATATTTGGTTTGTAAATCAATTCAAGAGAAAATTTTATATTTTAATATATTTCAGATAACATTTGACCTGCTTTAACCCCTAAAGGAGAAATCAACCAGAACATGGTCGATTTTGCTGTGGTCAGGCTGTAACTTACTAAATTTAGAACGCATGAAGCTGTAACTTTGGCAGATTGTAGATTTTTCTCACACCTTTCCGAAAAGATCATTCGTGCTCCAAAATTCCTCATACTTTAGGAGATATATACAGTCAAAGTTTGAAAACACTATTTGGAAACTGCCCAAAATTGCCAAAACTGCGGTATATGCTCATTTATTCTCAATATCTGCCCAAAATCAATTAGATCGCAGGAACTTTAATAATTCACCAAAATTTGAGATTTTATCTTTTTTCAAATTTTGTTTTTTTTGCATGCAAATAAGGTTTTGAAGCATGATCTCACCGTTCGGATTTTCAATCCAATGATTTTTCAAATGCCTTTTTTATTGTCAAAGATCAGCCCTTGTATTTGAATTTCAGCATACCTCCATGTGAAAAATTGAGCATTTTTTATTTATTTTTTGACACGGGGGAGAGCACAATAAAGTGGACCACAAAGTGCAAAATGTGACCACTAACAAGTGAATATGAAGTGTGCTGTTTTTGAAGGCTCAAAGCTGATTTTGAGGATTTTGGTGTAGTTTTTGAGCATTTTAGTCACTTTCTAAGGTGTTGTAAGGTATCTTACACACACCTTCATAAAAAGAACATCCTGAATTGAAACTAAATTTGACCACTAGTTCTAAATCATGAAAATGAACTTTTCCAAAGTCTTGATTTCTTCATGTGGGGCCCTCTATTGTCTTTAGATGATGTTTTTTTCAATTTAAAAAACAATGTTCGGTGAAAAAAAAGTGACAAAAAGTATCGCGGAAAAGACCCTCTTAAAAAGCATCCTTGCGATACTTTTGGAACCCTAAATCAATCAATGAGTATATGAATTGACTATTTTAGAATACCTTTTAAACATACGGAGGGCCCCGCAAAATTAAAAGTGATTTCGGACAAAACCCTAAACCGTTTTGTTCACTTTTCCAAATGAGTCCATTCACTTTGCCCGAGTTCGATGTCTCCGTTTTCCATTGTAAACTCAATGTCATCTCTCGCAACTTTGGGAAGTTGAAGAAGATCAAGTCTACTTTCCATATCCCAAACTCAATATTGCATTGACATAACATAGATCCCACTTTCCCTAGTGTTTACAGAAGGGGCTGAAATTGGTGAAAAGATAAGCACTTTTTTGGTTCACTTTATTGTGCTTCCCCCCACACACATGAAAGGGTTTGCCTCCTCACCGCAGAGGTTTCCATCAGGCATGGGAGCGATTTCACAGCCGGGAATCGAACCGACAACCACTGCGTTCGCTTTGGGTCAAGCATTTTTATAGTTTTAATAGGTCCTATAAGGGTAAAAAGTATGTAAACATATTCCTAACTCACTTAAGAACAAGATTTTGAAGAGCCTCAAATCAAATTTACTCTAAAAAGTGGTTATTTTGGCCCTCAAAACATTGCTTTCCTTTTCTCAACAAGGGAAAAAAACTTTTTTTCCAACTTTGAACGTTACTATCTCACAAACGGTGAGGAATTTGAGTTCAAGATTTGGCATACATGATCTTGTACAAGTTAGGTACTGGATCCTACTGTTACATACTTCAAAATATGTCACAAAATGAAAAATCTCACCTTGCATTGAAAGAGGGCAGTTTTCAGGGTACAGTATGCAAATAGTGCCTTTCTCCTTTAGGGGTTAAGCTCACCCAGGCCCCTACCAAATGTTGGGGGCCCTGGCCAGCCCTGGCTGGCCCTCGCATGCTCATGCGCGAGGACCATGTGTGTGTGTGCACTGCCCCTACCAAAGGCTCGGTTCAGTTTCTTCAGTTCAGGTGATATGGTAGTGAAGTTCGGATTCTCAAAAGTTGACTTTGAAGCTTTGGCCTGCCACATGCATTCGTTAGCTGAGTTTTAGGAAATATGGTAGTGGATCTGATCGTTGATCCACTGCAGCTGTAGTGTCTGGAGCTGGCTTGAGACACTTGTCAACTTGCTCAATTTAGATCATGTGGTAATTGGAATCGAATCATTCATTGATTCGTGCAGACTCCGTCCTGTACCTGGTTGCAGTGACATGCTTTTATCAAGTCGTTGCTCTTATATTTTGATCTTGGCATACACAGCTTCGCTGTAGAAAGCAGTCGGATCCTTTACTCCGTTGAAATTTAGACGCTCCACCTTCCGAAAGCTCATGCTTTTAACCGGTGCCAGGTTTACTCGACCCACGAGCATTTCCCGGAGCCAGGGCTTTTTCCTTCTGGATCCCTGGAATTTTCAATTTGACCCCCCCCCAAGGCCATTTTTGATGAATTTTAATTCAGAAATGGCGCCTGCGGCCTCAGAATACTCTGGAGGCCTACTCCTTGGCAATTTAAATCAACAAATTAAAACCTAGGGGGCTCCTTTACCCCTCCCCCGAGAAACGCTCGTGGGTCGAGAAAACCCAGTTCCCTTTTAACCCATTGAAAGATTCTTCGCTCCAGATTAATTACCTTCTGTCGATAGGACGACTGCAGTGCATCAACTTGTACCTGCCTGTACAGTGTTTACATCTACTTGGCAACACAAGGTCGGAGGGATTGCAAGAGCAGAATGCTCATCCACTTGGAGTACTCACACTTGCATGAAAAGATCTCATTCGTGTTATGCTTTTCTTCCGTTGAAGCATTGTAAAGGAGTACCTCGAGCTCGTGATTCTCATAACTTGTTTCCACGTTTCGAAGATCCTGCTGAGGTCACTGAACTCCAGAGGGGAACACTCGACTTGAGGGGAAGTCTAGCTTCGACCGGCATCCATCTTACATCAAGCCTTGACTTCGTAAGTGTACAAGCAGTATTGCCAACGTCACTGTTAGACGATATTGCTCTCTTCGTATATTCAGGGTACTGAATTTTTTATATTATATCGTTTCATATTCGTTTCTTTAATATATGTAGTCGGTGCCGACATGTCAGTTCGTTTCATGCACCGAGAGTTTTTAAAGAGAGAAAAGGATGTGGAGGTGTACTCGATGAGTAATAAAACTTAGCCGACTATCTTCGATTACGTCTCAAAGTCATTGCATGATGTTACAGTAGCTTTCGTAATGTGAAATTAGAACACTCATCGTGTGAAGTAGCACTCATCTTGTACATCATGCAATTATCATGTCGATTGTGATCAGCAGTGCTTGTTCCATGTCTCCCTCACAAGGATGCTTCCCAAAATCCTGAAAGGAGAGGGTTAGTGGGTCTAATGAAAGCTCTGTCTTTGTTCTACCGCATCCTTGCCATGGAGATATGCAAGCTGACTAACACTTGAAACGTTTGCTTTCCACAGAATCGACTGCGAGGACGGTACGTACGTGATCGAGTGTGAAAGCATGGCACACCGTCGCCAAGTGCAGCCTGGTTACGGAATGCAGCACATGGGTTACGGAGTGCCAGCGGGCCATTACGGGCATCCCCCAGCTCCTGCTCAGCGGCGCCGAGCACCTCAACACGGCACTAGCCATCATCACGCCCCTGCTCATTCGCAAGGCCATCCTCCACAGCAACACTCAAGACAAGTCGACCACCATCACGGTCATGTATCTCATGGTCATGCACCTCATGGTCATGCATCTCATGGTCATGCAACTCACGGACATATGGGCCACCGCGAGGGCGGGCACCCTGCCTCCGTGCACAACAACTTCGTGCACAACCAGCAGAGCCGGAGTTTCAGCCCCCATAACCAGAGCCAGAACTATCATCAGCCTCAAAATTTTCATTCTCAGAGTCAGTATCAAGCCCCATCCTACAGTGGCGGCTCAGGCCAGAGGTACTACGGCTCAGGTCAGAGTTACGATGATACGAATGAGCAAATTGATGAAGATTACAGCAACGGAGGAGGTGGCTTCAACAACGGAAGAAGGCCCTACAACAACGACGACGACAACGACGGAGGAGAAGACAACAACGACGGAGGAGATTACAACAACGACGGAGGAGATGACAACGACGGAGGAGATTACAACAACGACGGCGAAGACAACCAAAGGTATTACGATGATGATTAGTTGTGCTTGAGAATTGCCCCAGATTCCCTACTAGTGAGGTGCCGTTGGCCAGCTCAAGTCACATCTTGACTTCCCCATGAATCGCAAGAGAGGAATATTCATTCGAATTCCTTCTGCGAGATATTAAAAAAAAAGCTGTAATCAACATGCAAAGCAATGTAATAAAAACTGGTTGTGGTTTCGTTACGCAATCATTTGTGCTGCTTGGTATTCTCTGTTCTTACCTGTTTTTATTCATTTGTATTGTATATTCAAAGTGCAAAATGTGACGACCAAATGAAGCCTTCACTGAATGGTAGGTTCCGGAAGCCTTCGCTGAATGGTAGGTTCCGGAAGTTGTTGCAGCAAGGTCAACCTTATCGACAGGTCCTACTCACAGAGTTAATTTGATTCCAATGGTTTCGTCAAATACTTCTTAATATTGAGAAGGAATTTAACTTAATTGTTTTGAGGTATGTTTGATTTCTTTATTGTTTTTCTGGGCCTTTTTTTGTTGCAATTTGCAAGTGTCTGTTTCATTGGAATCTTATGAAACATCCGAAGGTTGGTGGAATTGCCGTGTTTAGTAACTTAGGTAGTGGGTCACAATTTCCACGTATCATCCTTGGCTACGATCAGGTCATGCCAACTTGAGATGATGATGTTGGTGATTAGAAAATTTTATAATTTCAATTGGTACCGACGAAGACTTTATGGCCGTGACCCTTGAACAGAGAATTAGTCTGTGGTTACCGATTATTATTGTTATATAATATGTTTCTTTCTCCATACAAATCAAATCAAATGTTTTGCAAGAAAGACTCTGTCAATGGTACGATAAATGGTTGTTAGACGAGGAAACCTTTGAAATAGCTCCAACTCTACAATCTTTAAGTAATTTCAATGTGGATCAACTAACTTGGGAGAGTTTCGGAAAAAAATTCCACTGTTCATATGAGGTGCACTAGTATACCTACTCTGTCCTCAATGCACATTTCTACGATGATTCGAACTGCCTATAAACAGAAGCTTGGAATGGATCAACTCGCTCGTCGGTAGCCAAGTGAAGGACCGTACATTGACGCGCCAATTCTGAAGACTCACTTATGACTTTAAAGATTCATGAATTATGAGATAATTCTTTATGCTTCGGAGTTCATTGCAGCTAGCTATAAGAAAAGCGCAACAACTCAAACTATCTCAGTACTCATTTCAGCCTTTCAATTTGGTCAGAATTGGTCGGTCAGATACTTTGCTTCAGGGTCGATCCATCCAGGGCCGCTATAAGCACTGTCTAGATAGAACCTGCGCTTTATCGTGCACGTTGTATGATACTTTTCATAGTTTCCCTCACGTACGTTGTGTGATACTTTCTACACTAGTGCTATTCACAGAGTGTTCAATATTTCAGACGGACGTTAGTGCAATTTGTTGTAGTACTACTTGACGTGCACAGTATTCCACATATTACACGTAGTGCAACGTTTCAATCTGTTTCAATCAAAGAGAGGTTCGAGAGAGATTTAATGTTGGAAGTCAGTTGATTTGCCAAGTAGACAGTAATCAGCAGATTTAAGCTATCCACATCGTCTATAATCCAAGGCAATCTTGAAGCAAGACTGTTCAATTAATCTCCATACGAGCACCTGCACTTCAGTGTTGACGGTGATACATGTGGTAGCAGCAACCTGCTTCGGTGAACTGATATCTATTTGACAAGATGAGGACTTCCAACGTTCTTGGACTCGGATGCCTGGCTCTTGGGACTCTGTTTTTACTATCTTTAGTTCCAACTCCGGTGGATTGTGCTCCCGTTGGCAGTAAAACATACATCATCTCCATGACAATGAATGCCACGCACCTGGACGTTATGGCTAAACGAGCATGGTACACGGAGCTCATGGACGGCGCCAAAACAGTCCTTGCACATGACCACCCCGACGACGGTATGGATTGCCTTCACCACGTCTACCACCACGCCTTCAACGGGTTCTCGGCGCGTCTCACCGACAAGCAGGCCGCTTACATGAAGACGCTCCCATGCGTGTTGCGTGTGTCACCTGACAGAATCCACTATGGCTACACCACTCGCAGCCCAGACTTTGTGGGCCTGACGGGGAAAGATAGCCACCTTTGGCAGGACAGCAACTATGGAGACGACGTTATCATCGGCGTCCTAGACACCGGAATCTGGCCCGAAAGGATGAGCTTCGACGACACAGGGCTGGGTCCCATTCGTGCTGAATGGCAGGGAGTGTGCCAATCAGGACCATCCTTCACTGCTGCCAATTGCAACAACAAAATCATCGGCGCAAGGTTTTATGCCACGAATTTACCGCAAGATGTAAATAAAGATGAGTACCTGTCACCGCGAGATTACAATGGTCACGGAACGCATACGGCTTCCACTGCAGCAGGGCGACCAGTGTCAGGTGCAAGCGTCAATGGAGCCGCGAATGGAACGGCCCGGGGCATGGCACCGAATGCCAGAATTGCGGTCTACAAGGTGTTGTGGGATGTTGGTGAGGGTCGTGCTGGAGGTTCGACCAGCGACATCGTGGCAGCATATGAAGATGCTATAAATGATGGCGTTAACATAATCTCTGCTTCGCTTGGTTCTGAAGTGAATAATATAACAGGTATCGAAGAAATCTTTGATAGAGACGAAGCTGAGGTGATTGCAGCGTACCGTGCGGTCAAGAGAGGTATATTTGTCTCTGTTTCCGGAGGAAACGATGGTTCTAAAGAAGGAACCATCTCTAATGTGGCGCCCTGGTACACCACCGTTGCATCCACCACACAGGACCGGGTGGTGAGAGATGGACGTACTTTATATGGGACGGTTCCCGCACCAAAGGTGGCTTGGACCTCCTCGCGAGGACCCATCCTCAGTGCACGTGGGCAATGGTTGAAGCCTGACATTGCTGCACCTGGTGTGCAGATCCTCGCAGCTGGTATCAAGGAGGACCTGTTCGCCTTCATGTCGGGTACATCCATGGCGTGCCCCCATGTGAGTGGCTTCGCGGCGCTTCTTCGCTCCTTGCATCGCGATTGGAGCCCCGCAGCTATCAAATCCGCCCTGATGACCACGGCCACCACACTCGACCCCAGGAACAATCCCATCACCACGCAAGAAGCCCCGTCTAACCCGGCATCGCCGTGGGCATTGGGCGCTGGATTTGCTCTACCGGAACGAGCGATGAACCCGGGTCTGGTCTACGACATGAGCAGCAACGACTACTTGCTATTCATGTGCGGATTGGGTTATGACAGCGCCACCATCCAGAAAATAGATCCAGTTGCAATGATGAACTGCCCCGTGAATCCAACCGCTCGAATTCAAGACGCCAATCTGCCAAGCTTCGTAGCTAACTTCAGAAACATTGCGTCACTCTCCAGCGTTCCACCGCCGTCGATGAGTTTTGCAAGAATCTTGACGAACGTTGAAGACGCTGGGATTGAACGCCTTTACAAAGCTACCGTGAATCAGCCGACTAGGTTCCGAATAAGCATCGAGCCGTCCACTCTTACATTCACCAGCGCCGCGGCAACCCAGCCGTTCACCCTGAGAGTGGCGCCGCTCGGCTCGTTTACGTTCCAAGATGGAGATCAGTCGTTTGGAAGGGTGACTTGGTCCGATGGCGTGCACAATGTGAGCAGCCCTGTCGTCGTCATGGTAGGCACTTCCTTTGATCCACCAGCAGAAAACTAGAACGTTTAGTCTCCTGAAACAATCACCTGCAATCGCAAGGAATGATACTGAGATCAATTGCGCCTTTGATATTGCGCTTTGTTCATAGGTGGATCTAGATTTCCTTACATGCTTAAATTGCTTATATTGGTTTCAAACCTCAACATCTTGGGAAAACCAATTGTACGTTGCATTAATGGATTCTTGATTAAGAACTAGAAGTTTGAAGAGTCTTTTTTGAATGTAAGCGAGTGCATTTCTTAAGATCTATTCTGCATTACCTGTACTTTTTTTTTGGATCCATAATGTCATTCAAAAACTATTAATCTAGATGTGTGTCTGATTTCGTTTGTCCACTAATCTCCTTGGCTGGCAGATTGGTTAGTACTGTCTGATTATGAGTTTTTAAGATACAAAAGAGGAACTTTTGAATGTGTTCTACAGTCAGTTGTTATTGCTATGATGCTTCAGCTGTGTTCCTCAGGTTGCTGGGAAGTACGTCTTCTCCCAAGGTTGAATTCATCGTACTAGAATCACAGCTGGATTATATGCATCCTCAATCACATGAAACTACGACCAAGATTCACATCCAGCAACATTTGCTCTTGGAAGACCATGCACTCAGACATAAGCCATATTTATTGTAAATATGCTAGGCAATATGCAGTTCCAACCTGTCAACGCGAAATCCAGATCTCTTGTCTGTAGGGGGTTTCCGGACCTATTAAATTGACACAAGACAGTTGTGGTACATCCCGTTCTGTATAAATACACGATCATCAACGCTGATATGCACGAGAATCTACTTAGCAAATGCTTAAAACTTATATTACATTGTGATATGCAATCCTTCCTGTACAGTACATGTTAAGGTTACTTAGAGCAAGAAGGTTCTGGTCTTATGGCAAATGATTGGCGCAGGTTGGGAAAGAGTCAGTGGCTACTGATGTGCACAATATCTTGGTTTGAATCGGAGAGTAAATAATCGTCACCACACCAACCACGTTTTGGGGGAATGCTTTAGTCGCTCATAAAGTCACAGTGTGTCAACCGACTGTGGCATCGGACTCTGGAAATTGTTGAAGAGCATCCTCTTAACCAAAGCCAAACAAAATTTTAGCTAAAATCACCATGTTCATTGTTGTTTGCAAGTAACAAGAACAAACCTTCGAAGCCATGAAGTCTTATGTCATAGGAACTTGAACTGGAAAAATTACAAAAACGAGACTCCAAAAGTCAACCCTCATTTTCACCCAATTTAGCCCGGTTGAGTACGTGTAGTGTCCTTTGTACTCTGAAATAAGACGATTAGTTTCCGATTCATTCTTGTGCAACACAGACAGACGGTCGCCCAGTACAAGAGCAGAACTTTTGACTGATGCTCCCTTACACGGATTGCTCCTATCATCAAGCTCCAACAGCCTTCCTTCATTGCAGCCAAATACAGAGAGACCCGGCCAGGTTCCTTCTCTCCAAGCTTAATATTCATCATCACCTTCCCAATATGCTGATATTCAAAGACAGGATCTTAGATATAATCTGTGCAACTCGGCAGAGTTGTAAGTCTGAGCTCCAATTTTTCCCTTCCTGTCAACCACAACTATGACTTGATAGTATCTTGTTTCCCTGTCCATCACCGGTTGTGTCAACCTTGGCGGATCTCTGCCAAAAAAAGGACGCGGAGGAAGTACCTTTACCTCCTTTGTTGCCAATGCACACTGAGATCATCATTGGCCCCTGCCTCTCTTCAGTCGATCTCAGTCTCTGGAAAAAACAAACCGGCCGACCCTCCATCAGTGACAGACATTGTGTGAAAATTCTGGAAGTACTATTTCTGAATAGTGCCATATATTTGAGTCTAGGTCATACAACCTAATTCCGAAGACGCCCCGTTTCTCTGATGATTCAGACACCATAGCAAACATTTCCGTACCAGCTTTAGTACTCTCACATGTCCGCCTGAAGTCCGACTCTTTCACTGCCAAGTTCCACTTCCATTCCTTCAAAAGATATTGGAGACGCATGATCGGAGGCTTTGGCAGGCGTGCAAACACCAGAGATAAATCAGTTCCTTGGGCAGAGAGCTCCACAAGGCCGGCTTCATTAAAGCAACATGCTCGGCACATGAATGCCCACATGTAAGGTCGGATGTCCTAAAACCACCAACTTAAGGAATCAGGATTACTGTACAGTATGAGCTCTTTTTGGCAGGGTTATTTTTGGGTATATTTTTCCCATGTACGAAAGATGATTTCTAACAAAATGCAAATTTTTCATAATTTTCTTTCTAATACTGAAATAGATACAAATTTCTAAACACAAAAGTACTTTGGGACCCAAACCTGATTTGTAGGTTTTCTCATGTCCAGACCATGTGGTACAAACTTTCACTCATAATGATACCCTAAACTGCCAACTATTTCTTTGCAATTCTTTGCAATGCTTGGCGTCAATTGGTCCACTTGGTCTACTTGAATAGGGAAATTGGTGGTTTTGGGTCTCAATTGTGATAACCCCAAGAAAGGTCTACATGTCAGAAATGGAGAAGGTTGTGGGCTTAGAACATCTGCACCGCAAGCTGAAAAATGCGGGTGACTGAATTTTTTTTCAGTCATCCACTTTCGATCGGCAGTTCGTATCTGCCTCAAAGGGAGTGTAAGCTAAACAACTTTGCAACGTCGTATTCTTGTCCGTTTCGCTCAATGAGCACCGTCTGAGTACTGGTATGAGAAGGATATCACACGCCTATCATATTGGTATCACATCAGTATCACCTCATATCATCTATATATTAATCGAAAAGTGCTGATTAAATTAAACGCTCCGAAGATCTCATACTAAGACAATTACTTTCTATTGCACGGCTCTAACGCTAGTCACGCCACCATTTTTCAGTCACCCATCATGATTATCAGTCATCTGTCTGGAAGTTATCAAAAGGGCATGCCCTTCTACAGACTTAATTGCTTTTCGAATAAATTTGTTATAAAACTGCAATCATACTAGAGCGAGCATCTATAACATCGCTTGCCAAAGTGTAGAAAGATCAAGTCCAGATATGAGTCCTGCAGTAGCGTCGTGTTGAAGAGCGGTGACCTGCTAGCCACAAGCAGCACTAAGATCATGATCAACAGCACAGCATTGAAGAGTAGTACGTGGATGTCAAGACGAGGGAAATATTATTAAGTGAACAATGCAGAGAGATGCAGAAGACTGACATCTCCCCTGAAATAAGGAGCACCACCCATATTGTCAATCCTGATCCCACAGAATTCTAACCATGATTAAGAATGTATTTATGAAGTTGAAGATTACTAGAACGATTGCAAACAATCATGTCGTGGAGCCTAGAATCTGCTGGATGGCGTGTGTACTACATCTGATCTCAATTAATGTGAATTTGACTGCTGGTGGATTGATGATTCAACCGACATCGACAATTCTAGGCTGCAGCTGCCTTTCATTTCATGTTGGATTTGAGGGAAATTGGAATTGGAGAATTTTGAGCTCTTCATGCCACGTGAATCATGTGGTGCGAGCTATTGCTACTTGAAGGACTGAATGTTGAAAAGCTAGAACTCATCTCTTGGGGTAGAATTGTAATGACTAAATACAGATTCTGAAGGTTGTTGACAGGAAAGCTGCTGCTTTTTGCGATTCTCGAAGCGAGAGAGATTTGAAAGTAAGCTCCGTGTTTCGGAGATGGCTATGGAGGTGGACATTGCCATTGTGGGAGGAGGCTTAGGAGGATTAGCATTAGCGCTGGGCTTGCAAGAACGCGGCATTCGAGCGCATGTCTTCGAGAAAGCGCCCAAGGTGCGAAAACGTAATGGTACCTCCATCAGCCTGCACATGAATGGTACGGTACTACTCGTCAACACAACCTTACAGCAAGGATTTGTAGTCGCATTTCTTATCTCAGTGTTCGGTTTGCAAAGTTCGCGCCGGAATGACTCTACCGGGAGGCATTTGGGTCTTGGAGCAATGCGCGCATTCTAGCGCAGATTCAGCTTTCCATCTAGCTTTAGGGTATAGTAAAGAAATTTGCAATAGCGATGTGCAGGGCTACGAGCTTTAGAAGGAATCAAGCCGGGGTTGATTACCAGATTGATGACCAAAGGTGCGCAAGTAACAAAGATTAGTGGAATCCATCGGACGCATGGTGAGCCGGAGAGGGTAACCAGGCGTTCGATCGCACCAGGGAGTACGTGTGCGATTCCGTGGAAGAGCGCACACGAGACTCTGGCGGACGCGATTTTGAATCAAAGCCTGTTACACTGGAGACACGCATTCGTCAACTACAATGTCATTGAGGTACACGACTCAAACGATTTCCTTGGCTAAATCTTAAAACCATAGAAAATTCTCTTACAGCCTAGTTCAGGAAGTTCGTTGGGAGGAGTAGCTGGGGTCGATTCGACTCACTTGTGATGATTCTTTGGTCAGGGAGGTGTGGAGGCCCGGTTTGAAGTGCTACCAGAGGAGGAATCAGTCGACCCTTCTCCTCTTCATACTCAAATGGTCCGAGCCAAGTTGCTTGTGGGTGTGGACGGCATTAAGTCTCAGGTGCGGAAGATCATGGTAGGTGATGAGCCTCGAGATCTTTTTGCCATCACTTGGAACGCTGTCGTTCCTACTGTGAGGTACCTAGACTCCCTTTTCTTTAAGGTGCATTGAAATTGTATTTGCTGTCCCTGTAGCAGCTGTCTCTTTCTTGAATTTTGCAGTAGGTCCGTTATCTTCCGGATGAAATTGATCATGCAAGTACACGTGTGGCAGCTCACTAAACCTGCACGAAGAAGGCGAATGCAGATTCTTCACCTACAGCGATGCAAACAGCGTGAAGACTGTATTCCTCAATGATGCTGGTAGGGCGCTAATTTGCGAGCTTGATGTATGTTTTGCTGATGTGAACGTCTATCTTATATAGAGAGATTCTTGAAGATTGTGCGAGTCTTATTAATATTCTCATGGCATTAAGTTAAAGAGTGCATCTATTCTAGTCAGGATAGATACGTAGTAATGTTAATTGCTCAATTGGATGTACTGAATGGCTTGATGTCAATGTCAGGTTCCAAATTAACTCTGTGGCAGGTCCGAACTCTTGATGTGAGTGGGGAGATCACGAAAACGTATCCTCTGGAGCTGGAGGCACATGGTCGAGATGTTAGAAAAATTCGCGCGTTAAGGCAAGTGGAGGGTCTCGAGTGGATAGAGAATCTGAGAGAGGTCATTGAGGCCACCAATTCTGATTCAGTTCGAGAATCTAGACAATTTGACCGACTTCCTCTCACGAGTTGGAGCGACTCCAGCAAGCGCGTTGTGCTTCTTGGTGACGGTGAGGAAGCACCAAAACCTTAACCCTGAACACATGATTTCTCGTGTTAACATAACGGTTTTCTTAATCCTTGCTTAACTTGGTAAGTGATTGGCTTACCTTCTGGCGAATGGATGTGTGCAGCTGCTCACGGGATGTATCCAGGCCCAGCACAAGGTGCACGTACGGCTTTTGAAGATGCCCACCAGCTCGCCATGCTTCTCCACGAGGCTCTCACTAGTTCAGCTCCCGAAGGAGCTATTTCTGAAGCTGTGACAAGGTTGTTACAAAGCAGAAGTTGAACACTAATCTGGTTGCCACATAAAATTTTCTTAGAACCGGCCAGTTGTTTGCATGAACTGAAACATCTACAGCTTTGATGTCAAAGTGCCTGTCAAAATTTACCTTGCAATCGTTTCTTTTGATAACGCATGCTGATCATTTGAATTTTTGTGGTTGTTACCTTACAGATATCAGGAGGTACGAATAGCACGCACCAACAGGATTCAAGCTTATGCAGCGGAAAAAACGGGCCTTTCTGATTTCATTCCAGAGTGGGTGCGTAACCTGCCTCCTGAAGAGCAGCAAAAGAGAGAGCAAGAGTTTCAGCAATGGACACTGCAATACCCAGAGGCCATTTCTGGAGATCCAAATTCTACTTACTGGAAACCATGATACGCTGCCCTCGTGGTATGTTACTTTTATTCCTTTCTACAGTAATAGAAATGTCTTTGGTTGCAAGTCCTTGTAGACAGTGGTATGGTACAGGGATGTATACTTGGCAAAACTATTAGTTGGAAAAGTTCGTGGAACATTGAGGTAGAGTCTGAAAATAATTGTATACTCTTCCCAAGAAGTTAAACTTGTCTCCCCGTTACTAACATACAAGCATGTTTACAAATAATGATCATGCCCATTGTCTATTTGTGCTATGATGGAGTGCTAAAACCATCTATAGACTCAAAAATACCACAAAGACTTTCAATCAAAATTGTTTTACATACTATTGTTAATTGTCGGTACGGGTGAAAAATGAGCTGCTGGTTAGCATTTTAGTTTGACCTCTGTCGAAGTCTAAGAGTGTGCACAGAAACTGTGTCAACGCGTGAATAGTAGTTGAGAGTGACAGTGAGCTTTAAACTATTTATAAACGTTTGAAAGAGGAGGGCCTACAAATGGCGGACTCAGCTTAAATGATTGCTAAACAGTATGCCGATTGATGATTTATGATGAAATGAAATCCAATTCAATATCTGCAAAAAGAGAATCCAAAAGAATGCAAATGAGAATGTACCTATTAGTCATCTTTTACACCAGTTCTGAATTCCTCTAAGTAACAGCATCCCATCGAAGCTCACACATTACATCCTCCGATTCAAAACTTTCCATGTATGTGGAAGTTTGCGCCATTTCTCCACAGCCCTGTCATAAAGCCATGCCATATCTTGTTTGTAATTACCACGTTATTCTGTACTTGCAAACACCAACCAATACCCCTTACAGGCTGACGGCTGGTACCCTGACTTTGGCAGTAATTCAAACTCAGTAGCAACCTCTGTAAGCTTATTCTGATTCCAAAAACATTGTTTGTGTTTGAATTTTTCCAGTATCATTGCAACTCGCATTCGATTTCATCCAATTGAGTCCAGTTGAGTCCATGTGCTCTTCGGTATTCTGAAATGCAATGTCATCGGTCTCGATGCGTAATCCTTTCACCCCTCCTCCCTCTAGATATCCGCTCGTACGTTATACATCAAATAATCAGTCTCCCACTAGTGCATAACTTCTCGCCAATGCTTGCTTGCAAGAGTCGCTATGATCATCAGGAACCAACAAACCTTCCTTCGTCACAATTAAATGCACAAGGAACCAGCCGCTGTGCTTCAGACCAAGCAGGTTGACCACCACCTTCCCATAAAGCAGATTTGACACATAAAGCACAGACGCAACCAAGAAAGGTAACTTCTCTTGAGTAAGGATTTACGGTTATCAGATCAACACACAAATAACAAACGACAGTAGAACAAGAAATGCCTTCCAACAGAATTCTCAGTTGCCAAACACCACAGTATTTCAATTGTGGACAAACCAGAGCCCATATCCCAACACAGTGTGGTTAACCATAATCTGTAAATCATAATCTCTAGAGAAGTTTCTGGAAACACGGGTATTTCAACGGAGTGATATTCAGGCGGTGCCATATGCAAGAGCCATACACTCCCTGCCTTCGCTACCACAGCACAAATCCTCAATCGTTGTCATGGCAATCGGGGACCAGCAAACCACTAATGAAGCGAGACAGTACCTCCCTACTGCATATTGGTCTCTGGGTACATTACGAAGCTTGAATGACGACTTTAAGCAGAGCGCTTCCCCCATATGGAGCAAATTCAGTTCTCATAAACAAGAGGATATGAATTACAGGTCCTTGGAGGTAAACTACATCTCAGGATAGCCACCTCCATTAAGGCTGTCTTTGATGCTGAAAAGGCTGCTCAAGCACAGCCAAAGCTTTGATGCCTTCATGTACAGCCTCTGAACAAGCAGAATTTTCATCAGTCATCTCCCAATTTCAGAAATACAGGAAGTTACTCAAAAAACATGACATCTTCATTCAAGAATTCCTGGGAAATCCAAAGCCGCCAAAACACAGAAACAAGACCTTACAAGAGCAGAAAATGATGTCGGTATAAACGTTATCATTTTCTGAAACCATAAAAGTGAAAGATGAGCTGAAAGACCCGATCCGAGGTGTATTAAGAACAAGAAACAAATTACCACAAATTGCAAACAGCCCTTGCAGCCCAGCCAACAGCGTGGCAAAACAAGCGAGGCGGAAAAAGTCATAAGACAATTACAGGAGGAAGAGAAGAGTCTCGAAATCAGACCGATACCAGAGGAAAAATGAGCTACCTGAAGTCAGGCTCGCTTGAACAATGGCATACCCCTCCACATTCAGACAAGCCCAACATGTCAAGTCTTTCGCTCCACCCGAGGCATTTCCAAATACACTCAAATCAAATAACCTCCGAGGGAAGTGCCCAGGAGATTTAGGACAGTAGTTATGGTGTAGCAGCTGAGATGTAACCCAAATTCTAAACCCGTCGACACAGGTAAGTAATTATTTACAACTCATGACTAACTGAAGGCTGAAGCTTAAATGTTTAAATGGCGTATATGTTCAGCTTCTTGCTACTTAACCGAGCTTGCTTAACATGATCCAAGACAACAGTTCTAACAATTCAACAGCTCCCTATCAGACACTTCCATGCTGGTGTAATTAGCCTAGGGGGTCCTCTAGTATTATACAATTTGTGAACAAAAACAGGAGTTCTCATAATTCTGATACAGAAAAAAGCCGCCATGCAGTTGAAGACCAGTAAAAGTCTTCAGTCTTCAAAATATACGCTCATCTTTGAACCCAGCTCATTGTTAGGCACAATTGATCGCAAGAGGCTGTGACTTGAGTTGCTCTGAGTTGCAGAGCCTCTAATCAGCTTGTTCTTGGGTCCCTGCATCCGCCGACTAGGCCCTAGTGAGTGATGGGAGAAAAAACAAACGTTTCGATCTTGAAGGCTCTCCCATGCTTGAGCCAGAAACTGCTGGCCCTCCTCCTGAAGAGGTCGTATCAGGAGTCCCAGGATTGAAGTAGGCAGGCTGAAAACTTCTCGATGCTATAGCTTCCCTCATTTTCTTAGCCCTCTCCTTCGCTATAAGCCGCGCCTGGGTCTTGATGAAATTTAGTTGCGATCGCTCATCCATGCTGCGGTTCAGAACAGGTAGAAAATCCTCTGAGTCAGGAAAGTTATAATTCTTGGGTTTGTCAAAGTAAAAGATCCCAGCATCATATGCGCTCGCAGCCTCCTCCTCGGTTGCATAAGTCCCAAGCCAGACAGTCTTTTTAGCGCCTGTTGGTCGGATCTCTGAAGTCCATTTCTTAGCTTTCCACCGTACTCCACTGAATCTGGATTGAGGAACGGCTTCCGCTTGTGGTGCACACGGTTTAGGAATGGGAGACTCGGGCTGTTGAGTAGGATAGATGTGCCACGCATTGCCATAGGCTTGAGAACCCGGACCAGGACTCTCCGAAACTTCACTACTACCAGCTGAAGGAGGCGCATTATGTGCTCCTGGGCTCCACGCATTGTCAAAGGTTTGAGGAACCGGCCCAACGTTTTCTGAAACCTCACTGCCATCAGCTGGAGCAGCTATGCTATGTCCTGACAGTGTAGTGCTGCGGATATCCTGAGGCATAATCAGATCCTTGGCCATACTATCATCACGGTTTCCAAACGATAATGAATCACTTCCAAATGAATACGAATACTTTCCAAGATCTTCCACAGATGGTGTGGCTGCAGCATCTTGACCTGCTGCTATTTCGAGGCCAACAACATTCATGTAGAGAACTTCATTTTCCTTCGGCACTTGATTCGCTGTTGCCACTGGACCCGCATGTTCGCTTTCCTCACGAATGCTTTCAAACTTCTTGAATCTAGGGAGAAATCTAGCGCGAGACAAATCCTTATGTTTGACGGGAAATGAGGCCGCTTTCAGACGATCGTTTTGAGGGGATGGCCCAAACGAATTCTGTTTGGCGTCCTGTGAAGTGTGGTCCCTAATCCTGCGGCTTCCGAACTTCGGCCAAGTTCTAATCTTCTGAAGAAGTGCAGAAAGACGCCCATCTCGGGTCTGTGTCGCTCCAGTACCATCGGTTGCGTTTGGATAGCAACTGGGGCAGTCCTTATTGTTACATTTGGCTCTTGACCCAGAAAACACCTTCCAGAACCGACACTTCAATTGGTCCTCCATTTCCAGGTAGGACCATTTCACGCTACCCGCTAGAACCCTAACTCGATCCGTCAGTCTGTGCCGTTTGCTAGTCGGATAACCCAAGCTGTCCTGCGAAGTCAAATTGTTATCTGCCTGCCGTTTGCCCGTAGGATTCCACATCCTGCTCATCTTTGCAAACCTCCTCACCTCGCTCTCCTCGAGCTCTTCCCCCAAACCAAACTCGCAGCGTAGATAGCCGAAAGGCAATCCCAGGAGCCTACTCACACATGTGTCGGCAGTAAGATGCGCTCCCTACTGCAATAATCCTTGTTTTGCCGTCTCCTCTACTCTAAAACCCTTAAAAAACTCCCACTAACGTCAAGCTCTACCACCGCCCATTCCAAGAAGCGACGTGGAACCGTCTGTACAAGTCATGTTCCACATGACAACCATCGAGTGCGAAATGAAAGAGACTCCAAACCCGACATGCTACGATTGCAAATCACAGTTAGATATTACACACTTCGCTTCAGAAAATCCGTGCGCATCCCAGAAGCAATATGTGAACCACTGAACGCACAAGTACCGGAGAAGAGACCCCCACGCCTATCGTCCCCGCTTCAAAACTGTCGTAACCGACAACGCTCGCTCGCTCGCTCGCACGCACCTCCCGTCCCCCACGCACGCCCTCCACCTTCCGCAGCCACGCAACCTAGACCTCGTGATCCGGATCTCGCAAAGGCAGAAGGCGGGCGCCCGCACGAACCCAGGCCAAGTACTGGCAAACAATTACCAAATCCTGACACAACAACCTCTAACAAAACCAACAGAAACCACCACAACACGTACGTACTCAGCTACTCACATGTCACAAAAAAACCTCCCACATGCAATGTCACCAACCCTCCTCGACGTTCAACACCACGATTCACCGCTCCGCCTGCCCACCTGCCCAGAAGAGACGACTCCAACTTCGCACATGCGTGACCCCTTTGCGGCTCCTCTGTGTGGTTCCGAAGCACCTGCGCTGAATGAACCATGGCAACAAGTTGACGCACGCTAGCTAGCTAGCTAAAAGATTGCTCGAGGGAATCTTAAAACCCGCGATGCCATTGACGACGTCAAAAAGCCTTTTCAAATAAAAGAAGTCCCTCCTAGACTGCACGTGCCGATCAGGAACCTCTAGACTGGCGCTTCTTTCTACCGGTCGGAGATTTCGCCGCCCAGGTTGCGCCTTTCCTCCCGAGTGTACCGAGCTCGTAACGCGCTCGTAGACGAACGAGCAACGGCTAGTTAGACTATACATAGGCACGGATGCGCAGCGAAAAGCTGAACACCCTGTCGCTCCAGCCTCCAATCGTAGCCATCCGGGCTGCAGGAAACAAGGGATCAAGGCTGTCATGGCCTCGTATATTGCTCCAGGTTCCACGCGCTGATCAGACTCTAGATTCTAGACCGAGACTGGATTGGGATTGTTAACCTCGACTTAATCAAGCTTAATATGACAAATAGAGAGAGAGAGAGAGAGAGAGAGAGAGAGAGAGAGAGAGAGAGAGAGAGAGAGAGAGAGAGAGAGGAGAGAGAGAGGAGAGAGAGAGAGAAGAGAGAGAGAGAGAAGAGAGAGAGAGAGAGAGAGAGAGAGAGAGAGAGGAGAGAGAGAGAGAGAGAGAGAGCGGAGAGAGAGAGAGAGAGAGAGAGAGAGAGAGAGAGAGAGAGAGCTCACTGCTCAGGTCTACGCACAACCACCACGAGGCTCGAGGCTGTTTCGTTACTGTACCACCACCCCGGCCCATGCAGATGCTGTTGTACACGCTCGCTCACAGCCCGCCCGGCCACCAAACTCTTGGCAATAATTTAAGTGCGAGGCTCGAGCTTGGCGCTTGGAAGTTGGAAGCAAGTGCAAGTTGGTGCTTTGTACTTGAAAGTTGCAGTCACTGTGGTTGTCGACCAATATCATGTTGCATTCATGGCCTTTGTCAGGGACCGTGTGCTCTGCTTTTGGCCTTTGTCCAGGGACCAGGACCCAGCCTCCCAGGTTGGTGTTTCGGCTAAGTTAAGTTAGTGAGGCTGTTGGAGTTCTGACCCATGTTGGGGTGGTGACCTCAGACCTGGTCGTCGCGGACTCTGGCGCTGTGGTTTTGGTTTTGGACGAGTCTCGCTAACTTAGCTGCGGGGGCGGGGCTGAGTGTTTGTTGCTTGAGAGTCTGAGACGGTTGCTCCTCATCGTGTGTCAGTCTCTCTGTTTTCCCCTTTAACGACATTTTAGCTCCTGGGTGGGCAGCCCGAAGCACCTTCTCAAGAACATGGAATGCTGGGCAAGGACACGTGATTAATTACGACAAATAAAACATATATCCAGAGAATCAATTAGCCACTTGGGCAAAAATCAATTAATGATCTTCAAACCCTTTATTTGCATATTACAAATGGGCCCCAAAAAAATTGATGTTACAATTGAATGAATTAGATAACTTGTATTCAGCTTCATAGATAGAATTAGATGATTTGTGTTGAGCTGCATTGATAAACCCCTGGATGAATTCTTACAAGTAAGCAATATTTTTATTAAGATAAAGACAACTTCAAAGATTGATGTTGTCTAAGGATGAAGGGTGTGTTTGTATAAACAAAACTTTGGTTCCAAACAAAAAATACAAAAGTGGTACATTTTTAAAGAACAAGTTCATAGTAAGTTACGTACCTTCTTTGAAACAAGGAAGTTGTGGTTCTAAGTTTTAATATAAAATTTACATATAAGGGCCATGATCCAAGTAAAGTAATGATGATAATACTAACATTATAAATATATTTATATATATATATATACACACAATCTATTATTATACAATTTTTTCTAAAACATAAACCTAACATTTTAATCTATATTTTATAAAATATATTAAATATATATTAATTAAGAAATACATGGCAACTTTTATGACATACTGTACAAATTGAAACTACTCACAAATTACTTTGAAATGTAAAAAGTGTAAAATAAACCATGTTAAATGCATACTACAACAAAATATACCAATAATTCTAAAAGTCTATATAAATAAGTCTAAACTTCAATTACCGGTACTCTTTTAATCTATCAAATGTTTCTTTTGAGGATAGAGTTATGTTTTTTGAAAAGATATCCAAAAGTCTTCAAATTTTGTATTAAGATAAATATCTTCTAATGTTGCTTTTGCACTTTTTAAAATATAATCTAAAGAACACTCATAATTTTTTTATTTTCCAATGCTTTGTTTTCTATATTCTTGAAGTAATTTTTAACATTATATATTATTTTTTCGAGATTAAATATGTTATTTTCTAAATGTTGAGTTTGTTTATCAAGTTCTTATAAATGTAGTACGCCCTTACCCAACTTCAAAAGCTGAAAATGACTTATCAAAATATCTTATAGCATTTTTTTTAAATAAATATTTTGATTTAATATCCATCCTTCATCACTTTACGAAGAAGTAAAATGTCTTTTGTAATATACCAATAATATTAACAAGACGTTTATCTTCATAAAAATTGAATGATTTCCATAACTCGTTTTGCGAAGCGATTAATGCACAAGTAGAAACAAGCTACAAGAACACCAAGAGTTTACACCAAAAACACATATTAGTGTTCATTTGTTTTTGGTAACTCAATCTGATTGGTGCAGAGTATATTTTGGTATAATTATTGATGTTGCACTGCTTGCGGGGTTCAATTTGGGTCGACGGTCTGACCTGGGCCATTTTCAACCAATCGTTTTGTCGACCATAATGCTGATTCTCTGGGACTGTAAACTTTAACTCTTCCTAGTGAAAACATGAGTATTGCGTCAGGCTAGCCAATCCGAAGTACCACACCATCGTGTCTATTTTAGAGCCATTCTGCCAAGTTGTAGCTTCCACTGCTGCTACAGCTTGTGCCCAAGTGAAATCAAGCTTAGAGACGTAGTACTACAATCTTGACACATGTGTGAACAATAGTACTACAATCTTGACACATGTGTGAACAGTAGTACTACAATCTTGACACATGTGTAAACAGTAGTACTACAATCTTGACACATGTGTGAATAGTAGTACTACAATCTTGACACATGTGTGAATAGTAGTACTACAATCTTGACACATGTGTGAATAGTAACACTATGCTTTGACGGAGGTCAAGTTGTATTAATTAGACATCCATGCACATATTCGACAAGCATTGCACAGAGAACGTTAGTCCTTGGGTATAAAAATAACCACTCACTTTGTTCATCTCACGTAGCTACATACTCAGCACACAGTGAACGAGTTTGTCACCACTTAATTAAGTGGATCATGCTCTAGGTACTTTCCGCATATCTTGTTTTTTAGGATGCCCCTCATAGGGCTCAACCAACATCAAAACCTAAACTTGCAGACATGGACCCGGGTTCCGCAGCAAATATCATTAATGTACACCCCGAGAGAACCCTTCATCCACTGCAATTTTAAGAACCCTCATCCATCGCAATATACATCCATAATTTTTATATGTACATTAGGGGAAGTAAATCTGCGCATTCCAAAGTGGGACAGGGCCCACATCACAAGTCCACTTTTCTCTCGGACTAATTAGACCTGTCACATGTCCAATTACACCAAACATTGTTCTATGTACACCATCTCCTCAAACCTCATAATAGGCTTGTTCTGGGTGTTGATTCCGATATAGTTGATACTCATTTTTACTAGTGATATCAAATTTGAGTGAATTAACTATAGTGGCTTGGTATGAATTCACGTATGAATCATACTTCTTTTTTGAATCTTCTATGTTGAAATTCATAATTAAATTCATTTTTTAAAGTTCATTTTGAATATTGATAATAATACAATAAAATACAAGGTCTTTAAAATGAAAGTATAAGGTACAAAACATGTGTTAAGGTAGAGGGTTGTATTCCCAAGCGAGTTGCAATCCCGACCCCTACTGATTGAGGAAGGGGTGTCAGGAACCAACCAGCCTTACTTGAGAAAGTGTCCAAGAGGGTTCTAATTACGTCCATATTTGGGAAAACTGAAAGTTTATGATTGGTTCTCATTGGTGCCAAAGCGTTCTATTTTCAGAATGTAGGACTCTCATGAATTTAACCGCTCATGAATGTAGGACTCTAGTGAATGGTTAATGGCCACTCTATGCCTTTAGACTCAAAATTCATAGAAAATTGTAGAAATGCTCAAAAATTTAATTTTTTGGGGATGCCTTTGCAATAGCTTTGCGGAGCATCCAAAAATATAAAAAATAATCTTTCACAAGTCTAAGTATGCAAACCTGAAATTCAGTCGGGAATACAACCCTCTACCTTGTAGCAAATCGTTGACGATCAAATATTTTGTCATCCACGGCCACGCATTCTAACAAAACTGGTCGCCAGGTCTGCGGGAAATTAACCAAAGTGCGGAAAATTGACTCATGATCCATGGAGACGAGGATTGTGATCCAGGGAAGCTTCAAACAAGGAGCATTCTTTGAGAATGATTCTTACGACGTTACTTCAAAGGTCTAAAGCTGAACTGAGTACATGAGTGGAACAGATCTATAACGAGATGTGAAGACCTGAGAATTCCTTGAATTTAATTTGCATCCCACCTAGAAACTGGAAGCCACCAACCTCGACAGTCTGGACGTCTGGACCAAGACTAAATGGCATGCATGCTCTTAATGAGCATTAAATCCTTTCTAATCGATGAGTTTTCTTGAAGGATTAAGCCCATCCAAACCCCAATCCAAAGCCACCCCAAAATCAACTCGGGCCGCAGAGTATCCACAACCTAGAAAAAGCTGCCATTTGCTTCCCTCCTTTGTCATTTACCATTTTTACGCCTTCTGTGATCTGTGTCTTCTTCAACCGCTTTCCTTTAAGACGAAATCTCAGTAGTAAACCAGTTCAAGGAACAGGCCCAAAGACTAAGAGCACCCAGGCTGATTGGGAACAGGCATTTTTCTCATGCTCACATGTGTATGGTGGATTTGGTTTGCAATCTCCAGGACAATCCTTGGCATGATGTTCTCCAGGTTGAAGTAAGTCAATCTACCTGTCTTGAGGAACCATCATACAACCCGCATCATTGCTGCTTACAGAACGGTATCAATCTGAAGCTTCGACTTACTACCGTCGATGCATTCGGTAGTATTGCGTACGCCTGGGGTCTGTGTGGAACTTAACCCAACACTCTCCCCAACAGAGCGCTGTGTCGCAGGGAGAGCAGAAGCTTTGTACTCTTCCTCGATCGCAAACAACACAGACCCTGCGTCGTTTTGAGGATAGGGGAAAACAAATACTCGTAGGTCCTCCATTCGCTTGCTGAACCTGCAAAGCATGCAAATGCAACCTTGACATACGCACCATAATTTTGCCGTTCTGCGTTCCAACACTAGATTGGAAATCCAGGTGTTTCAGAGCAATTTTCTTTATAATCTTCGTGTACACACAATGAATGATACAAAAGTTGATCAACGTAGTGTCCACAAATATACAGAAAGCACCAATGCACAAAAATAGGAAGTAGCAAAATTGGTGCAACATACAATAACATTGTCAAAGAGAATCATGATAAGGAGCACGAGTATCAAACCTGTGAAGACGAGCGTCCAGTATTCTGACCAACCAGCCACGACTTCTTGTTGTAAACTTTTTGGGCTGCAAGCCAACATCGTTTGATCTCTTAAAAGACTAATGGAATCGAATTAGAAAATGCGAATCTTTCATTCATTGATGTGCAGAGTTTCAAACTATATGGAGGTTAAGTAGATCAGACATCCATATTACGAGCACAACCAAAAGAAATGAATATCCATATCAACGAACACAAAGCGGCACACTGAGTAGATGATACTTGCAAAGACTGTTTCGACTGTTGCAGCTTACCTCCGATAGCTTCTACCAGATTGTCAAGCCCGACAACTTCATCGCTGGCCAAATCATACCCTCTAAGAAAAAAGTGATCAGCAGACGCTATCTGTTCACTAGACGGCATTTCATTGAACTCATCTTCTGCAATGCACAGTATTGTACATCGACGAGCAATCCCCTCCTGGATTGAGATATTGTAAAGGATCAGTTAGATAAAAATCCACAAAGCAGCAGAGAGTAGCATCGCATATGACTGCAGAGCCTTTTCATGTGAAGAGTACACCCTAGTATATGGTCACATAATGCAAATAGAAGTTCAACGTCCTCATCCAGAAGATATTGCAATGCTTACCAAAATGGTTTCCTCCTCTGCAATAGGACTTTCTCCAGACGCCAGAAAGAGTTCCTTCGGATTTGGGATATAATCCAACCCTTTCACGGTTGGAGAGAACTCAGAGGCCGAAACAAACCTCCGAATCTTGCACATCTTCTTATCATCTACTTGTGATAGCCTCATGATCTTGCCAAAAGTATGCCTCTGTTTAGAATTGAACGAACATAGGACACAATCACCGAGAGCAAATGCTTGACCACGTATATTAACGGACTTGTAGTTGCTGCCCGCCAGCTTTGCTCCCCACACATAATCTTCTCCACTTACGTCCACACCTTCCTTCTTAGGTCCAACACCCGTTTCCTCTTCCCCCATTCCTTCTCGATCATCTGACTCGCTGATCTGTGGAGTTCAGCGAATTGCCAGCATCACGCTCCTGCGAAGTGTCTTCATACATAATTCAGCCAATCTTCTATCTTACGTGAGACTCTGGGTCGTGCAGCCAATATCCTACAGATTGGAAGGCGGAGTCGAAAGCTCCTTTTAGCTCAGGATCATCTTTCCCCATCACCCTCGTCGATTAAGCAAATACGCATACCTTCATACAGATTTGAGGTTTGGAAAAGAGAAGTTACAGATCCTGTACATGTACTAAAATGCAGACGCTGGACTATGATTTCTCAGCGAGAAACTAAACGTCGCAAACCCTAAAAAACACGTTTGTCTCAGTGGAAACGCAAGCCATCTGAACCACAACTACTCTACGCTCACCACGTAAATACTAACTGCATAACCAAACGCAGCCCAGGGAGACTAACAGGGAGTTTCACATGGTCCAACACAATTCGCCATACATAGAACAACAAACGTGCTCTGGCATTACGCATATCCAATTACACTTACCGTGACGCTTCCATGCCCGTCTGACCAGTTTCATTGCTTTTTATAAGAATTCGGCAACATCAGACCGAATTGTAACAAAAGAACACAAGAGAAAACCGCACAAAGCACAAAAGAAAAATAAAACACATCATCACAATTCCAACATGCCTCACCAAAACCAAAATGATCTCCCGTTGTCTCAACAACCAAAAGCACACCACCAACAGCCAAACACATCGAAATTTCACATTAAAAAAGAAAGAAAATAAATCGACTTCGACTCAGAGCCTGATGCACAATCCAATTAACCATAAAAAAATGCTCAGAAGACTGAAACCCACCTCCAATTCGCGCTCAGAATCACGTTCGCTCGGCTCCAGAAGCGCGAAGAAACCCGAGAATTCTCCCCCCAGTGTCAAAATGCAAGGCATTGTGGATGAATAAGGCCACAACAGTGACTCTGGTTTGAAATACTATTCACCGACATCATTAAGCGTTCCACATTCATCGTGGAGGAAGTATGATACCAACACGGGGCTTGGGTTCGGGGTATCGACATGTTATTGAGAGGTTGTCAATACAATACTTATCCACAGCGCCAGGGAAAGGCTCGCGTCGAGAGTGTGAAGCTTCAAGAGGCTGGGTTCGTGAGACTCCCAAGCTTTGGTGATGGCGATGGCGCTCTCGTGCAGCTCCGCCCTTGTGGCCTCCCTGTCCTCGCTCTCGCTCTCATCTGCGTCCACTTCTTCCTCCTCGGTCTCGCAATGGAAGCCCGCAGTGGGCCCTCTTTCCGGTGCGTGATGTGTCGTTCACCTCTTCTCGTGTCTGCTTTGAATTGTTGGGTCTTGCGCTGGTTGTTTTGTGGAGTTCCGTTCAGGTGGACGAGGACATGGGTTTGGATTGTTTGGATTGTGGTTGGAGTGGTGAGTTTGGGGGAGTCTTTGCGTTGTTGATTTTAAGGAGGGTTGTTGATGTTCTGAGGTGGAATCTGGGTTTGGAACAGGTCACTCGATTGTGTTGAGCTCAGGGTTTAGCAACGCGCGCGTTAGTGCTGCCGACGTTTCTGTAAGGACAGTCGTCGTGAAAGCCGCTGGAGACGTCATTGAGGCGTCCACGAGCGACGCTAGCGAGGAAGCGGCGCCTGCCATTACGACCATGCTGTCGGAAGCGGAGCTGCTGAAGAAGAAGGCGAAGAAGGCCGAGATTCGACGTAGAAAGTTGGTTAGGAAGCGCAAGCTGAGGAAGAAAGGCAAATGGCCTCCTTCCAAGATGGCCAAGCTGAAGAATGTCTAGGTCATTCAAATTGTCGCGCTTCCTGCAGCGAATTAAGTTCATTCAATGCAACGTCCGTCCTGTTTGTTATCCACAACATGGCCAGAGCGTCAGAGCTGAGCTTTTCATTCCGCTTCGTTTAGTTTACTTGCCTCTGATTCAGATTTGGATTTGGAAGCTTGCTACTTAACTTGGAAGTCTTGGGGAATGAGTGCAATTCAGTAACTTGTTCTCAAGTTGTCGAGTATGTTAGGTCTTGTAATCCAGGTTTAGCTTAACATGATCATTTTGAGTAATTCTGACTCAGGTCTTACGTTTCATTGACATGATTTCTGAACTTAGCCCTTCTGCTACCTTGAATGGAGCCCATGTTTATCACTTGGTGAAATTTGATACAAGTTTGATCCCTTGCAGAGAAGTGAAGTCACTGTAATCACTGTTGCTGTGAGTCTGTACTCTTCAATACAGGTCTTCGACACTAGGGTTTAGTGAGCAATGCTCATGTGCACAGATTGATTTCACTGTTCAACGCTCCCTTGCATTTTGATGTCACATGGCTTAGTATCATGGTAAACTGTACTTGTCATAGTGTCAGTGAGATATCTCCAGTTCAGCTGCATTTGTACCTGGCCCTGAAGGCTTCTGTAACAGCAAAGGAAATACCATACGGGTGTCCGGGAGGGTGTGTGATACAACTCTCTACAATGTAGCATGCCTCCAAATATTCTAGCATAACTCTACTGGTGGAAGAGACTTTCAACCAGAGTTAGCATGCCAACTCTTGTGATTTGGGCAAATTTTTCTCACTTCCTCCATAATACAAGTACTAAAGTTAACCCAAACTCCCCCATAGCGCAATTACCAATACTATCCTTGGCACCATCTACTATAGAGAATACAACACGTGTTCCACACTATGACGTCTTTGCATTTGTATTACAAAGTGATATATAGTACAACACACTGCATTGGTTGTAAGGTGTACATCCATATCTATCACCTTCAGGTCAATAAACTTCCTCTACCTTCATCTTTAAATTCATGTTAGTTGCAAATTGAACACCCGCCACAGGGAATAAGCAAGCGTGCTGGAGCAGAGCGTATAAATCCTTGAGCCCTGTCACATCTCCAACCTCCTCCCACGCTTTGAGCCGCCGCCAAAGCCGAGTTCCGCTCCACTCCCATGTCCTTCTCCTCCCTCCGCCGCAATCCATCTCAACGCCTCCGCACAACCACGACCCCCACTCCGCACCTCACTAACAAAAACCAGTAAACAAACACCTAGCTCAACCCCACAATCTCTTCCCTCTCGAAACCGTATGAGGGATCCAAGAGGACCTGATGATGAAGAATCGTGGGTGACGTAAGGAAACAGATTTTCCACCTGCCCAGCCGGTCATACCCGCCACGACACCCAGACCCCCTCGCTGCCCCGTATACTGTCCACTGTACCCACCCGACACTGAAATACAGCGGAAATGGCCACTACAATCGATCCTGTCATCACATTTCTCGTCCAAAAAATCGGTGAATTTTTTTATCAAATGCTCCGACTCCGTGCCCACAACATTGTAGTTCAATGTTTTCGAATTCGACCCCCCCTTCGCACCTTCCCGGCGTCTACAATCAAAACCGTAGGCCATTCTGGGCCAAAGATGCAGAAGGGGTTAAATGCTGTTAGAAAACATTGTTCAATAATGAAAGAAAATCACTTGCAACTCCACCGTGCTTTTAAGCACACATAATTACATTGCACTGACACTCAATATATGAAGCTACTAAGGTAAAAATACCAAAAAAGTAACAGAATTGGAACCTTTTACTAGTTCAATGGCATAAATGATGTGGTAAAAATACACAAACATGAGGCAATTATAGAGAATATGAACCCGAGAAAGTTTCAAATTAAATACAGTCGTATTGTTTTTTGGGGAATTTTCAAAGGTTCAAAAACTAAAGCTTTCAATTCCGGATACTGTGTGCTTATCAAACCGTCACTAACACACCACATAAAATGTAAGTGTTCAACTATTAGTTAGCAAATGAGGAGCTATTAGCATTAACAATGAAAAATGGAAAAATGGTGCCATCATGAATTATTAATGGAAGGTCTAAAAGACATAGTTATTCGTTTTGCACTGATGTTGGCATCCTTACCTTAGCATATAAAATAATATGAGCCAATGCTCCATTTAAATATGATACACTTTGTCAAAATTGTTTGTATAATCTCTACGTAAATGAGAAACCTTGATTTTCAACCACTTTAAAGTGAAGATGCTAAAACATGATCACAAAAATATAGAATTAATCCATTTTGTAATCTCTTTGAAGATTTTTTTGAATAGAATTTGTACCAAATTTGTTATGAAGCTTACATGTGGATAAAATATTAAACAAATCCATGAGCGTTTGTGAACAAAAGAAAAAATGCGTGATTTTTCTTATTAAATTAAAAACATTCACCTTGTTTTAAAAAGGCACTATTAAAATTTTAATGTAAAATTATTAAACAAAATGTGATTTACAAAATATTCTTGAGATTTCAAGAGTTTTTATAGTCGATTGCTTGGGAAATTGTACAGTGTGAAAAATAACGATGTTTATCCATCTAAACTATTAAGAATTGACTTCAGTGCTAATTATGTTTACGAGATTTAGAACCTTAGCCACACTCATACGAAACATTTTTTATAGTTGTGAATTTTCTAAACTCTTGTACATTATATGTATTCACTTAGTTTGTATTTGAAAAATGATTTTTACAGTACTTTCTACTACCTAAGAGATTTCTTATATATTCATCTTCATAGCTTTTGAATTGATAGAATATCATACATCCTTTCATTGTGTATTTTTTTGGTAAATCTACAATTTTCATATGATTGGCAATTCCTAAGTTGTACATTTTTTGTATAGAAAATATGACTACATTTCTAAAATACTATAAGTTTTGTGAATTTAAAGTTATATTAAAGTAGACAATTTTATAATGTTAATAGACCTTAAATAACTATAGTCAATGAAAAATTTGATTTTAACTAGCTAACTCCATATAAATCCGTTCTTTTTTAAATGATAAGATTTTACTTCATAAAAACTTTAAATTTTCAACTATGTTATTTTTATTTGCCTTATAGGTACCAATGGTTTCAAGTGCTAGTAGCAATAAAATTTTATTATTTTCAAATAAAATATTATTGAAAATAATAAAATTTCATATAATGTCATAAGTTATTATGCAATAATTTTATTCGTCTTAAATCTAAATTCAAATTTAAGATTGTGAAAAATAAATTTTTATTTTCATTTTTTGTCCTCAAGGATTTTTAAAATATACATAAACACATAAAATGTAGATTGTTTATGAAATACATAAAATTTCTTAAATTTTTGAATAATAAATAAATAAATATTTAAGGAATAAAATATGTTATATGTTTTAAAAAGACACATAAATTAGATCATCATTCAAAAATATTCTTGAAGGAATCGTTGTGTGACTTACAGGTGTATGGACATGGTTTTTATTATGATATATATAAATAGATAATATAAATACATGTTGAAAAAAATCTATAAATTTATCATTTTTCCAGATCAAAATAATAAATTAAATTATAGATTTTATGTTGATACTACTCCATTGCTTATATGCATAATTCAAAGTTATATTTGATGAAAATATAATGTTGCTCAAAAGATGTGACTCTTCATGGCATAATTTTTACTTAATCTAATACACGGGTTTGAACCTCTAAAATTGACCATGATTCTTATACTTGTTTTCAAAATTCGAAATTCAAAATTCAAAATTCAAAATTTTGTTTTCAAAATTCTTATTTAATCCACTTAAATAGCGTAGAGAGTGAAAATAATGCCATTTATAAAAGCGTTGAATATAGATTGCTAAAAATTAAATAAACAATACAAAAAAGCATAATATATTCAAGATGCCGTAGAATTAAAATAGAAATTAGACTTTTAGTTGTATCAAACTAATAACTTCAAGGATTGATTTTTTTTCTAAAGGCTTACATTTTGATTATTCCTCATGACTCATTGTACTAGAAAAATGATTGAAGTTGATAAAAAAATAGTGTTATTTTTAAAGTTGTATTCTTCATTGATTTACTATATGCATCAAATATAATTTAATTGCTCAACTATTTTTGTTGATGGTTGAGTAGTAGATATTTAAAACATTGAATTATTAATACCGTAAATTTAAAATGTCGTCATTCACAAAAACTGTTGCTATAAGATTACGTATAGCAGAAGCATCAGAGATTTCCTTAAAAGTTCCTAATTTAAAAAGATTACCGGGACCTCGACCTAATTGGGCAGCGCTTCCTAAATTAAAATCCCTAGAAAAAGAAGTAGGTCAAAATAAGTGGATTGAAGCATGGTTTGAATTCTTAAGTGAAAATAAGAAAGATAGAGAAAATATTAGAGACCTTATTTTATCAAAACTACCAAATAGGGTTTTATTTCGAGTATGTTATGTACCATCGTATAAAGAAACCATGTTTAATTGGGCCAAAAATCCCTTTTTAATACCTTTTCTTAAACACAAAAAGGATTATTGGCTAACATCATTTTGTATTAAAGAAGCTGAAGAAGTGATAGAAAAACCCAAGGAAGTAGTTGTAGAAGAAAAACCAGAAGAAGATGAAGAAGAAGAAGAAAACACTCGTAAATCTCTACGAAAATCTGTAAAAGGAAAAGGAGATAAAAAAAAATCTGTAAAAGAAGATAAACGCAAATCTATTAAAGGTCAAGCTCGCAAATCTGTAAAAAATGGTGAAGAGGGTGAAGAATCACAAGTAGAAGAACCTCCACCTCCACCAAGTGATAGTTATTTAGATGGAATAGATGTTGAAGATGTATTAATACAAATTGAACTTTTTCAAGGTGAGGATATAGTAAGTTTAGGTCCTTTTAGTGTTAGAGGTGAAAATGATAATTATGTTCAAATGAACAAAGAGCCATATGTACAAGTAGGATCATTTACTTCAAAAAAAGGTGATCTTAAATTTGGGTCAGCTACATGTTCATATAACATATTAAGTAAAAAAGAATTATTACGTAAAGTCCAAGCCTACGATCACATCAAACAAAAATGGGTAAAAATGCCTTCATTGAATTTCCTTCCACCTAAAGTAAATGGAATGCTTGCGGGAGAAGGTGGTTTGTTATTGTTGTCAGGTGATGCACGACCTTATATAGATCCAAATGCTCCTCTTGAAGAGGAAAAAAAACGAGAAGAAGAAAAAAAACCTGAAATTGAAGAGCTTCCAAAAAAGGTTTCAATTAGTGAGCCGCCTCCCGAAGAAGAGGGTGAAGAAGGGGGTGAAGAAGGTGGTGAGGAAGAAGAAAAACCTGAAGTAGAGGAAGAAAAACCAAAGAAGAAAAGTGTCATTGTGATTCCACGATATAAACCACCAGAGTTTCCTACACAACAACTTCTCGTAGTATGCAATCCCATAGCTCGAACATTTAGAATCCTTCCACCGATGCATGTAAATCTTGAAGAAATGAGTGCTCGACTTGTGGTTCATTCTAGTTCAAGTTCCTATGTGGTATATGTCGTAGGCTACCATCGTAGGATAAAAGAATGTATTGAAGCTGAAGGTATGCGAGTTGCAGTATATAAATCCACAACTCAAAAATGGGATATTTTTGTCATTCCAAGTTGTAGAATATTTTGTCCAGGCGAATGTAGCTATAATCGAGCTCTTCCAATTATAACAAAATTGTGTGAAGGTCCTACATTGTTTATGGGTGGACGATTAGTTACTGATAAAGCTGGTGTTTATCGACCAGTAATTCTTGGATATAGATTGAGAACACGAACTTGGAAAGCATATAATTGGCCACCATTAACAGTTACTGAACAACCGCAAGTTGTGGAGGTGAATAATGAGTTGTATATTGTCGCTCGTGGTGCATCCACACCAGCAACTGTAAGCATTTGGAAATTCATACAATATGTATATGAATATCCTGATTGCAAACTTGTCACTATGATGCCACAAATTTTGTTCAATGCATGTTTTGTACCAAGCCTAAAAACGTCATGGGATTGTGTATCAAGCATGGATTGTATTTCTATAGTTGGTCGTGAATTTGCGAATTTTATTGTTTCTTATAATGTCAAAACAAACAAATGGCTAGATCCAATGAAAAGATATCCTGGTTTTATGCCAGGACTTACTTTTTTAGGAAACTGGAATTATGAAATAGCACCATATGCTTTGGTGTAACACACAATTTTGTTTCAAATTTAAAATTTTATAAAAACCTCTTTGAACAATTTCAAAGCAATGTTATTCTAATAATATGATCTAGAATCTATTTGACAAAAAAATCATGAATATCTTCTATCCATTAATCAAACACCAATTATCAACTCCACATAAAACCTTAACTATAAACCAAATTTATGTGTCTTTCCAAAACATGCAGACTCTTTTATTACTTGAAGGATAGTTTTAAGTGTTGTTTAAGATTCTTAAACTATTTTTTTATGTGTTTGTTGATAAAATATACAATTCAAACGTTTATGTCCATCTTCATACAATGCATCTATGATTTCTTTCAATACAATAAAAGAATTTGAAAATTCAAAACTTCAAAAAATTACTTGAATTCTTTTTATTTTTGTAAAATATAAAACTTAAACTTAAAACTAATATAATTGATAAAAAAAATATCCATTTTAAATTTGAATTGTTTTTTGTATAAACTTTTATGAAATGTGCATTTCAACTCCTAAACGCCTAAATGACCAAAAACAGGTTGATCTCATTCTTTCAAGTTCCATAACTATCATCCATATGACAAGTTTTCATCCATTTTTTTTTTTATGTTGTAGAGTTGTGAGAAACTCAGAAATATATTTAATTTCATTAATAAATCCTCTAAATGTTAATTTCATGAATTTTGATGCCTCCTTAATGTTTAAAACATCAAAACCATGTGTGTATTCAAAAATTTCTTACTACAGACAGTTGAAACACAATTTTGACTATTGGGATGATCTTTTTTGCATTTGAGGTTAACTAATGAAATATAGCTTGACATTTTTTATTCTATTTCAATTAAAAAAATTAGAAAATACCTAAAATCGAGTGATTTATAGCATATATAAGATGAAGGGATATAACCGTGGCTACTTGATTTTCCATGGTTTTAGGTTTTTTCATCATATGTTTGATCTAAAACATAATTTTTGAGCACGGTAATTAGTATAAGTTTCTTTGTTGTTATATACATCTATGGTAAATATTTTGTATCTTTTTAGTATAACCTATATTTGATATGAATTTTCTTTGTTTGTTATTATTTAAAAATTCATATTAATCACATAATGAAACCATTGATTTTGACAAAATTATTGCTTGGAGATAACATGTGTATCTAGCTAGGAAAAATTAAAATTTTATATTTTAAATCATTTATAGTAGCAAAATAGAGTATCAAAAGTCAAAGTCTATTTCGGTGGTCATAGGCTCATGCATTTGGGGATTAACCCCTAAAGGTCTAGGAAACTCGATTTGGGTTTTTTCTATTTCGGGCAGCCTAGTTGAAGAGGTTAAAAGTAATATTTTTGCCTAAGATTTTTAGTGGATGCTCCCTATACTGCAAAGTGTGTGTGGGAAAAATTTCAAAGTCAAGTTCCAATTTTAGAACCTTCATCTAGAAATTTTAGGTTTCAACTCCAAAACGGGCAGTTTAAAATTAGGTTTTTTTTTCAATTTTTAAAAAACAAATATATTCATAACCAAATCATTACTCAAAATCCAAAGTGACCTAAGCCGAAAAGCTTACCAATTTTACAAGGGTAGCCTCCAAAATTTCTATAAAAAAGCTTCAAAGTTTTCTGTAATTTTACATTTTTTCCTTTCGAAAATTGTCAAAATTTGAGATTTAGGAATTTTCCAAATTTTTTCTTCTGAAATTTACAAACTCATAGATGTAACTTTTCACCGTACACTTTTTTTCTAAACCAAAAAACTTTAATGTTATTTAAGTTTTACCATATTGACGATTTTGAACTTACTTTTGGAAAATAATTTGCATGACGATCAAAAAATCAAAAGAAGTCTTCAAAATTTTGCATGGAGGTGCTCAATTTAGTTACCTACATGGAATAAAATATGAGCAAAATGGTTGGAGTAACAATCATCAAGTCTCCCTTGGCACCATGGAGATTATGCCTTTCAAGGAAAGCCAAAAAAAAAAAAAAAAAAACAGTAAACTTTGGACGTTATAATCTCACAAATGGTAAAGATCCAACAGTGGAAATTTGACATGGTGTTAGTGCAAGTAGTTAGGTTCAAGGTCTTACGGTTGGAAATACCAGAAAAAGAATTTTTATTGGAAACATACATCAATTTCCATAAGGTGGTCAAAATCTGCAGTTTCGGGTTTTGGAGGTCTCAAAACACTCCGAACCTTTAGGGGTTAAGATGCATACATATTATCTTTAAATCATGATTTTTTTTTCAGTAAAAGGAATCCATAAATTTCATAATTATTTTAAATTTAGATTACGTATGAGCTACAAATACTTTATTATTGCAAATAAAACCTTGTCATAACTGATGTATATTTCTAATTTTTTTTTAAATAAAATTGAAATTTTTATAGAAATAATTGTATATTGGCGCCAATTCTGTCAATGATTCCTGGGCCCTATTGGCCACCATATAATCTACTTTGATCTAATTAAAATTTAATTAGATTAGATTATGCGGTGGCTTATTGGCCATTGCAAATCATTGGCAAATCAGTACAAATACATTTCTATAAGCCGTTATAAAACAACATAATTAAGGTATTTTTCATTGACAAGGTCATTAAGTATTCCAAATAATTTACATTATGATAGAATTATAAAACTGCATATTCTAATTTATTTTATATAAAATAGATTGATGTAGGAAAAAATATAATTGTATGTTAAGATGTATATTTTGTAAATTATTTAGTTTTCCTACATCAATCTATTTTTAAAATGTAAGATATTTAATTTTATATTTTAAGATGTATATTATTTAATTTTTGATATATTAAAGATTTTTAAAAAGAAATTATGAATGCATTCATAATGTGCATTAAGTGAAGACATTCAAAAAGAGGTAATAAGGAGAATATGTTGAGATTCATTGAAATGATTGAAGAATTTTAAAAAACATATAAATAATCCTTTACGAAATTAAAAAGGTTGCATGTTTTGAAAAGACATATAAATCAGGTTTCATGTAAGGCTTTTTTGAAATTGGATTGTGATGGACTTACAAACTTTTTCATAGTATGTTTATGAATCTCCTATAAAAATAAAATCAATTATCAAATTTTTATTCAATAAAAAATCAATCACATTTTTGATAACATACTAAAACATATATGAATCTAAGAAAATAAATTCTTTGTTAAAAATTTAAAAACTCATTATTTATGAGAAAATACAATTATATCATTTGTCTGATAGAAATAAATTCTTTAAGTTTGAAAAAAAAATCATATTTTTCTATGTCCACAAACTTAGTGTTAATGTTGCAGTATGTGTTATGAAATTTTCTACCACTGTGTTCATTGCCTTAGTGGAAAAAAATTTGCCACTTGCCCAAATTTGAAAACAAGGTTAATTAACCCCTAAATTCTTAGCCCGTTTTTGCCAATTTTCACTTCTAAAATGCTAAAAATTTCCAATTTTTTATTTTTATTTTAATTTTTTTATTTTATTTTTTGTTTTTTTTGTTTTTTTTGTTTTTTTTTGTTTTTTTGGTTTTTTTTGTTGGTTTGTTTGTTTGTTTGAAAAGCTGAAATTTTAACCCCATAAAGATTATGTCAGTAGCTCCTTTGGTTTTAATCTTATTGCCACAAGTGTCAAATTACCAAATTACATGATTTCTATTTATCTACATGTAATCAATTATGCATCTAGTACTAAATTAAAATCATGAAGTTCTTAAAGTTATTGAATATAATGAAAGATTGAATATTGTCGATATTTTTATTTATCTATTTAAGCAAATTTGCATCCATAAATGCCAAACCATCATTCATTTTTCATCCAATATAATTGAATTAATTTATGTCAAAAATTGTTACTTTGGTGTAATATTTTTTGACACAAAATTGTTAGCATTAAGTTTTTATTCACTTGAATTTACTCAAATGGCGGAACTAAAAAATGTAAATTAAATGAACTTTCACACTTATATGAATATCTCAAACTTAAGAATTACATAAATATCTCTATTACTAAGTATGTTATCCACTTAGACTTGGATGCTTTTTGAAGGTAAACCGTACTGTACCAAATGTCTCATTTTTACACTTTGAATGATCAAACTTCAAAAGACCTTATCTTCTTCATTTGGTATTTGAATGTTTTAAAAATTATAAAAACTCAAATTAAGTTTTAGTTGTTCTAGCATCAATTGAAAATATTAATATAGGAGGTCAAATATGGACAACATCTACTATGTACAAATATGACCAATTTACCACATTGTAAGGCAATTTTTAGACACATCATTGTTATTGTATGATTTTTGATTTTTCCCATATTGGTATACTTGTGGTTGAAAGTAGTTTTATTAGAAAAAATTACTAACATAATTTTTATTTGAAAATTTTCAAACATTTAAAGAAGTTCAAGAACATAAATGACAACAACATTGTTAATACAAGTTTTATAGATGTTTATACAAGGTCTTAGTTTTCTTAGATATAGAAAAAGAAATTACAAAAAGGCAAAGTGATTTTGAATTTCCAACTCGTGTAGATGTTAAATCTACAATTTTCCAAAGTGGAAAGTTTATCAAATCATTTAACAGTTATAAAGGCTCCTCTCCAATGGTTCATAGGGCTAGTCTCAAGTCAATAATAGCTAACTCGCCATATCCCTTGAAATAGAGAAAATGCAAGAAGCCAATTGGTTGAATAATTGGCAGAACAAGGTCACGCACTTGTCCATTTCAATGCCAATCTAGTGCACAACTGGAGTCTGGTACTGTAATGCTTGTACCACAGCTGAACTGTGAACCTGTGAAGTGCACAATGATTCATATTTTCGGGACACTTGTGCTGTATAAGGTTCGAATGTTGAGCCTGCGTTTCCAGAAGGTAGGATATTAGCTTAGCTGTGACTAGGAATGGAAGCAGAGCTACAGTGCTTGCACTTCGCCAGCGTCGAGAGATCCTCGAGGCTCGCTCTCATTGTGTATCCCTGAGTCTTTACCATTACCCCTGTATTCTACTCTACTCTACTGTCGAAACGAGATCCTGCTACATCACCCCTACGTGAAAACAAGGAATGAGGAAAATATCAAGCACGCAGATGACTCCTTGAACCAAGTGACAATTTACCAGATAACAGATGTATGTTCAGAGTGAGATTTAAACAAAAAATATAAATACTGATGGATCACATAATTGGAATGGCCCATCTCTATTAACCTGCAAGCAAGTGCATTCCCCGAGGGCTTTTGATATCCATACTCCGATAACTCGGTACATTGGTGTGCTGTGATATGCCCCGGATTGACTGGCAAACTGCTTGAAATTGCATGGGACCGGTGAGTTGACTGCTTCGTACAACAGGGCAACACAACTGGGTCAACTAATCTAAAGAGATGATCACAGTGGATGAGCAGGACTAGTGAACATACCACAATTTTGAATAGCGCTAGCCTGATGTACTGTACTGTACATAAGGACTTGGCAGGCCTCCATTTAGAGCACCCAAAGCGCTAGTTGAAGATTTTGTGATCTTCGTGCTCTAGGCAGATGAGGATCGTGCCGTGTTGGCAGCCTCAAAATCCTCCCCATGACGCACTGAAAAATGCGATATCTTGTCAGGAAGGTGTTTCAATGCGTATTCATCCAAAATTTCTGCTACTTCCTAGTTCTAGGTAACTGAGAACGATATTCATAACTGAATCTAGGCAAAAAACTCGCATATCATTCGAGCTGCGCTGTCCATGCATTTTCATGCTCTGAGACATTGCGACTGACAAGGCCCTTGATGTATCGGATGTTTTCGGCGACCGCTCTCATGGTTGGACGATCCTTCCTCTTCTCTGCCAAGCAGTCCACGGCTACCTGTGCCACTCGGTGTATGATAGGCAAATCCTCCTGGAACTCCTCCATCGACTCCTTGAGCTGGGGATCTATAATCTCTTCCAAGTTCCCTTCTCGTATGAAGGGCAGAGCATATGCTGCCAAACTGTGCTCTTCTCCTCTCGAGTAATCCAGGGGCTTCTGTGACGTAATGAGCTCCAGCAACACCACACCGAAGCTGTAAACGTCGCTCTTGTCTGTCAAGTGGTAGCTGTGGAAGTACTCGGGGTCCAGATAGCCAGGAGTGCCCTGGACGGCAGTCGAGACATGCGTTTTATCAGGATTGGTCAAACGTGATATTCCAAAGTCTGCAACCTTAACAGAAAAGGTATTGTCCAGCAAAATGTTTCCTGACTTTACATCACGGTGATAAATTGGAGGCTGTGCAACGCCATGGAGGTAGGCCAATGCTTCCGCAGTCTCGTTTGCAATTTGCAAACGCTTGGTCCAATTCAGATTCACTCCAAATCTGAGTCTGTGCAGGTGCTCAAACAAATTGCCGTTCGGGATGTACTCGTACACAAGAATTGGGAGCTCTGTCTCGATGCAGCATCCATACAACTTCACCAGATTGGGATGGCTTGTCTTCGATAGGATCGCGATCTCATTCAGGAGCTGTTTCTTGCCAGTTTTGCTGGCATGGTTCGACATTTTGATGGCAACGTGGACCATGCCGTTCCGCAACGTGCCCTTGTACACCGTTCCAAAGCCGCCAAGACCAAGAACAAGGTGATCCCCGAAATTCTCAGTTGCTTTCTCAAGTTCTTTTAGACTGAAAACAGTAACTGACCCATGCCCTTGCGCAATAGAAGAGATCACTTCCTGAAGATTAGAATTGGACGCCCGTCTCCTAAGAGAAGGTCTGCGGTTTGCACCCCTCTGCTTAAAGCAGAAAAATCCAACCATTCCTCCGACGACAACCAATACAAAGCAGATGACAACTGTGACCACGAAAAAAAAATCACATATTGATTAGTATGCGTTTAACCATCTCTCTGGTGCAATCTATGTAAGGATAAGGACTTTGCCAAATTGCTGAAAGTGCTAGTAACAGGCATTCGTGCTCAAACCTGCAATAACTGTAGAATTATTGTTGTTATTCCGTGTCACAGGAGAAGCAGCTGTCGGCGCAGTTGTCGGCGCAGTTGTCGGCACGGAGTCGTGAACAAACACTGCAAATTTTTGCCCTAGTTGACAATTTATAATTCCACTGCCCGTCTTTCCCCCGCATCCTAAATAGTTTACGCCTGAAGAATTCAAGGTAACCTGGTGCGCAAACGATTGCTATTCAGAACGTCCTCTTACAATCTTTTCTAAAGCAAAACAATGAGAACTAGTCTATGTCCCTAGCATGAAAATCAACTGCATATTTAGGTTCGCGCAGATCTCATAGCCAGCAACGAAACCCGGTTTAATAACAACAATCGCTTCATCGCGAGAAGAGAGTGCTTTGAGATGTGAGGATGATTCAGATACCAGACACATACAGAATCATTGACAATCTGTACAAAAGGAAGGGCGAAAAAGCTCACTTACATTGACAGGGCTTGAAGAATTATGGTCAAAAATAGGCACGCCGCTGGTGAAATTGCAAGCATCAAGAGCTGCTTGAGACTCTACTTGGAACAGAATGTGTGCGCCGGGCTTGAAGTGGAATTCTGCAGCAAACTTGTGAATGAGAACGCAGTGACTCCAAACTTCGAAAGTCGCAAACGAGTAAGCCTTACGTTTGAAGTCTGCAGCTTAATATGGCCTCACTGCGCAGATATTTTGTGATGTAATACAATGTGCTCTAGCAAAGGTGATGCAATCACCCGGAAAATCTACGCCTGTCGAGACCTTAATACGAGGCCTTCAACCCCTGTTCTTCCCATTTTGAAGTGACACTCTTCAAATTCTAGTAGCCACTGAACCAAGAAATCCCTCCGAATACATTTGAAGCAAGAGAATTGATAGAGGTTCTTTACTTCACAAAGAGCAGGAGACTCGAGAGGTTTAGGTCTCGCCCTTACCAAGTGTATCATTCGGAGCCAAAGTTTGAGAAGCAGCCCAGCCCGCATAATCTGGAGTGCGTCCGGTCGCGGGATTGACATTCGTCCAGCCTAGGTCCCCGCCAACCCTCACCGACTTGGCATGCGCCTGGGTGCTTGAAAAATGCAACGCAACTACCATACCTAGTTGATATAGTGCAACTCGTATGCGACATGACATCGGACCTACTGCGCCCGCCATAGTGACCTTCTTCCGTCTCTGCGCGCTCTTTTCAAGTTTGAAGGTCAATTCAGACACTTCGACTACCAAACCCTGCGCAATCTCGCAAATGATTGTGATACCTGGACAACATAAACTGCCGTCACTCCTAACAACGAATCTTCTGCTGGTACAAGAATCATACACCATCTGTACACAGAATCTACAACATTGACAAAGCAACCCATGTTGAGTACTCATACCACGACAGATACGATTCGCACTCACAACCCCTAAAACCTAAACCCTCTGCATTGCGTTTACGAGATCTCATCTCACCTTCCGCATAAAATCAGGGCTTGCACATTCGACGAACAGCGCTACAGACGTCAACCTGCGGCATTACGTTCTCAACATCTTCAGATCGCTTAATCAACTCATGCCGCCTCCCAGACGACATAACTTAGACAAACGCTCAGATCGCTGCGAGCCGCCAACTTGGAATAACAGAGACACCATTCACTGTCGTCATTGTTGAAGAAGACTCAAGATTCTTCTCCCGAAACTTTAAACCAGAAAACTAGCTCCCTCGCGCCCTCGGCACGAACAGCCGACTCCACAGACTACAAGACAATCATGGCCAATCAATTTGGTCAGCAGATCTCCCGGAAAAGATACCACCACGTCCTACTAGCAGTTATTCAACAAGCTCAGGCTCAGTGTAACTAGATTCTATCGCAACAGGGCTGCTACATTTGCCGCAAGCCACATATATTAGAGTGAAGAACGCCACTCTCACTGATGCAAGTACATGCACGGGTGCTCCACGAATTCACGGCACTGACGCTACCTTACACCAGCATGCACCACAGTGACTTGGATCCTTCCACCAGAGCCCTACTGATTGCCAATGTATGCTACAGGTCTGAAAACACAGAGTTGATTCATCTTAGACTTCCCGAGTATGTCGATACCGAGATAGCGCCTGACTTATCTAACTCAGAGGGAGAGAGGGGGGGGGAGAGAGAGAGAGACGAGTCTGAGCGAAGACACGGACCCAACAGTGTGCGTGGTGAACACTGCACGCCCTCCCCACTGTTGCAGAGTCCAGACCGATTTCTATTGAGAGCAAGACGATGATCGAGGATCGATGATCGATGATCGATGATCGACGATGATGGATTGCTGGCAGAGTGGACCATCCTCGACGGAGTCTGTCACCTTGCTTGTTTTTCTCTCCGGACTTCGATCGGACTCCGGACGCATGCGCTCTGGTGCGCGCTCTTGGTTGCTAATTTAGCGGACCTGTCTCTAATTAAACTTGGGTCTGGTGACCCGTGACCACGCCGAGTTTCGCACTGGTGGTCGGTTCACGGGTGGGCCCCCATCTCTTTCGGCTCTTTAGATTTGTCTTACCATTTCATATTCACCATATCTCATCTTTGTAACCTTTTGATATCATATGTAGGTGATTACTAGATAAACAAGCATCTATTATACAATATAGCACGGTTTGTCTCACTCGATCGTTCGGGGATGGAATCCAGCGAGGAGACAAGCGAAGCTCAAATGTGCTCAAATGTGCTCAACGACACGAGTCCCACTAGTGCTTGTACATATAACAACAAGGATATCTAAACAGTAAATCCAAATTATTCTTATAGTAGCTCATCATGTACAATGTACATTATATTTTTTAGACCTCTTTATTAATAAAATATCATATGACAAGTTATTGTAACAAAGTCTACTACAAGTGTTGGCACCCTATTAACCCTAGGGCCTTTGGTGTTTTTAGAGCAAATACTACCAAAAACATATCCTTCCTAATAAATAAACATTTTTTCTAAATTTAGACATCAATTTAAATATTTAACCATAGGATCTTGTAACTACCTTATTAAAAAAAATGTATACCAAATTTGAGGACAATCTGTTGTACAAATTGCGAGATTATAATGTTTGAAGTCACTGTAAAAGTTTTTTTTGACACTGCTTTGTGAATATACCTAAGTTTTGATGCCCAAAAACTATAATTTGAAACAAAGTCTAAAATGTCCAATTGGAAACCTAAACGGTAAATATGTTGAAATCAATAAGGGAAAAACCACACAGAATTTTAATGCAATGGGGGTAGATCTCAAATTTCTAGAATTTTTTTTGAAGTGTAAATTGTATATTTGAGTTTTATTTCAAAGGGCAGTTTTGGTAAAAGGTGGTCCTGTGGATGGACCCTTTGCTACATCATAGATACTGGATGAAATTTATTAAGCTTGGATGAAAAATAAAGATTGGATGAAATATTTTATATGGATGAAAGGTAAATGTTGGAGGAAAATTAAGCTCTAGATGATAGTTGTCATTTGGATGAAAAATTTCAACAACCTCTTCATATAGAAATGATCAGTTAGATGAAATTTTTTTGTTGAATGAAAACCATTATAAATAATTATCGATGAAAAAATATAGAACCCATTATTTTGCAAGTGCCCACCCTTTGAAAATCTGTCTTGTCACTATTTGCTCTATTGAATGACAGGCAACTTGGGCACAAAATGGGAGATTTTGATTGATTCTTGGCTGCCCGGATTTGGAGCAAATTCTTCTAAAATTCATAACTTTTGCAACCTACCTTCAAATGCTTTGAAATTTGCGCCATTAAAAAGCTTCCGTTGAGAGCAACATGGAATAAAAATTTCAGAAAATAATAAAGTTCTGAAACCTTGCCCAAAAGTGCTGCGACCCCTTAAGGGCCTTTAGGGGTTAATATTTTTTTCTTTAACTCATTGTTAGTTACCACTTATAATTAGTGTTCAATGACATTCACTTTATCTTTCTCTTGTGATGATTCTGTACTACAAAATTCACATATTGAGGAAGAGCTCATAAAGAATGTGTTTCCAAAACTTTCGATGACGAAGTAATATTATTAAGTGCTATCAGTATTCATTGTTTGACTTATCTTTAATCCCTAAAGTTCCTTGACTATGTTTCACCAAAAAACACTCCAAACTGCCATTTCCAATGTAAAAAGCATGAATGATTAAAAATCATTATTTTCTAATTCTAACCGTAAAATCTTCAACTAGATTATTGTAACAGAGAACTCAAAAAATTTCAACATAATGGACCGTAGAGATTAGAAGATTATAGCAATTGAAATTTGAAAATAAACTTTTTTGACAAGAGTTTTGACTAGGTTGATACACTCTAACTTTTTTTTCTTAGGTTTTTTGCATTATAGATTGTAGGATTTTAATGCATGTCAAAGAAGACAAAGTTAGCTAATTGTATTTAAAAAATTACATTCAAAAGTCAAGTGTAGCATGTTGAAAACAATATTTTAATTAAGTTGAATACACAAGAATGCTAAATCTTATTTCTTTCCTAGAAATTCCAATATTTAATAAAGTCCCAATCCAAACGGTCAAAGTCACGATTGATGTCCATCCTAAATAAAGAAAAAACTTAAAATAATACTTTTCTAACTTTTATGAAGGAAAGAACAATTTTTTTAGTACACTGCCTGAAACTGTGAGAAAACTTTGATATTTTGTGGAGTGAACATTATGCACTCAAAGTCGTTTTTTTTGGAAACCTCAAAGATGACATCATGAAGTATTTATAGAAATATTCTTAGAGTTAATTGATATATTTAGCATGGCTGCCCGAATTGCCAATTGAACAACTTTTTCCACTTCAGGTACCATAATTTTTTCATAAATGTCCAATTGAAAAAAAATTAGATTCCCTCAAAGTTGCTGTTATGGCCTACATTCACAAAAAGTTTCAAAAAATCTTAACTTCAATTGAAATCACAGGTACTTGCCCGAATTCTAAAAAAGCTCATTCTAAGACTATTGTCCTTTAGGGGTTAAACAAGGAGTTTAAGTATACAAAGCAGAAAGTAACCATTTTCATTTCCAACCCAATTTTTATAACACAACCTCTATGCTTAGACTATAGTAGCATACACAGTAGCTCACAGTAGTAACACCTATTTTTGTACATTTAAAGAATTCACTATACTTGGAGTGGTGGAATGAGTGCCTCACTATTTTTCAGTGATTAAAAATAAAAAAGACAAAGTTTCCCCATTTTTAGGATATTTTAAAGCACTTACAATAATATCTACAAATTTTAGAAGTAACCAATATAGATTAATCTATAACCAAACACCCTACTACATGTACGCATGGGATACATTATAGGTAATTATAGGATGATCAACTCTCCAATGGAGCAAGAATCTGAGGTGTTCGCCTTTGGTGGAAGGGCCCAGGGATAGGTGCTTACACCATAGTTTCAACTAGAATGGGCATACATGACATTAAAATTCTAAATTGCAATAGAAAATATTCTCCAAGGTCGATTGCAACAGAACAGTGATCACATATCAAACCCAGATACTATTGCAAATGGTGACAATTCTGAGTGCACAGGCTGCTATCGATCACCAGAATATCCATGTTCCATTATTCTCAAAGGTAAGAATGTGCCGTCTGCAAGTTAGTGAGTACATTCACTAAATGTTTGTGGTTGCGTCTGCCATCGTCAGAGTATATGATCTACTCTACTGTACATTTTGAACCAAGAACCCATACTGCACTACATTGCTGAGTGATTCTACATACATCTCACATAACTCGACATATACAAGTGATGCCTGGCTAGGGGTAAGAATAACCAAAACTCATGCCCACAGAGGGAGTTGCAACCTGACTATATTAGTTACAAGCTTGGAAGGAGCATACTCTCAATCTCTTCCAATGTCCGTCCCTTGGTCTCAACAACATTCTGTTTCACATATAGAGTGGCGCTGAAGCACACCATTGTAAAGATCGAATACAGAATACCTGTACCGAGAGTATGGAGCAAGTGTAAGAACGTCAACCCCACCAAGAAGTTTGCAACCTGCATGCTCACAATGTACCACCAGTTACGATACAGCCATAACAAGATCTCAAAATAGTCCTGGGTACCTAATACTTCATGATTGTCAAAAAAAATCACCTCACAGATAGGAGTAGGCAGGAGATTTTACGAACAAATTTTACTTGCAAAATTTCACCTGTCCAACCGTTTGAAAATCTTCTTAACTGAATTATAATGCAAAGTATCGAACTCTCATTGTGTCATGGTTTATTAAACAATATTTTGTGCCGAGAAGAGACTTACCCAGTGAACACACATTGCAACTGCCATGCCCTTTGCACGAATTCGATCAGGAAAAATCTCCGGTAGTAGCAAGGCGGGCACAGGACCCGCCCCTAGAGCAAACATGAAGACATACCTGCGTCACATCGAAAAGTTACAACTCAAATTCAGTAATTATTACAACGGTATCTTTAACAACTTTTAACAGTCTCATTTTACTAGATGTAATAACTGACGACTGCAAACTGCGAAACCATACAATGTTCAATTTTTCATAACTATTTCAAAAACTCGAGAACTGAAAATTCATAATGCAAGTAATATACGATAATGCATATCCATCAAACCAGGAGCTGCTTGATTAAAGTTGGCCCATGATTTTGAAGAAATATAAAAATACTTACAATAAGGTTCCAAGCAGAGCAACAGATGCATTAAGTGAAGCAAGCGCAGGTACTGAGGCAACAAAAGCTTGCAGACCCATCGCCAAGCCCTACAATCGAGAGAATGATTGAAGTCAATAAGACTAGATTAACTTCAAGAAAGAAACTTGGTAAAACTTCCATGAAAACTTTAAACCGGTACTCGTCAATCTACTAGCGATGGCCCACTACAAAAGAATTACATCTAAACTTATGAAATTCGAAATTACAACTGACGAGTTCAAAAGATTAATTAAACTAAAACGAGGACTTCGAAATATGCTTAGCACACTGGGAGCATGGATCCTTACCATGCCTGAGAAGCTCATAATCAAAAGTCTCCGTCGACCAAGCGAATCCATCAGATATGCAGCTACGAATGACGCTGTCATACCGAACCACAAATGGTAAGTAATAGTCGCACATAAAACATTATATTCTTCCAATTCTACATGTTCAACATTACACACCACGAAACACACAACTGATTTGGAAACTTACCAAGCAGGTTAACCACACCAACCAGAACACTGGCAGCCACTTCTGAAGTCATCCCTGCCTTCCGAAAAACTGTTGATGAAAAATAGAAAACCGCATTGATCCCTGCAAACTGTTGGAAAGCAAATAGAGCAGCACCAATTGTCACCACTGCCTCACACATACCAACCAGTCCATAATAAGGATCAGAAACATCTCTGGAATTGTCCAGAAGCATCGCTTTCATGAGGAATCAAGATTTGCATACACTACTTTTCGCTCCAGTAGTAACATGACCAGCTCCACAGTTGACTCTCTCCCTCACTCGATGGAGTATGCGTATATGTTAATGAAATAATAAGATAACACCTTTAAACAGTATTTAAAACAAAAAGAGCAGACTGTGAAATCAAAAGAAACTTTCAACAACGGTTTTAAAATCTCATTAAGGTACAATACTACGACACGTCCTCCTTATGTGACTGCAAAGATTGTTCAGGACAAAACGCAAGGCTTAAACAGACGAAACAGGGAACCAACAAATGAATCAGTTGAGGAAAAACAGACGAATGAGTACCTTTAATGTATCTGGGGTCAAGTAAAGCACGCCATGATGTTGTACCGTTGTCCTGAGTTTGCTCGTTACGAACCAGGTCAGCCATAGCCTGTTTCACGTGTGAAGAACCCCAGAGTCGCTCGAGCTCATGTTCTGCCTCAACAAGTTTCCCTTGCTGGCACAGACCATTGAATCAGTAAACTTTAACTAGAAAATACACAAAAACCAAACTATCGCATCGAAGGCCAATATTAAGGACAAGAACAAAGCACAATCGCTTTGTTCAATTGATAGTACGGAGAAAAAGTTATTGCAAAATTCAAAAAATTCAGTGACTGAATACAAATAGTGAACCAAGTGCGCACCTTAAAAAGCCAACGTGGACTTTCCGCACACACTTCCATTCCAATGGCGAGCATCACGGCAGGTATTACTGCAATCCAAAAACACGCTCTCCACCTGGATCATACATGTGGTCTCAAGAAAACCATTTGGTATACAATTCACAAGTAACAACATAGTTACGATAACCAGACTAACTATGCACCATATACATACCCAACAGACATGGTTCAACTGAAAAGGAAACAATCAACGATAGAACTTCAGCATGTGTGGGACGGCCGATTAAATTAGAAGTTAAATTATTTTGCACAAGGGGCTTACCATCCAGGAATCGAGTGAGCGGGGAGACCGGCAACTAACGATGCAAGGATACCAAGACATGTGGCAATCTGAATGAAACTGCCGTACATGCCGCGTACAGATGGAGGTGATACCTGGAACAGACAGGTGAATTTCAGAATATGCAGATATAAAAAGGGTTTGATTAAAAATCAATACGAAATAGGCATAGAACGAACTTTACCTCTGACACATACATTGCTGCAACTGGTCCAGACAATCCCAACCCTAGCCCGACAATGAAGCGTCCCAAAATCATAGTGCCAACATGTGTGGAGACCGCACTGCAAAAAAGGAACAATACCCGATCATGCTCAAAAACAGAGATTATAATGATAAGGTCAAGTGAGATGTGACTTGGTTCATTGCACCATAGGCATGTTACGCAGTTAAAGTTGCAAAGATGGCATCTAAGTTTCTACTGAATCTGCCGGTTAGTGTACTGCTGCCAATTGCTCTCTATGCCACAACTTTCACTCCAGCAACTCATCCTCGAATCGTATATGCGATTATGATTTGTAGATGTTAATTCATTCACTACATGACCAATGCTTCTACTATTAACCCAGTGTTGATCCCAAACATGATATATTTCTCAGGCACAGCAGGAGCTATTTGAAACTCCATGTCAACAAAAAATAAAATGGAAACAATTACAATCACACTACAAGTTTCAAGTGAAGAGTGTGTATACCTGATTATAGAACCGAGAATCATAGGTACAGAACTGATTTGAAAGGCTCGCCGTCTTCCCACAACATCAGCAATTGTACCACTAAGTGCACAGCCCAGAAACGCACTTGCCAAACTCACACTGACCACCAATCCTGCAAAAATCATAACCAAGACAAGCTAGTGAGTACAAAAGATACGAAGTGACTCTAAAGCCCTAACATTAATGATCGAATACTCTGAAGCCCTAACATTAATGTAAAGCTAATGATAAAAATATAGCTTGTAAAACTGAAAAACAACCTCACTGAAACGTACGCAATATGAATAAATAATGTCGGGGACAAACCCTGTAAAATTGTATGGCCTGAAAATAGTAAGTCCTTTCCTATGTGTTGAAGAGGCACGTTCACCACTCTGCACACAATAAATGCAAAACGGTTATTCACTTCGTACAACATTTCAACAACGTCAAAGTAAAAATGAGACTCAGTGAGTTAAATTCTCAAGATCCAATAGCAGAGGCCACCAGAACAGACAAAACAGTGAACTACTACCCCAACTCAGTACCATACTATGATAAGAATAATGTCAAGTAGACTGTCCGGAGGGAATGTGAAGGACACACATACCCCATGTGATATCCAAACAAAACTGCAGATAGAACAGCGGTAGCCACGTGAGGAAACGAGAGTCGCCATCCTGGTCCTGATGATCCAGGAAGTAGTGGGGTTTCCAACTGAACTGCTGCGTGCAACGATGTGGCGGTCAAGCCTCACAAAGACTGGATATCATGATGGTGCAGCAAAATCAAAACTAAAAATGGACATGCATCAAAACCAAATTCGTCTAACAACGCAGTCATAGCCACAGTAGTCTCACAGACCTGCTCCTAAATCGCTATTCATGCGTTCCACGTGAATCTCAGTAAGTGCGCGCTCACGCGAGGGAAGGCGTTTGTAAGCGTAAGCCGAGCCCACGTTCGTCGCTGTCGTAGAGCTTACAGAGTCGCTCAACATCCTCCTCAACATGACCAGACGCCTCAACGGCGCCAACAGCTCAGCTTGTCTCGATTTCCTTCCTCGCTTCTCAGCAGCTCACAAAGGCTCCAATCACGAGAAAAACTGCCCTGTGTAACCTTGAACCTATCAGTAAAGATTCTAAAGAAGCCAAGATCGATTCCAAAATTAAGTAACAATCAGCAGTCTCAAAAAATCACAACACTGAAAGACTACGTCATTGTCCCACAAAGATAGGGTCCCAAGTAACAGAACTGCTGATTTCCAGCGATGAACTTGCTACCACATTTGCGATTGAGAGCTTAGAAGAAAACAAAATACAGCAACAACGACTCCTTCTCAGTCCCTAAATGCATCACTGCCCACTTAAGAATGCTCTTCAAGAAGGTGCAAACTCACAGCAAAAGCTCAACCCAAGTGAGAGACTCTTCAGGAAAGAAGATCAACGCGGCTGCAATCACGATTAAAAAATTGGATACAAAAACACAGCACCTACAATAAAATATCTACCACCTCTTAATTGATCCCTAAACACAATCACTACCGTAGCCTTAACGACGTACTAAACCCAACAAGAAATCCCCACGGAGGCACCGTTAAAACAACACAGCGACGCCTACTCCGAATTGAACTCAGATTAAGCATCACCGCAGCCCAATCGAGGACGTACCTGTCACCAACTCCACATGAACAATACATCAGAGCTGAAGTCCTATTCATCAACAACGCTGCCTCAATCTCTGAGCATGCCCAACCCGCATAACCAATACCACTTCTTAGAAACACAAAGAAGCTAGCTGCATCAACTCTATGTTACTCTCGGCTCATCCCTGAACATTAGAGTTTCTCTGTCGCTGATCTGCAGAGTTCCTGAAGATGAAACAACACGAAGAAGTTGGTGCAATCAGTGCATGCACAGCCCCACAAGGCACTGCCTTCGATCAAGACTAGTATCATACATGCGTGTGTGTGTGTGTGTGTGTGTGTGCGCGTGTTTCTTCGCACCACCTGGAACCTCCCTCGCTCAACTCATCACTCACTCCTAATCATGGACAAACAGTAAAGAAAAGTGCACCGCTCTCTTCTCTGTACTGTGCCATTCAAGAGGAGCCTGCGGCCACTACTGTTGAGTCGATCACACCAAGATGCACTTTCTTTCTCTCTCTAACCTAATAAGTTAATCATTCCTCTCTCTCTCTCTCTCTCTCTCTCTCTCTCTCTCGACACAATTTCCATTGCAATAAGTTAACTTGTCATGGACCTAGTACCTACCATGTTAGCTGTGCTGTGACTCGTACATGCGCCCGGGTACGAGAGGGAGTAACTTCCGCATCCACTGCAGAAATATCAAAATAACTTATCAAAACTCTGGAAACCCACCGCCTCCCATCATCCATGGCCCATGGGGTTGCACTACAGTACACTACAGTGCCCTTTAATTCCGAAGGAAGGAAGGAAGGAAGGAGCAAAGAATTCCACCTAAGTTAAGCTACGGCCACTACGACATAACTTAATTCTGCCCAGATCGATCGGAGCCCATCCGTGGATGTCACTCTGCTGCCACTTGTATGCAGATGGCGAGGTTCTGGCCCTTGTTATGGGCATTGCCTGACATCTGCAAATTAAAACCATCGCCCACATCCACTCATTTCTTTTTCTTTTTTTCCTTTTTCATTCCCGGTCGAATCTAAGAATGACGAATAATTACATCTGGAAGCAATAATGCAAGGTGAGCCTGGTTGGCTTGCGGAAACCCAACTTGATTGACGATTCGGGATATTTTGCTCTGACTGGGAGAAACCCTACAAGTTTGATTGCTGAAGGCAAGATCGACTGATTGACTGCTTACCATGCAATGGGTTTGGAATGCTCAGGAGTCAGAAGAGAAGAGAGGCTCCTGGCTTGCATGGGTGGTTGCGGTAAGTAATTTCTAACTCTTCCACCGAGCAAAGAGCACAACGAAAGGAATCCACACCGCAAATAGGTTTCGGAGACACACACCACATGGCTGCAATTAGTTTGGAACCGCTTTCCCTCCCTCCCTCCCTCCCTCCCCACTGTGGAGGTGAGTGACAGGCAGGGAGTGACACATAATATATAGTGACTGTCAAGGAGGGCTTGCACCATAATATGATGGTGAGCATTTTCGCCATGGATAGGCGTACGTCCGTCTGTCTGTCTGTCTGTCTGTCTGTCTTGCTCTTACAGCTCTTACAACTCATAAGATACAGTGACTGCGAGTGAGTGAGTGAGTGAGTGAGTGACTTCGTTCACAGCCAACAAAGGGCGACCCAGTTTCGGAGATGACTCTGTGAAGATGGCTGTCCCTCCCTCCGCGACTAGACTAGTGCACTGCACTCTACTCTGTCTTATATTATATCACTACACTACTGCCAAAAGTTCTTTCGCACAAGGGTTGGGCACAGGAAATGTGAATGATTGTTCCTGCTTTAATTGCTTTTCGAGTGAAATGTAACACAATTACCAGAAAACACACTACGGCTGCCTCACCCTAGAGAATCAGCCCCACACTGGTACCCTCTCCGATGGATGCTCTGGATGCTTCCTTCGGTTTCTCATCCATCATAATTCAAGGAGGTAACCCATGGTTACCTTGACATTATGTGTTAAGAACTTTAGGGTTGTAACATATACTCTCCTTAAATTTGAAAAATAAGTATTTCTACACATGTTACCAATTAGATATTATCTGGAAGAAGAAAAAAATTACCAAATGTGTTTTTTTCATCCAAATTCTTAAACTTATGCCATGGATGAAAAAAATTAGACTTATGCCATGGATGAAGGGATGCCTTGTTTTCACTCTACAATTGATAGAAGGGAACAAAGGCCTCCTTTTAATTCATTCTTCTTGACCCCATCTCCACTACTCACAATCTTCCTTCTACCTATAGACCATATTTAAGAATATAGGTCCGAAATGGGAATAAAAGGTCTCCACTAATCAGGTAGAAGTGGAAGTGAAGTAGTCTGAAAAATTAAAAATGTAGAGGTTGTTTTTGCATGAAATATGAAAGATAAGTCATCACATGCCATCACACTAGTCATCCAGATAATATAGATAAAATGCCATGCATTGATTACAATAGAAGCTTTACTCGAAATGACGCCGCCAACACAAGGGATGAACTCATCCCTTACAAAACATTAATAACCTTTTGGACCTCAACCCTCCTCAACTTGTACATGATTATTCTCACAGTTTCCTTGTGAATTGACAAATCCTACTTCTATTCGAGATGGTTTTATTGCACTTTACTTGGGAGCCGTCCTTAGAGCCTGGTCAAGATCGGCAATCAAATCATCCACATCTTCAATACCAACCTGCACAAGACCATGCACATATTGATCATGCAGTACAATCCATAGGGGCAAACTACAAGACTTGTTGTCCATCCGGATAGAGTTCAGAGTAGGAATCATTCATTCAAAGGGATTTCAGTACTGTTACTTACCGAAACGCGAATAAGGTCTTCCGTCAGGCCACGAGCCTCCCGTACATCTGTAGGTATGCTAGCGTGTGACATGAAGCATGGCAGACTAATCAGTGACTTCACACTCCCTGCCATGTTCACAAGTACAAGAATGATATGAGTTACAAAGCAGTTTTAAATCTGAAGATTAGAATTTATTAAGCCAGTCAATGCATACTGTGATCTGAAAGAACATAGTTCTTGCATAATCAACGAGCAGAGGAACAAGACAGGCAAGATACCAAAGCTCACGGTGATGCTGAATAGCTTGGTTTGTTCAACCACGTGTTTAGATACTGCTAACGATCCAGTATTAAAGCTGAAAACGGAGCCTGCACCTTTACACTGCAAAGAACAAAAGAAAGCTCAGATTCACTTTAATCCCTAAATATGAGCTTCATGTCACCCGCTAGCATGGCAGCTGGAAATAACATATGAGCTTGAGTTTGGGATCTTACCAGTTTACTTTCAGTGAAAATATCTTACAAATCACTAAGACAGAAAATTCCCAAATAGACGAACCTGCGAATAATGAAGGTCACGGCCAGTATGCTTAGGAAGGCCTGCATAATTCACACGAGTGATAAGTGGGTGTGCCACCAAAAACTCGGCGATCTTCTGAGCATTGGCCTGTCATAAGAAGTGAACACAAGCTCAATACACAGAATCAAACTGATGGCTACAAAAAGCAATAATGAAAAAGTATAATGATATTGACCTTTCAAATCCCCTCGAAGTTCAATAGGTAGGCTACTTCAAAATAACCTAACATAACTTAGCATGATTATCATACCTGTTGTCTCTCTACTCGTAAAGCCATGGTCTTTATTCCACGTAGACATAACCAGCAATCGAAGGGTGAAAGACCCGTTCCTTCAGCATTTTGCAGAAAATACACCTCTTTCGCCAGACTGCATTCCAGTGAATTTACTTTTATTCCAATTGCTGGGATAAGTGAACGATACAGTAGGATCTCCAATTAGTTTATATGTCAAAATTTGTGATTTTATAAACAGTAAAGATTATCAAGTATATTTTCCAGGACATTCAATGTATCTCTGAATTCTGCTGTACTTCACAATTACGCTGGTTCACACTAATGAAAGATGTCAATGCAGTGATGGATCCAGCAAACTGCTCTCAACTCGGTCGCAAGGAACAGGCCCCTTTGAGGCAGTCGACAAGAGATCACAGGAATTATTCACAATCCAACCACATACCAATTAAAGTCAGTGCTGGGAAAACCAATATACTAAACGAAATGCGATGCACACCTTTCTCCCTTCACAGCGAGAACCCCGGCCATTACATCGCTGTGTCCTGCAATGAACTTCGTTGCAGAATGCATCACGATATCTGTACACAATACTCAGAATTAGATTCTAGTGAAGCATAAGTGCCCTAACTATTACAGCCATGAGATACTACAAATAACAAACAGGTGAACGCATTCAGAGCTAAAACTGATAATGCTGTCAATAGTCCCCTTCAGGAAAAGCAGTGTGACATGACCACATGATCTAATATATATTTCACAACATACCGAAATTTAGCTTGTTCAAAAGCATGACGCATGCAACTAAAAAAGCTATTTCTAATGCACCGAGGCCCAGAGTCCTCACCAGCACCAAGACTTAGAGGTTTGGAAAGAATTGGCGACATAATGCTGTTGTCAACAATCACTAGTGCACCATGCTCGTGCGCAATTTTCGATATCTCCTGGACATATGAAAAGGATTTCAAGCACAATGGTTAATAACTTGTTGTATTTCACCAAACTCTGTAAAACTAAGAAAAGCAACAATAGCTACTGTGTATCTAAGTTACTTTATTTTCTTCATCAACCACTCCTTCAGGAGCAGGCACGAGTTCACAGGATAATAGTGGTAAAAAGTCAAAGCCATCAAAACAATAAGAGGTTTTAGTACCCGGATGTCAGAAATCATTTGGCGCGGATTAGTGGGGCTCTCAAGCCAGACGATTCTGGTCTTAGGTCCTACTGCTGCTCTCACTGCATCCAAATCACCAGTATCTATTCGCCTGTGGAAAAAACTCAAAGTCATTCAGTGAAGATACTAAACTAAAAGATGTGATCAATGTACGTGCACATTGCATGCTCGGTTATAGAAAAGAGCTTTAGTCATAACTCTGACAAATCCATAAATTTGGGTCAACTATCCATGTCTTTATCTCATTGGGATAACTCCCTGAAAGACGGATCACAAACTGCAGACATCACGAAGATTTGTACTGATCTAAGAACAATACACATCCAATAACTTGGGTATAATTTATAAATACTCTGCATTGGGTAAAGAAGAGGTCGTAGTGCTGTGCTTACTTCACTACCAAACCGGACTTTGGAGATATTCGCGAAAGAAGACGATCAGAACCCCCATATATATCGTCACCAGCAACAATCTCTTGGCCTTAAGACAATCCAACAAGGAACTTTTTGTAAGAGGACAGGGAAAAAGAAGAAAATAGAATACCATCAATAGTCGCTATATCTACAGACTGGAGAGTTAGAATTGATTCTGACCTGCTTCAGCAAGACGAGTAATAGTAGCTAGAGCTGCCATTCCAGTTGTAAAGCAAAATGCCCGATCGGCACCTTCTAATTTTGCTAATGTTCTGCATCATGGGCAGCAAAGAACTAAAATTATGCCAGAGATAGTCCAGAAATTCCCAAGAGGGCGGCAGCGGAAGGATTAAGGTCATATTAGAAACCAGTTATGGCCCCTCGTAGGTACAGAACGCGAGAAAGTAGCACAAAAACGATCTGACATGCCTTTCAAGAGCATCCCGGGTGGGATTTCCACTTCGAGTGTAATCGTAAGGACCACCTTCTGTTGCCGATGGCTGCAATCAATTCAACCCATATAATCAAACTTAATGTAATCAACAACCAACATGTTTCTGTGTTTTTCGAAAATTAAAGACGAAAATTAAAGATCAAAGACGAGACTTGGTTCTAAGATACAAATCGCTACAAATGTTTCACCTCACCTGTTTGAAAGTGGCTGTTTGATACAAAGGCGTACTTAGGGCACCATATGGATCGAAAGAATTATCTAACTGCTGAAGCTGAGTGGAAACTTGAAGCTCTCTTTCTGGTTCAGTGCAGTATCCATCAATCACAAGCAAACACTCAAGCAAGTATGCTTCCATTGCAAGATGCACATGTAAGACAAATTTGACAAAACGCCCAAGCACTTCAAAAACTACTTCATGAATATTAATCTAAGAGGAAAGCTAACCAAGAGCAGATTCCTAGATTCGAAGAGAAACTCAGAGCCGACCTGTTGCAATATCATCGTCCCACATGGTGTCTCCTTCAGCTAATTCTCCCATACTTGTAGACACCGCCCTCGCTGCCAAGTTCAATGTTGATGCTGGAGTCTTCACAATAGCACCTGGCTCCTGGAAACTGTTCGTAATTCGATTTGATTTCAAAGGAAATGTCGACCATCCGGCATAAGACTACACGAAAAGAAGCCACAACTTCGAAAATCATAAGTCCGCCCGTCTCACAAATTTCTCAAGGTTAAAAACATCACAATATCGAAATCATCTGACGCCTCAATCCACTGCTGCTTCCAAAAGACACCCTTTCTAATCCTTAAACCCTAAACCCTGACCTCTACAACCACATCGAATTCCAACACCGGACCTCCACTAGAGGTCGAATGCAGACATATCAAGCCAAGAAATCAGCCACTCCACTTCAAACCGCAAGTCTCATCAGTCTCGCTGTCACGCACCCCATTCAAAGCTAATCGCAACGCAATCAAACCACAATTCACTGAGACGCCTCCACGGTGCTCCAAAACCAGGAACCACACACTCCTCACGAGATTCTACAACGCAAGACCATGCCTGCTCCACACGAGCCCAAAACGGAAAGAAAAAGCAACTCCTTGCCCACAGCACCCTCCATTCTCCAAACTCTTGAACACAAACCAACACAGACAAAGAAGCCAAAACCGTCTCATCCTCCTCTAGAGGAAATCCAACGTGAGAAGAATCCATCACCTCCACACGAAAGCCAATGCCCTCCACCGGGCCGAGAGGAATTCAGCACATTCTCAGTCCACACAACACCGAATCCAGTGGCGAAAAAGTTGAGTGAGAGAGAGGGAGAGAGAGAAAGAGTACCTGGAGATGAAGAGAGGACGAAGCTATGGCCTTAAGCTTGGGAGCTGCGGCGAGTGCTGAACCTCCGAAGGCGGAGGCGGTGGCAGCTGCAGCGTCTACTCTGGCCATCGTCATGACCATCGCCATCGCTCGCCTTCCTTCGCTCTGCTCTGCTCTGCTCTGCTCTGCTCTTGCTGCCAATTTCATGAGCTTCCTCTCTCTTCAACTTGGACTCTGGAGCCTATTCTATTCTCGCACTGCAGTGACTGCACTGTTTCGGACTACATTCATTCATTCCCTACTTTCATTCATTCCCTACTTTTCATTCATGGGAAGAATGAGCGAAAGCTCGCTCACGACACTTCAAACTTGCTGTTGGACTCAGGGGATACCCAAAACCCACACTGGATCTAAAACCCACACTCGTCATCTCCCCTCAGCTGTTCATAGTTGTAGGCAGCGCTTTTATTTTCACTTTTACACAATGGTTGCAAAGGCGATCATTTCATTTCTAATTAGTAAAAAAGGCGAATAGTTTTTAGACTACAGTGCAAAAGTACGGCGACTTTCATTTCCAAAGTTTATTTTGTAATGGCAAATTTTGATTTTACACTGTATAAAACTCGGCGACACTAGAACATGCATGGATGCTACTGTGGCGATTACAGAAAATGCCATAGAGTTTAAATGGCGAAATGTTCAACTCAGAAGTATTTACTAGAGCAAAGTGGATAAATTCATAAAATCCATAGTACAAGCCTGAATGTGACACTAAGCCTAGTGAACGTTCAATGTCACCACATGACCTATATAAACAACAAAATGGCTCTAATGCCTGAATGAAAAAAAAAATAGACAAAAATCTTGAGTCACAATTATACATAGGTTAGTGAACGCACAAACTTTGCATTGCAATTTGCTTAATCAAAGAATGAAATGAGACGCACACTGAGCATTGAATATACTTTGCAAGGTCACAACGATGAGTAGGACTCATTCTAAGTACAGTCAATCAATAGTTGACAACATTCAGAGAAAAAGCAAGAAAACAAACGTCGGCACGAAGAGCAGAGGTCAGCAATAACGTAAGGGAAGATGATACTCAGACCATTCACTAGAGTCTACACTCATACAAAACAAGGACATTGGACTCCTATGAGCCCTACACCGAGACTCATAATATGAGATCTAATTAGAAACAACTCAAACATGTGCCCACAATATGATCAAAGTTAAAACAATCAACAAAAATAACAAAAACAAAGAGGGCAAAGCTTAAGCCGTGGCACAAGAATCGTGCTCGAACCCACCACAGAATTGTGCTCGAGGCCACCACCCAGATCGTCTGATTTGCTCTAAGCCTTAGACTAATAGATAAGCAGCCCTTGAAAACTAACGTGAAACAGTCTAAGTTTCACCTGCAATCTGAAAGTAACATGAGAAGTTGGAACCACGCTTGGATTTGCAACCACAAACTACGTAGCTGTGAGCCAAGTAATGGCCACGCTCCCCTGTTACAAACCAGATATCAAAAACTTTCTTGTAAGGAAAGTTTTCAATTGTAAAGATACGTTGGGCACGCATTTCTACCACTACGTGCAAGTGCTCGTCTAAATTGTTCCTCAACTTCAACTTCAGAAAGCTCAGTGATGAAAACATTCTCTCGTCTTCGGTAGAGCCAATGACATGCACCATTGCTATCTCCGCCGACTTTGTAAACTCACATTAGGGGAAATATGGGGTCTGCAATGGGCCTTGTAAGACAGCCCGAAGGTAGGTGAACTGTTGCCCACGCATGCCTCTCTAAGAAATTTCATTGGTGGATATCCTGCCCGGTGACAACAAAATTCGCCCCGCTGACAACAAAATCCGCTACTGTCCAATGGAGTGACAGCACTGGGTACACGCCTTTGCTGCAAGCGATTGGCTGGACCTCCCAAACGCCGATTTGGCGACCTGCTGGCACCATTGGTGTCAGCAGGTAAAGTGCACGGGCATGGCCAAATTTTGAGGCACGAGTTCCGACCAAAGGCCCATTGCAGACCCCATATTTCCCCTAATGTTGAAATTTTGAGTCATGGTATTATTGAAGTCCAACACCCTCCACACTCTGATCAGGGGTTTCACATTATAGGGAGGCAATATTGTAGTTTTGCAATTATAGCGCATGCATGTTTTGAACAAGCTGCGTTGCACCATGACAAACTCTTGATTGACAAGGGCGGGAACAAGGAGTTTTTGTCACCTTCACCCAAAATCTTGCCGTGCCCATAGTTGTCCATGAGGCACCAAAGGTACTTCTCAAAGTGTTCTTCGGCTTTACGGTAGAGCTAGTTTTGAGGGTTTGGGATCCCAAAAGCATCCATGACATACTAGGTAGGAAAACAAGCATTGAGCTCTAAAATCACAAAGCTTGCAGCATCTGCACAAGCAGATCAACAATCAAAGTCAATGACCCGAAAACAAGTTCGAAATCAATGTGGCCAAAGGATTGGCCCACATTGCCCGATCTACTGCCCCCCCCCCCCCCCCCTCCCTCCTCTTTTGTTCAGCATGGATGTGATCCACTTTAAGTAGATCTGCTTGTGACTCAACATGGTCAACTTTGTGAAGGACCAAAATTTGTCACACTTGAAGGTTGTGGCTCTATCCTTGGACATGTAGTGCAAGAATGCTTGACACACCTTCACAACAACTACGAAGTCACAGATGTAGATATCTTTTGACTGAGTAAATTGAACCAGAATGTCTATCGCCTCCAGCAGCAAACAACTCATTCTGAGCAGCGTATAGGGATCTAGCAACATCACAATACAAGCCTCCAATGCACTACATGAGAGAAATAAGAGGATTTTGGGACAACATCTAAGAGAATCAAAACCTTGGCTTAGGGACAGCATTAACAGAGTCCATAGTCATGAACAGATCACATCTCCAACTCTAGCAACTACAAGCAACAAGAAACCAAAATTTTAAAGAGCGAAAAAGGCGAATAAAAAGGAAATGGGTGCACATATCAAGACATTTCAAAGAACCAAAAACAAAAATAGGTTCATGTTTTTCCTTGTTGCCATGACAAAGTCTGTAGGCAATTCGTAATTGTGATAGATGAAGAATTCTATTGCTACAAATTAAATGTAGAGCCTCAAGTTTTATGTTAATTTTTTCACTGGTTGGCATTTTCCTAGTCTTTTTTCATTTTGGATTTTTTAAACTTATTTTCTTTTCTTTTAATGCTTAATTTTCTTTGCTTTGATGGTTTCCTACTTTGCTTTTTTTTGGCTAATTTTGCTCATTTCTTTGCAATGCCTGTTTGTGTGCAAATATCGCAAAATCCCTCTACGATGAATTGGATAACAAATTTCCTCAACTTGAGGTTTTCAATGCATTTTGAATAGTGTATCTTCAAGAATTGGCATCTAATGGGGGCAAACAAAATATTTTTCCAAGCACTTGCAATTGCTCAAGGAGAATCAACAAAGGAAGGCAATTGTTTGAAGGTGGGAAGGCTTTCATTACCTTTGAGATGCTCAATGCTTTGGCGCTAGATACGTAGAAGGGCTTATTTAAGGTGACCATGAAGGCCAACCACAAGGGAGCTAGTTCCAGCGAAGCAATCTTGTGAGCAGCGAGCAGCGAGCAGCGAGCAGGAAATCTAAAATTGGTCTAAATTTTTGAAAAAAAATTGACTTTTTTCAGAATTTGCGTTTTTTTTTTTTTTTTTTTTTTTTGGTTTTTTTTTTACGGGCAGTCAGAAATGATTATATTTAGTAAAGTACCTATTACCGTGGATTTCATGAATAACCACAAATAGTACATATAAATACAAAAATCAAAGGTTTTACTCTTTAAAAACAAAAACATATGGATTCACGATGATATATACTTAACGATTTCCAGCCTCGTTAAGGGGTATCTCGGATCCGAGAGACTCCACATTTGCATTTGGTAGGTGTCTCTCGGATCCGAGATACCCTTTGACGAGGCGGAAAATTACAAATTTTTTTACCCCAAAAAAAAAAAAAAAAAAAAAAAAACATAAAATTTTTAAAAAAAAATTGAATATGGATGATTATTGGCTCTTCAGGACTATGCTTGTAGATCATCTGTGCAAAATAAATAACTAAAGTATAAGAAAGTAGTAGAATCTTTATTCTTCGCAGTTCAAATCAAATACAAATCCATTTCAAATCAACGTACTGCTGGGATATTGTTAACATAGATGTTCACTTCTGAAGGCTAAATGCATGCTACACTGCGCCCATACGTTCGAGAACGCGCATAACTTCATTGTAGCTATAGCTAGGAGCATGCATGAAGGAGTCCTCCTTAGGATCCATCTTGCACATGTATCGAAGAATATAGTATACATGTTTGCAATATTTCCATTGCTTTGCCTTTCCAAGAGTCTCCGAAATCATCTTCACAAAATCTGGGCAAGTGCATTCGGGGAAGCTGGCAATGGTGATGCGGTACATCTTGTTCCCTCCTGTGTTTAGAGTTACCACGCATCCATAACCTGGATAAGGAATAGTGGTTACTCCTGTAACACCACAGTAGTCCATGAGAGCGGCACTTTCCCACTTGTTTCTGTGATCTACAGTGGGTACGTCAGGATTCCTTCGAATGGAATGATTGTTGCGCAGCGTAGGATGCGCATCTGGGTTTGCCGGTTCCTTGAAATGGGACCTGGGAAGTGGCCACTTTGAAGCTCCTTGGAATTGACGCCTTGGGGACAATTCACCTCGCTGCTGCAATTGAAATCCAGCCTCCTCAAGATCTAGAACTTCCTGACGAGTTAGATTAGTTCCAATTTTCACAGGCCACACCATAGGGATGCTCGGCCAATCCATAACCCAATTCTTGGGCCCCCCCTTCACGCAACGGTTGATGTCATCGGGGCAGAACCAAAACTCTGCAGGAACAAGACGTTTGGTGTGATAGTCTTTCTTCCTCCCTGAATACGTAGGCGCAGGTGTTCCCTTTGCTCCCCTTGATATCTTTGCATCGCATTTCTTCCTCGTCTGGGCTTGTAGGGCTTGACATTTTCGTGCTGACCGATTCGAAAGGCGAGCAATGTGCCACGTGTTAGGATCACAGTCTGTTTCCTCTACAGACGTGGTATGCTGGACACCGCACGTTGGATCCGAAAGTGCTTCCTCAATCCTCGCTCTTCTTGACCTGGTCCCCATCGCAGGTATTGAATAATTCACCTTATCTGAGCGATGTGAGTCGTGAGCTGATCCTGGGGGGAGATCAAGCTTCCGCTTCAATGAGCCAAAGATCTCGGCGCCCTCTAGTCCTTTCTCTTTCGTTAGCACATCGTCCGCTTCAGGATAGGCCTTCATTGCTTCAGCAATCATGACAGGGTCCAAGCGCCGTTGTGCTTGACGAAGTCGGAGCTCTGCTTTATCAGGTCCTTTGCCCCCTCGCCCCCCCTTCAGATACTTCCTGTACTGCGTGATTTGCATGAAGGCGCGCATCATATCATCCACTGTGGCGTTGTATAGGCAGTTCCCAGTGTTACCAGATTGTTGAAGCCACTTGTTGTGTATTGTCTCCGCTAGGTTGCAAGAAGGCATGTCTGCTCGTTCATCAAGCGATAGATTCTGATAGAGAAAAAGAGAACTGTTTCAGTGAATAGAAGAATTTCATACAGGACTTGCACAGGGGCCAAGGTTTAAGGTTAGTTACTTACCAGCTGCATTGCTCCACCCCATTGCCTGTAGCGGTAGTGCCAGAAGACCATCCAGTCATTGAGAGCTCGTAACGCAGCGTCCGAGGTGACACACCCTCCAGATTGCCACCATCCTCTGATGACGTTGTACATGTCCTCTGCCTCCTCCTGGGTCTTAGTGTCCTTCCATTGCTTGCACAGGGATCTCATTTGCTCTTGATACTCCGGCTTGATGTGGGCTATGGTCACCCGCTCAAGGCACTTGGTCCAGTGAAAAAGACAAGTTCGTTCCCGACCTTCCATCTTGTCATTCACGTTTCCGTTGCCGTACACCTTCCGCACAGCATGCCAGTTCGCGCCTGCACTGTCCGCCATGAATCCTTTGAAGTTCGGCTTCGGATGTCCATTGTCCTCCATCACACTGTTCAGGTTCTCCCAGAACAAGGTCTGGGCAGTGGCGTCCTCAGACTGCATATCACATAGAGCTATGGTCATGACTCTGCAGTATCTACTATCATATACATGGCATGCCATGGTGCTCCAGTCCTTCACTCGTCTGACATGGTCGAACATGATCCACGAATCTTGAAGGTCTCCCCCGGGCTGCATGCGCTTCACTAGGTCCGTACCACTGCCAGGCATATCCACTGACATTTTGAAGATGAACACCTTCCCTTTTGTCTGGCCTGGAAATCGGTTTTCGTGGATGAATTTGAAGGCGTTGTACTCCTTCAATCGCATGATGTTATCGACTAGACCATTGTCCTGGCGTAGGAATTTCTTCGTACCTGCAACAAAGTGCCGAATGTTTGCATCCGACATGGTCTCAAACTTGTCCATCACCTGAGCCATGGGTGAACCACGAAGGTGATTCTGCCCTGGAGTCGCTCGAATGAGGTAGTCCGCCAGAAATATCTTGCTCGCTCCCAAAACGATGGCAGAGTTCTTCGCATTCGGAGTACGGAGGACTTGCTCGCCTATGCACTCGTACATGAGATCCAAGGTCTCAAGGCAGGTACCATCCGAAACTGGATGTTTATGATGCCCGAGATGGATGGCGGCCCGAGTCATGTCTGGATCTTTGCTGGTGACATGGAAGATCCTCGCAGCACATAATTCTAAACAGACAGGGGGAGTATGGCAGATTTTGCAAACAAGAGTTGAGTTAGGGGGATGCTTCTCTCCTACTAAAATCTGACTTGGGGTAAGCCCAGCCCACTGAGTGGAATTCACCTTCCCTGGATTCCTATCTATATAATCACAGTTCAAGTTCGGGCACTGAAGATGTCCCGTACAGTTGGACTTACGAAACTTTAAGCCAAAGTCATTCTTAACATTCGTGGTCATAGTCTTACACCACGCGTGCCCGTCATATTGTTTCCCCATACCATCCAACTCTCCACTGAATGTCGTCGGGATGTTCTCAGGGAGAGGAGGCAACTCGAAGATCTTGTCACCATCATAGGTTGCGGGAAGGTACTTTACTTCTACATGCTCGAGGCTAGCAAAATCAATCGACAAAATATCTGACCTGCAGCCCCTCCTTCCAGCAGTCTTCTTGATGGCCTCCAAGATGCTACGCGGCTTCCGTGAAGTTGGATGAACAGGGGGGCGGCCTGCGGAAACTGATGGCGAACGTAGGTGAGTCCTGCCCGGCAGTGAGCGAGTGGACCCAACAGAGGTCCGTCGTTGAAAAGGATTCGCACAAGTATCTGCTAGACGGATATCAGGGACCACATCATCGTCCGAATCGCTCAGGCAGTGGATGTCGGGAGCACTGCCTTCTACCTTGACCTTCACCAAAGCAGGAACTCGAACAGTGGAAGTAGAACTGGGCGGAGTTAGCATGACAGTAGACTCTGACATCTGTGAATCCGTGAGGCCGTAGACTTTATATGTACCACTATGTAATGTCCAAACGAAACCCTCTTCCTCTCTGGTTTTCACTTGAAGAACAGTCTCACTCAACACTCCATTGTCATCAAAAATCTCCCTCTCAACGTACATTGACCCCATTCGAAAATGAAACCTAAGACTCAGAAGCTGCTCAGACACCTTCACTGATCCATCTGCACCTAATGGCGCTGTAAACGGGGCCACATGGCCATGGGCACGAATAGATGCCATTCTAAGCGCCCAGCGATGCTACTGTGGCAGCGGCGAGCAGTGAGCAGTGAGCGGTGAGCAGCCAAAAATCGCACCGGGGGTCAAAAGTGAGCAGACAAAAACCGCACCGGGGCCAATATTTTCGTGTGCAAAAAACGCACCGGGGACCCATGGCCGTGGAAATTTGTCGAGCATGTGTGGCATATAACCGTGGAAATTGCGAGGTACCGCCCCCGAATATTGGCAGCGGAAAGACTGTAAAATCCGACAGACGCTCTTGGGCGACCATAGAATGTTGAGGTACCTCAGATGTGCGCAAGTGATTAGCGGCATGGGGATGGTGAAAGAGGACTGTGAAGCTTGGGTTCCGAGTGCGGAAGAGTGCGAAGTAATTGATATCCTCTCAAACCTAGGTGACTACTCGATTCAGTCTGGAAGGGAAGTGGCTGTGATCGACAAAGCGGAAAACATGGAGAACTTGATTCCTCCAAGAGCAGGCCCATATTCTCAGCTTCGCGGTTCGAGGAACATTCCAAGGATCGCAAGTCCGTGTTGGAAGCCAAAGATGATGAGACCGATCGTGAGAAGGACGTTGAGATGCGCGGCCAATCCATATGCTGGTGCCGTTGGGGACGGAAAGATGTACGTGTCGCAGTTGCCCAAGCATTTAGAGAGACCAACAACGCCAACCATATCGGCGACTGATAGTGCAATCAATCTTGAAGAACACCAAGGATGGGAGAGGCTAGACTTTTCTGTTGATGGAGAAGATAGTATTGCCGTTGAGCAGTAGTAAGGCTAACAAAATATTTAAGTGTATACTGCATTAGTGGTTGCAGCCGTAGCATCGTCCAAGCCTAGGAAATCTAAATGTCGTTATCATGTATCTTAACCAACCTGGGTACAATAAAGAATGACATGGGGGGCGAGAAAATATTTCAATTTTGGCATTTCAATTTTACTCGATCTAATGTGATGTTTCACCTCCATTCTGGGTACAATTAAGATCTGTAACAAGGACGTAGTGCAAAGGGCGGCCGGCGTTATGAACTTTTATATTAATTATGAAACCATAAGTTACCGTGACATAATTCTACAATTCCAATGTTAGTCCTGAACGGGTGGGCACCCTCGATATTGTTGGCAAGACTAAACTTACTGAAGAATCCGTCAGCCACATACAGGAGAATGGTAGGGGTGCGGTACTAAGGTAGTAGGGTGAAGGGAAGGACGACCGAGTGTCATGGGACTCCGACGGCCGGACTACTGCATCATCTGGAGCCGGTGGTACCTGGCTTATAGTGAGATAGGAAATGAAAATAGTTTGTGGGACAGTTTAGTGACAAAGAACTCAACATACACAGACAATTTGTTTGTGAAACGGGGCTTGATGATGCACAGTTTGCTGTCAATTTGCTTCAAGAACTAAAGTGTAGTGATTCAAACAATGTGCAAATGTAAGCTTGGCAAAGATAGACTGATATCAAAGTGATTACATATGTATTAAAGGAGCAAGTTAAAATCAGTACAACGACTATACCCTGTTACAAAACAGCGACTATATCAGGATGCTGTCAACATAGATGTCAAACGGGAACTTCCTTCGCCACCTCCGATACAGACTGCAGACTTGGACCTATCACAGAACTATCACAAATCCATCTTTCGCCATTTCGTTTCCATAGAGAAATCATGCGCAGCGTAGGGCACTGCGTGGAAGGGTTGTCAACAACGTTAAGAACCTGCAGCCCCGAATACGCTTCCTGGCGGTACGTGTCTCGCCAGAAATCGACTCTCAGAAACGTGACTGGGTCGGGTGGGGAGGGCTGCGCAAAACACAACGTCACGCTGTTGCCGTCCGGGAAGAACCCCACCTGACTCAGTCGATGAAAGGTTGTGGACTCACTCGGAGGAATATGAGGTGTCATGATTCCTCCGGAAGGTGCTTCCTGAAAGCCTTGGCCAGGTACCCAGACAAAAAGCATGATGCACCTCATCATCTTTGGAGCGTCAACGGAATGGAGAAATTGATCATCAAAGACCACACTGCAGGTAAACACTTTCAAAAGCCACGTCTTAAAATTCTGAGACCAATCCTCAGCGCACTGGTAGAGTGAGAACTCAATCTTGGCCTGGGCGGAGGGTTTGCGAAATACAATATCCCCGATCTGCGGATCCATCATGGAGCTGGTGTCTAACATAATTCGCGATTTACGGCCTAGGCTAAAATAGATTGGTTTCATCGCGAGGTCCATTGGCATGAGGCTTCAGCTGAGAATGATTATGCGATCTCCACTAACCTCATATATAGAGACCATCCCACAAGCAATCACAGAGCGCCGGAATCAGCAATGAAACATTGGTAATTGAATACAGCTTTATCGATTGAGGTGTATTGTACTCTCACGAATTCGGCGGCAGTCTGGCAGGATTCAGGTGAGTTAACCGAGATTTTTTGAACTCTGGTTATGAGGAAAGCGTGCATTTCGATGACCTCCAAAACATTATCTAATCATCATTTAGAATACAATACATATATCTCTCTTAATGGAGCAAACGGGATGATTATATAACGGGATATATACCTGCCAAAAAATCCGGCAGTAGGATCCCTGCAATATTGTGTCATCCGGGAGATCAACATGAATTTTACCGGACTTAAATTACTGAGATGTCATTTTGTTACCCGTAGGGTAGTTCTCTGAAGTGGTGGAAGGGCGCCACCCGTGGTTTTGGTTCGGACCCAGAACGTAGTGCCGGATCCGTCAGATGATTTCGGGGACGGACTTGAGGCAAGGTACCCTGCCGCGGGAGGGGAACGAAGTGGACTCAAAAAAACCGTCAGCCGGGTTTGGGAAGGGGCCATGATGAGGGGGACCCGGCCCAATATCAGAATTCTTCATTATGCCATGACGACAACGTTATTCGGGATGAGAATTGCGACGGCGTTTGGATGGATGCAACAGTTAGATAGCAGAGAAGTGAGAGCATGTGCATTCTATGTCTTCGGTGTGATTGGGTACCATTGATAATAAGAAATTTTACTATCGTTGGCGCATAAAGTAGATCAATTTCTGGGAAAACTTAGAATATTTATAGAAATAAATACAAATATACAAAAATGTCTGGATTGAACCGTATACTAAACGATGCTCATGCCAACACATGATCTGAATATCCGACATGAATACGAGCAGTTTTGCCACCGCTTTAATCTGTGACGTAATAGGAATAAAAATGTCACCGAGTTCGTACCGAGCGCCCTAGGATGAAGGTAGGGGAAAAAGACACATCAGAAGCAAACCTAGACATTGATAAGCGAAAGAAGGCCACTCTGAAAAATAGCCTTGACCTCGTTAAAGCTGAGGCTTGGAGCATGGATGTAGGAGTCCTGGTGAATATCAAGGTTGCATATAGCATTGAAGATGTAATAGAGATGCTTGCAAGGCACCCAGGGAGGTCGTTTTCCCAGCGACTTGATGGACATTTCCTTGAAGTTGGGGCAGGTGCAGGCGGGCTCCGGGCCAATTGTTATTTTGTAGACGTTAGACTCCGATACGGTCTCAGAGACAACGCTGATGATGCACCCGAAACCTGGGTTAGGTATGAGTGTGACTGATTGGATTCGAATGGTGAGTAGAGTAGATGAGGCCCAGTTGTTCTCGTGCTCTGTTCGTGGCACCCGGTTACAACGCCGAATCTTGAATCCTCCTCGCACCGTGGGATATATTCCTGGAGCTGGGGGTACACTCCACTGCGAGAGGTCAAACCGTGGCCGCTGTGGGAGAGATGCACCGTCGTGAAAAACTTGGTGAGCGGGTAATTCTTGGCGTTGAGGGAGTCTGAAACCGGCTGCCTCGAGGTCAAGTATCTCCCTCTTTGAAAGGCGAGAGCCATGCTTGACAGGCCAGATAAGCGGGGGAGGGGGCATGCTGGAGACCCAGTTCCGCTTAGTACCCATGACGCATCTCTGGATGTCGTCGTTACAGAAGCAGAACTGCATCCATTTTTGCTGATCCTTCCTGACGTCGGTGAAGATGCCCCAGTAGCATGGCACAATTGTAGCCTTCTTTCCCCGTATGAGCCTCGCCGTGCACTTCTTATTCGTCCTCGCCTGTTGAGCAAAACACGCCTTCGCCGATCCCTTTGGAAGCCTGACAAGGTGCCACATACTCTCGTCCACATCCGTCTCCTCCACAGCGGTTACGTGATGACGACTCCTGTTCTCGTCCGGGCTTGAGACTGGCGATGGGGGTGCCGCTTGGACCCTTTTTGGAGGTGAATCCTCTGGTTCAGCATCAGGCTCCTTGCGTGCTCGCGTATTCCTAGTGCTCAGACGAGGTTGAGAAAAATTTACCTTGTCCGGCCTGTGGGAGTCATATTCGGATCCGATCGGTTGATTCAGCTTCCGTTTCGTGGACCCAAAGAGCTCCTCGCCTTCGCGATGTGGCTCACGGGAGAGCAACTGTGGAGCGTCATGGAAGTGTTCAGTGGCATCGGCAAGGCGCTTGGGAATCCCTGATTTTTGAGCTCGCCGTAAACGGAGTTCGGCTTTGCAAGGTCCCTTACCCGGGGTCTCACCTCGCAGGTAGGCGCTATAGTTAGTGCATTGCATGAAGCCCCTGACATAATCGTCCACCGTGGCAAAGTAGATGTTGTCGCCACGATTGCCCGACATCTGAAGCCATATATTGTGCACAGTCTCCGAGAGGTTGCAGGAGGGCATCTCGTCCTTCTCGGCGTCCGTAAGGTCCTGCAATCAAAGAAATTGCTGATTCAATCAATTCTACGTCAAATAAGTGTATTAAGTGACTGGATAAAAAAAGAGATGTTGTACTCACCAATTGCATGAAGCCTCCCCACTGCCGATATCTAAAGTGCCAAAATACGAGCCAAAGTTCGAGGTCACGAAGACCGGAGGCAGTAGTAGCGCCTGAGGAGGTCCACCATGCTCGGATCGCGTGGAAACGAATGTCGGCTTCTTCCATGTTCTTTGCATCACGATACTGCTTGCAAAGCACGTAATGCTGCCTCTGCAAATCTGATCCGATGATGTGAGCCTCAGTGTGCTTCCTAAGTGAGGTTGCCCAATGAAACTGGCACGTACGCTCACGGTCTGGCATTGGAACCGTCGCGTCGCCACTTCCATAGATCTTCCGCACACAGTTCCAGTTGGCCTGGGCGCTGTTCGCCATGAAGCCCTTGAAGTTGACTTTGTCATAGCCATGTTTTGCCATAATTCCGTTCAGGAATTGCCACATCACGGTCTGGGCCCTCACGTCTTCTGACTGCATATCACAAATGGCGATAGTCATGACCCGGCAATACTGAGAGTCATAGACATGACATGCCATGGTTGTCCAACCCTTTGTGCGCTTGACGTGATCAAACATAATCCAGGAATCCTGGAGATCCCCGCCAGGTTGCATTCGCTTTACAAGATCCACTCCCGACCCGGGACCTTTCTCGGACATCTTAAAGATAAAAACCTTGTCCCCTTCAGAACCCTGCCCGGGAAATTTATTGTCATGAATAAACTCCCACTTGCTGCAGCCCCGCAAGGCAGCGATGCCGTCGATAATGCCCAGGTTACCGATCCCCCTGAAGGTCGTCACGGCGTTCTTAAGCCCGGGCTTGCTGAGTGTATAATACTTCTTGAACACCTCATCCAACTCTTCGTCCGAAAGAATGGTCCGCTTCTCCCCCGGTGCAGTTAGGAGGTACTCACTCAGAAAATCCTTACTCGCCTCTAGAGCTAGGGCCGATGTCTTGGCGTGCGGAGTGTTCTGCATATGCAACTCGAGTAGGTCGAGAACCTTCTGCTTGGTCTCCCTGCACTCAACGTATCCAACAGGGTGGTTATGTGTACCGATATGGATACACGCACGTGACATCGCAGGATTCCCGAGCACGTAGTACATCCTTGCAGGGCACGTGGCGATGCATTCCGGGGGATATCTGCAGATTTTGCATACAAGTGTGGACTTCGGAGGAGGATCACAACCAACGACAAACGGGGTAAGCGTGACACCGTCCCACTGAGACTCGTTCACCTCCATCTTGCGCTTGTCTCCTCGAAGCAAGAAGTCGCACTTCTCGTTCTGGCATTTCAGATGACCTGCACATACAGAATATCTGAAAGTCAGTCCTTGGTCGTTTGTGATGTTGGTCGTCATGGTCTTGCACCATGGATGTGCGTCGTACTTCTTATCCATCCCTGCCATCGACTTTGCGCTCGCTGCAGTGCCGCGATCAGGGATTGGTGGAAGCTCGAAGAGCACGTCCCCGTTAAACTCGGTCGGTAGAAATGGCACCCGATCCCTCTGAAGTGCTCTAAAGTCCAACCTCGATAATGCATTCCTCGCTCCGGGTTTGGAAAAAAGACGCATAAGGCCGGGGATGACACTGAAGCTACCCGATACTGGTTTCTGCGAAGAACTAGGCTGAGCTTGGGACGGCGTAACGAAATCATCCTTATCTGACTCACTTAGGACATGAATGCGTTGAGCTACGGGTTGTTTCACAGGAGGATTTGGCTCGGTTCCAACATCGACAGTCGATGTCATGGATCGGCCCGGTGTTAATATCTCAGTGGATGCAGCCCAACGATCCGCAGTGAGTCCCCTCACGACATATCTTCTAGCCTCAAGAAGCCACTCCCTACCATCCTTAGCTCTAATCGGCATCTGATATACAGTTTGAATCAGTTCGCCGTCGTCGTTGACAATTTCTTCCTCAAGATGGACGGACTCAAGAACAAGGTTGTATCTCACGCTCAACAAGCTAGCGGTAATCGACCCTACACCCTCCGAATTACATGGGACACAGAATGGAACATCGTGACCTTCAGCACGTATACGAGCCATCTCTACGGGTAAGATGTGCACAGAGTGGAAGAGCCGAAGTGAAGCAGGAAGGCTGTTGCATTGGGTGGTTTAAGAGTTTTGTAACCAAGTACGTGATAGTTCACCATTGCAGCGTCGTTCAAGACCAGTATCATGTCCCAGAATATAGTTGAACAGCTTTTATTTTGGGCACACAATCAGCATTAATGACTGACAGATTCAAAAATAAATCGTCTATGAGAAGAAACCGTCATGGCAAAGCCTATGACGCCCTATGGAACCTCAATTAATAGGCGAACTCAGAGCTCGGTGGGGGACATTTAGCCTAAGTGCATCACACATTGGCCTTAGTCATTTTCAACATAGCACGGTTGAGGTTCATTTCTCTCTCAATGCATCAAGGATCTGATAAGAGTATGAGCCGGTTTTGTCTTCGAAGTAAGTTTTACGTTCATCGTCACAGATGCCCAAGTCACATCGGAGTGGGGGGTTAGGCTCCCCCAGTGAAGAAACCCAGGAGAGATCAGGGAAGAAGCGCAGAAAGAGTAAGACGGGGTTGCGCTTGACGGACAGGAAGTATCAGAGTCAGAGCAAGAGTCAAAGCAAGGTTGTTCGTTCAGTAAGCTCGATTCTCAGGGACTCGAGATCCAAGATTGAAGGGTGTCCGAGCGTCAACACTGGAGGATCGGCCACGAAAGTTAGCAGCAATCACTTCGTCGACGGGCAAATGACGGTGGCCGTCTCAAGGAGGGTGTTCAGCGATCTACACGCCAGTTCCATTCTTCAGCCGCGACATTCTGATGTAAGCTTGTCAGCACGATGTCTTGGTACGTTCTAGACGCAGCTGTAGCATCATGATTGATCAGCGAGATTTTCGCTAGCCAGTGCCAGGTCGGGATCAAGTACTCGTAGGACTGGTTTGCGGCATCAGAATAGTGAGTAGTTTGATCGTCATGATAAATGTTTTATGGTTTAATAGTTTGCCGTCGCAATTTTCATGGTACGCTGGGCGTAGAGGAGGGAGTGGTTGTAGTCATCATCCAACCGGGTTGAAGCCGGCCGCGGTGTGTACTAATGGCTTATGAGGGTTTTAAAAGTTTGTAGGTTCTTGGCATGCATCACAGTCATTGTCATACTTATCTTTGAGTAGGAAGTTGGTGCGGTCATCATTGTAGTTAGCTGTAGGAATTGATGGTTGTCGCGGTTAGGGTAGAGTGGGGGCCGCCGCGAGCAGGAAGTGTGGCTTAGAAGCTAATCGTGGCAAGGGAGTGAGCAAGAAGTGTGACTTAGAAGCCACTCGAGGCAAGGGAGTAAGCACGCATAAATTGAAAGACGGCGAGCCTTCCTCTTCAGTTTCCTGAGGGTTGTGGTGTTGGAGGTCAGAGATGCATGGAGGGGGTTTGGAGTGACGTTCTTTTGTAGGTTGAGGGTATGCTGAAATGGTGTAAGTATAGGTTTTGAGAGGGTTTGAGAGGGGCGGCTTCAGAGCACATCTCCATTTGGTTTGCCGTTGCAAGGTGTAGGTGGATAGTGGGAGGTCTGAATTATTGTGGCCGAGAAGGGTTTGTGGGTGTCAAGTGCGGCGTGTGTTCAAGGCTTTAATCATTGGCAGTGCACAACAACTAGTGACGGATTGCCGTATAATACGCATTACATCTGTAAGTGTTGCTTAGGGTTTTTGTGACTTTTTAGGGTTTATAATGTTATGCTTCGCATTTGGGTGTATTTGTTGTGCTCTGAAATGCGGCCTTCTATTGACCTGCATGTGACGTGCCTCTACCTTGCAGGGCGCGATGAGCACTTCCCACGATATGGTAGACGCGGCCACAGAGGCAGTGAAGAGCGTGATAGACGATATTCCGAGAGGTTCCTTCATGGACGAGGATATGGGTAGTTCGCAACCTCCCATCCGTAATGGCAGGGCCCCTCCAAAAGTAAACTTTATGGGCTCCTTGCTCGAAGGAGATGATGAAGTGGGCAAGGCGGGGTTCTCGAGCGAGCAGCAGGAGGAGGGCTCGCGTGAGCAGCAGGAGGACGGCTCGCGTGAGCAGCAGGAGGATGGCTCGCGTGAGCAGCCGGAGGAGGACTGGTTTCAGCAAGAACCCAGCAAGGACAAGGACAGCAAGGAGGATGACGATCAGACCGAGGATCAGACCCAAGTTGGTGATGGCGAAGCCGGCGCTGATACTCTATTGAGCCTTGGTGGGCAGGTGGAAGAGATTGAACCTCCTCGAAAGCCTGTGAATGTTCGGCAAGCATTCCGTCAATTCAGGGAGGAGTTGAAACCGGACCCATACGCTGCATTACTCAAAATGCGCCGCAGACCTCACCAATATTCAATGATCAAGATTCCCTTATGCCGGTTAATCCCATGTGATTTCGTGCGTCCAGCAATGCAGAGTGATGTACAGAAGTTGCAAGCTGAGTTCTTCAACGGCATAAGACCCGGGTCTGGGGCATTTTATGTTGCAGATACATCGCACATGGGGGACGTCGCAAGTGTCACCGAGGAGATGAAGTCAGGATGGTGTAACGCTTGGAAGGTGTTGAACGCTGCGTTCGAGGATGAGATCAGGCAGCACAGGGAGACAAAAGATCTTACAGGAAAGATGTTTTATGTCTTCGATGGTAACCACCGCACAAGGGCATGGCGGGAGTTCATCGAAGTGGAATACCCAGATGATCTTGAATGGGTTAAAGCAAACGGAAGGCCGGACTGTATTCTGCTCGATGTGAAGGGAAGCCGTGAAGCTCTAGTGACAGCAATGCATGCCATCAACAAGTGAGTCTTAAACTGTGCCAGAGTATTAATTTCTCTCCGGATGTTGATATTGGATATAATGTCATAGAAATTTAGAATCTTTGATATTAAAAAAGTGTGTGTTGTATTTGACACAGGGCCAATGAGGATGCTTACGTCAAAGAAAGGCTGCCGCACACTCTACACAAGATTCAGACGTACGGGCAAATGTCTGTGGAGGAGCTGGAAAGGAGTGGAATTCTAACGCCGGATCTTCTGGCGCGCACGAAGAGTTCAACTAAGAAGTCGTGGCACTCGATGCCTCAAGAAGTATTTGTGACGTTTTTACACAGCGTAAGTGTTATAAGAAATCAGTGCTGTCAATTCGTAATTGGATGATTCAAGTCCCGAGATGTTAATGGCACGTGGACTGAAACAGGCAACATTGGCCCAAGTCGCAGAGGAGGCTTCTCAAATTTGGATCAACGAGCACCCTGGTGATGATTCAGGGCACGAGATGAGGGCAGCTGTGGACAAGGCCGTGAAGGAAGCCAAGGATAGGCTGCAAACAAAGTTCAACAGAGAGCAAGCCGTTGCAAATCCAGTCCATGGCAAGGGATTTCAAAACGAGGTAAATACTTTGGAGTTGATCAATTGGGTTATTCTTTGAATATAGGACGCTAAAATTCGAGGTGATGAGTGGAAATGAATCGTAAAAATGGTCTGTCAGATTATTCTTTAAATCTTTGGACGTTCGGATTCCGAGGGGATGTGCCCATTAAGCTCGTAGAAATGATCTGTCGGATTTTTATGCGAGATTTTGGATGTATAATTTCCAAGGGGATGTGCCCTTTAATTTCGTAAAAATAATTTGTCGGATTTTTATGCGAGATTTTGGATGTATAATTTCCAAGGGGATGTGCCCATTAAGTTCGTAGAAATGAACTGTCGGATTTTTATGAGAAATTTTGGATGTTAAATTTCCGAGGGGATGTGCCCATTAAGTTCGTAGAAATGATCTGTCGGATTTTTATGCGAGATTTTGGATGTATAATTTCCAAGGGGATGTGCTCATTAAGTTCGTAGAAATGAACTGTCGGATTTTTATGAGAAATTTTGGATGTTAAATTTCCGAGGGGATGTGCCCATTAAGTTCGTAGAAACGATCTGTCGGATTTTTATGCGAGATTTTGGATGTATAATTTCCAAGGGGATGTGCCCATTAAGTTCGTAGAAATGAACTGTCGGATTTTTATGAGAAATTTTGGATGTTAAATTTCCGAGGGGATGTGCCCATTAAGTTCGTAGAAACGATCTGTCGGATTTTTATGCGAGATTTTGGATGTATAATTTCCAAGGGGATGTGCCCATTAAGTTTGTAGAAATGAACTGTCGGATTTTTATGAGAAATTTTGCATGTTAAATTTCCGAGGGGACGTGCCCATTAAGTTCGTAGAAACGATCTGTCGGATTTTTATGCGAGATTTTGGATGTATAATTTCCAAGGGCATGTGCCCATTAAGTTCGTAGAAATGAACTGTCGGATTTTTATGAGAAATTTTGGATGTTAAATTTCCGAGGGGATGTGCCCATTGAGCTCGCAGAAATGATCTGTCGGATTTTTATGAGAAATTTCGGACGTTCATATTCCGAGGGGATGTGCCCATGAAGTTCGTAGAAATGATCTGTCGGATTTATATGAGAAATTTTGGATGTTCAATTTCCGAGGGGATGTGCCCATTGAGCTCCTTAAAAATGATCTGTCGGATTTTTATGAGAAATTTTGGATGTTCAATTTCCGAGGGGATGTGCCCATTGAGCTCGCGAAAAAGATCTGTCGGATTTTTATGAGAAATTTTGGACGTTCAAATTCCGAGGGGATGTGCCCATTAAGTTTGTAGAAATGATCTGTCGGATTTTTATGAGAAATCTTGGATGTTCAATTTCCGAGGGGATGTGCCCATTGAGCTCGCGAAAATGATCTGTCGGATTTTTATGAGAAATTTCGGACGTTCAAATTCCGAGGGGATGTGCCCAATGAGCTCGCGGAAATTTTCTAAAAAATCCGACAGATCGATTTATAACACTCATGGTAGCAAGGTACCACAGAGATTTTACATACATTTTGATGATTTGGATCAATTATTTGCACTATGATGTGTTTTATTAATAATTTAAAGGAAAATGTGCCTCAAAATGCGAAAAATACCTAAGTACCCTGGAATGTTTGAGTCGAGAAATCATCTTTAGAATCCGACAGATGGTTTTTCTGTGTTCATTTACCTAGGTACTCTGGGAAACTAGTCGCAAGAAATTATCTCTGAAATCCGACAGATGATTTTCGAGTGTCAATCATCTCAAGGTACCTTGTCAAGTTGGTGATAGCAAACAAGTTTAGAAATCCGACAGATGATTTTCGAGTGTCAATCATCTCAAGGTACCTTGTCAAGTTAATGATAGCAAACAAGTTTAGAAATCCGACAGATGATTTTCGAGTGTCAATCATCTCAAGGTACCTTGTCAAGTTGGTGATAGCAAACAAGTTTAGAAATCCGACAGATGATTTTCGAGTGTCAATCATCTCAAGGTACCTTGTCAAGTTGGTGATAGCAAACAAGTTTAGAAATCCGACAGATGATTTTATTGTTTCCATTTACCTAGGTACTCTGGAATGTTTGTCCGAAGAAATAATCTCTATAATGTGTCAGATGATTTTAATGTGTCGATTACCGCAGGGTACTCTGTCAAGTTGGAGAATTTAGATTAGCTCTGAAATCCGACATATGGTTTTGATTGTGTCAAATTACCTTGGTACTGTGGGAAGTAAGACAGTAGAAATAATCTCTGAAATTAGACAGTTGAATTCAATGTGGCCAATTCCTCAAGGTACGTCAGGAAATTAGATATCGTAAACAATCTAAAACCTATGACAGATGGTTTATTTGTGTCAATCTACCTAGATACCTTGGAAACTTAGAGACATGAAATAATCTCAAAAATCCGACAGACGATATTGATGTGTCGACTTCCGCAAGGTACCTTGTCAAGTTGGCGATCAAAAATCATCTCTGAAATCCGACAGAGAATTATTTTGTGTTCACCTAGCTAGGTATTGTGGACTATATGACTCAAGAAATATTATCTGAAATCCAAGACATGATTTTTATGTGTCGAATACCCCAAGGTACCTCGGAAACTTGGCATTGATAAATCATCCGTCTTATCCGATAGATGAAATCTATATCGTATTCTTTACATGGTACTGTGTTGCATTCGTATGACAGATCAGCTGTTGGACCCTTAAGCGGTGATCTAACACACTTTCTATGAAAGAAAATGATGATTTGTCATAGATAGTTAATGCTCTGTTATGAGGAAATTTGGTATTCGATGCAATGATGTCTCTCGGATTCTAATCTTCACTAGTCTGATTACTTGGGATGCTGTTGATTTTCAGATCAAAAGACATTATGATCGGCACCAAACCAAGGTTGAGATGACCATCGACAAGCTCCAAGCAATTGCAACATCTGAGGTGTCGGCCAAAACCAAAGCGAAATGGCTGAGGTGGTGGAACGGGTCGGCGAGTTCAAGGAAAACATTGAAGTTTCCACCATCACCTTGCTCAATTGAAGTGCTTAACCCCTGGATTACAAAAGCTGCATTTTGGGCAAACGTAAGTGTAGTTCATCATTTCTAGAACTCTGGGTTGTTACACTGATTCGAGGTTATAGCCGATGGCGTCCTCTTTAGTTATTTGTGTCTCACTCTTAAGTTGATTCTTTTGTATCAGTTGGAAGACGAAGTCGAGAAAGAGTGCCTCAACTGGTTGGCAACCAGTTCCGATGCAGAGGAAGACATTAACTCCAAGCGCACTCCTATGGCCGAGTACATCGAGAAGTGGCGTGTGCTTCTATGGGAGAAGGCATACTTGTCGTTCTTCACTGGAGCTAATGTGTATTCGAAGTCGCAACCATTCAATTCCCAACCAGGGACCGACATGGCTTGGAAGCGATGTCTGTATCGGTACTTTAAGCGGGAGCTCATCCCAGCTGGTGTAGTTAAGAGTATACCACCTCCGTGGTTCAGCTGGACGGAGACATCGAATTCCGAGTTCATCTTCACAACCAACCAGCGGAAGATGTTCAATTTGAACCATCTGATTGAGTGCTGCTGGTATATCGAGTGCCCAAAGTCATTTGTAACTGCTGAGGAGAAGGCTATAAGGGAGATGTTTACCAAGAGGAAAGATGGGGAAGACGACACCCATGATATTTCAGATGAAGCACTTCCTGCTCAGGATGCAGAGCCAGAACAGGATACACAAGTCGTTTCGACATCCACTGGTGCCGGGGATGCGAGCACAAAGAAACGGAAGAGGGGAGCGAAGTCGGCATCGAAGGAGTCCCACCAGGAACCAGTGAAGAAGAAGAGCAGGGGGAAGAAGTCGGACCCAGCGACTGTTGAGCCGAATGGTGCGGAGAATGGGACATTCTCTCCAAGGATTGGACATGCTGAGAAGCCAGACGTCAGCGCACCTCAAGCAAGATGCCCTGTTCATGAGTTGATTCTGAATGAATCAATAACTGAGTGGCAGAAGGCAAATCCTAGAATGAGGTTGAAAAGCATGCCAAAGGCTTTCAACGACATGGTCCAGTGGATTCGGAGCGTCACCCCTCAACGGGTCCGGATGAAGGACGGGAAGAGTGTTCGGGGGGGTGGATTGGCAGATCTCATTATCATTGATATTCCGGAGGGTCTACCGGTCCCTGGTATATCCGATGAGGACGAGATTCCAGATTGGAACAGCAGAGGCGACAATTACCTTGCAGCCGTCTTTGGCTTTGTTAAACTCGTTCTCCAAGACCAGGGGTGTGTGATCATTATCCATCCGGATGACAATGGCGAAATTGAGGACGAGATTCGTGATTTTCATGAAGTGGTTGAATTGAAGTCTGAGAGGTCGTGGACAGGCATCAATAGATTGCTTCTTCGCTCCGCAAAAATAAGCGGCATGACAACATGCTTCTTTAAGGTGCAACTTCTTACATTATCCTCGAATAACAGCTTTGACTTCAGACCGACACCCGAGGATTACAAGAAAAAGAGCATCGACATCGTTGACCGTGATGTCATCCTAAATTGGGTTACGCTGGAGCAACAGACGATGCGCAAGGAGGTGCCATGGCGAGGAGCGAGGGAGAAAGACGTGCTGTTCATCGAGAGCTTAATCAGAGCCACCACCGACCCTGGTGACGTCGTCGTCGATATCGGCGCCGGAACGGGTAAGTCTCGTCGTTTTTGCACATGCGAGGTAACTTTGAACAAGGCCTTTTTTTTGAAATTTGAAACTACTAAAATCTAACAGAGAGGCACTCAATTGTATCAGGTGCATCAATCAAAGCATGCCGGCAGTCAGGACGGAACATAGTTGCGCTTGAGGATGACCCTGAGCTGTATACGGAAGCCCTAAAGAAGTTGGCTCTGCCGCCACTGCCTCTTCCGAAGGCGGATTCATCTCATGTACCGATCAAGCCGATGATCGAAAAAGAAGTTCTGGCCACCCCTAAGCCGGTGAATAAATTCATCGCCATGATGACTGAGGAAAGCGACGACGAGTAAGTGAGTATTTCAATGAACATTTTCTAAATGTGACATTTTGAAATGACATGGTTTTTTGTTAAATATGAATCTGTTTTTTGATACGGTTGTGGTTGCAGACTGCTGAGTCCGCGATCTGGTGGGATAATTAACGAGTGCATCAAGAAGATAGCTCTATCACCTGATTTGCTACATCTTCCAGAGTATGCCGAGCTAGGGGCTCAATTTCAAGCTAATGTGGAGTCTCCAACATTGAAGAAATTTACGCGTAGAAAATACGATGGTCGAGTCCTAAGCTTTGTGGATGTTGAAGCTGTAGTTGAATCTCATAGCCTTCTTCTTGATCCAGAGTGACCGCAGTATTACATGTTCATGAATTTTAATTTTCCAGTAATTCTCTGTGTATACAGTTTTTAATTCAACAATACGGCCTATATACGTGGTTTGCATAGTAGTTACTTATTTGAATGAACTCTTCTTCATTACACCGTTTTCATTCTTTCTAAATTCATGGTATAAATGAAATAGCCGACTCAATCTTATTCGCTATAATGCTTATTTGCTGTTTTGGTATTTTTATTCTGTTTAGTATCTTCTATTATTCTGATAATCTGTTTCTACTATCTTCCATATTAAGTTAACTCTCTCTTGTATTCTCAATCAAATGTATAATTATTCAAGAATTCATTAACTTATTTCATGTTTATGCCTGAATTTCACAAATTTATTTTTGAAAATACTTTCATTAAATGTTTTATAATCTTTTACAAATTTAATTTTCAATTAATATTCTATTAATAAAATGTGCACAGTTCTTTTACATTCAATATCAATCCCAGAGAAGGATTCCAAATGTCCATCGTCTATATTGACAGGGAGTCTTTTTGAACTTAAAGACCAAGACCTATATCCGCGCGTCATCTACCACCGACCCCGGTGGTTTTCATGGAGCTCACAAACCTTGTGACAAATCCGACAGTTGGTTTCGGCTTGCGTTCTATGCCACCGGGGGTGTCATACCCGGGATGCTGAAACCCGGTAATAACGACCCGCAGCTTCCAAATACCAACCCCGGCGGCAATCTGCAAAGCCTAAACATGGCTGTCGGATCCGACAATGGAAATCTAGCCTCGTCGAAATCCGCCGGCCTCTACGACCTTGTGCATACCCCATACTTTGGCGCCTAGTCAACCCTTCTTATTATCTTCTGACCTAGCCGCCGCGGCCCTCGTATCCTGAAGTTTTACTATAAATACCTTTCATTTTTCATAGTTTGTCACCTTCTGCTTAATCCATTTTGGTGAGTTTCATCCTCTATTTTTTTTGTTGTTCACTTTGATTGCCTTTCTGCTATTTTCGTCTCTCTCATTTCCGTTGCATATGTGAATTTGCTAGTGTCTGTGCTATCTTACTCTGGCTATGGAGGTGGGGGGCCGAGGCTCGAGAGGGCCGATGAAGCCTCTCCCGGCCCCTCATTTGTAAGTGTGCTTGTGTTTATGCTTCGTTACTGTAGCTATGGAGGTGGGGGGCCGAGGCTCGAGAGGGCCGATGAAGCCTCTTCCGGCCCCTCATTTGTATGTGTGCTTGTGTTTATGCTTCGTTACTGTGGCTATGGAGGTGGCGGGCCGAGGCTCGAGAGGGCCAATGAAGCCTCTCCCGGCCCCTCATTTGTAAGTGTGCTTGTGTTTATGCTTCGTTACTGTAGCTATGGAGGTGGGGGGCCGAGGCTCGAGAGGGCCGATGAAGCCTCTTCCGGCCCCTCATTTGTATGTGTGCTTGTGTTTATGCTTCGTTACTGTGGCTATGGAGGTGGCGGGCCGAGGCTCGAGAGGGCCAATGAAGCCTCTCCCGGCCCCTCATTTGTGTGTGTGCTTGTGTTTGTGCTTCGTTACTGTGGCTATGGAGGTAGGGGGCCGAGGCCCGAGAGGGCCGATGAAGCCTCTCCCGGCCTCGCATATGTGATTTTGCTAGTGTCTGTGCTATCTTACTGTGGCTATGGAGGTGGGGGGCCGAGGCTCGAGAGGGCCGATGAAGCCTCTTCCGGCCCCTCATTTGTATGTGTGCTTGTGTTTATGCTTCGTTACTGTGGCTATGGAGGTGGCGGGCCGAGGCTCGAGAGGGCCAATGAAGCCTCTCCCGGCCCCTCATTTGTGTGTGTGCTTGTGTTTATGCTTCGTTACTGTGGCTATGGAGGTGGCGGGCCGAGGCTCGAGAGGGCCAATGAAGCCTCTCCCGGCCCCTCATTTGTGTGTGTGCTTGTGTTTATGCTTCGTTACTGTGGCTATGGAGGTGGCGGGCCGAGGCTCGAGAGGGCCAATGAAGCCTCTCCCGGCCCCTCATTTGTGTGTGTGCTTGTGTTTATGCTTCGTTACTGTGGCTATGGGGGTGGCGGGCCGAGGCTCGAGAGGGCCGATGAAGCCTCCCCCGGCTTGGAATTAGTGTATTTTCTTGTGTGTGTGCTTCCTTACTGTGGCTATGGAGGTGGGGGGCCGAGGCGGTTTCTTCGCAGGTTGAAGAATGCTATAAAATCTAATACGCAATTCATTGGTTTTTTCATTAGGAGTTCTCTAAAGCAAATAATGGGGAGCAGTGATCAAGTACCGCCACCAGCTGAGACCGAGGTACTAGATTAATAGTACACTAAACCTAAGATATCTCTGATTCACATACATGACTCCTGCCTCGTAATGTTTTGCTCACCTCTCATCTGAAAGAGAAATCTAACCTTCTAATTATTTCTGCTATTCTAGGTGTATACCGATGCATCTGAGAGGTCTATCTCCAACCCCATTCCAGTGATCAATGTTTCCGATCTCTCGGATTCATATGATCATCAATTCTGTACCTGTGCTGGAGCAAGCCCTATGAGTCTTGGTGGTGGGCCGTTCGAAGTCCATTCTCCACAGTATATGCCTACCTCTCCAGTTTACATGCCTACATCTCCAGTGTATGAGCCTACCTCTCCAGTTTACATGCCTACATCCCCAGTGTATGAGCCTACCTCTCCAAGCGCCTTGCCCACTTCTCCTGCACCGGATTCACCGCCAATGTCTCCTCCCTCTCCTTCATCGCCTATTCGAGTGAGGAGGCAAGCCCATGTGGTCTTTGCCCTTCCGGCAATACCGCCTTGCCCTGTTCCAAAAACCAGGCGATATTGGAGGAGGCGCCGCAACTGGAATTGTAGACAGGCTCGGGAGTATTATAGTCATGCATCACGTAGATAGTACCTGTGTATCTAAAATAGATTGGATGATTATCTAGCTAAGGAATAAATAATTTGAGAAACATAAAGCAACCACATATATATCCTATAGAATAGTATACAGTACATGGAGATACAGTACATGAAACAAATAGAATACAGTACTTATAACAACCTTGTCAAAGTTAGTATCTACCTTGCTTGATATACATTCTCATATGAACACACTATTAGTAATAGATTGTATATATGAATATGCTTGTTATTTTATCGGATTATCATTCACTAGAAATAGATTAAATTTAACTAACCTACAGAATTTATGAAAATTGGTATATAAAATAAACAGCCTAGACCTTCAATAGTCCAAGGACCATTATCTATTCAACATTTAATTGTGACCCAAAGTTCAAATGTCACCCATCTTTAAAACTTATCCTCGAATTTATCTGTAATCCTATTTTTTAATTGTTTCTTTACTAGTTGCTGTATTCAGTTCTGATTGTCATTTAGAGGTGGTGTCTAAATCAATAGAGATTTCTATATGAAATTAGAAATGTAATCAAATAAAATATCGTATACTAATAGCATGATCTTATCATGCTGGGTTGTTATGTAACAGATGAAAGTCATTAAAACATATTTAGATCATAGCAATGGAAACAATAGTTGAAACTTTATCTCTAAACAAAGGTGATCTTCATATTATTTGCTATATTTCCATTTAACATTCATCCAAACACGATAGTGTCAATATCAATTTTCTCGAGTTCTGACTTATTTAATATTCTAATCCTGTAATCTCAGCTTTTCAGTGACATCCCCATACTTTAAATGCACTCGATACAATCCCCTTGGAACCTCCCTAAAGCTCTCCTTGCAGCAGCGTTCTTGGCCTCGGGGATTCTTCGTTTTGTGGAAAACCATCTGTCGGATCCGACAGATGGATTTCACTTCCAACAAAAACCGACGACCTCCATTCCACGCTCGGTTTTCGCGCCCGGTTATGGCGCCCGGTTATGGAACCCGGGTATGGTGCCCGGTTATGGCTCTCGGGTATGGCGCTCGGAAAGGGCGCTCGTTTCAACTTAGCTTTTAAATAATTCAGCGTGGCACAGATCCAACAGATTCTTTGACCGCAACGGTTTTTGGCATCGTTGAATTAAATAACTATTGTGCTCAACCGTTCTCTATATTGAAAGGGTATATCTCTTACTGATAAGGCATCATGAGTGATATGGAAGGATGGGCAAAATGCACAACCCTTTTTGTCAACATTTGAAAAAAAAAAAAGTTCTGTCCTCGTTATTTTAAATTTCCTAATCTTCGATTAGAATTCACGTTTACTTAATAGCATGGCAGATCATAGACTCAAATGCGTTTTTTCACTATTCTTTGTCTTAATTCTGACAACTTTCCTACGAGTACAATCATTTGATGAAGAAATTATACAGAATGTATTGTCACCAGTTGAAATTACAAATAATATGCACAAGAAGGTATGGCTAGATTGCTTCGAAAAGATATATGATCATGGTGTGCCAATAAAGCAAAACGTTGTGTTTGATCAAATTAAAGCTTATGCATCTGTCGAAGTTGGCCGCGGTCTTCTCGATTTTGAAGATAATTTGTTTTGTGATTTTGAATACGAAATCCGCGAATGGAATTGTGCCATAAAATATGAGATAGATTACATGTGCATCTGGGAGCATCCACATGCTCGTCTTATGCGGCACAAAGATGCAAATTTCAACAATGACAATTGTCCAATCTGTGAACAAGGTCCCAGCCCTGATACATATTTGTGTCGATGGAATATTGAACGAGATGGTTTGTATGTTTCTTAGTTCCATCCTTTTAGCGGGAGACATCAGTACAAGCTATTTCAACATTGGAAGGAGGACGAGGACCACCACAAATTCCTCGCAGAGTACAGGATCTCTATTTTTAATGATTTGGATGATGAATTAATGCTTACATTTGGAGTTGTGGATGGCACAAGGAACACTGTGAAAATTCCTGGACGCCTTCGAGCACACATATCTGAACAATTTTTTCAAATATCCTTAAATCGACGCACTGATGAGCACTTACTAGGTTCGACTTGGATATGTAATTTTAAAGACCTTGGGAGTATGGCTTATCGTAGAGATATTAAAATATGGACACCTCCTCTGCAAAACCACGTTTCAGTTCCTATCGAATGTATAGATTGCGCATGGAAAGCAGATAATGAAGGCATTTGGCTGGATCGGGTTGGATGTGGACAGACCGGATCAATTTGGGAAAAACGATTTGACTGGGTTCCAATACGAAAGCGGACAAGAGAACCTGGCAATGAAGATCAACCACCAAAGCGTCCAAAACTGGAGCACTTGGAACTTTAAAATTTTAAAAAGTAGAGGCGTTATTACTATAAGTATTTTATCCATTTTATATCATATTGATACCTCTTATTTTATGATTGTACTCAAAACTCTATTAGTCAGCGTTTGAAAATATGTATTCTGTAATTCATCATGGTAGGTAGAGAAAGTAATATATAGTGTGCAAATGGTGGTGGCCTACACCATGCTCAACAGTAAAACCTCTCTGTCTATTTCATTTTGCCTTGCAATTAACATTCTGTTATATTGTTTAATTGTTTCCTTTTCATTTCGTTTTATACATATGTATATATGCTTTTTACTTTATTTATTATTTTACATCTATCCACATTGAATATACTGATTCAGTTCATTTTTTTTGGTTTAAACCTGTAATAGACTATATTCTAAAATTTTCTTTATTAAAAAGACATTTTCATTTCAAGTCCTTTTATGTCTCTGTTCTGTACTTGAGCTTAAAGACTATGACTAATGGTTTGTAAATATGTATATTCTAATTAATCTTATAGATATGAATCCCCTTATTGATCCTGGAGGATTGAAAAAGTCTTCCAAGGTGTGCACATGGTGATGGCTTATAGCATACTCAACCCTGATACCCCTATGCCTAATATATTTATCACCGCTTTCTTGTTTCTAAAATATTTATTGACGGTTTTTTAAAATTCAATAATTCATTTTTTGATTATTTAATTTATCATTTATTAACGTTCTATCAACATAGTGTTCACGAATTCCTTTCCCTTTTTAAGGTTTAAACTGATTATGGAATCTTTTACCTTGTAGTGTATATTGTAAAAGTATCAATTCGGATATTTGCATATTATTGTTCTTTAAATCAACTAGTTTATTCTATAAATAGTTAGTCACTTGTATGACCCCCATCATATGTCTCCTTTTACACTTCCCCGTTCATAAGTCAACTAGTCTAAGACTTCAGAGGCACCTTTTGTAAAGGGTGAGCCCTCCGAGGGGGGCTCACCCTTCATAACCCCCGTTGGGAAATACTAAAGTTTGGGCAAAATTAAAAATGTCATAATCAAGTTACATTAGCCGAGCATGAGCTATGGGCTGAAGGTTCACGATGACTTGGCCTGGTGGGCACATCCTGCTGCTCTTGCGGGGTGCCGGGTTCGAATCCCCGTGGATACACGACCCATCGGGCAGCCTGGAAGGACTATAAAACTTCGGATCGTGCTCGGTCTTCGAGCCCTGCGGGTTTTTTCCCGGGGCGGGTTTTTCCCCGGGGCGGGTTTTTCCCCGGGGCGGGTTTGTTACCCCCACAAACCCGGGAGGCCAACCGCCGCGAGCAACACCCCGCCCCGACCCCGGCGGTTCTTCCAAATCTCAGAATCCATCTGACGGATTTTTATGATGTTTTGGGCTCATTAGAGCAACCACCGGGGTTCACCTAGAGGGCTGTTCTGCGTCTTAAATTTTGAACGTTCATATTTTTTTAAAATTTCATAATTCCTTATTGTATATATCTCGTTCATTTGACCTATTTCTTGTTTGTTGAGTTTAGTATTATCTTTTAATCTTTTGCAAGCATGTGTTGAACATCTCACTTCCTTTTTTTAACACCATTAAACATTTATTGGATGATTATCCAACTAAAGATTATTTAATATGAGTGACATAAAGCAGTCACATGGATAACATGTATAAGGAACAAGTAGAATACAGTACATAGAAATACCTTGTCAAAGCTAGCATCTACCTTGCTTGATATACATTATGATATGAAGACACTATTAGTAATAGATTGTATATATGCGTATGCATGTTCGGAAGCTGAATACCTAGCATCTGATACCCGACCTGTTGGGACCCTCGCTGCTGAGACCCGCAGCTTCTCAATATCAATCCCGGCGCAATCATGCAATCCTCTAACCTTGCTGTCGGATCCGACAATCGATTTCTGAGTTCTCCGAAATCTGCCGGCCTTGGTCTCGAACATTTCTTGTAGATAACTAGTCATTATGCATAATTCAAAAGTAACTAAGCTACTTTATGTTTTAAATTCATTATATGAGGTTTAACAACTTAGTTATTTATTCCTTTAGTGGGCTCACGACCTTTGGTTATACCACATTTATATCTGAACCAACAGTTAAATGTTACCCCACATTTATATCTGAACCCACAGTTAAATTTTACCATTTCTGTTCATTGCCAATATCAATATTCAGACGCTCATGTATCAGTTTTCACTTTGTTGTTAAATTTTACGAATATTTGAATATGCTCGAGATATTTAATCCAATATTGTTGGATCCGACACTGAAATACTGGCTTCATAGAATGTCTGCAACCCACATGCTATCCGAGTTCTTTAACCCACACTCCGGTCATCAACCGCTGCGGTCATACGGGTGTCAACCACGCCGGACAGACTTCCCCCCCGGTGATACTAGGAGAAGTGCGATTCGGTCTGCCGGATCCGACAATCGATTTCAGCCAAAGCTCAAAACCACCGACCATCGTCACGCGCTTGATATTCCGCATTGTTCAGGGAGCTGCGCGGTTTCGGTTCCTAGCCGCAAGTACCATGACCTGATGCCTTGACCTGGTTTCGGATCGCATACCCTGACCTAGCCGCCTTTCTCGGATTCCGAGACGCCGCCATCCCAGGGCTATAAGTAGTTCTATTCTCTTACAAATTTCTCACTTGAACTACAACGCCTTCTATCCGGTGAGTTCCTTGCTTTCTTGTATTCCTCTACTGTTTTGTGAATTCTGTACTTCCATTGGCTGCTCGTAGCTTGGTCATTTTTATGCACAGAAGTATTCGGTACATTAGCTTGTCGTTTCTTTTTAGTGTAAGCTGGTTGTTTTGTATTTTTACTATAAGCTTCTTGATATCGCATAATCACCCTTCCATTGTCTTCGGTTGATCACTGCAAGCAGCTGCTCCTTACTTGTTTGCTGACAGTGAAGAAACGAGCGTCCACGACAAGCTTCGATACGTTCAGGACCGGCTTCGGCACTGTAAGGTACTCGCATTAGTAGAGAACTGATTGAAGTTGAGGAAGATATGGCCATCTGTTTTGTGAGGGGTGAGGGAGGGCGGAAAGGGGTGGGAGGGGATGTGAGTAAGAAGAGAGATGGACAGTAGAGGGCCGAGGCCCGAGAGGGCCAATGAAGCCTCTCCCGGCCCCTCATTTGTGTGTGTGCTTGTGTTTATGCTTCGTTACTGTAGCTATGGAGGTGGGGGGCCGAGGCTCGAGAGGGCCAATGAAGCCTCTCCCGGCCCTTCATTTGTGTGTGTGCTTGTGTTTATGCTTCGTTACTGTGGCTATGGAGGTGGCGGGCCGAGGCTCGAGAGGGCCAATGAAGCCTCTCCCGGCCCCTCATTTGTGTGTGTGCTTGTGTTTATGCTTCGTTACTGTGGCTATGGAGGTGGCGGGCCGAGGCTCGAGAGGGCCAATGAAGCCTCTCCCGGCCCCTCATTTGTGTGTGTGCTTGTGTTTATGCTTCGTTACTGTGGCTATGGAGGTGGCGGGCCGAGGCTCGAGAGGGCCAATGAAGCCTCTCCGACTTGAAATTAGTGTATTTGCTTGTGTGTGTGCTTCCTTGCTGTGGCTATGGTGGTGGGGGGCCGAGGCTCAAGAGGGCCGATGAAGCCTCTCCCGGCCACGCATTTGTGTATTTGCTTCCGACTTCTCTTTGTTTGAATTTATTTATGCATACTCATCGTGTTCTTGTGGTTATGCAGATGGCTAGATGTTCCCCGACTAATCCAATGGTCTGCAAGACTTGCCCTGCCCCCGGTGCTTGCGCCTGTCTCAGATTGTGTAGCCCACCAGTGCTCGAAGTCCCGGTCCCGAACAGATTGCCCCCAACTCCACGTGAGGTGCACACTGACCACTGCGGCGAATCTTTATCTCCAACCAAGGACCGTATGCACGTGATGTGTGTAGAAGGTCACGGGCGCTCTATTTGCTTTGAAGTGAAGAGTTCTGAGGATGGTCTTCCCGAGTGGGTCCAGAAGTGGATGGACGACGTCGCCGCTGGAGGCGACGGGCGTGATTACTACCCAGAGGATGGTGGTTACCCTTTTGAGGATGAGGACTCGGATTGTTTAGAGTACGCTGGAGAGGAAGTTTACGACGCGGTAGATAGTCCTGGTATCCCTCTTGTACTTCTCAGCAAGGACGAGGAAGATTCGGATAAGTAGATGTGGGCTTCTCTAATTATCTGACTTTCAATTGCATACTTTTTTCTCCGCTCTGTGAGATGATGCTACTGTTAAGCACTTAGAGCCCATCAAACACTTTTGAATGTGTATCACTATAAGTTATTTGTAAATAAATATATCGGCTTCTAACAAATTTTCGCATTCCGTGGGTTTCCTGCTAAGAAGCAAACTTAAATTCATATGAAGCGACCTTTCGAATTAGTACTTGCTTGGTTTAGATTTTCCAAAATAAGCGAGTAAAGATGATAGTAGTAGGAGTAGAACCATGCGCGCAACGGGGGTCGGTGGATCATTGCGAAGGAATTAATACCTTCTTGAATATCCTACGGACATTGGTATCTGCTGCGAGGCAACTATAACTCAACATCGGAGAGATCATGGTGAGGCAATTTTTCTCTATCGGATCCGACACACGGTTAGAGCTCATTATCTAACTTGCTGACCCCCAGTTTTGCTCACCCTTGGGAACCCCCACTTTGAAGTAGGAAGTCATCTTCAGATTGCTACCAAAACTCTGAAAGTTGTGTGATTCACATTCATCTAGTCTGCAGTATATGAAAGTAGATGTTTGGATGCATCCCTTCTGAATGATGAGAAACACTGGCCCATTTTCATGAATCATAGTTCAGAAGTGCAATTCTTTACTACCAATGCAGTTCAGGACATACATGACTTCTGAAGGCTATCCACTGTTGAAGTATAGTTCCAGCCTTTAATTAGTCGTAAATCATATCCTCAATCAACATGAGAGCTTTATACATAGTAGTATACGCCACTTAAGAGCGCCTGGCCGCATTAGTAGAATTTAAGCATTAATCCGATTTCCCCATTCTAGTTCTACCAGCCTAAATTTAATAGAATGTTACATTGAAAAATGCCAATTTCAAACTTTAAGTTGATGAGGGATGTCACCTTGATTTAATCAACTCGACTTTGGTTTAAATCCCTAAAATGCAACAATCCATTTGCCCACCACTGAATACGCAATTCATATAAAATTCTTGGCATATAACAAACTAAGTGATAATTGAAACTACTCCCTCAACTGCAACATTAAGTAGACATTTTTAATTAGCAACCACGTTGACCATGACAATATCTACCGTAGAGCCTGAGAGTTGCTACGGCAAAAACATTGAATGAAAGGATTACACGAACCTTGTTTTCATTATCGCTTTCCAAGCACCGCGTTGAGATGCACCTTCCTTCGCAAAGGCCATGAGAGAAGACCGCAACGCAGTGCTCGTGGTGCCCAATACTTTGGAAACATTTTCCTCTCGTTGGATGAAGACCCTGGTCCAGAGATGGAGGATTGGCCAATGCTGTAGCCCGGAGGAGGGCCCATCACCTCCATGTTATAACTATTTCGCAGGTGGTCACGCAAAAGTACCTTCTGCTGCAATGAAAGATCCCGGAGCTCCATTTCTACAAGTTTCTCGTCAATCTCAAATGGGATAACCCGGTCTGTCATAAACAAGGTGAGGGCCTCAGTCCAGTATGCATGAACCATACTTGTACCCCACTCGTCTTTCCGCTTCCTTGCATCTCGCGACTCCTTGAAAGCCACCACATACGCCGACCATGCTGGCATGGAATCAATCACCAGCACCCATCGATCACCTCTTTGTCGCAGGTTCTCAAGCAGCGTCATGTAGTCATAGCACCAGTCCGAGTTCTCAATGTATTCTCGATGCAACTCGGGCATGAGGTCTGGAAAGAGCTCAGCCATCGCTGACTCGGGCGTGACCCAACTCTGGCTGAACAAGTCGGTGATCACTGCGAAGTCCATACTACAATTCTCAAACTAAGGAGGCTAAAAACGAAGCACAAACAAAAGTGATAACTCAAGAGAGACATACTTGAGATCACATCCTCCGAATCCAAACAGGTTAACCCTAAACTTGCACATTAATGCGCAGTACCTCAATAACATTGTAGTCCAGTTTTTGACTGTCGGATCCGACATCATGTTTTGGGAGACTAAGATGTTGAAGGGTGTGGCATTCAGTATATCCGTACGTTTGAGTTTATTGCAATGTGCCATGGCCGCCAAAAACGTTTTAATTAACCTCCAATTATGAGCTAATATTTATGAATGGTTTCCTCCACCAACGGCTGAGCCTCTTATTTGTTGCTAAGAGCAACCTCATACAAACGCATTGCTCCTTGTCTCTCACACCCCCCTTGATTATTTTCTGACCTACATTGCACACCAAAGCTTCACTCCATCTTCTCTCTCATTCTCTTGCGATCACCGTGGTCATGGATCAGTCTCCCCCCTCTCAACAGCCCGTTCAATCCTCGTCCAATAGCCATACCTCGTTACGAGAGCAGATCAAGTCTTCGATGCCTCCAACTACAGAAATGCTCCGGGTTCGATTCATTGCCTCTTCTGTTGATTTGAATATCTTTGATTTTACTTTACTCCCTACGGTTTAAGTTAGGTGTTTGCATTTTCTTCAAGATTCTGTACCTCACTTACCCTTCTTCTTCCACTGCATGCAGGACGGGTTACCATGGCATAATTGGGAGCTGAGGGAGTTCATTTCGAGAGTGACCGACAAGTACAAAGATCGTCGGCCTGGTAAGGAGGTGGACATGTTCTCCGACGTCCAACAGCTTCGTCAAGTGATCCGATCAAATCGAGGCCAGATAGACTGGACCGAGGACGACGTTCGCACACTCAGGCGTGTTGAGAGTGCTTCCGGGATATCATGTCTAGAACCCGAGTTGTTTCATTACTACATTCCAAGACTCAGATCAACATGGACTTCTACGGACAACGTTGTTGATTTTGGCAATGGAGCTCCCGGACCATCGGCTTTCTTAGAGGAAGATTTTGATTGGGTAGAGGATAATGAGTAGCCTAAGCCTTCCAATTCCGAGAACAGTGACAGCCCCCCCCCGGTGATTCTAAGGATCATTTTTAATATTTACAATTTTTTTTCAATATATAAATTTCGCGGATTCTGGGATCTTGGTGTCTGAATTTCATTCATCCACTTCATTCGCTCATGGGTTTATAGGAACCCCGGCGGTAATTTTTTCCACGGTCATAGGGTCCCCGGTGCGTTTTTTGTCTGCTCACTTTTGACCCCCGGTGCGTTTTTTGGCTGCTCACCGCTCACTGCTCACTGCTCGCCGCTGCCACACCAGAATGCCCGTCTAAGCGCCTGGTAGAAGATTGGAGATGTAGAGTCATGCATTGAGAGAGAACTAAAGGAAGAGTGGGAATAAGAAGTGAGGTGATGATGATTACTCCTTAACTCTTTTATGTTGGTATCACCTCATGAGCCATCTATTAGGTAAGAGCGACATGGTGGATGACAAATCAAATTAGTAAAGTTGTTAAGCATTGGCGTTAAGCAATAAGACGGCTAAGAGAATACTGTTGGCTAGATTAGCATGAAATTCAAATCAATCACTCTTTTTCCAGATACAAACAGGAGTACGTGGCGCGGTGCGGAGATAATATGTCTCTCGGATCCGAGAGACAGTTTTACGCCGCAATTTGCAAAGTGTAAAATAGGGAAAATATAGACATGACTGACGTGGAGCTTTCAAACTGATCTCCTCAACAACTCGACACAGTATTACAAAAAGCATATGCAACGGCGTAACTGATAATGGAGAAACGAATGACGGCCACCTACACCAAAACAGGATTGATAGCTTCAATATTATTAAGAAATAGACTGCCACTTTCCAGTGATACATGTCGTACCTTATAAAATTAAATAAGTGGAAGTGATATGACAAATAAATCTAAGATCATGGTCCTAGCAGAGTGTCAATACTCCTCCTATTTTTATTTTCGTGCATATTGATCGTACTATTCTTTTGGGATCCAGGGTCCACATCTTCAATTGCCGAGCATCCCTTCATCTGAAGCTTTCGTCCTTTACGGCGCGGTGTACCGCGTAACAGAGCTCTTGTGTACGTTCCCGGTTGAATGATTCCAACATCAGCATAGGCATGCTTCTTCCTGGAATCAGAATCATCGATGTGAGCATCGTAACGTCAGGCGCACTAGCCTCAATGCCAGGATGTCCCGGGGACTTTACAGTATGAAAATGTAATGAACTTGGAAGAGGATCAGGAGGAGGTGAGACGTGGCCTTCATCACTACCTTTCGGAATAGGCTCGAAAGGGCCTTCAAAATCGTCAATTGACAACACTAATGCCATGGCATCCTCGACCAAGGGGGAACTAGACCGCTTGCCTCCCTCTGCATCCATGGTCAGATATGCGAAGAGGACAACCGCACCGTCGACTATGAGAGAAGGAACTAATTGGTATGGGTCCTTATATTACCAATGATACGTCATTCGTGGACGGAGAGGATTTGACATCCACGGAACTGTTCATCTCAATTAAGATTTTAATTATATGTCCAGAGGGGTAGAGTATAAGTACTGAAGCGTGGTCTGGAGCACGGCATTAGAGAGCGTGTAGAGTCAGTTGTTATAGTTGGGAATTTCTCTTCAGCTCTGCACACATGACGGCAAATAAGTCAAAAGATGTAGGAATAGAGACGCCAGTACCTAGGAGTAGCAAAAAGAGAGGCCAGACTTATAAGTTTTCTAGCGGTAAGCAGAAAACTGCTGCAGTGTTGAAAAAGAAAAAAAGAGTGGAAGGTGATAGCATAGACAGAACTGTTAGGACTCTAATGTATGAGGAAGTCTCTGAACAAGCGACAGAGTCATTTCGATTAGAAAGGGTGGAGGAGGACGCACTTGAGTTTGAAACACCACGTACTGGGAAGAGTGCGGCGGGAAGGAACCAAGCCGTCTCATCCGGGCCAGCACTTGAGTACAGTGACGCGGGGTCGAAGGATTACAACCTAGGGTTTAGGGGAGGAGGAAAGAGGAAGTCCTGTGAGAGTGCCCTCATTGAGAGTGACGAAGAGGTTTTGGTTGAGGTAAGTAGAGTGTGATCATGTTGTCCCTAATCCCATTCTCATGAGTCGCCTTGTGAATAATCATTGTCGTCTTCTTCCCCAGTATAAGGCTGCTTTGGAGGTTGGGACTTTGGATATTCTTATTTGTAAACGCAAGTCTTTCTTCACAGCATTTGTTTGTAAGTGACGAGTTAGAGAGTCGACTGTCTTGAGTTAATGAGAGATGGCAGAAGATATTACTAGAGACTTGGGTGCGCTTATACCCCTCGAAGGGTCAGATAGTAGTGACGAGAAGGAGAGCACTAATCCATGTCGGTCCAATGTGGGTAACCAGGAAATGTCGGGGGGAGTGCGAAGCGCGTCAAGAGGAAAGGGGAAGGCGAAGCAGAAGTCAGGCGACGCATCTGCTTCAACTCAGACTGCGGGGGGGTCGTCCGCGATGGAGGAAGGGGCCACAGAGGAGGTAAGCAGTGGAGAGACATTCTTATGAATTTCGTCATCGGTGTTTGAATAATTCTCTATATCAGTTCGGATTGTGAAGTTGCTGTTTAGAGTGTCTGTGTGACTGCGCGAACTGTGGGTGGGGGTCCGCGGGTGAGCATTGCGCAAGCAGTAGGTGGGGGTCCGCGGGTGAGCATTTAAGAGGGTGGGGGCCGCGGGGGGTATAAAGGGGTGGGGGTACTGAGAGAAGCTCTTTTCATCTCTTTCTTGGTGGAGGAGTCCGCGGTTGTTTGAGAGGGGTTTGGAGAGTATTGTGGTGGTGGAGGGGGCAGAGCTTGTTGTGAGTATGTGTTTCGTGAGCGTGAGGATGTAGGGCGTTTGCAGGGGAGAGTTCGCGGGTTCCTTTGAGGAGGGGGGTTCTATGTTTCAGGGTTTAGGTAGGGGTTCACTGAGGTTGAGGGTGTAAAGATTTAGTGGTTGATGTTGTTGAGGGTGTGTTCGGAAGTTAGTTTGTGAGGGTTGTTGGGGTGTTTCAGGGAGTAAATAAACAGAGAGGGTTTTGTGGGTCTCTTTGGAGTAGTGAATTTCTTGTGTATGACGATGGAGGAGCGTGAGTCTGTGGTTTCTGAGGGTTCGCAGGTAAGAGCGGCCAGAACAAATTAGGTTTAGATCGGAGGGTGGGCAGTAGAAACACGTGTCTCGGATCCGAGACACGTTTCTGCAGCTCAGAGAATTAGATGATTTAGGAAAGCGACATTGTTTTCTTGCGCGGACGTTCGGGAAACATACTCATACTGTGTGCTCCTATGTGTATGGACAGATTACACCTTACGAGCCCGTGGACATGGATGCACCTCCACGCATTGGAGAGGGTGATGTTGATCCTGGCATTCATGTAACCATGGAGAGACTGCGGCAGAGAAGGAAGGGGAGAGGCCAAGAAGCAGTGACTGAAAGCCTTGACAAACCCGTGTATGAGCTTGAAATTCCTCTGTGTCGAATGATTCCAATGACAGAGGTTCGCGGCGCATTAGCTCCTGACATAGAGAAGCTGAAATCTGAGTTTGCTCACGGCTACAGACTTGGGTCATCTGTTTTCTACGTGGCCACCCGAAGTTATACAATGGAGACTCAGGAGGTAACTGAAGAGCAACGAGGCTCGTGGGATCCGATTTGGAGGGAGGCTGAGAAGACATTTGAGGAGAGGTTGAAGAGAACACCTGGTTTGGAAAAGTACTCGAATAAGATGTTTTACATCTGGGATGGTAATCACCGGCACAAGGCATGGAGTAGGGTCATAACAGACTTTCATTCCCGTGATCCAAATCCAGCGTTTCATCCAAGCCCCAAGGCACATATTATATGTGTCACAGAGGAGAACAAGCAACGACTTCTACATGCGATGACACAGTGGAACAAGTAAGTTCACTTCTACAAGTGTCTTTTATGGCAAGTTTTGGTTACTGTGAAGTACTAATCATCGGATTATTCAATATCAGGAAGAACGAATACGACCATGTGAACCAACATTGGACTCACGAGCTCCGAAGAGTCATACAGTTTGGTAGTATGCCCTTCGACCAGTTGAGAACTCTCATCTCTGAACGCGATTATGAGAACAGTCTGACAGAGTGGAACCGAGTCACAAAGAATAAGAAGTGGTACCATCTAACAGGGGATGCATTTTGCAACTTACTGTATGAGGTATTTTACGAAAACACTTATATGTCTTCTAAAAGCTGATTATAATGGCATAGGAGTACCCGTGGACTTACTCAATATCTCTCTTTTGCAGAGAGAAATTATCAATGCGCAGGAAGCAGCAATGAAGATATACGAGGACTCCTTAATAACTCACGGTGAAAAGAGACAAGGAGACAGCAACATTCTAATTGAACGTGCAAATGCAGCGATAAAGGCTTGCAAAACGCACCTGCACACTGACATGGAACGCTTACTGGCAATAGCGGATCCGAAGAATGGAGAGGGATTCATCAGAGAGGTAAGACTTTTTTATTGTTTTGCTTTGTTTTTCCTTGGTTTTGTATGTTATCTTGCCTTCCTTTGACCCTCCGATAGGGTCTCTCGGATCCGAGGGACCCTTTCGGAGGGTCATTTTAGACCCAATGTGCTGCAATATCATCATATTGCAGCACATTTGGGGGGCCTTTTAACGTCTCTCGGATCCGAGAGACGTTAAAGGGCCCCCTAAATGTGCTGCAATATGATGATATTGCAGCACATATAGGGGCCTAAAATCGTCTCTCGGATCCGAGAGACGATTTTAGGACCTCTGGAAGAGCTAAAATATCATTATATTTTAGCTCTTTCAGGGGGCCCTTTAGCGTCTCTCGGATCCGAGAGACGCTAAAGGGCCCCCTGAAAGAGCTAAAATATAATGATATTTTAGCTCTTCCAGAGGGCCTAAAATCGTCTCTCGGATCCGAGAGACGATTTTAGGCCCCCTGAAAGAGCTAAAATATCATTATATTTTAGCTCTTTCAGGGGGCCTAAAATCGTCTCTCGAATCCGAGAGACGATTTTAGGACCTCTTTAATAGCTAATTTATGATGATAAATTAGCTATTATAGGGGGCCTAAAAACGTCTCTCGGATCCGAGAGACGTTTTTAGGCCCCCTGAAAGAGCTAATTTATCATCATAAATTAGCTCTTTCAGAGGTCCTAAAAACGTCTCTCGGATCCGAGAGACGTTTTTAGGCCCCCTATAATAGCTAATTTATCATCATATTTGCATCATTTTCCTAAAATATGACTATGTATATGGTATTCTTCGAGTTTCATGATGTTTTGACATAAACTTCACTGATTTCTTGTAGATTGAAGCCCATTTCAGCACTTTCAGAAGCAAAACAGAGATGAATCCTGAGAAGCTCCAGCTGTTTGCAACTGCCAAAGTACCAGCAAAATACAAGGAGAGATGGGTACACTGGTGGAATATGAGCAAAGAATCACGTGAAATTTATAACTTCCCAAAGTATCCCGCCTCAACATCAGCCCTTCGACCTTGGGTGGAAGTTGCAGCTTTCTGGGCCGGAGTAAGTTCATTTCAGTTTTCAAAATAATTGCTTATTTTGAGATACCAATTTATATCTATCCGAGTGGAACGACATAGTTCAATGCAATGATTTCTGTAAAACTCATCATTGAAGGTGATAGTTTTGCAATTAGATGACGAAAGTCAGCTATATCGGTGAATCTATTCAGATGGGCTGACAGTGAACATCATATTTTCTTGCAGCTTGAAGAAGAAACTGGGATTCAGTATGCCCAAATTCTTGAAGACGAGGGGATCGTTATACCACCTCAAGCACCTGCAATGGGTATTGTGTCCATTGATAAGTTCGTTAGCACTGGAGCTCACAAACTTTGGAAGAAGGGGTTCCCGGAATTTCTTGGAAGGTATGGCGGGTTTGTGAAGTCCAAGCCTTTCAATGATCAAAAAGACACTAAGCTGGCTGTGAACCGGATGATTGTAAGGTATTTTTACTGGGAGCTTCTAAGGAAAGATGCCATTACAGTTGACAACATTCCCATTCGTTTCTCCAAGTGGCTTGATACCTCCAGCCCCGACTGTATCTTCAACGATTATCAGAGGAAACATTTCTCTCGCCCTCATCTCCAAGAGTGTCCGTGGTATCTCGAGCTCAAAAAGGAAGAGAAAGAGCAGGACTCCGAGCGCGCCTACAAAGCCAAATGTGTGAGGGAGACAGAGGAGATGGAGGCGCAAGGAGTCAATACGCAGAATCCAACCGCGGAGGAATTCATGTCTGAGAAAGATCGAGCAAAGGCAGTCGCTAAGAAGCAGGCCGAAGAGAAAAGGGCTGCAGCGAAGGCTCAGAGCGAGAAGGAGAAGGCGCTGGCCAAGCAGAAGGCAGCTGAGGATAAGGTCAATAACGAGAGACTTGCTAAGCTTGTCAAGCAGAAGGGACTAAAAGGCGCTATGGACGAAGAAGGAATTTCCCCTTCAGGCAGTAGTATGCCCTCTCAGAGATCGCAGGGAGTCTCTATTCTGCCCAGCCAGGTCCTTAGTCAGACATACTATTCTGTCAAGTCGAAGGCCTATCCCAATCATCCACCGGATGTTCTGCTGATCAATAAGAGTGCAGCGCAGATTATGGACGACATTAGCAACAACAATCCAAGATCTGTAAACGATTGGAAAGCGGTCGGTCGGTTCGTGGGTGGGCACCAGTCGCACAGGCGTCGCCAGTACAAGGGTGAAATTCAGAATGTCAAAGCAGTTGACCTTATCGTGTTTGACGTTCCAGAGAATTTGCCTGTGCCCTTCTTTGATGATGATGCCATTCCAGAGTGGAATGTATTGCCCATTGATACAGATCCGGATTCCCAGAAGTCAGAGTCTCCCTGGATCCATAAACACTTTGAATGGGCCAGTGAGTGGATCGCAGACGATGGAGTAGTCCTTGTGTTTTATCCTGACAGTAAGTTCATTCTCTCGGAGTTGGAGGGCTGGTCTCATTGGGCGGGATTCAAGGTGCAGCACAAGTGGATCGTCATGAACGACCTTAAGACAAACAGCCCTGATTTTCCAGATATACAGACCACGGTCACGAACGCCATGCTGTTCGCGCGAGAAGAGAATGCCGCATTAGGCATTCCTGCTTCTCGATTCCATTTCTATGAGCAATCTGACCTTGAGGCTAAAGGCGTTGACATGGTTAATCTAGGTTTCCTTGTTAACAAGATAAACCAGGATAACTGGACAGTGAGAGAAGTCAGTGGTGGTCCATGGCGTGGTCCACGTGAGAAGTCAGAAGACCTTTTCATTGGTTTGTTGGACCTTCTAAGTCAGGAGGAGGACATAGTTATGGACCTCACCACATCTACAGGTAAACTTAAATTCCGTCACACTTGTTAGTTTCATCGTTTCTTGAATCCTCCTCTATATCTTACTTCCTATTTCTTTTCGTTTTCCAGGCGCCTCTATCAAGGCCTGCAAATATATGCACAGGCACCTAATTGCTCTCGAGGAGGACCAGAACCTTCACGATGAGATTCTGCTTCCACTTGTTCCGGATGCTGTCGAGGATGATTCGCCGGCACCTACTCCTCCTCCAAAGAAACGTGGACCATCCAAACACGCTGAAGAGCCTCCTTCAAAGAAAGCTCCTAGACGCTCCTGTGAGTGATTACTGTTTTTACTACAAATATTTTGGAAGTTTTATTTTTCGAATTTGAATCATCTTTTCAGACTGTTTCTAATTATATATTTTTTTGCAGATATAAAGTGAGCGCACTGCTGCTCGCGGTCCTCAAGTCAGCACCACCTATGCCAGTCTTCTATAGACTATATGATACTGATATTTTATAGGATAATACCCACTATCTACGTATATTTCATTCAGTTTAGACAGATTACATTTTGAGTTGCGTAAATCTGTGGGACAGGACTTTGTCTGTGGCCTAGCCTGAACAGGAATGTCACGTTCCATTTTGAATACCCATACTTCTATGAATATATAATACTCTGGCTTTCGTTTTATGCGGCTGAGATTGTGTTCTTCCATTACGTCAAATTCAAATTTTTACCTGCAGTTTGCCCTAGTTCGTTTCAATGCATTAATTGATAATGCAATTTTCATTCTTTTCTATTTATGATGGCATATCATTTATTACAAATTAGAAACCACATAGAACTTTTAGTACTCCATTCCATTTCTTTATATTTCCTACATTTCAATAATATTTACACGTCCTCTACAAGTGCTTGAAAACGTGTCTCGGATCCGAGACACGTTTTCAAGGCTTTTATTTATCTCCGATTATTTCATACCCTACCCTTACCCTTCCACACCAACCCCTTTAACCCCTCCCCTACCACCCCCCCTACCCGGCCGAGACAACGTGTCTCGGATCCGAGACACGTTGTCTCGGCTTTTTTTTTTCCTAAAAAATTAACTAAAATTAAAAAAAACCCCTCTCCCCTCCCCTACTCTCCCCCTACCCTCCCCCTACTCCCCCCCCTTAAACCCCTCCCTTATCCTCCCCCGGAGCCGAGACAACGTGTCTCGGATCCGAGACACGTTGTCTCGGCTTTTTTTTTTCCCAAAAAAATAACTAAAATTAAAAAAAACCCCTCTCCCCTCCCCTACTCTCCCCCTACCCTCCCCCTACTCCCCCCCCTTAAACCCCTCCCTTATCCTCCCCCGGAGCCGAGACAACGTGTCTCGGATCCGAGACACGTTGTCTCGGCTTTTTTTTTTCCCAAAAAAATAACTAAGATTAAAAAAAACCCCTCTCCCCTCCCCTACTCTCCCCCTACCCTCCCCGTACTCCCCCCCCTTAAACCCCTCCCTTACCCTCCCCCGGAGCCGAGACAACGTGTCTCGGATCCGAGACACGTTGTCTCGGCTTTTTTTTTTCCCAAAAAAATAACTAAAATTAAAAAAAAAACCCTCTCCCCTCCCCTACTCTCCCCCTACCCTCCCCCTACTCCCCCCCCTTAAACCCCTCCCTTATCCTCCCCCGGAGCCGAGACAACGTGTCTCGGATCCGAGACACGTTGTCTCGGCTTTTTTTTTTCCAAAAATTACTCCAAAAAATTAAAACCCCCCCTACCCCCTCCTCTTTCCCTCCCCCTAAACCCGCCCTGCCCCCTGCCCCTCCCCCTGCCCCCGCCCTGCCCCCTGCCCCTCCCCCCTTTCACTCCCCCTTCCCTTTGCCCCTCCCCCTTTCCCTCCCCCTTCCCCCTGCCCCTTCCCTCTTTCCCTCCCCCTTCCCCCTGCCCCTCCCCCTTTCCCTCCCCCTTCCCCCTGCCCCTTCCCTCTTTCCCTCCCCCTTCCCCCTGCCCCTCCCCTCTTTCCCTCCCCCTTCCCCACTGCCCCTCCCCTTTCCCTCCCCCTTCCCCCTGCCCCTCCCCCCATCCCCTCTCCATTCATCCCTCCCTCCCTCCCTTTCCCTCTACCTCCCTCCATCCCCCCTCTCTCTCTCTCTCCCTCCCTCTCTCTCTCTCTCTTCCTGCGTGTCTCGGATCCGAGGGACTGTGTCTCGGATCCGAGACACGTCCTTCCCCTCCCCTCCCACCCTAACCCTGGTGCGCCGCCACCCTCCCCTCCCTCACTGGCTCTCGGATCCGAGAGCCAGTATAAGAGGGAGGGGGTTTCTCTCCCCACTCCCTCTTTCACTCACTCTCTAACAAGGTTAGTGTGTGAGTTTAATGTGTTGTTAGTGTGTTTTGTTAGTTTTGTTTTTAGTTAGTATATTGTATTGGTTTCGGAGTATGTTAGTTTTGGGTTATGTTACTGTTGGGATGTGTTTGTTAGATTCGGATTGTGTTTCTTTCGGGTTGTGTTAGTTTCTGGTTGTGTTAGTTTCGAGTTGTGTAGTGTTAGTTTGAGAGTGTGTTAGTTTCGGGTTATGATAATTTCGGATTGTCTTAGTTTCGGAATGTTATGAGTTAGTTTCTTGTCATGTTTGTTTCGGGTTGTGTTTTCATACTCTCGGGTTTTAGTCTCGGGTTGTGCTAGTTTCAATTACTGTTAGTTTCGGGTTGAGTCAGGGGTTAAGGTGTTGCGCATGATTTAGATGTTACAATGTGCTGCTTATGCTTAGTCATGAACCTAAACCGCGTGATGTCTTTAGTCATATCCATTGTTTTCTGACTACCGTTAACTGTTTCTATGCAGCTTCTTTGTTTTTTCAAGTATCTTCTTCGACCAATCTCTCGTACTGGTGAGTTTGTTGCACAAATATATGCTACTAGTAACTGTCGGTATGACAGTTCAACTATTTTAGATCAAATGTTTTTTACTTCATGAAACTACTTTTTCTCTTTTACTGATTCGGGTTTACAATGTTTTGTGTTTAGATGGTTTCTTAATTAGATGGTTTTCAGTTTACAAGGTTTTGGATTAACTTGGATTCGGATTGACATGGTTTCGGGTTTACATTGTTTCGGGTTTGCATACTTTCGGGTTTACAATGTTTTCTGTTTAGATGATATTTTAATTAGATGGTTTTCAGTTCACATGCTTTCGGGTTAACTTGGTTTCGGGTTCACATTGTTTCGGATTTACTGATGATTGCATTCTTTGTATGCGCAGGTTCTTGGTCTTGTACTTAACTCTTCAATTCACCATGGTGCTCACACGGGCTCGGCACAGGAGGCTCTCTGACCTTGGCATTGCTCCAGAACTCCTCCCAGGCGTTGCATCGGATCGCACTCCTTTGAAGACCCCTTTATCGATGCCGGAGAACGGAGAGGAGGGTACTCCGGTGGATCCAGAGGCACCTCCAGTCCGCAAGCCAGTCGGAGCTTTGGACTATCTTAAGGAGGCAGGGATTGACATTGGAGGCTGCGACGATGAGCTTACCATCCAGGTGGTTGAAGTGGGGAACACCAACATCTGTGTTGAGGTTCCCCACTCAGACCATGGAGATTCGAAGCCCAAGGATCCCTGGGGGTTGGATGTTCATGGCGCCCCTGGTGATGACTATTGTCCTGGTGATGGCTACGACTCCGACGGGTTAGAGGAGTACTTTGGCGGCCAGATTGACTACAGCTACGAGGCTCCTCCAGCACCAGAGGAGCGCCTTTTTCACGATGATGCCAACTCTGATTATGATGAAGCCTCGACCGAGTCCAACGGCTGGGGAGATAATGAGGGTTACCCGATTATGTTCAATGACACTGATACCGATGATAGCCAAGTTTGGCGCAGCCCTGATTACTTCTAGATTTTACCTTCACTCTAGTTAGTTAGCTTCTTCGTATGTACATCCAGTTTTATTTGTACTTATACTGGATTGTATTATTCGAGTTTCAATATACTTTGTTAAGTATACCCGATGTATAGGCAGTTAAATTTTGTACATTTTTGCATCCTATCTATAAAGTATATAATTTACCGGATACGTATATCTATACATGTCTTCAAATAAAAAAAATCCGAAATTAAAGATCCCGGGACCAACCGAAACGGCCACTGAAACCCAAAGATTCCCTTTAGATTCTTCTAAGATTCCGCGGTAATAGGCGCTCTTATTAATTTTTTCAAAAAAAAACGAAGATTTTCAAAAAAAATCAGAAACTGCCCGATGAACAGTACTCTGCTCGCTGCTCGCTGCTCGCTGCTCACAAGATTGCATTCCTCGAGCTAGTTCTCTTCTATACAACCTAAATCCCTTTATCAAACTTTGGAGGACTTTTTTTTTTATCAAGGAAATAACTCAATGTAATGTAAATTGTTTGTTTGCATTCAAAACACTAATGTTGTAATGAGCAAGGTTGTAACTTGCAAAAATTGTAACTAAAGTTCAATTACCTCATTAGTGACTTAAACAAGTTAAACTAGAATATTGATCTAAACTTAAGATAAGACTATACATCTAAGAACCTAATATTTATACTACAATTTAGTATCATATAATAAGTCATTATTTATGGTTCATCTATGTGTGTTGCAAGAGTACTTGAATAAACATACGCTTCATAATCATGACTTATTGTAGGCTCATTTTTCTCAAAAATATATTTACCTAGGAAGATTTTAATAATTACTACTTTGAATTAGCGTATATTTATATCAAAATATATATCATTATTTTCACAATTAAATTTATGGTGAAGAAAAAATCATTAGTTATAAAACTATAGTTTGGAATGACCATTATCTTCTATTGTCTACCAGTGCTTCCCACTATAGCTAGATAAGCTGCCTAAAATCTTAGTTGTAGCTTTTGGACCAAATTCTATAAAATTGTTTTTAGATTGCGGGCCTTGAATGTAGCCTAGGAGGTGTGAATTTGTTTGTGATCTGATGAATGATATGTTTGATGATTTTTTCATAAATTAAATATAAAAATTCTTCACTTCAATGCAATACATTTTTCATTCTTCAAATTATGGTGTATGTAATACTAGTCTTAAGTCATGTGCTCGAAATTTTTATTAAAAACATTGAGTAAAAAAATGAAATTCAAAGAAAAATTGGAATGGTGTCATAGCAAAATAGAGTTGCAAGTAGATAAATATCACTTTGTATTACAAACTTGGCATTTAAGGTACAAGTCTTAACTCTATCACTTTAATAATTATATAGTTTTATAAAAGGAGAAAATAAAATAGGATTGTAAATTAATTAGGAATAAACTCTTTTAATAGATTGATTTTTTTTTTAAATAATATTTGAAATTGTATAGCTTATAGTCCCCAAAGTCAAAACAATTATAATGATGCAAAATAGTTACAATATAAGATTTATTTGGATTTGGAGTCAGAGCAAATTTTTTATGTATAATTATCTAAAAATTAATTTTAAATTGAAATTTTTGCGACAAAAATTAAAGTAGAAGGTAGTATAAGACCTTAATGGAAATAATAATACTACTTTATATGTAAACATATTATAGTTTCAATTTCTCTCTAGCCAAAAGAAAAGGTAGATGATGCAAGTTGTCATCATAAAATCTCATTATATTTTTTATGAACTCAATATCGAACATGACAATAACATTAAATTGTAACAAAATGGTGATTAATAACAAATACAAAATAAATAAATATTTTAGTACAAATAAAGATCTATATGAGGATTTGATAGTTTTGTAAGAATTTGTGGGTTGTTAACGAACATATTTATAGTTATCAATAGATTGGTATGATTTTATTTTTTAAGTTCATATAAAATTCACAAAATTTTCAAAAATGTGTAATCATAGATGGTTTTTGAAATCTATATTCAAACATGGCAATCTTATGAATGAAAACCATCCCTTTAAATAACTCTAGAAAAATTTAAATGATATTTGAGTTGACAAATATATTTATTTTTATTTTTTTGGTCAAAATCCATATACTAATGTATTACATGTTGATATATCCTTTGTCCATAAATTTTAGACCTTTTATGGCTTGCTAGAAACATTTATGTTGTAGATGTAGAGGCCCTTTGATTGCTTTCCTATTAAAAGGGCAAACCTACATCCTGACATTATGTAACTACGTATATGTGGCAACAACATCTATTTATATGATGACATCATGTATCTACTTATATGATGACACCATGCGCGTACACTATTAAAAACTTGGTAAAGTAATTGAGGTGCAAGTTAGAAGTCCACTTGCAGATCATCTAGTTGTAAAAAACATAATTAGATGCTTAGAAATTATATTCTAAATTAATAAAGCATGGTGGTAAATGGTTACAAGTCACCTTTGTCTAACTCTAAGATGTTTTAGCCAAGTGTATTATTGTATGTATCGTCAATAAATGGGTCCAAATTATAACTGAAAAGCCACTTTAGCAAACATACGAGCAACTTCTTTATCTGTCTCCATCACAACGCCAATCTGAAAGTTGGTGGAGGAATTGTCAAAAGATATATCCTTCAATCATGTCTATTGTTCTAAAATAGACATCATCTACAAATGGTATTCATATCGAAACATGTTTCTACAACGGATATAGATTTTGTTATAGTTCCTTATTGGAACCATATTAGGAGAGCTTATTTAAGAAAGCATAGCCATCGTCTTCCAAGCCACCATAGAGTGCTGATCTTCAATAGTCTTTTAATTGTCCTATATGTTTGTTGTCAATAAAAAAGTCTTTTAATTGTTCCATATAATTGTTATGTACAAGAAAATGATGCACGTTGGTAATAATTGAATAATGTTCTATAAAATACATTATTAATAAGCTTTTTGATAGTGGGACCATTTCATAAATGTTATTTTTTACAAATGATTCAACAAAACATTGAACAAGAGACAAATTTTACCACATGTGACAATTGGAGCGACAAAATTATTAAACAACAAAACGTTAAAAAGTTAATTATTTAACATGTCACTCATTCCACAAACTTTGATTATGCTTCTTTAATCTTTAATCTTTCTTGTTTATATGTAAAAAATGTAGATTTGTTTAGGGACCACGCGACTAGTGAGTGGTCAAATAGACAAATAAGCTTGGTCTAGAGGAACAATGATTAGAAAAAGTCTTGAACAATACAATCAAAAGTATGAAAAGATATTAATTACACTTTGATGTTTCTCATACTCCCATCTATTGCCTATTCTTTAAAGTTCTCCAAAAAGTGCCTGTAGATGTAGCATGGCATATTTGCTTTGATACGTTGCTCTTGTTTGTTGCTTGGAATTGGTACATTGAAGTAAATTAACATCATCATCTAGGTGCTTTTGAATTCTATTAACAATGAAGTGTAGGTGGCAATATTAAAATTTATTGGATTTTTTATTTTACAACAAGATTGTCAGAATGCAAAAGTAGGTGTTTTGTTTTTAGAACTAAAACAGGGTGGATCTAATGCCCCACGAACAAATGACATGGTTGCTGAATATTTGTGGATGAAAATAAAAACTAAACTTCCTCGTAAACTTCATGTTGGATGGTAGATTGGACGAGTGAATTGGATAACATCTTAGAAGTGTAGAACGATCTTTGAGTGTGTATCGTCATTAAATGGGTCCAAACTGTCACTAAAAAGCCACATACAAGCAACTTCTTTATTTGTCTCCATTACAACCCCACTTCAAAAATAGATTTGTTCAGCTGAAAGTTGGTGGTGGAATCGTCAAAAGATATATCCTTCTATCCTGTCTGTTGTTCTAAAATAGACATCATCTACTGATGGTATTCATATCGAAACATGTTTCTACAGTAGATATAAATTTTGTTGTAGTTCCTTATTGGAACCATTTCAAGGAAGCTTATTTAAAAAGGCATGGCCATCGTCTTCCAAGCCACCATAGAGTGTTGATCTTCAATAGTTTTTTAATTGTCCTATATGTTTGTTGTCAATAAAAAAGTCTTTTAATTGTCATATATAATTGTTATAAACAAGAATTATGAACTGCCTTATATATACTAGTCTTGTAGATGATGAAAAAGTCTTTTAATTGTCATATATAATTGTTATAAACAAGAATTATGAACTGCCTTATATATACTAGTCTTGTAGATGATGAAAAAGTCTTTTAATTGTCATATATAATTGTTATAAACAAGAATCATGAATTGTCTTATATATATTTGTAACCAATAAAAAAGTCTTTTAATTGTTCCACATAATTGTTATGAACAAACAAATGATGCACGTTGATAATAATTGAATAATGGTCTATAAAATACATTATTAATAGGCTTTATGATAGTGGAATCATTTCATAAATGTTGTCTTTTACAAATGATTCAACAAAACATTGAACAATTAATGATAAAATTATATCACATGTGACAATTGGGAGCGACAAAATCATTAAACAATAAAACTTCAAGAACTTAATTATTTAACATGCCACTCATTCCACAAACTTTGATTATCCTTCTTTAATCTTTAGTCCAGATTGCAATTCTAAACAGATTGAAATCAAAAGCTATAAAACCTTTGCAGACACTTCTTAGTAACAAGGATAATTATAGTTTTTCCATTCTCAAATTCTTTAGTTAAGTCTTGAACATCCATCTGCTATAAAGCTTTTCTGATACAAAATTGTACTTTCCATCTCGTATGATATTGTACTCTCCTTGAGTTCTTTGATTGTCATACTATTCTTTCCTATGTTGTAGTATACACTCCTTCCACATGACATATGGTACTGTTTGATAATTTAAATCATGTTACTAAACTAAAAAGTGTTTCCCTTTACCAACCCTTTTTTTTTAGCAATGTTTGAAACTAAGCTTTCGTTATAAGGTATAGCTCTTTCTCATGGAATGATTTAGTATCCTTCATCGTATACCACAAATACACTCTCGTGTAATGTATAATTTTTGCCTAACATACCTCGCAAAAAATATTCACCATATTAAAAGAATAACATTTTTAATTGTATCATATAGTATTGCAGCAGTTAATATTCCTTAATATTTTATGATCATTGAACAATTCTCTTCTCTTTGCATTTCTTAGTACTTCCTTTCAATTTTTAGCCTTTAATATACAAGTTTGACACTTGCAGCATCAATAAATTTGTTAACTACAAATACTTATCTTTTAAGATAAACACCTTTCTTTCACTACAAATATTTTTCTTTCATCACATATAATTTTATTTTACAATGTCTTTTTCTTTACTTCTCCTCGTATCTTTCATAATCTCTTCATTTCTTTTAATGTGATTTTTATCTTTTGCAATATCTATCATATATTTATTACTAATAATCATGATAAGTACCCCCGAGATTCCACCTTAAAAATGCCAATTTTCATAGTAGATATGACTGATTCAAAAACCCACAATATTAGCGACCCATCGTAAGCATTAAATTTATTTCTGAAGGTAAATAATGTACTACAGATTATAACATGGATTATCAATTTTAATGAATATGGCGTTTGTAAGATATTCTCAGCTAAGTGTTTTATTATGTGTGTCGTCATTAAATGGGTCCAAACTGTCACTGAAAAGCCACTTTAACTAATATACAAGCAACTTCTTTATCTGTCTACATCACAACTCCACTTTGAAAATGAATCCGTCAACCTGAAAGTTGGTGGTGGAATCGACAAAAGACATATCCTTCCATCCTGTCTACTGTTCTAAAATAGACATCATCTACAAATGGTATTCATATTGAAACATGTTTGTACAGTGGGTATAGATTTTGTTGTAGTTCCTTACTAGAACCACATTAGGGGAGCTTATATAAGAAGGCATGCACATGGTCTTCCAAGCCATCATAGAGTGCTGATCTTCAATAGTCTTTCTTTGTGTGTGCTAGCTTCAATTACTCTGCAATTGCAATTGCCTATTTGGTGAGTGTACTCTTGGCTTGGTGTTGAGCAAGTTTCTGTGGAGAGATTGTGAGAAAGTGAGGTAGAACTGCTCGATGAGGGGAATTCAGGTCCTTGGTGATGAAGCTTTTGGCCATGGCAAAGAGGTCTACACCTACGCCTTCTGGGGAGATTGCTGCTCGTACTTCTGGAGCATAATCAGATGGCTGCCTTTTCTTATTGCCGCTGTGTTTCCAATTCTGGGCATCGCCCGGATCATTTTTGTTGATCATGTGGCAGATGAGTTTCTTGCTATGACCGAAGAGCCTCTGTACCTACCGTCATCCGCGCTTGAGAGCTCAGAAAACTACTCTGTTAATGGGTTGCAGCTTGGGTGGGATGAGAGGGGTGATAACATGGATTATGCAGCAGAAGACGTGTATGAACTTAATTTACCGAGCTCCTTGTTTGGTGGAGAGGACTTAGAGGAGGATGGAGAAGATGGGCCTGATATTGATCACTGGGTGATTCTCTAGTTGAATGTTATTAGCATCATGATGAAGTTCCCTAGATGAGTTTCTTGCTGAAGGTAACTAGTTTTTCAGGTCATCTGTTTCTGATCTCTCGTCTAGACTTTCTTATTTAGATGTAAACAAGTGTAGATTTGTTTAGGGACCAGGCGACCAGTGAGTGGTCAAATAGACAAATAAGCTTGGTCCACAGGAACAATGATTAGAAAAGAGTCTTGAACAATACAATCAAAAGTATGAAAAGATATGAATTACACTTTGATGTTTCTCATACTCCCATCTATTGCCTATTCTTTAAAGTTCTCCAAAAAGTGCCTGTAGATATAGCATGGCATATTTGCTTTGATATGTTGCTCCTGTTTGTTGCTTGGAATTGGTACAGGGCCTAAGTGAAACATGGTTTTTGTTCTTTGTGAGGTGGAGGTTAGTATAGGTGAGATCCATGGCTCCAACGAGGAACCCCTGACTTTCCAGGATAACACTCTTTCTTCTTTTTCCTAGATGAAACCTGTATCTTAGGCAACGCTCGGTATCTCCAGACCTGTACACTACCTTCTACACACCTGGTCAAATTCGGATGTCCACATGAAATGCGGTGGAAATATAGTTCAGAAGTGCCTCCTCGAGAAAAGACTGCGTACGACTGGTACAGAAAATACGTGTACTGCTCTCTGCATGAACATTGAGTCAAGCCATTGTTCCGAGAGTGGCCTAGTGGGCACATCTAGCAGGTTCATTAATTTGCCTACATAACCTGATGTTTTTGTGAGGAAACTATTGCTTAGGTTAAGAGTTCAGCTTCATCGGGATTACTTTTACATTCAATGGGCGTTTTCAGGTGTACACTTCCACCAAGCACATCTGCTGATGGTTAAAATTGGAAATAAGTTTAGAGAACCAGTGAACACCCAACTGCATGAGCTGGGTTGTGTCAAATAAAGGGATAGCAGCACACCAGTGTTGGAGCACTCTTGCCTGTCTTCTAAGTGCTGACTATAAGTAAGCCCTTGCCTCTGGATACTTCTCTCTGAATCTGGTTAGAAGATCTTTGGGCACAGGTTGATTCTTGGTTAGTTTCTTGCCGTGTTGTTTGAGGGATGCTAAAACCTCTTTCTCAAAGTCGACCAAAGCCAGCACACCTGTCACCACAGAACAATGTTACGATTAGCATACATCACACAATTCCTGCACATTTGAAGCAGAATCAATCCAAGTTCCCGGCCCACAAAGTCATGCATGCTACTTATTAAGTATCATTTGTCTTTGAGGTTGGACGACTTAAATATGTCAATAAATCAGTTACATACCAAGCTCAATTTCATGGCCATCCTCATCTTGACCATTTTCAGCCTCCTCACTAGCTTCTTCTTGCAGTTCACGAGCTGTCTGTGCGTACCGCTCCAGAAACTCTTCTTCGGTTTCTTCGTGCTCATCAGATACATCAGAGCTTGACTCCTGCCAGAACCACGATCATAAGCACATTGCACTAAACCATGATCATAGTTGCTCATATCAAATACAATTTATTCTACTGTTGTTTATTACTACATGTAAATTCAATCTACCTGTCCCACTCCAAAGATCGTCTTTAATCAATCTTCGAGTGCAGAGCATTGCGAACCATACCCCTTCTGATAGCTATACTACTTTGCGGTGCATGAATATACAAGCTCCAACATATGCGTAGCACATCTAACACTGTCAGAACTTGCTATGAATTATTTCTTACATCGATGCTATCGTCGTTGTCATCGTCCTCATCACCTGAAGCAGACTCACTCCTTGTGTCAGATGACGTATCACTTCCATCAGTCTCTGAGGATTCAATGAGCTCCTTGAGATCTACCATGGACTCGAGCAAGGAACGCAAGCAGTGATTGGCAGCCGTTAGTCCCTTCCCGTTTTTCAGAAGGTCCTTAGTGATAATGTGCGCCATAACCCTCTGCAACCCAATCACTGCGCCCCGCCAATTCACAATGTTTATGATAAATTATCTTGAAAATGTACAACCACAAATTGGAGATCGAAAACAGCAACAATGACAAACAGTGAGCGATGATGGTGAGGATCTGAGGACATGTGTGCTGAAATTGTTCGTGGGTAGCGAAATGCCTTTCCTCTTTTATCTAATACACTCTTAAAATAACAACCTCGTATGAAGAGTGTAGTCAGATATGTCTTGTATTTATCAACAAGTTGAAGAATTCTATGTGTGGCAATTAACTTACCAGCCAGCTTCATCTCTGATTCCAATGAAAGACCAGGATCCGCTTCGCTTTCAGCTAGACCTGCCAGTGCCTCGGCATACATGAGCAGCCCTTGACATGCGCCGTCCTCAGTGATATCAAGTGTTGCATTGTCATCGGAGGATAAAGTTTTCTCCACTTGATCGGGTGAAACAATGAAGCACATGGTAATAACAAGGATAAGAGGTTTTGCTAAAGGTACAGTTACACTCGTCAACTGCTGAAGCCGTCGAGTAGCCACCTCGCAGAATCGAGGAATAAGAAGGTTTGAAATTGCCTCCCCCTCAAATGAAAGTTGCGTCGCATGCAAGAGAGCATGAGCGCAACGACAGGCACGCCAGCAGGCAGCTGGGTATGCGGACTCAATTGCCGACGTGATGAATGTTACCAAACATTCTAAAATAGATCGCCGAGGTGCTTGAGGTGCGGGTGAAGGAAGAACTTCGGCCATAGAGAAGTGCAACATTGGACACCTTCCCTGCGACAACATATTACTTAGTATGCGTTAGTTAAACACATATATGTAGTCAATTCAAGGAAACGACGCATACAATAATTCTCTGAAAGAACAGACTGTGGGTTCGTAACAATATTACATCGCATGCTAGAACATTTGTAGCTGGGAGATTGGGACCGATTAATTCATGCGCATGAGTTTCATACCTGATCTAACAGACGTTTTTGAACCATGCCATGAAGAACATGCAAATTAGTTCGAACGGACCTGCAAAGCAACTGTTTCCTCTATAGAATCAAAAACCGACTCATCCTCCTCTTCCTCCCATGCGTTCCAATCTGCCACTAAATTTGCCCAGACTTGCAGTAGTGCCTCTATTTTCATGCTAGCAGCTGATGTAGAGTCTTGAGTGTATCGCAAAATTGCCGCCAGAAGCACAGAAGCATCACATAAGCATGATGGCGGGGGTGTAACTGGAGCACAGCATCCGTCCTGTATGGCAAGAGCACGTGAAAGAACCAACAAACGAGTATGTTAGATTTAATTAGCACTGCTATATCCAGCTGAAGGTTTTTGCGACCTATACAAGAGCAAGTAGTCAGTTGAATGCTTTGTTGAAATGACTTCTCTCTGTGGAAACCAAAAGTGGATCACCTGGGTAGGTGCCAACCATGCTCGTTGCAAAAGCTCAGCAAGTGTGACCGCCACAGTTGCACAACCCATCTTCCAACTGGCGAGAGCTTTTCCTCCATCCTCATCCTCGTCAGGTTCTGCACTATCCCAAGTCTGAGCTAGCGAAGCCACCGCTGTAAACCCAAGCTCAACCATCTGCACAAGACAAAACCGCCTTACACGATTTTTGTCGCCTCTAGAACAAGGCAGCTATAATTAAGGAAATTGGAGTGCACTATGAAATACTTAAGGAATCAATAGATAAGAAGCTACATCGTGAGCCTTTGCTCCTTACTTGGGGCCAAGGTTCAGGATGAGGGGGAATATGCTTGGATATTTCCCCTTGTACCGCAGCAGTAATAGCTGGAACATGGGGCGCAACAAAATCTTCTCCAGCCTCTGCAGCTGTTGCCAAGAGCTGCAACGAGATTGTTGCCTCGTTCTCTTCAGGCATACGTGCTCCTGCAACAGTGGCTTGGAGTAGAGGCAGCCATTCCGAGGGTTTATAGCCATCCTGCCAAGTACAAGTCAAGTGTTTCATAGTACATAAGTGTTTCTCCTCACCATTTGGCTTAGAGCAGTATAGTCAATTCTAAAACTCCAGATTAGGTTTCAGCCCTAAAGCCACCTGCTTCTATATATTTTTTGTCATAAAACCACAACGCTGCAGATACCATGCTCCTAGCACAGGCTGCATGGGGATGTATTTCTCCTACATGTGATGGAAACTTTAATAGTTTGTACACTGGACTAATTGTCAATATCCATATGGTTATACTGTAACGGACCCAATAAGAAAAATGAACATAAAATTTTCACACGGTAAAACCCAGTGAAACCTGAAGGAGGGATGAAAGGGCTCCTGCAGCAGAAACTCGGACAGGTCTCCAAGACACGTCGCCAGCGTTGGGCGCTAGTAGTGCCTTCAGTAGGGCATTATACACCTCCTCGCAGAGGTCCTGAATCATAATTGGATTAAATCAGAAACTAATCCGACAGTTTCGCAGATGACTGGGCTACTCACTCACGGTTCTCTAATAATACGACTAATGCATGTTATATGGACAATGCGTCACTTACACCACAGAAAGCACACTATAGTATGTCACTCTGAACATCGAACTCTCAACGAAACAGCCATACTAGCTTCCTGCCACTTCTTTAATAGCTCGATTTATCGCCGCCCACACCTTTGACACCCTCAGAGCTAGGCACTTAATGCTCTAGCGGCTAATCAGGCTACGTCTCACTTCTTGAGAGAGGAACATATTAAGACAAATGGGATAGGCGAAGGACAGCTCACCTCGGGCAAGCAAGTGGCTAGTTCTCCGAGCAACCAATTGGCGTTGGCCAGCACGTATGGTGTAGGTGCTACCATTGCATACAACGGGAAAACCCTTGTTTGTAGCAACAAAGTCACTTTCTCGGCCGCTTGTGTCTTCAAATACTGCGAGGATCCATGAAAGGTAGTGTTTACATGGTAGTCTTAGACAAACATTAAGTTACATAGAACTCCGTGCAACTTCCGCAGTATTTCCAAACCGCAATAGGACTCGTTGAGTCCTATTCATGGCCATACAATCATGGCATAAGAATACAATCAGTCGTTGAGTTCAATTCATGACTACAGCTACATAAATTAAGGGTTCAAAGATTCATCATTCTCACTAAAATCTTTATGAATGAATCAAGAAAAAATCATTTCACCATTTTCAGTGTGGTTGAAGGAGCGACAACAACACTCACGAACTCCTATCAGAGTACATCGGTGCGATTATGCAGGTTACCTGTTGAAGACCGCCATATGCCATCATGACGCCATAATAACTGCAGATGGCAATTCAAAATGTCTTTCTTAGGCAATTCATAACGGAATAAGATTGGAAAAGACCTAACAAATAGAATTGGAGAGAATCAACTGGTTCAGAATGTAGGACTAATGAAGGCAGGTTCAATATTGAACAGTACAGAAGGCCTGGTCTGGTATGTAGTTCCTTATGAATCTTCGTCTGGGCTATGCGAGTGAAAACAGTGCTCATTTTAAAATTTATGCGACAGGTCATTTGTAAAGAAACAGGAATTCAAAATGCTGTTGCATCTTACAAGCAAGGAAAGAAAATAAGTACGTACTTGATGACCTCCTCTGATCGTGGATCACTGCCGTCAGCTGGAAGTGGGAATTGAGACAAAAATGGCATCACAAGGATCTCGCCCGCAGTGCCGGAGGCATCCTTGCCTTTGCCTTTACCTCCTTTCTTACGCTTCATTGGAGCGGCTTTCTTCGTACCACCAGCAGTTGGAGGCCCCTGGTGGATCACCAAATATATCGTCAATAATTGTCAACATGTACATCAGCCATCACAGTGGTCTTAGACTGAAAAACTTGAATCACATCACAAAACCAAGAACAATGTTGTGAAGCTTACGTATTAAACTCTTTGTATTGACATCACGAGAAGGATAGCCGAGCCTGACAAGGAGTGCAGTTACATAATTGCAGTCTCCAACTCAGGACTAAGAGGATTGTAAAAAGTAGAACTTGTTTTGTGTGTGTGCAAAATTTTAAAAACTAACTGATTTTTTTAATTTGGTCCACCAAGTATTTGCAAAATTTGTATTTTTACTTTAGCAGTGGCAATGAGGCTCAGCAGATTCAAAGCACTCTGTCGTGGGGTTAGCAGGTCTTCTTTCCAACCGCTTGCTTCATCCTGAACGAAACATCAAGATACAACTTACTTTATGCGGATTCAGCAAGATGATGAATATCAAAAGAATTCAGCGAAATAAATATGACAGAGATAAAATTTGTTATTAGGCCTCTTGACTATTTCACTTAACACGGAGATGAAAATTCCTTTTGAATTAGTGATGTTCCCAAAGAATAGATGAACACATGACTAAATTTTACCATGTCCGAAGGGAGGTTTTTCCTTAAATACTCATCTTCGTCTTCCGTCCACTCGATCAAGTCCTGGAAAATTCATGAAAAAATCACAAGTCCTCAATGTGCCTCCCACGTGGATCTTTTGTCCAGATTCTTTGCACAAACTGCCTTACTCGAAGAATATGGCTCCCACTCTTTACTATATTGCTCATCCGTATCATGCATGCGCAATTTAAGCGACAGACACTTTCTCGTGAAAGTTGGTCCAACAAACATCAGGCTTACTATACAAAAAACAGAGACGAAACAAGGGATTACGGGTGAGGCATTTGTACCTTCTCTTTCATGATGAGAGCTGGGAATATAGCAGTTTCCAACAAGTTAGAAAAGTGAGGGGCCATCAACCTCCACCCCTGTACATCAGTCAAAAAACACAGTTAACAATTGTTCTGATTTCACGACGTTAGTGAATTATCTGAAGCTTTGGGTGTGAAAAATCGTAGAAAATTACAACTAATTTGATTCTTTAAAAAAACAACAAGCTTGCAAAATATATTGTAGCAATGACCACTTCGATCGATCACACTCTTGACTCAACGCGTTTTCACTGTCTATTATACCAAGTCTGTGTCTTTTAAGAAAATCAAGATTACACAGCTTAGTTATTATCAAGAGAACTTACAGGACCAGTCTCAAGAATGTTGGACACCAGGTCAAATGCTAATGAAACAACACGTTGTTGCATTGGATGGAGGTCCTGCAGTAGAGACACTGATAAATAGTTCAGCTCGCTTGTGTGAACCTTTTTTCATTATATTCTCCAATTGACCACGTCATCAGCAAAATCTCCTTCAGTGTTATGGCAACGTCTCAAAGTGCATTTTGCAAGAAGTGTGTTGCTCATGCTGATCAGAAAGTGGAGACCATAGTTTTTAATTCATGGTCATAAATAGAACAATGCTTGTTTGGAGGGAATGGCTGCAGGAGTAACCCTATTTTCAACGGACCTTAGCATTCGCGCTTCTTCCAACAATCTTGAGTGCTGCATTGGACATCGAAGGTAGGAACCTAGACAACTCAAGTATCAGTTCTTTCATTTCCTAAGAAATTTGGGCAAATTATGCAATGGATTCCTGTCCCAAGTGTGCTTTATGTCCAGGTCCAGTGCTAGGACTTAGAAAGAATATTGAATAGTAGTGGAACCTACTTGTCCACATGCTTTCTGTGCCGGGAGATAAGGTTGCAGCAGATTTGAAGAACACGCTTCCAAGTCTTAAGCCTCGGTTGTTGTTCTGGTAAGTCCATCCTCTTCTCAAGCACCACCACATCGAGAAGAAGCACAAAATCATTGAACCACTGTCCCAGAGTAGCAAGTATAGCCGATGGCATGTGTGATTTCAACTGCCAAGATTCCAAATGCACAATAATTAATCAAAGGCAATTATATAGAATCTAAAAAAAGGATGTTTGCTAGCTTGTATGTGCAAACACCAGGAACAACATGTCAGGGTGAAATTCAGTTGTCTATTTTCTGTATGTATGAGCAAACCTTCAGTCTGTATCATACCTCAAAAAGAAGGTAAAACATGAGCCTTATTTAGAGAAACTTACAGCAAGATGCATGGCCTTGCACAGGACGTGCAGAATATTGTCGTGCTGCGCACAGCCTTTCTCTTTCGATGCAGCAACCTGCACATAATTAGAAATTCCATTAAAGAGGATACGGTGGCATTTTGTCGGTGCATAACTCACCTCAAAACCAGATAATAAGCTGTATTTTGTAGTGATGAAGAAAGTTGAGTTGTTAGGCTTAAGTGTTCGGCCAATTAAACGGAGGGTTTACAGGATTACCTGCTGAACAAGATGGTGAAAGATCCCATGCAGAGGTGCAAGGAGCTCTTTTGCTACTATCTCCAGTTGTTCCGGGACAGGCTCACGCGCCACGGTAGGGTTCAAAAAGTACTGCATGCCAGCCCATCTTTCTTGTCAAACTTGATTTCAGCAGTAGATGTGTGAAGTTATGCAACCATGACCTGAGCTGTTTCGTTGTAGCAGTATTCTAACCTGGAAAGGTTTGGTCAGGGTTTGAACTCCGATGAGGACATTGACAGTTCTCAGCTCAGAGTTTCCTGCTGCATTCACCAAATTACTGTTCTGTATTGCCGCTTTAAAAGCAGGAACAAGTTCTGGCCATGTCATATTCTTCGCAAAGTCATGAATTGCCACCAGTCGGAACTGCAGCAACAAAGCAATGAATATCTGTCACTTAAGAAACTTACAATGTGAAACCACAGAAATAGAACAGGTTTGGCTCAATCGAGTTTGTAGGCATACCCCAATCCTGTTACCACAAATTATTTTCCTTCCTAAAGAATAATTGGGAAAGTCGCCGTTGGGCAGGTTACCGAATACTGAGAGGCAACCGGCGCGCCTTGGATACTAAATGAACCCATCGAGTTCGACACAGGAATAAATCTGTCACATACCGGATAACGTTCTAAAAGTAAGAAGAGCTGACTTACAGCTTCTGCCAGAAGCTTGAGAACGAGCCCATCGACACGCAGGAGAACTTCCATGAGCTGGTTCCGGAATTCAAGCCTCTCTTCAGCAGACATGGCTTTCTCATCACTCCAGTGTGATCTCAAAAAATTCTTCAAGTATGTCGCTGCAGCTACTCGCTGACCTTTCTCAGGACCCCCTGCCACAAGAGCAAATAGCCGATTCATCATGGATGCCATTATCCGGATTCCGACCACACACACTCAAGAGCGGTCAGGACCAGAATTTTAGGTCCAGAGCATCATGACGGAACGCTTACCAGCGGCGAGCATGAGCAAGCATAGGGCAAACTTCGGCACATTCTGAGCTGCCTCCAAGTGCGAACTGGCATTCCGCACAGCGGCCTCCTGTGTCCCAGCAGTCTCGCTCAACCAAAGAGCGATTTGCTCTTGCCCAGCCGAAGGCAACTCCACCATAGCCTCCATTGTGCCTCTCGGCTACTCTGTTTGACGAAGACTGGTGTGAAAATGGGGCCCTTGGAAAAGAGGCACCCTCGTTCAGCGGTGACTTACTTCGTGGGCGGCCTGAAAGTCTTGTGAGCTGCACGCAGAGCTTCAAATTTGATGTCCAATCTACGCAATATACCCTCGGTGTCTATCTGCCACACCCACGTCACAGAAAGCCGCACCAAAGAAGAGCTTCGATGGGCAGCAAGCGAAGCGGGCGACGCTCGACCTCTTCAGAGACGTCAGTCCAGCAGGAGCCATGCTCGTCCCCTGTTGCTCCATAAAGCTCGGCCTCACAGATCTCAACAGTGGGATCTGAAGCATTCTTGCGGTTGCCAACCGACGCAGCTCCTCCGAAACGTAGAGATCGCCCGTTTTGCTTCTGGACATCTTGCTTCGTTCACAACAATGCCAGAGCTCTTCCCGCCATACGTACGCCAATCTTGACAAAATGCAGCATGTACAGCTTCCACGCCCTCGCCCTTCTAACAAGCAGTAGGGTCTCACACTAAGTTCAACTCCTCCAGTATGTTGAGTTGGGCAGGCAGATAAACAACGAAATACCTGATGTGCACACACCCCGGCTAGGGATCCAAAATTTAATATACGTTAATTTTAGCCTCAACCATGCATCGGGTGTAGCGGGGGCATGACCTCCACATTCTTGTAATCGTTACCTCACAGCTAAACACGAACTACAAGAGGGCTAAATCAGAGATTGGCCATTAAGCGGCCCAAATAAATTCCTAAACTCGGAGCGTCAGCTACAGGCTTGGGTTCTCAGACAGCTCCGCCTATCGTCACAAACTTCACAATCTGCACGCCTGTGAGTTGATGCCGCACAAAGTTGACGATACATCCGGTCGGTAAAACCATCCAGCAGTGCCCACCTCGCTGCAAATTTCAATCAATCCAGTTCAAGCTAGCAACGCTTCTTTCAACCTCACACAAAGTGAGCCGTACGTCCGGTGCAATCAAAGTGTTGACATCGAATTAAACTGCATTTTTAAAGAGGTAACATTTAACCACCTGGCCAACTGGAGACACAAACCATTCAAGATATCATAAGGGAAGATATACAATGGCAAGAGCTGTGGGCACTGGGCAGCTCCTTCATTTCGAAAATTTCCGCTGAACACGATTTCAACCAGCTCTCAGAATTCTTACTCGTATCTCACAGGTTTGAGGAGAGGAAGTCTTGAATGAGCTATGGGCTTCAACAGTGCATCTGTTATTCCATTGAACTTCCAGGTAGTGACATAAGACTGAGAGCAATCGCTAGTCAAAGAGATGGACGAGCAAGAGTCGGTGCACATGGTAAGATATACAAGTCTCATACTAAATCATACCTCTTTATATTAATTTCCGTAAGGATCACCTCGGAGTCATCGACTTTCCATGACATCCCAAGATGAAGAGCAACACCAGCCTAAGTTTAACAATGTGGTACATACTCTACAAGGCCTGCTCCACTAGACTAACGATCCCTTTAACAACACTACAAAACTAAATCCTCAAGTCAAAGATAGATCCGAAGAAGGAAGCAGGCATTGGAAGAACACTCGGTTTACCATCACATCTGTTGCCCGTCAGCCCTGCGACTCCAACAGTGGCACCACCACCACTACCCGGTGAACCCCCGGGAGTTGGTGCACTCACAGATTTGATGTCAAGAGGATACACTGGCTTCCCATTCGGATACAGAATTCCCCAGTTCCGCTCAGTGGTCGGGCCAGGCTTGGAGTTCTCGTTAAACAAAGCGAAAATAAACGTTGGGATAAAAATTCCAGGCCTCGCTGGAGTTCCTTGCGTAGGGTTACTAAGAATGTGGTTCACAAGATTCTGGTTGTAAGTCTGTGCATTCGTGAGATTGGCACCAATTTCGTTCGAATCCCCTATGGTTGGCCACCCGGTTTCACTAAGGGCAATGCGGACGTTCCCATAGCCCACGGAGGCCATGGCTGCCGCCATGGCGTCCAGCTGCGCATCGAGAAGGTTGGAGTACTGGTATTTGCCGTCTGTTGTCAAGACGGTGCTGCGAGTGAACAAAGCATAGTCCAAGGGGACGTACTGGGAGTTGTCTCTCCATCCGAAATAAGGATAGACGTTAACGAAGAGATGGGCGTGAGTTGAGTCCAGGAATTTCAGCAACGGAGTCATCACTTGGGTAGCGACGTCGGTCCTGAATACACCCTTGGAGGGAGGGAACGAGACAGCCAGAATGCCGTACTCTGCAGCTGTGGAAACCCTAATGGACGTCAAGTTGCGATTCTGGAGACTTGCATGGAGGTTCTGGATTGCAGGCACGACTTGCAGCCATATGGCGGTGTTGGCCGTGTCGGAGAAGAGCTCATTACCCACCATGATATAGACAATGTTGGTTGCGGGGTAGTACGGGACAACGTTTGCAGCAATCCAGGCATCTGCAGCGCTGGCGTCCTTTCCTAGAACAGTGATCTCATCATTGCCCATTCCAATTATGAATTCTAGCCCCGATCCTGCGAAGGCCTTGATGGTTGGGCCATCATGGTCGAAGATCCTCACTCTTCCAATCCCTAGGTCTTGAATCAGTTTCACTGTGTCACTTGCAGTCGGCAGGTTGTCCCCTAGTCTTCCATAGTTGATGCCGATAGTGCGTGCCTCTGTCACAACAGAGGAATGCAACCATTTCATCAGCTCTGATCACAACTTGCCGTAAAACTTAGAATCTGCTGCAGAGGACATAGACAGCACTGACAGAGTGAAGACTTAGCAACAATAATATGAAACCATCAGCTTGGACACGAATAAATGAATAGGAGAAATCCAACTAGATCTTTACATGGAACTTCCAGTGGAGTACAAGCTAACGGGGGTGATGGTTTCATAATACTGGCTCGGAACACAGTCGATTCAAAGGAAATTGACAATTCGAAGACAAAAGTTTTCATAGACACCGCTTTACTGACGACATTGCGGTGAGCAGAGGAGAGAGTGAGACATGTTCATACCTTCAGGATACGTGGCCACAGCAGGCGCAATCCAAGTGAAAGCAAGCAGAGCTAAGCATACGCAAATCGCACTCCATCGGAGCAAGGATCTCCTCCCTCTCGACGAATTGGAACCAACACTAGAGTCCATCTTCTGACAGCGAGGAGGCAATCTACTCAGACGGTCTCCCTTCCATGTCTCAGGTCTCAGACCAGAATCTTCATTAGATTGCATCATTTCTTCCTCAGCTCTATCACAACCACAACAGCCCGTCGAAGATCGTCGAACCTGGAGACAGGAGCACGTTTAACGCTCACTTCCAAGAACGCTAGATACTAGCTCGACCGTCGTACACCACCAAGTAATGAACAAGATATGAACAGTACTCGCCAGCAAACTCAGAAACCTCACCAATCTAGACACGAGTCATCAAACAGAAGAGAAATATAACACCACCTCACCCCAGCAGAGGGATCTGAACTGGGTGAAGCACGAATAACACAACAACAACAACATTGAAAGCACGAGGCTGCTCCCAGTCCATCCACGAACCAGAATGGCAATGACAAGCAATGATGTCCCAGGCGCAAGCAGAGAGTGAGGTAGGTAGAAGTGGGATCAAGTGCAAGCCACGTAACTTACGTGAGGTGGTAGACTTGGAACGAGTGAGTCGATGAGAACCAAATTGAAAGAGAGCAGTCAGTGTGTTAACTTAGAGCCTAGCTTAGCTGCGGACAGGCCTGGTGGGGGCATGCAGGAGTTCACGTGAGAGAGAGGGGAGCAGAGGCGAGCAGTGAGCAGTCAGGAGGGCAGGGCAGGGCAGGGCAGGGGAGGGCAGGGCACATATGACGGCGAGAGAGAGAGGGGCACATATGTCCAGTATGAATGAATGATGGTACAGTAATTGGCAAGCAAGGAAGCTTGGGTCCTGGACTCCTGCAATCCTGGTGACCGTTTGGGAATACCAACTCATCTGTAGCCTGCGTAGTGAGTCACTCGTAGTGTAGTGTTGGTTTCCTAGTCATACAATATTCTTTCTCCTTTTTGAATTCACTTACCTATGTGTACGTTGGGGCTCAGGCTCTGGCTCTGGCTCTGGCTCTGGCTCTGGCTCTGGCTCTGGCTCTCGCTTTGGCTCTCCGCTCGCTCGCTGCCTAACTTAGCCCACCCAGGTCCAAGTGCGGACACTTTCAACACTTGTCAGGCTCTCCCAAGGGCCGCTTCCCTCTCAGGCTCTCACTTTTGCCTCACTTACTTGAGAGGGCCACTGTCCTTCATCCACACCCATCACCAACTGGCTCCTTTCACCAACAGCTAGGGGTATTATCCACAATCAATGTTGTAATGATGTTGTTTGTAGCATGAGTTACAATTGGTAGTGGGTTCTCTCTTGTTGGTTTTAGTATATGTAAGTGTGGTTATGGATTTGTTGTTGTTGGTTTTAGCATCTTTAGTCGACAAAAAGAGGTGTACCTATATGACGTGAATGAAAATGGGTCATACTACAACTTTAAAAATTTATGATTAATTCATTCTTCATCCAAAAATTATGTTTCAACTTGTGTTTGAATTTATTTCTTCTTGCCTACCTCTAAAAAACAGCAACACTAAATAATATCAATTCGTCATATCTATATTTCTTATTGAGTTGGAAATGGGGTAACCACCTTAATTGCATATTGAATCTTGCGTCGTACTATGAAGCCCCACATGCCATGTCTCCAGGTCAATATCTATTCTTTGGATATTTGAAAATTCAAAGAAAAACGGAAAAAATAGATTGAGGTGTACACACTAATGAAGAAGATCATGTGGGAAAACATTTCACTAAAAGATTCATAGTCACGATAAAGTTATGTCTCTTTAAAATTTGGCTTATATTGGATTGGCAGAGGTTTAATGAGGGTGATTATCAAAAGGTTAATTACTAGAGCATCACAAGGCTTGTAAAGGATGACTCGTCAAAGAAAAGCCTAAGAACCTTATCTTCTTCTGCATGTTTTTTTCTTTTTGAGTGAACGGACTTTTGAACAAAAATAGGATATGTTGAAAATGGCAATCCAAGTATTCGTCAAGCAGTTGTCCTCTTGTTGCTAAAACTCTGTAACTATACCACCATAGAAGCATAATGGAAGCAACAAACTTTGGACTTTATCCTCTAAAGTGAAGGTTGAAAGGCTTGACTTTAGACGTTTTTGCGATTTGATTAATGGAATTCAACGGCCTCTCAACCTTTGAATATAGTGTGAAGCAGTCCATAATTCATAATTCACATACTACCCACCAATAGACTCTACATTCATGCTACTCGATTTGATTAAAATTACTCTCTTTCTTCTTCAAAAACTTTTGATTAGTGTTATTTGATCTACAATTTTATTTAGAGGCTCCCCAATTTTTGAAGTATTTGTAGCCGCTTCTCTTTTCTATTGGAAGTGATGCTAGTCACAAACGTTATATAAATCTTTATAAGGTTGTCATAGCTCTTTGTTCTTCTTTTTATTATTAATCTTAGACTCTTGTAGCATTCAACCTTTCATTTATATCTATATTTTGTTTTTTTTGTGTAGCCCAATTTTTGTAGGCATATAGGAGGAGTGAATACTAATTCAAGATTTATAATCTTCTATAGATGTCACAAGCAACTTGAGTTCTATAAATAAATAACAAAAGGATGATTGTACGACTAAAAATGGGCCAAAAAGGAGTTGGCTAAGTTTGTTATGTTGATTACGGTAACACCATGGCAAGTTCGCCACCTAGGACACAAATGTTTATTTTTCTTTGAAAAAATAATATTGACCTCTCAAAAATAGAATTTCTTTAATTAATTTTTATCAAAAAATCACTAAAATTGCTCTCAAATGGTTTAGAAACAACAAAATATAACCAAAAATAAATTATCCTATTAAAGGATATTTAAGTAATTATGGACAAAACCCCTAATTATGGACTTTTTATCATTCTGCAGACCAAAATAGCAAGGTTGAAAAATTATAAAAAAAAATTGCAATTTTCGCTCAAAAAATGCTCTAAGAACCATTTTTTGGCTTAAAATTTGTTGTTTTGACTCTGTTATAGCCATAAATTCTACATTTGGACATCATTATGTCTAATTTTTTGTGAATTTTGTGAAATATGCATTATTTTATAGTATTCATTTTATTTTATTTTTTAATTTCAATGATTTTTAGTTATTTACTACAAATATTTTGTCGGCGGATGAGCTGACTACTAATTCTGGACTTTAAAAAGTCTAGAATTACCTAAATATGCCTTTATTCTTGTTTTTTTGATTTTTTGATTTTTTTGATTTTTTTGATTTTTTAATTTCAAAATTGATTTTCAGCAAACCTGCTAGTGGTATTAAGGTATCTTCTTGTGCATAGTAGATTCAAGCATGATACTTGAAGTTCAAAAATTTTGAATGTTCTTGTTTTAGGATTTCTATATAAATTCAAGATAAATGATTTTAGATTTATGCTTTAAATAAAAAGATATGTGCATGGATCATTGAATTCTTTTAGTATATTATAATAGTTTATTGACTAAAGTAGTGATTTAATTAATGGATGCGTTTACATCTCCTGCTGGCAGGCGCATGGAGCCTACTCCGGATTAGGCTCCATGATGATTTCGTAGGCAAAAAGCTGAGTGAATTGACTTTTTGCTTATGAAATCAACAGGGAGCCTAATCCGAAGTAGGCTCCCTGTGTTTGCCAGTAGGAGATGTAAATGCACCCAATATCTTCTCATCAACAGTTGTCACTATGAACAAAGCCAACAATAATATTGAGTACCATTAAAATAACATTAAGTACTGTTACAATACTGGACAAATGCTACAATCACTATCAATACTACACTGTTTTTTATTATAGCATTTTATAAAATAAATTATAGTACACATGAATCTCATTTTCATAAAATAATCAATATTTTTGTAATCCAAGAATCTACAATTATATCGTTTTTTTTTTTTTTGTTAAAATCCGAACCGTATTTCAATGGACATGATGTCTGTCATAGTTTTTGTTCTTTGCAAAGTATCTTTCTTGATTTATGGTTTAGGTGGTACCATCATCAATCAATCGTCTTTCAACACTCCATCTTCTACAATTTTGTTGTATTTTTTCAACAACTCTTCAGCAACTTCTCTAGCAAGTACTCGAATTGGATCGTTTTCAAATAAAAATTGAGCTAAATGTTCTACTGGATCATCTGGTCTACAATAGATAAACGATTGAAAACATTTAATTGACTTTATAACATAAAAAAATATTCCATTATTTGAAAAGATCTTAATTCAAAAGGTGTTGTGAAATTTTTAGAAGTAATAAAAAATGAAGAAGTTGATTGTAAATTAAACTATTGTACAAATTATTTTCTTAGACTTTGAGGTATTGCCTAGAAAAAGTGACCATTTATTTTTAAAACAATAAGTTTGATAATGTAATTTGTTTGTAAATTGTTTTTAACTGGTTGGAAAGATGACACATAAATATAAATGATTTTGTATCACTTACATAGTATATAAATATATACTATATAAGATACTTCAGTGATATATAGAACATAAAATTCAGTATCCTATGTGTTTGAATTTCAAAATAGAATCTACCTTTCTTGAGCTAGTATTTGACAACCTTCCATTAGGAGCGACTCCATTTCAAAATCATCCTAATTGTTATATTATTCATTTGTTTGATACATCCAATGAAATTTTGATATTATAAATATTAAAACTGATATGAAGTACTATAATATGTTTTACTTAAAATATTTTTTATAAAATATTCCAAATTTGACATAGACTCCTCTGAAGAATTATATTTTCTCAATACCATTAGATCAAGCATAAGTTTTTAATGATAATAAATATGTTTATTCTTTTATACCAAATACTGTTCAAGGGGCATTTCTTTGACATTTGGAGGAAGTTCAGGTTCTTCTTTTCCTTCTTCCTCTTCATTGTCTTCCTATTTTATCCATAGAGTGTAATAGAAAGTGAAAAGATTTATATAAATCTGATTAATACAAATTTTTTTTCCTTGAATGTCTATTTATGTATAAATAAAATTCTCTATAGCAATAAAATTGTTTTGTTTGTTTCGAAATTCCTCTTATAATGAAAATGACTAAAATGCAGATGAGTAATTTAAATATACTAGTGAATTGTTCCTCATGTGTATAATGTTGTATAAATACTTTTTTATTTAAATATTAGAAAACATGTATTTTAAAAGAAATATAATTAATCTTGGATACCATTATGTTGCTAAAATGTCCTAAAACATAGTTCAGATATGACATTGTAATTTTGATTTTTTTCTTGATAAAAAAATATGCATTTTTTATTTGTGTGTATGAAATTTTGCACACATAAAACACCTATTTATGATTAAACTCTATAAATCTTGATTGTGAGATGATGCTATTATATAATCTATTAAAATAAATATAATTTAATATTACCTTTATTCGACCGTTGTCTTCAATTATGTTGTGAGTAGTCAATATTTTTGTTTTGACATATGAATACAAAATAGCCATATTTAAAATATTTTAAAGTCTTTAAAATATGTATAGAAAATTAGATTCAATAATTCCAAAATGTCAATTATATTGAAAATATTTTTATTAATCTCATTCATTGTTTTATCATCACAAAGATATTGTACATTGTTTAAATATTTTGATTAAAAACAAACAAAGACATGTGATTCAAATTAAAAAATATCCATATAATTAAATTATAATTTATTTGTGTAGTTAAGTTTGTAGACAAGGAGATAAACATGATCAGATCTTTAGCATTTAAAGAATGATGTATCATTTGAAAAATGTAGAAAACATAAATCTTTTTTTCTTTTAAATATGTATTGCAATTTGAACATTTTAAATTATCTGATAACATTTGTAATTCAAAGCTTATGTTGATTTCTTTTCAAATAGTAATATAATAGTAGGTTGAATGATAGTATTTTTATATTATACCTATGTCCTTCAAAATCATCTATGGAGTTCTATTATTATAACAAAATATGATGATTTGAAAATCATAAATTTTAAATTTTCCATGAGTTAATATTTTAATTTTGAATTTTTTGTTGAATTATCATAAAGTATGATGCTAATTTATAGTACAAAATTATATTGTTAAGGAAGTGGACGTAAGGATATAAAGATTTAGCTAAATCTAAAAGCTTCAAAAACTTAAAACTCACTTGAATCAAATTACAACACATGTTTTGAAGACAAAAAATAGAATGATACTTTTATACGCTATTCAAATTATTACATCACCCATCAAATGTTAGGTTTTGAATCCATGTCCATTTATTTAAGTATAACTGTTTCTTTGATAAAATGTATAGTGTATCAATATTTCGTTTTTTTTTAAAAAAAAAACTACCTTCATTCAACATATCTTCATTCTTACTATCTCGTTTACCACTTTGAGCTTCTTCATCTTTATCAGCCATTTTTTTCTTGTTTCATTCTTAATCTATTTTTAATTTGTTTACTTTCATGAGTGACATTTTCAAAGCGATGAGAAGGTATATTTTTGTAATTTTATCATAATTATTCATCTTTGCACTTTGATGAGATTTTTTCAACAAAAACTAAGGTTCACAATTTTTGTCGCTGCATAGGCATTTCAATTTAAATACATCAGCATTGTGTGATGTGAATTATTCATCTTTTATCTTCAAGATATAATATTTCATTAAAGAAAATATCAATATTTATCAATATATGTTTTTTTTAGCACTTTATAATAGTAAAAATTGACCATAGAAAATAAATCATAATTTTTAATTGAAAAGAATTATATGGATATTAAAATCTATTATTTCAAACATAATTTCTTATTAGAAAGCTATTTTCTAAAAATTATTATTATAAAGATATTTTAAATCATTTATTTTATGAATTTGATTAGAAAATAGTTGGAAAGATAAATGAGTTATAATTCAATACAAAGTAAACACTCCATCTCAATTTTCATTTGTTAGATATTTCATTCATGTTGTGAAGTTTGTGTTTATCAAATCGTTATGTTTCAAAACTTCTATTTAAATAATCCTTTTTATTTAGTTGTTTTATTTTTGAAATGTATAAAGATTTCAAGCCATACAAATAAATAATTTAAAACTCTTTATACTAAAGATTAATTTTTTTTACCGTTGAATCTTTGCCAATTGTCTGGTAGAACGTGATGTATAATAATATATTCATTAAAGTATTTGATAATTTATGTAGGCATGTGGTTGTAAATCTTTGATTGTATTTATATGAATAAAACTTATTCAAGCGGACAATTGAGGTTGTCTAGGTAAGGCCGCATACAAATCTTCTTTTCTCATGTATTGTGGTGGCACAGTTATTTGAGGGGGTCGTGTTGGCTCATCGTGCCACCAATGTTTGAATTTTGATTCACATGATCGTAGTTGTGTAACCCTTTGCTTTGGAGAGATGTACCATTCTTCGTTAATTTGTCCGAGATTTTTCTTATAATCTATCAATGGCACATCTTGTGGAAGATGTGGAGGTGGTGGTTTATGCATGTAATTACTGACATCGGTGAAGCTTCGTCCATACCATGGTACTGGACTTTGACTTTTTCTTTGTCCTTTGGTGCCCAAATAATTAGACTCTGTAGGCTCTGTTATCAATGTTTGTTTCCTATAGAAAGCTGGAATTTCATTAATAATGTGGGAGGGTACTTTGTAGTTTGTCTTCTCAACGCTGTTATTCGTGTGTGAATATGAATGTTTTTGATTATCTGGTTCTAAATGATGTAAATGTCCATTATCAGATATTTGTGAGCGCCGTGGATCGCGCCATGGTTTTTTCCTTGAACTCTTAGAAGATTGCAACATGTCTGTGATTAAATTTGTGTACAACAGTTAATTGAACTTAATTTTAATAATTGTAAATAAACCTTGAAATTATTGTAATATTTAATTTATTCATCATAACTTTCAAGTGTTGGTAGTTAAATTTTAATCATTGAATAAATCAACTAAGTATTGAAGGTGTAATAAAAAAACTTGTTACATAATAACATTAGGAATATTCATTTAGAATTTGAAATTCTTAAAAGAAATGTAAGATATGAAATTTTAATCAATTTTGAATAAAAAGTATCCTACATATTTAAAAACAGATTCAACAATCTTTACATTGTTTCTTATTTAGAACATTGAATATACAAATAAATAAGTAGCTATCTACGTACTGAAACTATGAGGAATAAATTGATTGTGAAAAATAAAATTAGTGTTTTGTGTATTACATAAGGTTGTAATAACTCTCAAAACATTCTAAAGTATGAAAAAAAAAAATGCATATTGATGAATTGTACTTACTTTATAAGAAATATATTGATCTCATATTTGGCTTGATCTTCATAAATTTTATAAACAATGCATTTTTTTGATGAATTCACCTTATCACATATAGTATCACAAGATTTTTTAACAAATGATATTGATGCATATTTACATTCTACATATATTGAATCATAATTTATTGACCGTTGAAACTGCATTTCAGTAAGTATCTTATAATATACAAAAAATATTTATCAAGTTTTTATATCTTCAAACCTTTGATATAGCTGTGCAAGTAATTATAGACATTACATCTAATGACAATGCATACTTTTCTAGGTTTTAAAACACGTAAAATACAGAAATATAGAATACAATCATGAATATGTTTTAAACAATTTTGTTTCAATGCATAATATTTATTTATGTAGTATCAATATTTTTTTTTATTGATTTAAATGAAACATGTTATGATTTGAGAAAAAATGACTATATTATCAACTGTAAATTTATTTCAAAGCAATCTGAATACCTCAACTCAATGTCATCATTGTTATGTACATGCGGCTCAAGAACTTCTCTTGTGATAGTATTGAAAAGTTTCACATTAATAAAAAATAAAAATATATACTCATTTAAATCGGAATTGATTGAGAACATATGTCAATATATAAATTTAAGATTCTACTATGAGTCGTCTCATCATTTTTTTTTAAAAACAAAATATTGAAATTCATTTAAAAAATATATATTATTATATATTATAATTTATTTCAAGCCTACAACATGAATTCTTAAAAAATGACTAAACACATTTGGAAGACTTGGAATATTGAGGTGTTGAAATATTAATATATCTATATATACCATTGTCTTGTTTGAATGTTAAAATGTCAAACTCTTCCAAATGTTTGTAGATGATGATAAAATGATGTTTTGTTTATTTAAAGAGATCGAAGAATAAATAAGCATTTCAACGTGTTAGGTTTATTGTTCTTTCATATTTTAAATGTCTTGTGTGATGGAATGTAAATTGAAGTTTCAACATGTGTATGGTTGATTCAAATTTTCATTGCAATGACGACGAAAGTTGGAGTGGGTTTAGCCAACATTGGATGGTAAGTTTATCGTCATGATTATCTCATTTCATCACCATGACATGTTTCATTTTGTCTGGTTACCAAGACTCTTTTCAACCTACGTGGAGGACCGCTTTATCTCGCCCTGGCTTGTTCTGGGTTCATGGTGGAGCTCCTCGTCAGTGATGTACACAGAGGATATAACAACACTCAATGGCTTGCAATTTGATGGTTGGGCTGTTTGAAGCTGCGCTGTGAGCTGCTGGTTTTGAAGAGGGGGTTTCTGATGCGGTGACGAGAAGAGAGTGGGCGTGCTGGAGGTGACGAGGAATGGCGTAGTGCAACTATTTGATTTTGATGTGGTTATTATTGAGGCGGACTTTGGAAGCCACGTCGTCGAGCTTGATGGTGTTGAGAATGTAGATTGGTGGTGGTTGCGGGTGTGGGTTTATGGTTTGTGCTGATTTGTGTGGTGGAGGAATGCGGAACTGAAGATGGTTGGAATTCATGGGATAGGGATTGAATTCGGCAATCATCGAGGGGGATGTCGTAGAACGGACTTGTGTGAGCACGAAGTGCATGCCATCGAAGGTGCTCTTGGCTCGGAGTGGGTGCATGCGGGAGCTTCAAGATAAGCATCACCTTAAGGCACTCGGAATCCAAGTTTTGGCCTCATTTTCCTTCTATTCCCTTCTCTATTTGTATGGGTAGTGAGTTTTGGAGGAATGTAGACAAAGGGAGAAGGGAAGAGAAGCCCTAAGAACTTGGCTATAAAAATTTGGGGCAATTTGACTAAGTCCATGAAGGCCATTGGCGTCAATATTTTGACTTGTATCGGCTCTCTTGTGGTATGTTGTTTCTTCGCAGGCAATGTTGGTAGTGTTAATAAGACTTGTTTATGGTTTTGTTGATTGATTGTTGATTGAGTTTCATGATTTCAATATTTCTTGATATGCTTTTTTTACTTTCAAAGACCGGTCTTTGTATTTGAATTTCAACATGCCTCCATGTGAAAGTCAAGCATTTCTTTAGGTATTATAGGTTGCATGAGTGTGAAAAGTGCATGGACAAACCCCAACCCACCTAGGTTATTTGAAAAGCCTCAAGTAAAATTTACTTTTAAAAAAAAGTTTTATGGCTCACAAAACATTTCAAATCCATTTTACAACAAGGGAAAAAAACTATTATAATAGAATCGAATGTAAGGATTTAACGGTAAGGATTTAGAATCCAAGATTTGATAAGGTACTAGATTCTACGGTTATTTTCCCCCAAAATACATCGAAACTTGAAAATTTACACCTTGTATTAAAAAAAGCTAGTTTTAAAGATATTTGGCAATTTTGAAGCCTTTCGACTTTAGGGGTTAATGTATTTGCACATATTGTGATCCTAGATATTACTTCAATGTGGTATTTTTCTTTGGGCAAGTAAGATCACATATTTATAAAAAGTTAGGCACCTTTCTAATTTTTAAAATTTATAGCTGCTAGGAAGCTACAACATGTAGTAAAAAGAAGTGTGACTGGGCTTATATACCAGCCTCTGCGTCATTCAGTATAACGTTATCTAAATTTAGATAACCAGAATCAATGCCCATGAATTTATCGTAACTTGTACGATCGTAGTTTTAAAACTTTGCCCCAATTCAAAGTGCCATGAAGCAAGTTAGGTGAAGGGCAAGACCAGGATCAGGTTTCATGGTTCGGTTGTGCACCAAATTAATCGAAATCCGCCATGTTGACGAATATCACAATCTATACAATAGAACAACCATCGTGAGCACAAGCGCAGTCTCCCCCAACAACTGAAGGAGGTTGCCTGGCATGCGCATAGATGAATGAAGCTAATTAATAACTAAGATACACAAACTGGGAACTCTAGCCTGGCACTGAGTGATCTGTCCTGATCCAGGCCCATACAAGTATGATCAAGGCTATACTACAAAATGATCACCACAGCGGCGGTTTACAAGTCAATATTGGTCAATGAGTATGTATGTATATATATATGAAGTGGTGCAGCCTAAGCTTTCCTGGTGGCGCCGAAATGCTCGATCATGAGCTCCTGCACAACAGGCAGCAGCTTGGTGGCCGGCACGCCGGGTCGCACAAGTTCTCCCAGATGCGAGTCGGAGCCGATGCGGCCCCCGAGGTAGATGTCGAACCCTTCCACTGGCTTCCTGTTCTCGTCGCGTGCCATGGTGCCCATGAACCCTATGTCCGCAACCTGCACCGGTCATGGCAATTCAGGTTCTCAGCTCTTTGCACTATCGTTGATCGTAGAAAGAGCTTCCATCTATCAAATTTTCGAGGGAGAGAGGGAGAGTGAGAGAGAGAGAGAGATGGAGGTTTGCGTTGGCAGACACATACCTGCACTTGGGCACATGTATTCGGGCACCCAGTGAAGTGCAACCGGATGGGGCGCGTCGTCTCCATGGTCGCGTCGAGCTGCTGCGTCAGCTCCAATGAGCGAGCCTTGGTCTCGGCGATGCCTTGTCCGCAGAACTGGCTGCCGGTGCACGCCACCAGATTTGCCAGCAGGGGAGTCGGATTCGGGGAGTATTTTTCCAAGAGCGGCTCCTTCAGCAGGCTCTCGATCTTCTCAGTGGGGATGTTGGGCAGGATCAAGTTTTGCTCCACCGTGATGCGAATCTCCCCGTTGCCGTACTCGTCCGCAAGGCGGGCGAGCTCGAACATCTCCGGCGCTTGTAACCGGCCGACGGGGACGTGCAGGCCGACGTAGTGGAGCCCCTCTTGTTTCTGTGCGTTCACTCCGTAGAAGCTCCGGCGCTTCCACGAGGGGTCCACAAGGTCGTCGCCGGCTCTCTGGATCGGCCCACTCTCCATCCGCTTCTCCACCTCGGCTCTAAACTCCTCAATCCCCTGTTGAACAGAAGCCTAGAACTTGTAAGCTAACCGTTGATCCTGAGTCAGTCGTTTATCTTTTGGTAACAAGGAGATGTAGGAAAGGGTTAAGCGAGTTTACCAGCTCGTCAATGAGCCACATCATACGAGTCTTCTGTCGGTTGCCGCGGGTTCCGAGGTCGCGGTAGGTCTCCAGAATTACCTTGCACAAGGGCACAACATCGTGCTCGGGCACCCAAGCGTCCATGGGAATGGCTTCAGCGCACCGCTTCGGGCTGAAGAATCCTCCAACCAGGATGTTGAACCCGAATACTCCGTCCTTCGTCGCAGGCATGTAGGCGAGGTCGTTGATGTGCGGGTGTTCGAATAGGTCGTGCGTTCCGACCACGCACACATTCCACTTCCGAGGTCTGTAGCCAATTTCTCAAGGTCAGTTAAAAATCAAACTCAAAAATATTAGTGGGATTGGGTTTAGGTCTAATTTAAGCTTTGAGGACTTACAAGTTGGTGATCTGAACGTTTCCTTTGCCTGAGTTGATGATGTAATCGTTGAGATCCTTGCAGAACGGAGCTGTGTCAACGATTTCGTGAGGGTCGATTCCTGCGAGAGGGTTGCCGACTGCGTTTCGCACATTGTCCATGCCAGTCTGTATCGACGGCAGGCCTACTCGCTCTAATCCTTTCAGAAGCTCAGGGACGTCTTCCAGCACAATCCCCCGGATCTGCCAGTTCTGTCGTGTCGTCAAATCTGCGCACCCGTCCTTCCCGTACTTGGTGATGGTCTCGGCCAAGAACCGCGTCTGTGTGCTGTTCGTGATTCCGTTCGGGAGCTTGAACCGCATCATGAATCTCCCATCTGATACTCTCACCACGCGCAAGGTTAGCAATAGTTCAAAATACAATCCAACAGCGACACAATTTACTCACAAATCGAAACATAAAGTGATTGACACTCACATTGATGTTTGCGGCGGTGAAAGAGGCCCAACCACTTGAGTCTCACATCAATGTCGTCCTTTCCGGGCTTCGAGCTATCCAATTCGGCGAACGGTGTCTTGGCAAGCTCCTCAATTTCGTTCTCCGTGAAGAATTTCATCGGTTCTTTAGCCAACTTAATCTGGAATGACATTTCAAATTGCAATCAGTCACTTACTGACATGGACGTGAAACTAAACGTCGATGCATTTGAATTTAAGAAATTTGCAACAGACCTTTTCGGAGGGGTTGATGCTCGTGCGGTACTCTTCCTTAAGGACATAATAACCATCCCTTTCTTCCACACGCGGGATAAGGCGGTCTTCGGCGATGGCGGGTGGAGCTGCCACGGCGTTGGCCTTGACATCGCGCTCGGCCGATGCACGGACGGCAAAGCTCCTGCTGCCAGCTTCCGTGGTTATACTCTGATTGCTTTGGACTTGCACTCGGGTGACACCTGTGAAATGGAGCGACGCGCCGATCATCTGCCCTCCCCACAACTGCGACTGCATTGCGCCTTGCATTGTGACGACGTTCGGAATGAAACTCTCACCTGAGCTGGAGCTCAATTTGCTTCGATGTCAATCTTAAGCGAGAAACGACACTGCCTTCAAAGCAGTTCAACCATTCACTCGACGACCTGAACAAAAAAAAAAAAAAAAAACCTTGAGATCACTGCACTTAACAGAATAGCAACTGTCGTGGCAGTCAAACCCTCTCTCAACAATCGAATTCACAATCATCTCCCTCTTTTCATCACAGTTAAGATTTTCTCTTATACAAGAGTCCTAAAACACCAAATTCTACTTCACGCCAGTAAACTTAATGTTCTCCAATTCGCGAAGCCAACAACCCTCACCCAATCCTCCACCTGGCCAGCTAAATTTCTCAAACGAAACATCCTGATCAGTTGCAAAAGACCCACCCACCAAAACCATCAGCGGCCATCCTACCTTAAAAGCTGAACCTGAGTAGAACTAGGCAGATGTAGAGAAGTGACTTAGTGGCTGATGACTTAGTGGGAGAAGTGTAGGGGATATATGAAGAGAGCATGCAGCTAGAACAAAGAGAAGATCGATCAGTCGAGAGCTGAACAAGTCAAGTAATGGTAGTAGTTGGGCAGCATGAGTGCCGAGGAGGTGAGAATAAATAGGCAGTCAGCAGACGCGGCGAGGCGAGGGCAAGAACGAGGGGCTCTTTAGACGGTATCGAAGGCAGCCCTTTTGGCAAACAAGGTGTCAACCACTGTTGGCTGCGAAGTCCCGTCGCTGCGAGCACTGTGACGAAGATGATTCAGTGGGAGACTGGAGTGTGGTGCGTCGGGGTTGTGGCGCAGTCATGGGGGGTATAATCTATTATATTATTTTAGGAGCAGTAGGAGTTTGTCCCCGGGGTGAATGGGGATCACAGACGCAAAGCAGTGGAGTGGGACTGTGGGGTGGACCTGCGCCGCGGGGGGCATGTGTCTCGCTGCTGCGTCCCAACGCCATCGTCACCTCGCTGGTGAACCACCCCTGGAAGCCCGGAGGCCCGGGACCCAGCTCCGGAGTCCGCACTGGCACTGCGCCACTGGCACTGCATCTGCTATTTTGGAAGTATTTACCCTTTTTCACTTCTAGGTTTGCCCTTTCAACCTCGCCCCATTTTAGGGCTCCCTTCTGCACGGATCTCACTGTTTCTGGGAACTTTTTGGGTGCCCCGGTACATCCGCTCCCTGCCATGTGGGCAGTTTCACTTCGACAGTCTTCTCATTCTTTTCTTTTCTACTGAAAGCAGCCAGTCGTAACTAAAACAAGACTAAATAAGAGCTTAAACTTATCAAGTTTCCTATTTTAAACCGAGTGTCCATGTATATAAGATGGGAACAGACTCTCACCATTTGAAACCCTATTCCTATGAGGCCTCACCTCTCTCGGAGCTCTCAAGCAAATCAGAGTAGTAGTTCAAAATATTTTCACTCCGAAGTTAGAAAGGGGGAGGTAACCTCGGGAGTGAGTGGGGAGTACCGGTTTAACCCCTAAAATTCTGAGGGTATTTTTCATCAAAACTGCCTCAAAACAGCCCCTCTTCAAAGCAAGGTGGATTTTGCAAACTTGGGATCTTTTTTGGTACATCTAACCGTAAGATCTTGTAGCTAACTTCCATGTCTACATGTCCACCAAATCTCACACACTCATTCTTCACCAATTGCAAGATGATAACGTTCAAAGTAGGAAAACAAGTTTTTTTTCACTGCAAAAAAAGGGGACAACAGAGTTTTGAAGGCCCAAAAAACCATTTTTTTGCCTTACGGATTTTGGTGGTTTTGATGCACGTCAAAGAAGACTAAGTTAGCTAATTTTATTAAAAAAAATTATATTCAAAAAAGTTGTGGAAGGTTTCCAAAAAAATCATTTTCCACTAGGGGGTATACTGAAATTCACAAACAAAGGCCGTTTTTGGACAGTAAGAATAGCATATGAAAACAATTTGGATTAAAAATCCAAACGGTGGGAACATGCTCTACTGCCTTCTCTATACATAGAAATTTTTATTTTTGAAAAATATCAAAATCTCAATTTTTGGTGGAATTTCAAAGTTTCTTCTTTGGGCAGATTTTCGCAGATTTTCGCAATTTTGGGCAGTTTTGGGCAGAATTTGCTGCATTCACAGTGGTTCAGCAGCTGCCCTACGAGCAGCGTTTGACACTTAAACCTTCATAACTTTTGATCCCGATGTCGGAATTGAAAAATAAAAATACCCACACAAGGATCTCCGAACGGCCCACCTTCAATAAAAATTTCAGAAAATCCCGATGTAAATTGCATTCATAGGTACATGCCCAAATTCCAAAAAAGCCCAAATGTGGATGATTGTCCTTTAGGGGTTAAAGGTGTGAGACGTCCGGCTTTCACTTTCAAAGCGCATTCGGTGTAGTGAACCAACTCAACAAGCCTCACAGAAGGGCAAAATTTTAGAACATTAATGTGTGGAAAACGAGGTTAGGTACACTGATATGTACACCCAGCTTTGGTGTGGAAAAGGCTGATTCAATTTGGTGTTGAAAAATACGTTTCGGTGTAATAGTTCACTTTGGTTTGCTAATGGTGGGTCATCTTTATTTAGTTCGTGGATCGATTCGGGGGCCCACTGTCTGCAAAGTGCTGTGTAACTGCTCCCACGTGGGGCATGCTAGGCTGCTTGTTTTAGCTTGGAGTAAATTGTTAAACCGTTGAGTAAACTCCTGGACGGATGTGTAACTGAGGTAACGCTTTCATCCACGTCGGTTGGAGTTTCTCTTCCATTGATTCCTCCAGCAAGAAAAAGAAGCATGAATCCTTCCTTCAGTTAAACCTTCACTAATGAAAAGAGACAGTTTCATCAAAACCAAACTTCTCCAAAACTCAGATTACGTCATGATAGCAGCTTGCTCTCACCTGTCCAAGCGCGCCCAAAGAATGAAGCAGATCAAATTTGTCATCCGCCAGCTTGTGCTTTCTGAGAGTTAAGAAGTCAAAAACAAACTCAGACACAAAATTTGCCCTTCAACGATAAAAACTGACGCAATCATGATTCCAACACAATCACAATCTAATTGTCTATTCTCTGAGAGTACTTATGAGAAATGATACCTCAAACTCTCCATGACTTCCACCTGAAGCCTCTTCTTCTCCTCCTCTTCCTACACAATTCAATTCCAACAACTTCAATTCCAATCCTCCTTCACAAAACCTCGAAACCCTAGCACCACCCCATGCCTAACCAAAAACAGATCACCATACAAGATACAAAAACAGATTCAAACCTGCAGCCGACGCAACTTCCTCTATGCATTCTTGCTCACCCTTGCCAGCTGCTTCAGTTCCTGCGCAACAAAACCTAAAACACTCAAACCCTAGACACTAAAACCACAACAAAGCCACTCCAATCCTGAAACTTACACTGGACGCATGTCAGCAAGGGATACGCAGAGAATTTTATTTCTATATTAGAGAGCCGCTGTGGCCCATTGTGCCAGATTTCGAGGACTCCTTTGCACTGAGAACAATCTTGATTTCAATGAAACCGGTTCGCAATTTAGGTTCTCCAATGAGAATGCTTGATTCGAATAGTATGAATACCGGGAGCAGTGGTTTGGTGTTGAGGCGTGGTGTACTTGAGTTTGTTTTCTACTAGTGATTATAGCAAAAACAAACCTATAGAAACCCTAGATGACAAAATAGGAGGAAGTTGCAACACAAATACTATGAAAAGTCCAAAAATAAAAGCTTCGACAAGACACTCCTCTGACACAATCTAGTGAATAACTGCAATATGCTTGAATTTTGGCATCTAAATTAAAAAAAAAATCAATTGGGACAATGAACAAAAAAGGGACACAATGAATGCATCAAGAATTGACAAGTTTTACATCTCGGAGGTCAACTTGGAATAAGAGTCATAGGAATATCTTGAAGCTATAGGAGGTCAACTTGGAATAATGGCTTTGTACCCAGAGGTCTCCAATTACGCCCTATTGATCCTAAAACTAGTACACAGCTTAAGTACGACACCTACAACAGTTCCTTTCAATCAATACCTCTTGAAAACTACCGAAGGCTAGCACCTACTCAAAGAGGCTTTAGAGAAAGAATACAACCTGGACAAAAACATTGAACAAGCCAAGAAAATCTAGAATGCACTAATGATGGTAAAAGGGAATGGCATACACTTATCAAACAAAACAGAAGCGCATAAAGGCATATGATGAGGAAATTAAGAATATTCTATAAGCTGAAGAAGAGCTCCACCAAAATTGGTTAGATAAGGAAATAAGTAAAAACTATCTAAAGATCAGATAGAGCTACACTAAATCACAATGGAACAAATAGACAATAATATCCTCCACATAGCTGCAACTTGGTCAAGAGTTCACAACCGATGCATAAAGCAATTTTTTGAATTCTACAAAGAGTACAAATCTTTCTCCAAGATAACAAAGCTAGCTGCTGAAGGTAAGGTCATTAGATGACAACATCACCTTAGTCAACATGCAACAAGTTTCTACAAAAGTCATTATAGAGCAGATCAGCAGGTGGAAGCAAACCATGACAAAATAAAAAGATACTTGAATAGCTTACCCAAACTCCAGAAATGCAATCTTGTTAGCAGTGAGCATCAATTTCAGTATTTAAATTTTTTGATAGAAATCAATTAGGGTTTGTATTTCTGCGGGAATATTTTTTGCTATATTGCTTCTCCCTCTTTCTCCCGACCTACCTCTCTATGTCCATGTCTCAACTACCTCACTCTTCCTCTCCCTCTATGACATGACTCCAGAACTTATTTTAATACTTTCTCAGTACAATGTACTACATACAACTAATGCGTAACTAACTATCTTATTTTAAAATTAACCTTTATATACTACAATAGAGTAGTTAATATGTGAACTCTATACATCATTCACTAATTCATTGAACCTCTTCTACAAGTGAGTTTAGTACTATCTCATTCCTTCTTATGCACAACTCTATGACTACCATTTTTTATCGAGCACTCAAGATGGCATCCTTGTGTGCCCATGGTAGAGCAACACCCTTCACAACACCGTTGAGGGAGGATGACCTGGTCAGTGTCCCATAGCATCTTCTTAGTTTGAAGTTCAAACTCAGAGTGGATTTGATGTACGCAGAAAGGGAGATTTACAATGACAATGGAGAACTAAGGGAGACCATTCTGTAGACAAAGTCTAGAGACAAAGACGGTAATGTCTAGACATTGTCAAGTAGTATATACAAAGTGTTTGGTCTATTTGATTCTCAAATGTCATTGTAAACGGTGATCTTGATTCCTTCGTTGTCCACGTCAACAGTCGAAGTCCCCGCTTTAGTGAAGGTTCACGACCTACTGACTCGTCTAAATGTCTAGGTCACTTGTGATTTAAACAACGATGTTGTCTCAATATCAATATAGAGGATACTATGGGAAAGCCATTTGCTTGATGTACAATCATTGGATCTTCACGTTCAGTACCCATAGCTAGCTTCACGTGGTCTCCTTATGTCTTGTTTGGCCGCCCCTAACATATCCTTAGTCTCAAAAAAGTTGTATTCTTGAAGCAATTTGGGAGACTACAAAAAAGAGGGTTTCCAATCGAAAATTGTATTGATAGATTTAGGTTCTTTTGATCACGTAGAGGTTGACGTGTAGATAACGTGTATTACTTCTAACTTCCACTAAGTTGGAGGGAATTGGATGAGATGGGAAAGCAATACGACGATCATGTATGGTGTAGAACCATGACCACAAACATTAAGAACAATTTTGGACTCAAATTCCGCAAGCCTTTTTGTTTTTGGCACCTCCAATGTCCGAATTGTGATTGTGATTATATTGATAGGAATACTAGGAAGGTGAATTCTATAGAGCGGACTTGGCTAATTCCTCCGCACATTTTAGTAGGAGGGAAGCATCCATCGTCACCAAATTTGGTTTGCAAAGTATGCCATACACCTCTTGTCTATTTAGCATATGTGATGCCAGAATTTATCATATAACCTTGAGGAACCAAGAATAAACTCGTGTAGCAAATCATCCGGAGGTTTATAAGCACCCAGTTTCTGATAGTACTTGTAAAGATACTCATGAGAACATTTCAGAGTGTATCGGTGAATAGGTTCTTCGTACACCAAATGCAAAAAACTCGGCTATTGTCATGGGCGCAAGCAAGATCTTCCTTGCAGACTATCTTATTTGAGAAACTCCTGGTCTTAATCACCTTTGTGCCGTTTCCATGGAGGAGGCTATCAATATGGAGGAGAAAAATTCAAAACCATGTCTGATGCTAACAACAGAAACTTTGTTGTAGGTACAAAGAAGTTTCTACATCAAGACAATGGACTTGTTGACAAAATAATGCTCCTAAAGACCACATTGACAGCTTCAAATTTGAGGATGACAATCAATTCCACGACCAAACGAAAGGGAAGGTCTTTGTCTTCAAAATGTCTGTGGACTTGTCGCGCAATGGTACAGACCTGATGAAGCACATGCAGCCCAACGGTGACTTACAAGATTTTTGGATTATATTTGATCATGTGAAGCGCGTCAAGAAATGGACAACAATGACTTGCTATGTTTACGAAAAGAGATAATGTAAGGTCATGATGATTGCTCTATGTGACATGTAATCAAAGGATGCCACGGCGCAGGAATTGTTCTGGGAACAACAAAATGGAGTGATGGTGGACAATGGAAATCCGAACTTCAAAGGCCTTATTGCAGACAACGCTAGAGTTAAGTGACATGCGGTTCGAAAGGTGTATGGGAATGATAATGTCCACAAAAGAATAGAAGGTCAAGGGCAAACATGCCTATTTCATTGGACAAAATGTCTTATAAGAGTCATTGCACCTCATATTGAATCCAATTGCCAAGACCAAATGGGAGCACTTTGCAAAGACATAGGAGGAGGCTGAGGACATGTTCAATGTCATATACAGATGATGGCAGTCTAGAGGATGTGTTTCATTTCAAGGTAGCAAACGCGCGCTGAACAGCTAGATGATTTTTGACATTTTTGATATAGGCAGCGGAGTGGCTCTATGCAACTTGTAAGTATTTATAGTTCAATCAAGTTTCTATCACTACTCAATCTCAATTCTAAAATCATCTCTTACATATACATCTTATTGGCAAGACAGAACCTAACGCTAAATGTGAGAGGAGACATGCCTTCATGCAATCTAGCCGAGACTATCCATAATGCGTGGCCCCAACAATCCGAAAACAATATTTGTTGTCTATACGCAGCGACTGTGGATGATATGATGCGTGTGTTCATGTAGATCACGCAGTATTTAAAATATCTAAGGGAGGGAGGAAGGGAGACAAAGGACCTGGGGGCTGAGATATTTGGCTTCATGAAAAGGAAGCCTAATCTTCCGCCGGGATTTGCTCATGACTCACACCGCTTAGATAAGGTCAATTATCCAATCTCAGCAATAGAGCCTAGGTCAACTAGAGCGCAGATCCAAGAGGCACTTTTGGATCCAACCTATAGTGTACAACATATTACATATGTTCAAGAATTAGAGTGCAATCCTTCCAAGAGGCACATTACTTGCCTCCCAAATTGGTCAGCACAAAAATGTCAGGCGCTTTAGGCAGAGACGCGGAAAAGGTGCGATGCTAAGGTTTTAAAGGTTGCTCAGGGCACACCTACGCTTACATATTCTAAGCAGAAGGACTTCCACATTAGACATTTAACTCCTAAGTTTTGGTTCATTGCAGATTATATCAATTGTTGCGTGAAAGGCTGCTCTAAGCCTTGGATTCTGCATTGTCAAGTCATACCTATGGTGTGGCCACAAAAAATAGTAACCAATTTCACTTAATAGGAGGTCCTATCTCTTGAAGAAGCCAGCTTCCAATTGCAGCAACAAGGATTTTTGCCAACACAACCTCAATTTCAAGGACCTTCTAAGTGGCCTCTACTAAGATCTCATTTCAAGGTACCAGCGGATCCGAATGCACATCATGACCTGCAATAACCACTATATTTGAAGGAACCCGAACGCTCCAATGGTGGACCACTGGAATTAGTCAAAAAGCGCTGCTCTTGTGGAATATTGCTATATAACATGTACCACAACAATACCATACCTAGAGGCTAGGACAGGTTGTGTTGTAATACTTAATTCTAAGAGAGACAAATTATACCAAATCACCACTAAAAGCTTAACAGAATGCGAGTGCCTAGACTTCATTAAAATGCTTTTTGAAATGCTTGGAAATTAGGTTTGGCAGTGGAAATACTGCAAACCTATCTACTATATTTATCAGTACATGTGTAAAATGGATCCACAGCATAACTCCTTCATGCATGTTGGATAACATATCAAAAATATGCAATCTAAATCACCAAAATATATTGTAATAAACAAACACTGGTAGGCTCAATCGGACACATCAGAATTTATCCTATCAAAATCCTCTCGTACCAAAATATACTATCTACAAATCACTAAACTAGCTCAAACTTCACATATCTAGCAACCTAATAAATCCTCCAAAGTGCTCCAAAGTATCCACTTCAGATTCAATTACATCACATTCACCTACAAAACACCTCCAAAAATCTAATCTTTGCCAGCATCTTTCGATTCCTCCCAACTCACTGCAACCGCTAATCGCAAGCAAAACTAGATAAGCAACTCCTTCACTCAAAATTCTTCACTGTCACCACATCTACGCAAACTTGCACAGCAGATCACCACCCAATTAATACACATGTTGTAAGTATAAACTTGCCCAGATTAAATCACAAGATTGAAATATCACACATCTCCTGCAGGTCATGTTCTAAGCTTACCAACTTCAAAATCCAGAGTAGGTGGAAACACTCAAACCAAATTTGATGGAGAAGCAGGGGACAAAGGCGGCAAGCCAAAAGCCCAACGTAAACAAATTGGCACGTCTACACACATAAAAATAAAAATAAAAAACCTCACAACTTTAATCCAAACACAAAATACTAAACAAAAAAGGTTGACAAGTCTTACGAGGCAGAGGGTCTACGCTACATTAGAAGTAACCAGTAGCCATATCAAGAATGTCAACTCCAACACGGCCGTCTTTGACTAAACAAACTCCAGACTAGGCAGCAACAAGGCATGCACTCAAGGAAACGTGGGCAACTAATAACTGTGCCCCAATCAGAAGCAATCAACCTACAGCAACAACTCAATCAGCTGACTACAATTTGGAGGAAGCTCCAACCTCTCAGAGTAGTACTTACACAAATTCCAATAAGCATATCGCCATACATGGAGCTCCGGACGCCACTGGAGACAACGATAATACCCCGGCATAGAAATCATGAAGTCCTCAGACTTAGGGTACCGCTCCCCTATACCACGCGACCTAGAAGGATGTCAAGGGATCACAATAGCGGAAAATCCGCCCACCATCAATTATGCTAACACACACCCAAAACATAGAATACATATTGAATACAACTAAATATAAAAATCCACAGCATCCCAACTATCATCATCACATTACCAAAAACAAGCATAATCAAAATCATTCAAAAATTAAGACATCACAATCACCATCATTGACATCACAAAAAATTCCAAAAATAAATTATTCTTAACTCTAGAAAAATAAATATTACACAACTTCCACATTCAATACCAAATACATACATCTTAAGACACGCATGTTCCAAATTACTAAATATATAATTGCCAAACAATAAATATTAGAATACTCACAAACATTTACCACCAAAAGGCACTACTCTAATGACCAATACATTGGCGAATACACGCTACAAAAAATTGCATCATTAGCTACCTTCTGACTGTTCCTATAGTTTTCCAAAACACCAACATCTTGAACACTTGGCACCCCAAACTTTGATAGATCCATTACCACAAGAAGACAAAAAACTTAGAAAAAAATACAATTAAAAATCAACACACTAAGAAACACACAAATACAAATCCACATAAACAAAACTCCCTATTGAAGAAACCCTAAAACAAATACCAAAAACTACAAAAGAGATGCCAAATACAAACACCTACTCCACCCCTCCGTATCCATGTGTGAAGACAAGTCCACAGGATCGAAGCACTAGAAACCAAAGAAACCTTACACAAACTGATCACTAATATGTATGATCCCCATAAATAATGTGTTGGCATTGGCATAAATCAAACATAAGACACACTTAGATATACATGATTAGATAACCGAGCACAAACAAGATGGGATATGTCCAAAGCTTGAACACAGATTACTCCGCATAAATCAACACGTGTCCAATCAAACAAAATAACAAACCAAAAAAACTATAAAAGAGCCATGGTTTTTTCAAACAGAGGACAAACTAAAACATAGCTTGCTTCGGATAGCACCACTTTTCAAAGTGTTCGGAGGCCTTTGTAAATTTCCTACCAAATTACACCAACATACTACTACACCAGTCTTCTAAGCCTTCATCAAGACTTGAACCGGGTTGGCTACACTTTCCTAACACAAAGTGTAAAGTAGTACAGAGTAATCAACATATCCAACACTCTAGGTGTTCATGGAAAAATCCAACCACAAACTCAAAACACTTAGATAGACATTCAACTCAACCACAACCATCAAACATTAAAAAGATACACAACCAGTAGTAGTCACCTACTTGTATGTTTTTTCATTAGTTTCTGTGGAGCCTTACCACCAAAAGGTGGCATTAAGTCCATGAAGAATTTGAGCAGGCCACGCGGCCTACAAATAACATTCTTCCATATTAAAGGACCTTTTATATTATATATTCTAGAGTTAGAGATATATATATATATATATATATATATATATATATATATATATATATATATATATATATATATATATATATGACGAGACTTGTTTGCGAGCGATGCGTAGAGAGCGGAGAGCGGAAAACTAGAGAGCAGACATCAGAAATCGAGACCAAATTTCAGAAATATACATATTTTTGTTAAATTTATTAACTAAAGATTAGAAGGTTCAATAATTTTTTGAATTTTTTTATTTTTTTATTTTTTATTTTTTAAAATTAGACCTAATACATTGGATCCAAATATATTTTTCCAAGTGGTTTACTCCCAATTGTCATAGTCTTTTATGCTCCTTAGGTATACCCCATTCTTTATTTGTCCACTAAAACATGAAAGCAAAATCACATTTTTGAGGTCCTTCAGGTCTAAACGCCTTTGCATGGTGTTTCAAGAAAGTGTCCTTTGGATCCGAAGAACGTTGCAGGTTGCAAATCTTAAAACGTTCTTCAGATGCGGAAGATGTTTTTCTAAAGCACCTTGAGGAGGCCTTCGAATCCAAAGGACTTACTGAATGTGCAAGAACTTCTTGAAATAACTAATTAATAACAAAGCCAAGAATAGAAAATAAAGATTAGGCTATGAAAGAGTATGTAACTGCAATGGAAATAGGTAGTTTCTAACTAGCCTCTTGTGGGGCGAGCCCGTGGATGGAAGGGTGATGGATATGAAGATGAATACGTAAATATCGTAGGCAAGAATATAACTTTTAACTCCTCAGTCAGTTTTCTAGTCAAAAAAATCTATGAAGAAATCACATTTAATGGAGTATTGACAACCATGGTTTTAAAAGTACGTGCAACCAGGCAGTGGAGTAAGACAGACAATGTGCAAAATTCCATGGGCCACCTTCAAGTATATATAACAACTATTGGCGCTAATTTAAAGTTTATAGTTTTTCCTTTCCCAACCCATGCTCATGAAAATTATTCATCTTTGAAGGCCCACCTTATAAGTCATTTGAAACCCAACGAGGAGACTTGTAGTTCTACACCCAAAATCTATATCTTGATGGAATAAACATACACTTTATTTAGAGTGCTAGACTTCCTTTGAAGATAGGATTCTTTTTCTTCCTTTCTTTCTTCATTCTTTTTTCTTCTTCTTCTATATTTTTCTTTTTTTTTCTTTTTTTGGTAAACTCATTTTGGTACATTCATTGTATCGAATGATGGAGAACTCGTAGAATGAATTTCCATGACTTTTGAAACAATGTTAGCAGATAGTACACGTATGCCCGTATTTTTTCCTGCTTGTTCAAAAATACATTTGTACGTTTTGTACCAAGGATTCGTGGACAATGTATTTTGAGTTAAAATAGGTCCAATCTTTGTTGAAATCTCATCCACTACAGTATCTTGATCAAGAATATTATCATAACTTAATAATAGATTGTTCAGATGACTCGTTTCGACTATCTTTCTGTTATATTAAAAATCCCGCTCACGATTCTGGATGTGTAAGTACATGTCCAGGAATGACAGTAATTGAATATGTAGAGGATGACAATTCAATATGGAGTTAAAATAAAACAGCAATTGATACACAATTTAGAGTGTATATGGTGGGTTCTAGCTATTGTCGTTACATTCTTCACAGACGTACATATGTGAATCATCAGCAGTAGTTATGTATTTGGAAAGCACTGCATTTGTTAATCCATGTATTGTTTGCAGCCTTTGTTCGAGTCTTCTTGCTGTACATTTGGATTAGGCTTGATTTTGTAGTTTGGTATGTGATTTATCAACTTTGTCAGTTCACATATTGCAGAACAACGTAGTGATTCAAAAAAATTACTAACTTCTTTTTACCAGGTTCATTCAAATTGTTTCTATCATTTCCAAGAACGGTCGAATAGTTAAAACCGTACTCTACGATTTGCAGCAAGTTCATCATAGATATTTTTTTTGCACTTCATTTCAAAATCGTACACTTTACCTCTAGACTACCCCATGTTCACACCATATTGTACAAAATTTCACTCATAATGATACCCAATACCACCAATTTCATTATTCAAATCGAGAATAGGTCTACTTTGAATAGTGAAATTGGTGGTTCTAAGAAAAGTCTGCATGCCATAAGTGATGGTTTTAGGACATTCAACCATATCATGGCATGGAAGAAGAATGACATAACCATCTAGTGGACATAACCATCTAGTGAACACAACCACCTCTTCATAGAAGCCACCTTAACCCTTTAACACGCTAGTGTCCAGATTTTGGATGCCTGCTGAAATCCAGCAGCCCAATTTCTGTAGAAATTGGATGTTTTTTATCCATTTAAAAAAAAAAAATCAATGTTTTTGCTAGATGTCTATCATTTGTAAGTATGGATCTTCAAAATAAAATCTTGTAATTTTCTGAAAATCCATAAAAGTAGTTTATGTCAAGTTTCATTCTTAGTTCAAAAAGTGAGATCTCAAATATGATTTTCCATAATAAGTGAGATCAAATAATGGAAACTATACCATCTTGTAGTGCAATTTATTTTCATTTCATAACAAGATTTTTTATTTTTTTTAAAGTTAATTTTGGATTTTTAATTGAATTTCAAGAGAAAAACTTGCAAATTTACATTAAAAATATTAATAATGAATATGATGAATCCAACCGTAAAGATCTTATCTTCACATTGACATTTACAACTTTGCTTTGCACATCAAGTCAATTTTTGTGATTCATCAACCATTTTGTAACGAATCTTTGAAAAGAGTGTTGAATCGGGACCTTAAAGGGTTAATAATACTGTATCTGTTTGCACTTTATCATGTTTGCTAGAGCTCGAATAACGTGAGACCAAAACAAAGAACACTGTCATAAGAGAGACCACAGTTGAAGGGGAGAGGGCCCAAGCCCGGTGAGCACCAAACCCTAATTGTAGGAATTCTAGACATGGATTTGCTTCTCGAGGTGTTTTTTGGGATTCGCCATCGCCATCGTTTTTGAGCAGTCTGAGGATTCCTGGAATGTCACTGGATTCGTTGCAGTGTGCAGGTGCATTCCAGTGGTCGAATCCGCTTGATTTTTCTCGATTTGGTTGAGAACTGGGTCGCTGATCAGGTTGCGAAGCGTGCTGGTTGCTTGGGTGCTGTGATTGCTTGGATGGTGTCTCTCTGGAGCATCTGGTAGGGCGCGTTTGAGTGGCCGCGGGGTCAAGGAGAGGTTTGGGGTCGGGTTTGGTGGTTGGGCGGGAGATGAGTATATGGTGTTGAGGTGAGCTGCGAAGGGAGTCAGTCGGAGAGGTGGTAGCTTTCATTGCAGATTGTTGAGCCCTTGGTGCAGGAACGAGGGTCAAGATGGGGATTGTGGAGCAGATTCAAGAGATTGAGTTCGAGATGGCTTGGACTTAGAAGAATAAAGCCACTGATGGGTGTGAATCAGTTGAGAACTGAAATGAAGTAATTTATTGTACTTAGCTACTTTCAACTGTGATGAAATTTTAAGCATGATGGTCATTTTCTGGGAACCTATTGGGAACCTATTGGGAACGGCTAGGGGAACGCATTGGGAACGTGGCGACGTGGCCGCACCAGAAGCGAGGGAACGGCGTTGGGTTTTCATAACACCCTTCCATGAAAATTCTAAATTATCCTAATAATTTTATAGATTTCGTTGTTTGTAAAGTCATTCCTAAATTGTGTGTGGATTCTAGATATTCTACAAAATTACAATCTTTACTAAATATAGATATTTTTTCAAAAAAACAACCAAAAAAATTTTTTAAAAAGAAAACCGGATTTTTTATTAAAAAAACAGCTTTTCCTCAAATTTTTCTTAAAAAATGTGCAGGATTTTATTTAACTGCTCGTTGCTCACAAGATTGCTTTGCTGCCTTCCCTCTACAACCCCATTAGAAGGGTACACTAGAAATGCACTACGACAACATCCCCCGCTAGTAAAGTTGCGTCACTATGTACAACAATTGCGCCTCATTGGCCGCCACAAACAATGGCATGCTTACATCCAAATTGCATAATTTCAAAACAAAATAGTTGTTGATCCCTTATTCTTCCAAATTGTGGTTTTCAAGAAGAACTTACAACATTGCATTTGCATTAGAAAATCACTTCAATTTCAATTTATGTTATGTAGACTTAGAGGAAGGTTTAGAGACCTAGAAGGACTATTGCAAATGGATATGGAAGGGAAGAAAATTGGAGCGCAGCATTTGTGGATTGCCTTTATTGAAATGGCATTTTTATTTGCTTATTTGCTATAGAAATTTCTAGAAATTTTAGTTTTAAAATTTAGTTTTGTGAATTGTTTTGGTCTTTTCGTTAAAAAGCTTGAAAATACTTCTATCCGTTGTTCAATTCTTGCAAATAGATTTTTCTCCAAATCTATTTAGAATAGTGACATAGTTTTGTACCCAGTTGCTAATGACATTTTTAATGAAGGGCCTAAAAACATCTTTTGTGCCTCAAATTTTTAAAGCATGCTCTCAACTACCAAGGTTATTTTCTCACAATATTTCATTTTGCAAGTCCAAAACCGTCACAAGATTTAGGGGCTACGGTTTACATCTTCCAATCTGAATTGCAAAAGTTCTAGAGAAACTTTCAACGTAGCAGATAGTATTTTAGCCTTGTACATTGACCCTTTTGCAGAGTTCTTCTTTATTGACATCGCTTGGACGCTGGGAGAGTTTGAACAAACCTTTAGAATGATTGTAGTACGTGATAGTAGCATGGCATGTTGCAATTCGAAATCACACCTCAAAAGGACTGAGAACTTGATTTTCCCTTCCTAGTTTACGTCCAAACCATTCAGAACTGAGGTAAACTATCTCCAACTCTCCATTTGACTTCCTTCTGTACTTATATGCTTTGAGCTTGCAGTAACTTCAGCTTCAGTTCGTTTGTGGAGTGTCAAATACCAAAAATTATGAATTTCGTTTCACAGCTAAGAACTTTTGGGCATTGTCTTCGTGACAACCATGTTTCCAATGCTCTGATATCTTGCAGGATGTTTTCAACAGTCTGCCTGAAGCAGAAATGACATTTAGTGTATGTCTTCAAAGGTCTGTCGCACATTCCTTCCACGTCAACACGGATCAATTCGAATTTTGTTTCCGATTCTCCTGTTCTTATTAGAGTTGTCTTTAGTGGATCGAATTTAGTTTCGTTCATGTTTTCATACCTTGTCCATAGTTTTGTATTGTATACTTTTGATAAACTTTCGATGTCGTAAAAATTTAGATCTGAGATTATACGACAAGTCGAGGTTGTTGAAGCTCTCTCAGCTTGAGTGATCTGTTCAGCATAACTAGCTTCCCTTGTCCGCTCTTTCGTTACCACTGTTCATCGTGCAGTTCTTGGAAGCGGAATGAATCATATTTCCTCAATAGATCGTCACATTCTGCATAATAGACTTCCAGGTATGCATCCTGGAACAACTTCTTGGGATTGGCATCTATTCACACGAATGAAAAAAAATTGCTTTGACACCCGCTCCAATAATCAGAAACCTGCAGCCACTCTTACCAAAATAAACAAATCCATTATCAGAGGACCGAACACGTTCAGATACTGCAACACACTAAGATAGCAATATGAACACAATCATAGCAAAAAAAACACAACAAATATTAAATAATCGAGGGTGAAAGGATGATATACACATTACCATTCTTCAACCAGTGTGCAATCAGTTGGACAAATCCAAGCATGCTGTTCCAATAGATGAGGCATTCTCAAAAATGCATCAAAAGTTCCAACTGTGATCACACAGCATATCAACACAATCCTGTCACAGTTCACGAGCATTCAATCAATACAGGCAACACATAAAAATATTATCAAACTAACAGACAAAACGCTCTAGGCAGACAAAAGTACGACTAGGCAGACAAAACGCAACATTCAATAAATCGGAGAATGAAAACATGAAGGAAAATGGAATGATGAATATCTTGCTGAGTTTCAAATGAAGACAATGGATTACAGTGGTATCCATGTGTTAAGAAGGGGTGGAAGTCAGAGGGTAAGAATACGACATAACCATCTTGCCAGATCACATGCAACGGTGCACTCTTGAGACAGACGGGGATAATTGCTGTTAAATGTCTGGAGCTGTCAGAACAAGAATTTGATTCTGAACGTGTGCTTATGAGCAAACATTTGATTGATCCACCATACACCGTGTGAGATTAATCACAGTTTGGCAAACATGAATAGTCCCAACGCCAACAAAAAGTCAATCTGCAGAGCAACAAGGCAAAGTTACAGCCAACAAAGGTTGACAAAGGTGCAGGTCAAAAGAATTGTTGGGCACATGAAGACGAACCAAAAGAGAAAAATGGTGCTCCGTCATGTATAATACTCTCATCCGTCCACAAGCAGACCTATTCATCTCCTCGTCCTTACCAGATAATATGATACTCCGATCTTTGGCCAATCATACTCTAACGCTCAATATGATCATTTAAATATTACGGTAATACACCGCCCCCTAAGGCTCCGAACGTCTCTTGAATCTATACAAATCCCCGTTTGATGCGGCCTTCCTCTCACGGGAACATCAAGTCCTAGTCTGCACTCAGGCGATGCTATAAATGTCCTAATCCGTTGTACAAAAATAAATATAATATACAAAATGAACAGCTAGTCGAATGTTTATTCACAAGTACATCCTGGTCATGTTGCGGTCGAAGGCATCCAAAGCCTTCCTCGATGTACTTTGACAAAACATGGTGGGGATCTCCCTCGGCAGAACCTTCTTCACTTGTGGAGCCGAATGACTAGGCCCCTGGGCAGATGCCACTGGACTGGAGAACTTTCGCATGCACTCTCTGCGGAGCAAAAGGCGATATATCAGGATTAAATCCCCGAATAATACGCCTCGTGATCATGACTGCACTACAAGACACTGAAGTATATAGTTTTGGCTGGCGAAACACTTACCCATCAAAAGAAGTGACGATCTCTTCCTCTTCGAGACCGCTCCTAAGTGTCATGTTCTTCAGCCTGCTACATCGGACAGGAATTACCCTCGAAGTAGACTGATGCAGACCAGGAAGACACCGATTGACCTCGCTGAGAATATCAGAATCCCTTGAAGAGACCTTCTTCCTCGGAGGACTCGGAAGTGCAACAACTGCTGCTTGCTTCTGCGCACGATGAAATCTGCAGCGAAAGGAACCGGGATGACTTGTAGGGGAGCACATACACGTCATCTTCACCGGTGTAGAAGACCTCTTCGACGCCCCAAGAGTCGAGGTCGGGAGCCTACTATCAGGAGACAACGACCGCCTCGATGAAGGCCCATCAGTAGTCGTCACAGTCGGGCTCCTGCCCGCGTTCGTCTGCAAAGAACGCGGCCTCAAGACCGCCTTCAAAAGCTTCGAAGCATTCATAGTGATTCCACTACTACCTGCAGACCAAATCCATTCCACACATCAAACCCCCGTCCTTAAACACCAAACATCCCTTCCTCCACACTCCTTCTCAACGCTCACTCAACCCACTCCAACTCACAAAACAGAGCCGTGATAGAGACGTACCGCACAAGGACAGACTGCACCAACTTCGTAACAAAGCAGCACTCCTTCGACCGGCGTCGACTAGACGACCAACTACGCCAACTCGAGGAAACCCCAAGGTAGCCTGGACTGAAGCGAATACTAAACCAAATCCGGGAGGGAAAAGAACATACGGTGTGCGGGTGCTCGTCGGAAAGATCAGGAGGTGGTGAAGAAGAGGAAGAGGTCAGGAGAGGAGATGGATTGCAAGAGGGAGAGGGAGAGGGAGAGGGAGAGGTGCCAAGGGGGGAGCCAAGGTACCGTCGGAGACAGGGAAGAGTGCCAAAGCGAGTTGGACGGCCTCAGTGCGGTGCTTTATGGCAGTGGCGCAGTGGCCCGGTGGTGGGGCCAACCCCTGACACTACCCTACCCGTTCCAGAATTGGGATAGCGCCTTCCTGCCCGGCCCCCATGGCTGCCCGCGCGTTCACATACCCGGATAGCCTTTGTGGCTGGGTCAGTGCCCACTTGACCCCAATCACCTTTTGTCTCCATTCCACCCGCCGCGCCTGCCTCTTTCTAGGGCTTACGCACATGGCCTCGCACATGGCCTCGCCACGCTGGCGCTGGTGGCGACGCCAGCTGGCAGGGAAGGGTTGGTCGGTGGGCCCAGTGGCCCTGATGGCGGGGCTGGCGGGTCATGGCTGGCGCCCATGCCAATGATCCTCTCCCAGCCCCGCTCTTCCATTCTTTGAATCTAACACCTACCGTATTTTAATTATAAATTCCATACTCGGACTGCCTGATGGAAATACATAAGCAATTAACCCCTAACGTTTTTGGCCATAAAATCCCAAATTCTGCCTCGATTCTGCCCTGTTTTAGTTCAACGGAGAATTATGCAAATTCAAACATATTTTAAAGAATCTAACCGTAGGATCTAGTACCTAACTTGTACATGTATGTGTACACAAAATTTTAGATTGTAACTCCTCACCGTTTGGAAGATCGTAAGGTTTGAACTTGAGAGAAAAAAACTTTTTTTTAGTACTGCCATCAGGGACAGCCACCCTTCGGAGAGTGAAATAGCCAATTTTTTGAGATCGTGTGGTTGGAGGCTATACAGTTTTGGATTCCAAAGTGAGTTGGGAGTCTGCTCAAAAAAATTGAAGACAATACAACACATAGAAGCATTGGAAAACCACATTTCCAGTGGCGGTAGTCAAATGAAATGCATATACACTGGCTCTTTTTCCACACTACAAATGTCCAAGAAGATCATCTATTTTTTGAAATCCGAACGGTGTATATATGCATTTGTATAGAAAAGAAATTGTAGAGGAAAGAAATCCAAAAAATAAATAAATCCAAAATAGATATGAAATTTTATAGCATATACTGTGCTTTAGGAGGAGAAAATGGTGAGGGGAAAATGGATGACGAAGGTGACCCAATCACTATTGATCTGCCAAAAGTTTTTATAAAACATGGAACTTTGACTGAATATATCTCAAGATCCGTACGGTCAAAATTTACAAAACTTAATTGGTGTACAAATTGAATAACTCTAAACAAGATCCTACGGTTGGATTTCTCAAAATCAAGTTTTAAAAAAAATTGTAAAACAATTTCAGAAAGGATCATTTGGAAGTCATCGTAGATTGTCATAGATTTGGTACACCACTTCCATCGGCCACAAAGCTACCCTAGTTGCTCTGAATTGAATTTTGATCTTTAAACACGAATTATTTCTTAACTACGGGCCCGATGAAAGTAAAATTTGGTCTTGTTAGAAAGATATGACAATTTCTTCATCATGTGTCAAAGTTATAGCCACATCCGGTAAAATTTGACTCATTGGGAGCCTAACCGGACCCTAAATCATAGCAAAATTGTTGAGTTGAGGCTTTAGGGGTTAAGGTTGAGGTACCCATAGTCGACCGAGTCCCCATAATTGATCAGTAGACTTCTCCAATTCCGACAAGTTTTCAGATTTAAAATCTTGAGAGATCTAGAAGAAAGTATGAAGCATGATTGGTAGAAAAGGAATCATATGGAAATATTTTGGTAGTAGTAGAGTGATCAAGTTTTGATGTCATGGTGGTCGGTTTTAGGTGGGCCTACATATCTGTTATATGTATTACACAAAAAATGGCTTAAAATATGTAGTAAACTAAATATTGAAGTAAACATGGAATTTAAAGTTCCATTCTTCCTTAAACTTATTTCCCCTTCAAGGAAAAATCTCCCTCAACTTATTCACCTCTAATATTAGTGAGAAATCTCTTAAGTGGTCGCTTTTAGGTGTTTCTTTCCTAAAATGTAGCAAAACTTCCTATATGGGAGGAACACCTATTTTCGTACATTTAAGGAATTCACTATACTTGTGGAAGTGGAATGAGTGGCTTGCTATTTTTCAGTGATTAACAATAAGAAAAGACAAAGTTTCCCCATTTTTAGAATATTTAAAAGCATTTACAATAATAACTACAAATTTTAGAAGTGACCAATATAGGTTAACCTATAGTTGGACACCCTACTACATATATGCATGGGATTCATTATGGATAATTATAGAGTGATTAGATCTCCAATGGAACAAGAATCTAAGGTGTTCCCCTTTGAGGGAGGTCCTGGTATAGGTGCTTACACCATATTTTTACATAACTTTACCTGTAGATAAGAATTTCAATGTCACGTGCTACACCAACTCTTATGAATGGACGAATTTTTCTCATCCCCTTCCTCTTTGATGGAATTGTTAATGTCAAAGCCTCACACCTCCTATTGTTTTTTACATTTTAGCAAAGAAAAATATAGATTCCATAATCTTTGCAAATCCCCCCCCTTCCATTCAATTATTATAAATTATCTATTATTTATTAAATTTTTTACTATTGTACCTATAAATATGTATATATTTTGAGTCTCTACAATAAATTATGGCCTCAAAGAGATGAAATGCCAAAATTGAAGGAATGGATATTACTTGTTTATCTTGAATTGAAGGAATGTATATTACTTGTTTATCTTGTCTTGCTTTTTAATTTTATCTAAAATATCCTAGAGGAATTTGGGCATGTCCTATTTTTTCATTGACCGTTTTGAATTAATTCTTAATTTTAATAGTATCTTCAAACATATTAAAAGGTACTCATATAGTCTAAAATAATAATACATGGATATTTGAATTCAGTGTTTTTAATTGTGTATATATCTTGTTTTTCTTTTTATTGAATTTTGTTTGTTAGGTCATAATTAGACCATTCTTCTTTGTTGGTGTTATCAACACTAAACATTTATTAAGGACCATAAATTATACAAGATATGATCAACTTTATTTGGGTTAAAGACGTTTATAGAGAAGAATATTAATTCATGAAAAACACAAGTTTCTTAATTATTTAGTATTGGTAAGACTAATATGGAGATAAATGATGTTATGATTGTGCCTCAATAAAATATAGCTGTTGATGATTACCAATAATTTAATTTCTAGATATTTTTGGGCTAACATTTATACATAAAACTAACTTCTACAAAATGATTTGTTCCATATTTGATAAATTGGGGACAATTTGTGTGAAAGTGGACTTTTTGTTGATGTCTTTTTTCTTGTTAAAATGTTAGAACAATAATCATTTTGTCCCTCTAATTATCAGTAATACTTCAAAATCCACATTGAGAAACTCCACTTTTGTGATTATGTCTAGGTGGAGATAGTGCACCAAGCAGATCCAAAACAACAATAAATTGCTGCAAACTGGTTGCATCATATTCTCGATTTCAAGCCTTGCAAACCTGTTTATATGTTTATTTACTCTTAAAATTTATTTATTTATTTGATAGAAACGTCTTGCAAGCCTGCTTAGATTGCATTTTAGATAGGTTTTGATGATATGTTTTACATTGTTAGTTTGTCACTTCCCTTTTGGATTAACTTTTAGGGTATGAGCAAAAAAAAAATTGATTCTTTTCCTAAGATTTTTTTATTCAAGTGAGCATTTTCTTTTCCTTTCTTTTCTTTCTTTTCTTTTTTTAAATATTGGGAAGATCTTATACCCGTATTTAATTTAGAATTCATTTTCTAAATAAGATTTATATCACAATGATTCAGACAGAAGTTGCACTCTTCAGTTATGTAGGCTTGCAAAATAAATTTGCACATTACTTGTAAAACTTTGCAAGCAATTACATAGTCACTTTATTATGGCATGATATGCCGACTAAGGTGTAAATTAGTGAAATCCACCCACCTCCCTTACACATGGCTTATTGGTAGCTACTCCAAACTTTAAGCTTACTTTACTTGGGGCTTACTTTACTTGGAGCTTACTACAAGCTTGAACTTTACTCTAACAAGTCACTAATTTATGACCATTTGATCTAGGTTAACCTTCATCTAAGGATCAGAGATGATTGGACAAGCGAGGTTGTTCTTGTCCATATAACAAACAAGTGAATCTCTACAGACTTCTTTGAGGATATATTTCTTTGCCATATGCATCTGTTTACTTGTCTACTTTGAAAGTAATTCTAGTTTGCTACATGTGTGAGAGAGATTTTTAGAGCTTGTGAAGTTTTGGTGTATGGTGGTGTGGAGCTAAAGCAAAGTGCAACATGGCTAAGTCTGGTGGAACTACTAGTCAAGTCCTCTAATTTATGTTTCCAATTAGACTCCTTCATCTCTCCCTTTGATTTGTATGTTTGGTGTAGGGTTTGATTTTTTTTGTGATTTGGATGTTTGGTGTAGGGTTTGATTTTTTTTGTGACTCCAATAGCAAGCTGTAAAGGGCTGTTGATACATTGTCTCGAACATAATCCTAACTGTGGTTTTGGTTGTGTTTGTGAGGTCCTTTACCTCCGGATTTTTCTTACTACTACACCAACATTCAAAGGATGAGAGGATTTATGAAAACTCAAACTATTTTGTGTTTGATCACTGAAAACTCAAACTATTTTGTGTTTGATCTTGTATAGTTAGTTTTAAGACAAATTTTTTTCTACTATTTGGTTTGTTTTATCATACACTACTATATTGTAAGTAGTGTGTTGATTAAGAATTCTCTAGTGAAAAGCACTATGTGACTAATTTGTAATTTGGAACTACAAGAGAGTACACAGATTTGAGAAGGTTTGAATTGAGAATGTGTTGATTTAGAATGAAATTTGGTGAGGAAGGTGATAAAAGTTGCCTTGTATAAAAGAATTTAACTCTCTTCAACTTTAAAAGCTCTCTTGTATAAAACGATTCACGTATCATTAGAGTTGTGGAAATCATATATTATAACTCATCTAAGTTTGGTCGAATAGAATAACGTGAGTGGAGGACAGCACCATGAATGAAACGAAACAAGACTGAAGTTACAGACAGCGCCAGCACGAGCAAGATATTGATCTGGAGCAGTCAAGGGTGCGAGGAAGAGTCAATCACGGGGAGCCCGATTGCCGGGTATCACAGTGTAGTGTACAGTACAGTACAGACTCCAGAGGGTGGGGCTAGGCTTGGGAGCCGGGTATGGACGGGCAGGGATTGGAGGTGGGCAGAGGGCAGAGGGCAGAGGGCAGAGGGCAGAGGGCAGAGGGCAGAGGGCAGGGAGGCGCCATCATTAGTTGCGAGGGGGTCGGAGGAGTAGACCCCCTCAAATCTGACCCGGTTCTGGCTCCGGGTGGACAGTACAGTACTGTACACGCATTATCTCTTTTGCCCAGAGAATTAAAAAATCTCCCTCTGCTCTGCTGTGCTGTGCTCTGCTCTGCTCTGCTCTGCTCTGCTCTGCGTACTGATTACGAACTTACTTCCGGTGCAGAAGCAGAAGCAGAAGCTGTCCAATGAGAGGTGGTTCAAATGGAAGTTCCCATGACGGAAGTTAAGTTCACGGTTTGGCCATGACGATTTCAAGTGGATAAAGTTATGTTTGGTGACTCAGCTTCCTAACTTGAAGGGTTTGAGCAGTCAAGTCACCAAGTTATTGGGAGCCTGCCTGCCCGCCTGCCCGCCTCCCCGCCCGCCCGCCCGCCCGCCCAGGTTCCAATTTCCAAGTTCCGAGCGGTTCGGAGTGGTTCGTCGCGGTTCCGGTTCCGCGGGGCTCGGAGTCTGGGACGTCGACCGATGACCGATGACCGATGACCGATGAATGCGCGCGTGCGCGTGGGCGGAGAGAGCAGTCTCTGAACCCTGCGGAGGAGTCTGGAGTCTGCCTGCCTGCTTGGGCCCTGAATTACATTGCAGGAACAGGGAAGGTCTCCTTCCTTCCTTCCTTCCTTCCTTCCTTCCTTGCGTCTCCTTCAGTGGCTTCCTCTCTCTCCTATTATATCATATTATATGGTGTAAGTACTAAGTTCCCATGGGAGCCCAGGCCCTGCGCTGTAAGTTCCTTCTGCCATGGCCCATATCTCATCTACATAATATTCGATCGCAACGACTGACTGACTCACTGACTGACTCTCTGTCTGACTGTTGAGGGAAATTGGTTTCGTACAACTTACACAACACTCAATCAATACATGTCTATTATGTTGGAGCTTCCTATGCGCTTGCTCATGAAATTATTATTTCAAAAGGTACCTCATTCTTATAAAACAATTCTTGGCATTACTTGCTCAAACAAAGGAAATTAAATTGAAGCAATGTCTAAAATCACAATGACTACCATACATTAATAACATATTTTGATAAAGTCTTTTGCTTTATAAAATCAAGATTTTACCAACAATATTTTAAAAATTGTACATATAAAATATCTTCATATATATGGTAAAAATAATGTTATGTTAATGATAACTGATGGAAGCATAAAGTATCAAGAAAATTATACACACTCAAAATGTGATTAACAATAAAAAACTTGAACTTTATATTATTTCAAAAAAAATAAAAATAAATTATATATATATATATATATATATATATATATATATATATATATATATATATATATATATATATATATATATATTATTGTATTTTCATGATGCCTTTTATTATAAGCTACTATGAGGCTACATATATGAATGTTCCTATGACTTGGTATAGAGTTTATACATAATATGTATAAATCAAGAATTGAGACATTCAAACTATTAATCATATGGATTTTATTTTTTATTGTCCCACATAACCAAAAAACTTCCCTACCCCTAAGGTTGGGTGGGCGGGACATCCCTTTCTAGGGCAGGTTTTATCACCTTCCTCACCAAATTTCATTCTCAATCAACCCATTTTCAATTCAAACCTAATCAAATCTGTACACTCTCTTGTAATTCCAAATTACCGGTATAGACACATAGTGCTTTACACCAAAGAATTCACAATCAATTCACTACTTACAAATAGTAGTGTATGATAAAACAATCCATATAGTAGAGAAAAGTTTGTCTTAAAACTGACAATACAAGATCAAACACAAAATAGTTGAGTTTCCAGAAATCTTCTCATCTCTTGAATGTTGGTGTAGTAAAGTAAGAAAAATCCAGAGGTAAAGGACCTCACCCTCAAAGAAGTCTGTAGAGATTCACTTGTTTGTTATATGGACAAGAACAACCTCGCTTGTCCAATCATCTCTGATCCTTAGATGAAGGTTAACCTAGATCAAATGGTCATAAATTAGTGACTTGCTAGAGTAAAGTTCAAGCTTGTAGTAAGCTCCAAGTAATGTAAGCTTAAAATTACCAATAAGCCATGTGTAAGAGAGGTGGGTGGGTTTCACTAATTTACACCTTAGTCAGCATATCATGCCATAATAAAGTGACTATGTAATTGCTTGCAAAGTTTTACAAGTAATGTGCATACATAACTGAAGAGTGCAACTTCTGTCTGAATCATTGTGATAAAAATCTTATTTAGAAAATGAATTCTAAATTAAATACGGGTACAAGATTTCCCAATATTTAAAAAATAAAAAAAATAAAAAAAAATAAAAAAGTTAAAAATGAAAAATTAAGTGTACATATAACTTTAATAGATTTTATATCGTCCCAAAAAAATCACTGAATACATTGTATACCAATTTTTGTTCACCTTATACAAATTTTATACTATCTTAATATGAATCTTGTATCCATTTTATACGAACCATACTTCAACCATGTAAATAAAATTTATAAAATTTGTATAGATATTATATGAAATATATACAAACTTGATAAATACAACAACAAACCATGTAGAGTTGTACAAATTGATTGGTTGTAAATTTTATTGTAAAGGCTTAATTTAATTACTCATAAATGAATAAATTTTAGGTATTCTTGAATTCAAAAAAGCTTGAAAATTATAATATTAAAATTGATATTGTAAATTTATAAAAACATAGAAAAAAAAAATATTGCAATTCCTTTCAAATGTGCAAGTTGCTTATGAATGTAAGACTTCAAATAACTATTTGAATTATTGTAAAAACTGAGTCAATTACTTTGAGTATTAATGGAAGGATTGAATGATAGAAAAAGATGGTCTTTGTATTGAACACAATAAATAACTCTAGAAGAGTGGAAGAGTTTTGCCTACAAGAACCCTACAACCCACCTTTGGAAAGAAGGTTTGGAAATTTCCACTATTGTCTCCGACGATCAAGATTAAATTTTGAGGATAATGGGTGAAACTTTGAATAAATCAAATTCAAATTTCAATGAGCCTTCCCAATGGCTTAGATTTTTTTTATGGCAATGACCTCTACAAAAAGATTTTTTGGAGTTCCAAACTAGAGTAGAAATTCAATCTTAGCACCTCGTATCTCTATTGGAGAGCCTAGATGCTCTTCATAGACTGTACGAGTTGAGAAAAGAGATTTCAAAAAGTTACCTATACTGAACAATGGTTTAAAGAAGACATGAGGGAAAGACTAACATTCCTATTAACATTCTATAAAAGAAAATTCCCATAGAAACACCAACTTCCTTCATTATGTCTTCAAAGAATTAGAATTATATTTTCATTCATTTATCAAACAATACCTTAGCCGTTCGAAATGGAGGATTAAGATTTTTGGGCTTTCTCTCAACGCCTACATTTAGTCTCAACTAGAGATAAGGGTGGAGGAGGGGCTTTACAATAGATTAAATAAGTAGAGACACTTGTAACCAGGAAATATATGTGTTGCAAAAACTTCAAAGGTTGAAGGTTGAAGTAATGATGCCACATAGAAGTAAAGGAATATTTATGATTATAGAAACTTTTAGAAGGTTCAAATTAGATTAATTTGCACTCACAACAAGTGTATTTATGTACAATGAACTTCAAAAATGACAACTCAACGTGATTATCTTTCAAAAACTATTCATTTACTCACGACATTCATTTTTCAGCCAATTGTTCCAGACTTGATTGCTGTGGAGCAGGAAAAATTATTTCTTGGAGTAAGTCAAAGTAAATTGACTTGCATCTAATAGGGGAGAGAAAGAGCATAGAGGGGCAAAGGAGATTCATAGAATTAGGGTTTCAAATGAATACAAACTATCTCCACTCTATGTTCCCAGCAATCAATTTAAGCAACATTATCCAAGTCGAGGGCCAAAAGTAATCACGTCACAGTATCTGCCCCCTCACAAGACAAAGCCTGCAGGTGTTAAGAGTAGAGTGGAATATCCTCACAGCTGCGCGCAAGGGGATGATTTCAGAAAGGATCATTTCAAGCAGGTGAACAGTGATCGGCAAGTGAACAGTGATCGGGTCTAGGGGTTAAGAGCAATTGCAGTGCTGGATGTATAAGATAGAGGGTCGTATCAATGAACGGGGAGAACCGGCGGCTAGTTACAGATTGACCGAATGAAATCCACACCTAACCAGTAGAGTTTGAATGTCATCGATTATTTTCCGACTGAAAAATTTAAAATCATCCAGGTATCATGTAGATATTAGATGAGTATCATCCAAATATTGTCAAATTATCATCGTATCAGCACACTGACCGAGTGACTTCACAAAAGTAAGGATTTTTACCGATTTTCCCCAAAATCTCCCCGTTCCCTGGGTTGTATTCCCGAGCGGGTTGCAATGTAAGGTAGTCTATCATCAATTCACCGGAGCAGTCCAAGAATGCGTTCCAACATGCGCTGTTCATGCAAGGTAATGAGATTGCCCATGGATGTCAGAATTTGAACAATTGAAATAGCTCGTTATCTAACCGAGTCTAGTAAGTTGAGGATTGACTGATAGCAATAGATTGCAATACAGAGTCAGAGTCCAAGACTGTCATATATTACAAAAATTATAGCGACCTCTTACAAAACGATTAACTGTAAAAATATATCAAGTCAGCAGCTGAAAGGAACACTGATACGAAGGTGGAAATAAAGCGCTATCTTTCGTCCTCGGAGTAACTCAAGACCAACAGACATAATATTCTGATCCGTAGATCCAGTGCCGGTGACCTACAAAATTGATACATGAAGCACTAGACCATTCTGTCTGAATTTGGTCCATTTAGTGACGCACAGACTCTACTGCCTTATTTAAGTGGAGCTCGTCCTCAAGCCATCACAGTTGAGCAGCAACTGTTTAGAATATCATCAATCTTGGAGTGGTCACCGGTGGACTCATCCTTGCGGGCATAAAGAACTCTGGAGCCCTCAAAGACATAAACTCCACCCTGGCACAAAAGAAAAATTCACAGATATGAGCTTCCAGAGCAAGTAAGGTTTATATCTAGATTCCTTCCATCAAAAAATAATTTCGAAGAATATTATCTTATATCACCTGCTGAAGAGTGGCACTTGTATTGTCAGGCATTACGTCCAAGTTCCATCCTTTGACTGCCTCCGCCACCTTGTCGAGACGAGTGAAAATTTGCATCTGTTGTCAAACAAACAATTTCACTAACGTCTTCTTGCAAATTCAAAACATTTAAAGAGACAAACTCAAGAATTTGTAACAAATTCGCTAGGAACAAGAAGGAGACGATCTTAGTTTGACGAACTCACACTCGCTGGATTGAGCCATGTTCGGGCAACTCCGTGGTAAAGACCCAACGCGTCATAGGCCTGACAAAATTACAGAGTTAGCTCAAGATCAATTGCCGGAATATCTGACCTACTATGTACACAACATTCACCTTCCTCCAGAACTTATGCAATGAATCTATGTAACGAATAGCCACATAAAACATAATGATGAGAGTGCAGAACACACCTTTCGATCCGGGTCCGCATACAGGCACTCAGCTGGGAAGGGCAACTGTCACCATGATAACACAATTTACTCACATCAGTGACTCAACGTGAGAAAAACTGTATTTTTCTTATTAGGAAATGTCCTTTGACGTTTAAGAGTTAAATCAGCTCTACGAATCGGATGTACCCTCTCTGCAAGAACTTCAGCCTTGCTTGAAGGTCCAACGCCAATCGTAATCAACTTGAAGCCGGCAGCATCAAATTTGGGTTTTGCTTCGCGAAGAGCTGCCGCAAATTCCCAGCTGCACAGAGATGGTACATGTAAGTGGCGGTTATGTATCAGAAACAATGAGTAAAATAAATATATTTGACACAAACATTTACTAAAAGAGCATTCCAAAACTAGGAAAACGTACCAGAAGGGGCATCCGAAGTGCCTCAAGAACGCCACAACTGCCTTTCCCTGCATACAGAAACCTTCACATGAGAACCACACATAGGACTAAGTGTTGTATAAAACAATCGACAACCAGTACATTGATGCAATTGAACAAGTGAAGACCCAGAAATTTAGTGAAATGAACATTGCCTTACATTTTTCTGATCCCAAAGCTCCGAAAATTTCACAGGGGCACCATCTGTGGTGTATATGGTAATGCTTTCGAAAGCAGACATATCAACTATCTCACCAGTCTGCACAGCAGCATACGCTACTCCTGCTGCTCTTTTCATTTGACTGCTCTTGGATTTTGAAATTATGGCTGAACTTGCGGGGCGGGATGTTAAGGAGTGAGAAATAGTATTAGGAGTAAAAGAGGAGCAAGAAGCCAGATGATTGTTGAAATCAGAATTCTTTCCTTGCTGTTGCCCAGCCTGGGGATGGCAGAAAAAGGAATTCACCGAAGTTCGCAGCAGCATCCCATCCATCTCGATTCGCTGACTCAAAGAAGACCAATTTCTCCTTCCTGATGACCAAAAGTGAAATTCGTTCTCTCAGGTCACCAATAGCCTGCACCATGGAGAAGAACACTCTATCAATGGCCAAGCTCAATGAACACACAGTGGATTTTCATTCGTACAACTCTGCAATTAACCCCTTCAAATTGAGACTTCATAGAAATTTCAAGCTGCACAAACTCTGTCAACATCCAGTAAACCCACTGAACTCCATAGCCAAGAAAAGCCCTAAAACATGACTGAGCGCATGCATAGACTATAGATTTGCAACCACCGCACAATACACCCTAAATAAGCAACATTCGATTCGTTGCAAAAATTGTAGCGTCTGAGTACTTCAAGTCAATCGCACCAAATAGAACACCCCAACTCGCATACGGCGCATTCAGAAACTCAGACATAATACATGTTTTCGACCAAGGGAATTCAGAATCTAGATGGCTTGGAAAAATACCATCATTAAAATACTGTTAATTTTAAAAACCAGCACAAAACGTGGAAACTCAGCTCCGAAACACGTAGGCTACGTACGTGCAGTGTCCAACAACACAACACATCCAATCCAATCCAATCCAATCCCACACACGATACAAATGCAAATGCAAGCAGGTGTAGAGCAACTGGCATGCATGCGAGAAGACTTGCGATGAACTAAGTTACTTTGCAAGACAATGGGACCTGAGTGCAACGCACCGAGGAGAGAGAGAGAGAGAGAGAGCTGGATCAGAGTCAGAGGTAGGCAACATCAGTTGGTTGGTCATGTGCTCATTCTGGCATGTGCGCAAACCGACATTCGCTTCGCTGTGATGTGCGTTTGGAAGAGATTGTTTGGAGTCTAGACCGATGTGTAACTTAACTTAGCGATCGAGGTGGAGACTAGTCACGACTCGCGACTCGCGTCACGCGTGGTGCCTACTCGGCCATTCCATTCCATTCCAACATCACATACGAGCGACAGCGATGGCTTTGCTTTGCTTCGCTTCGGTTCGTTGGTTGCTGTGAGTAACGTAACGTAGCTCGAATCCATCCGTCCGTATCCCAGTCTCGCTGAGGCTGGCTGCGATGCGGCCACATTGCCACGCTCATGCCTGCTCTTCCATGGATGCCGCTGGATGAACTCGCACAGTGACGCTGAGGCTCTGGAAGACTCGCCTGGTCCCGCAACAAAGTAGCACGTTCAACCACCTCAAACCACAAATTCATTTCCTTTGCGAAAATCAGGTTTGTCTCTCCAAACATTATTCTTTTGATTTCGGCATGTTCCACCCCAAATAAAAAACAGTCTAAATAACCTCAATGGTTTTAAATAGAAAAATATCACTAAAACCAGTTTTCCATGAATAAACTTCCTTTCCTATGCATTACCTATTCAAATAGATTGTCGACAAGGTTTCCAATCATGTGATACCCCGTGATAAATCTCAAATGGTTGTGATAGAACCTACACCTATCTTTGCTACAACCTTCACTATTGATTCTTGAGTGTTATATGCATAAAGATTATCATGCCCACTTTGGATGTTTCTTCTTTCTACATTTTGTCTCTATTATTTTTTACTTAAAAATTTATAATCTATTCTTATCACCTCCAAAATTGTCACCTTTTCAAATGCTAGCATATGGAAGTTATTTCCATGACTACGTGATAATAGAAATTATTTCCTTGTTCCAGCTAGAATATGTCTCTCTTCTTAATGGCTCGAGTGGGTTTGTATTTTTTAAATAATTAATTTGATTCTTTATGTCTTGGCATTACAGTGTCTCAGAGTGAGTGATAAGTCTTACTATAATGTAGAAAAACTTTCTATATTGTAAGATAACTTTATACATAAAAGTCACCCTTCCACCGAGCTGGAATTACACCGCGAATTGCCCGCCTGTAAGCGTACATGATTAGTTGAACTCTAGAGAGATGAGGCCGGGCCCGCAGAGTTTACCGAATCTGTTGCAAAAGGTTGATTTCCGAACACTTGGCGACATGGTCCTATGGAATCGGAGTTAAAGACGACATGTTCGCTATTAGTGCATCGTTCTCATTACCGCACACCACATGCACATCACTGCATGTCACCAGTATGACCCATCTCAAAAGCAGCAACCACTTTACGCCCATTGTCCACACCATGCACTAATTACATACCCCCTTTCAAATCTTTTCCCTGCTCAGATTTTTCCCTCTCAACGCAAGCACCACACTACCATGCTACACCAGAGCTCCTGCTAACACACATGCCTAGGCAAAAAACTCTGATTCCACCTATCAAAATCATGCACCACCACATGCACCAGGAGCTCTAAGGTTGAGGCACCTAAAACCGACCACTTAAGAGATTTTCCACTTAGATTGGAGGTGTATAAGTTGAGAGAAATTTTTCCTTGAAAGGGGAATGGGTTTAAGGAGGAATGCAACTTTAAATGTCATGTTTACTTCAATATTTAATTTACTATGAATTTTGAAAGACATTTTTTTTGTAATACATATAGCCGATATGTAGGCCCACCTAAAACCGACCACCATGACACCAAAACTTGATCATTGTGCTACTACCAGAATATTCCCATTTGATTTCCTCTCTACCAATCATACTTGATACTTTCTTCTTGATCCCCCAAGATTTTGAATTTGAAAACTCGTCGGGAATGGAGAAGTCTATTGATCAGCTATGGGTGCCTCCACCTTATTCTTGCAATTGAATATAGTGTGTTTAAAACAAAGACAAAAACAAGACTAAATGATTCAAGTCAAACACTTATAGAAATTTGCAGCAACTAGATAAATTTTAACTCTATGCCAAAGACAGATCCGCTCAAATTTGTTCACATTGCATCGATGAAGTCAACAAATCATATGACCATATTAAACACTAGCAAGGGCACTATGTGTGGAGTGGCATTAAATTCTTCGAATCAGAGTAAAGTAACTCCAAATAGAACATTTCCAGCACATAGTATTGACAAGATAAGTAGAAAAAATAAATCTGGTTACAATGTAGACCCTTCCAACCTATTTTTGGTCTTAGGAAGTATCAATAAATTTTAAACAATAAGAAAATAAAATTTATACATCAATCTATCAAGGTATTTTTACAATCACATAATCATTTTTATAGTAAAAGAGAAATTTATACATCCACTGTACTAAGGGATTTAACAACAACAAAGTAGTAATATCTTCCAAATAGTTTAAGTTATAATAGCACTATTTAAATTTATTTTTAAAAATAAAATGTTACGTGAAAATATTCTATGGCTCAAAAAACATGAATGCACATTAGAGTCTACATATCATGAAAGATATTTAAAAAGTCATATAATATTACCATAATGGACCAAATTTATATTGGAATTACTATATGAGTTGTAGATTCAAATTGTAAGCTCCATATCAAAAAATAAATCTAAAAGAAACACTTTCAAATTCATTTCTTTAAAGCATTGTAAAATAATGCCATTTAAAAAAATATACATTTGTTTTATTTAGGTATTTTAGCACTTTCAATAGAATTATATACTTCAAATAGTACAAATTTACATTGTAATGTAACAAATAACATTTTTTCTAATTTATTTGATATAATTCTTTTATGAAATCAGTAAAATATTCAATTGCATGTTGAATTGATGTCTATATCTACATAAATCTCATGATCCATCAATTTTTTTTTCCAAAGTATTAAATATAGGTTTTAATTTAATATTTTTGAAATATATAAAATTATATCAATATTTCTTCAATTTCAAGATTTTTAAGAGTGAAAAAAGAATTGAATGCACCTACATGTGCATTGTGTGACGGAGCACAACCGAGGCGAGCGAAACGACTATCGCTAGCAACGTTGAGAAAACCACCAAGGCGGGTGGGGCGAAACCTAGAAGATCGCACAAAGAAATCAACAAACGAGGTACTAAGAGACCGCGACAGAAGGATACTGACGCTGCAGCAATGACCATACCTTAGTACGGGAAAACCACATCGGCTCAACCTCGACCCCCGCAGCGATCGACCCAATCCCCCCGTCGTCTCGAGGTAAGTTTCCTAACCAAGTCTCCTCAATTTCTTAGCAGAGAAGCGGTTGGTAAAACCCTACCTCTCCCGGTAGTGCCACCCCGGCACCGCACCAACCTCCCCCAAAACATGGCCGACGCAGCCTTCCTCGCCTGTTTTGGGCCGGAAGATGAAGGGATGGAAATTGACACACCCTCCAAGAGTCTGAATAGGCTCCCCGCAGCCAAGGCCAAAGAAAAACTCGAGACACTAGGAGCTGGCATCAGCACCAGCAAAAGACCTCGGGACAAGGTGGTGTCTTCGGCATCGTCTAATCTCTGCCCCCTTACTTATCCCCTGCATGTCTCAGCGCCTTCTCAGACCATCCACCGTAGCCTTTGCCTCGGTTTTGAGGTCATGGAGAAATATGCCTAGGAGAATGGCCAAGAAGCTCTATTCTACGATGAGAGAGTGGAAGACTGGGTGACTCGAGGAATTCCCAGAGCCGATGCCGAGGAGTTAGAAGAGGTAAGCATTTCTTTCCTCTGAGTCCCTCAATTCTTGTACCCAACTTCAAGAACTGATGGAGTTCCAGGACAACACTACAACCTCACGCAGGTACCGTTTGATATTCCTATTGACCCAACTACTTGCCTATCTCTTGACTTCCAAATCTCAATTCACTTTCAACTTCCAAACACACCCCTCTATCATAACCATGTTAAAGAGATTGTGAGAAAGAGATTGGAGCATATGCGTATTTCTCTAGATACGAATTTAATTGAACCAATCTCTATTTTATGTATGAGTGTGAAGAGGGGTAGAGAGAAGGGGGTTTGGGCCGGTATAGTCAAACTACACCTTCTCCACATGAAATTGATGGCATTGCTATGATGAGAGGTTTAAGACCAGTGTTGGATTGTTATCTAAAATTAGTCATACCAGCCGGTTTAGGATATTGAAGATTCGCTAGAAACATAGATGGGTAGGGTACATGGTATTGTAGATTTCCATTGTGATAAATATGGTACTGACATGAGTAACGTCAAATGCTGCAAATTCCAAACAGTATATGAATATGAATAACAGTACATTTGATAACAGTCCATTATCAACTCGGGTAGGTTTTTGTTTTTGCAACACATTCACACTGTGCTGGTATTTTTTTGCAACACATTCACACATGCTAGGGTTCTTTTTTTTGCAACACATACCCAAAGTACAGAGAGACTGGTTAAAGTCAATTACAATGCTGCTTACATTACTAAACTAACAAAGCTGTCAATTACAATGCTGTCAATTACAATGCTGGTTATGCTGGTTACAATGCTTGTCAATTACAATGCTGGTTATCTTTACGAATTCAAAATCGTGACCACTAACATGCAGCAAATACAAACCCAGAATCGTGACTCGAAACCATTATCAGACTCGGAACAGCTATGCACATAACCTAAAAACTAGCAATGCACATTGCCAAATGACTTGCAATTACACTAATTAATGACAATCTGCAGCAACTGTAACACGACTAACACAGGAATCATGCAATTCATATGCGTTGATGTTACTCCTCGCAGCATATCCAAGGTCCGCTATGACATTCCAAAACCGTGAACTGCAGGCACAAATTCAGAAGATCTTGTTATTTTGAATCAGCAGCCCTATGGATTTAAATTGACTCACATGCTATCCTTGCCTTCAGGTAACAAGAGCATCATGCTTCTTCATTGCCACTACAGGACAACAAGCAGCTCGAACCAACAGAAGCAGCAAGGAATAATAAAAAATCACCAAAGAAATTCCACATACCTCCAACAGTCATACAGCATATGCTACTCATCATCTTCAGGCTCCTCCTCGAATAAACCAGCCTCCTCAATCTCAGATTCTCAGCTTCAAAATCATCAACCTATTCCATCTCCTTCGCAAAATACTCATTCACATCTTTGACTGCCGAGGTGATCTCACATTCATGCCGAGAATCCTCAGGCCAATTCTTGTTGATCATTATCAAACTGTCTAGGTTATTCAGACCAAGGCGACAACGACGCAAACTAGTGAGCACACCAGCGATTGAAAAAATGCGCTCCGTTTCAATCTGAGATCTTGGAATGGCCAAGATTTGACGTGCAAGAAAGGGTACAGATGGGAAACGGGAAGCATTCAGTTTCCACCAAGTTAGGGGTTCCTCTGCCTCAGGATGCACAATAGTCAGGCGACGGAACAAAGAAAGCTCTGTAGTTAGAATACCTTCACAGGCTTCTTCAACAGACGCTGGAACACCAAACAGAATTGACAATGGAGCAGGGTCAACCTACGTGGCCGGGGAATCACCAGGGTTGAGATACTTGTGCACCTTCACTAAATAAGGGATGAGGATTTTCCTGTCATAGTCCTCCACCACCTCTTTCGCAGCAGCTACTCCCACATACTGAATCAGCAACTCCAGCCCCTTGAAGCGAGGGTCTAGCATCAAAGAGAGCATGTTTTGAGCTTGATCTGCTACAAAATGAATTGAGAATCTCAGAAACGGCTTCATCACATCCACAGCACTCTTCGCCATCCTTGCCTTCAGGATCTCGATTTTAGACTCGAAATCTCCCACCTGCAGAGGAGGAATCACGCTGCTTATCTGATCATACACCCCCTGTAACTCAATGGACATTTGGAACGCAGCAGCCAGGGCATCTGAGAGCAATCAGTATCCGCGGGTTTGATTCAGCACGCACTGTTGCACAACTGGTTTTAGTGTCTGACTTACGGTTCTCGCAGTTGCCCATGTCATTCCACTTGGAACGCTAGCTTGGAGCTTCAATGACTGTCTTCTATAACAAATGCTAATAGCATCAGCATACTCCTGGGTCTCTTGGAACAGCACCACCTTGGAGGCAAAGCGAGTCTTCACAGGTGTCTTCAATTTCCGCGTAGGTAGCCCCGCATCGGTTCACTGTATTTGGTTTCAAGTTTGGTTTTTTGTCGACTATTTTATTCCCCCTCTGCAATCATCGGATTCAGTTTGGTGGGAATTTTAATCAAAAGTCCTTAACTTTAATCAGCTGGACGGTTGCTCATTGCTGTGTATGAGTGAATCTGTGTGGCAGTCGATGTGTATGCTTGCTCGAATCAAGGAGTGTGCTGATGCGTGGTTGTAGACGCTGGTTTTTTTATCTGTTCGTGGTTTTGTTGCTGTTTCCAATGTGCTATATATGGTCTGTTCACGCTTGTTTTCAACCAAATACAATGATCATAGTCGTTTACTTCACTGAACCCTTCAAGTCGTCCTTCACACATGCCACTATCTTGTCAGTGAGCTTGAATTGCTCCAACAAGGGCTTGACAATCTCGGCCAACGCTGCCCCTGATGTGTCTTGTGCCTCAAACAGTCCAACTGTTACATGCCTTGGAACCCAGCCCTCATCAATGAAATTCACCACCAAGGCAAAGGTATCCCAACCGGTTCGCGACATCCAGAGGTTGAAAGTGGTAGAAGCAGTCTGACAGCTGCTGATGAGCGGAATCACAAACCCGTCCATTGTCTTGGTGAGCATCGCAGGAATATGCTCACGCACCAACTGCTTCCGACTCGGGCAAACTACCTTCGGATCCCTGCGCAGCATCAGCCTCCGCAGCCATGCAGACTCTACAATGCTGAGGGATTCGTATCCCTTGCTGATGAACAGAACTAGATCCTCCACAAATCGCTGCTGCTGCACATCATTTTTTGCATAGGGCTTTGCATTACCGAAGTACGCTGTGATCTCAGACGGCGGTGCCCCCTTCCTCTTCTTGGTCTTCTGCCTCCCCGTGTCTCCTTCTTCCGCTGCTGCCTCCCGCACATACCTGCGAAGAATAAGACATACTTAGCCATGATCAGTCGCTTTATATCCCATATAAACCTGAACGTCACAGTAGCCGCTGGAAAAGAGTCAATCAGCACACTACACATCGTAACAGCATGAGCAAACAACATGAGCATTCCGAAATCAGCTCCAATGAGCTACCGATTAAAGCAATTGAGAAATTTAATCATTTGCAACCATAGAGCATGAGCAACCTTACCGTATTAGAACAGTAGCTTTCAGCAACATTACAGATAAAGACATAGACCTTGAGCAAGCACATAGATTGAGACACAAACTATACACCTCCAATCATTTACTCAGCACACATAGAGGTTCACATAATCAAAACGCAGCAACCACACAACTCTCGTAGACAAACCATAAAGGAGACGAACTCGAAATTTGACCAAGTAACAAACAAATTACATCGACATAAGTTGAATCAGACAAGAACCTGCATCGACTTGAATCAAACATATATTGATAGTAGCGTATTGGCATACAACGGGCCATCTCGAAATTCCACCATGTAACAGCTCATGCTACGAGTAAAATTCCCATTCGGCAAATTAGCTCAGAGGTAATAGCTTTGCCACTTGGATCATTTAGGCCCGCGACATAAAAGTGGTCGACGTAGAAGATTACACATCGTAACAGCAACCAGAACAGAGTAACGAGACCCAACATCTTACAATTCCGAGGGATCAGTTTCAGAAAGTGCCAAATTATGAGTCAGAAAATATAATCACGGCTCCACAACCGAGCTTGACACTCACACAGCCTAAGTTCATTGATCGATGCTGCAAATTCAGTGCGCAACAATTCTGAGGGATCACAATTTCTGTACAGTGGCAAATGTAGTCTTGGTGGTATATAGGCAAAAATTCCGAGGATTTACTAATTTCAAAAACTCGATAAAGCAAGCACGATTGCTTTGACTCACAGGGCCAAGATTAGTCAAGATACACGCATAGCCCATCATCACCCTGCTACTCTTGAATTAAAAAAAAAAACTTAACACAAATACACCAGGGTCGAACACAAACCTCGCAAGCTCGTGGCCATGCTCATTCTCCACATGTGTCTTCATGCTCGTGATCCCGTGCGCTGGATTGTATTGCAGCATACCCTTCCTCCCCCTTGTGCCCCTCCGGCTTGAATTTGATGACTCAGCTTCAGTTGGGTGACAAACCCAACACTACAACTTCTGTGCCACACTAACATCAACAACCATGTCCTCCCCCTTCAGTTGGTAGAATGCCTACACTACACTACCGCGATGGTAGGGTCGCCAAAATAGAGCATTCGCCCTGAATGTCGTATAGGAAACCCTCCAAGCTGCTTCGGACTCATCGGCCACACTCACCAAATCCGGACTTGGCAATACATCAGAGATCCTCTGGGCGCTCTCCCCGTGAACAGAATCACTAGGGTCTGCAATTTCAGACAGTTCTTGTTGATCAAAAGACGACATTGTGAGCTCAACACACATCCAAAACCCTAAGCGAAGTCTTCAAACCCTAGGTGGAGATCAGTTCAGTTTTAGACACAAAAACGCAACAAATTCAGAATTTCAGATTGGGTTACCCTTTGAGTGTTGTTGCCGATTCCTTAGGAAGCATTACAGCCCGCAGCCACTCTCCAATGTGCAGTTAGAGCCACTCCAGGATACATTGAATCGCAACAAATGCTAATCACCTAGGCTACATTGAATCCATGCTACATTGAATCCCCACCTTCACCCACAACCTACTGTACTTGCTAAAAAATAATGAAGTCCGGTTCCAATAATTGAATCACTGCATCACAAACTCGCACAGACTGTTTGGAAGCGCAGTTTCGGAAATGGAGATACCAAACACAGTATGTGTAATCCTAGGGTTTCGAAACTTGTGATACCCAATACACGACATAGACACAACTCTAGTACAAACCACCACTTTGAAGTATCACATCATACGAAACACAATCATAAAAAAACCTCGCCAAAATACAAAACAAAAATACCAAATAATATATAATTTAATACCCAATACTATAATTAACCATTTACTAATAAAATCTCACACATTTCCTCATTTTTCATTTTTTCAACTAAAAAACATAATACCCGCCTTATCCAACTTCTTTACCACCTTCAATTACACATTAACTAAATAGCAAAAATTAAATAAGAAAAAACCTAAAAGTCTCAAATACTATGGCTACATTTTCAATAACACACTAGCTTTGTTACAATGTAGAGACATAGAATTAAACCCCGGACCAATGCCTAACATTCTACGTACGCACCCCGCCATACATAAGAAAAGTGCCAAAACATACTTTATCTCCAATACAATAAAATTTCAACCCAAATACCAACACATTGCAACAACATTTTCCCCTATACTCAAACAAAACCATCCACTACACCTTCAAACAATTAATACAAACCTCCATTTATACCAATACATAGACAGACAAAATCAATCCCCACCTTCTCACATAATTTATGCCTTAATTGTTACCATCAATGCTTCAATAAACATTTGTAACGATACATTTGCACAACCTCAAACTCACAACTTTAATGACATATGGACCAACACATTACTAATAAGACTAGCCAACCTCCGCAATCCCCCCCCCCCCCCCCCCCCCGAGCGCCACATTTTAACAAAACATCCATACACCAAATTTCTTAAAAATCACCAAGATATTATACACCCCAAAAACACAATATACAACGAAATCTATAACTTAATCCATAATCAAGAAATATCACCAACTTTAATAGAACTCCAAAGAAAATTTCCGTTTCTTCCACATAAACTTCTTACCGAATCCCTTAGATGCCTTGAAAACCTAATTGAATACTCACATCCCCTCCCCTTTCCCCTCTCCCCCCCCCCCCCACTTTCAAACATTCATGTTCCACTACCAAGAGTAAATAACAATAATTACCATGAAACAAACATAATTACATGGAATGCATCCTCTTTAAACACGGCATTGCCAAACTTACAAAGCCTTATAGCTAACTCAGCATTAAACACAACAATCATTCACATTCAAGAAAACCAAACTCAGAGCAACAAAATCTACTAAATACATACAAAACCTTTTTCCCGACTATAAACTTATTTTCAACAATACCCACGCACTCACAAGATGTAACCAACAAAGAATGCCTTATACACCCGGTAGAGGTGGATTACTCACTTTAATAAACAACAAATACGCTTTTCCAGGAAATATCACCAAAATCCCCACTCCGGCTAATATTTCACCATACCTCCAAATAATACGCATAAACAATCAACCATTACAATCATGGCTTGTTTTACATATGTGTATGCCTACACACGTAGAAGGTATTTGTCTCATCCCTCAAATAAAATCCACCATCACCAATCAAATCTGAGCACATCCAAATCATATATACACACTATGTGGAGACTTTAACCGAGACATAGCATTACACGGTAGACAAAACAACTACACAAATACGCCACCTCAAGTCAAAGATATCCAATGGAAAAACTTTACCGTATCCCTAAATCTTGAATACATTCCAACAAACACCACACTCTTCAGACAAAGTGGATACAACCATACATCAACTAGCCTAATAGATGGCTTTTATATCAACTCCCCAAATAACAACAGATATTCCTCTACAACAAATGTAAACATGAATTTAAACTTTGACCACTATCTAGTAATTCTCTACATTCCCTATAACAAACTACTTGCAAGAAATACTCCCTCCATTACCACTCCACAAATTAGAATTTTAAATCCAATACTAGCATAAAACCTAGAAAAATTCAATATAGAATTCTTTGAAGGAAACTCTACTAGAATAAATGAATTGAACCAATTATTAGAAAACCACGACCATCTTTCCCGTGAGCAATGGGAAATAGCTTGTACGGGACTTGACAAAATTGTAGACAAAATATTAGAGACCATAGAAAAAACATGCAAAGCACCCTCACTACCAAATCGAACGAATCGAACAACACAACAAGGTGATTTTCTACCCCGAAAACTAGTAAAGAATGGAAAAAACACCTCTCCACGTAACACCTCATGAGAAAAACCATTTACATTGCAAAGAATGACTGCCAATGACAAACACACCCTATACTAAACGACATAAGCAATCATCAGTTTGTGCAAATCCCCCATCCACCAATAACAGACACCGTTCCAAATGAATGGATCAATTTAATAGCAGCCATTGCCAAAATTGCTAGAAAAATCACAACAAAATACATTAAAGACTGTATTCATAAAGCAGTCTCAAAATACCGACAATTACATGAAAAAAGCCAAAAGAAAGTACATAGAATAGTCTTCAAAAACTCCGAGACCTCACCTCTAGATTCCATCATTGATAGATACAACAATATTCTAACCAGCCCAGATGATATTGCTCAAGAAATATACATTCAACAATCCATCAGTAACCGTCCAACAGTTCCTACATGCCACTATCAAAATAAACACCCACCACACTGTACATGCAGCGTCACACAATATCCATGGCATGATCTAGACGGATTTACAATTGATAAACGCGAGGAACCACAAATCCCCTTACACACATACTTCGACCAAGAAACATATAATTTCTGCCTTAAAAACCTAGGAAACAAGAAAGCCTCAGGCATGGACAAAATCCCCAACTCAGTTCTGAATAATATGCCACCACGATTCCACAAATCACTTTTTCTATTCTTTAAACATTGCTACAAACAAAAACAAATTCGTACTTCGTGGAAAACTAGCTTGACGGATTTACTCTACAAAAAAAGCGACCCATCACAACTAACAAACCATAGACCAATTGCATTAGCTAATACCATATACAAACTCTATATAAGTACGCTAACCTCTATCCTCTCTGCTTACGGTGAAAAACACCAAATATTACATGATAGCCAAGAAGGATTTAGAGCTGAAAGAGGAACATCTAGACAATTACAACTCCTCATAGCTGCACTAGAAGACGCCTGATTTATAAATCAAGATATATACGTTTTATACATTGGCTTCAAAAATGGCTTCAGCTCAATTGACCACGCTAGACTACAAGCCATAATGAAAGACCTCGGATATCATACGGATGCCATAAATCTAACCGGAAATATCTACTCACAATCTACCACCATCTTCTTTGAAGAATACTTTGGAAAAACCTAACCAATCCCGATACAAAGAGGCACAATTCAAGGAGATACTCTCAGCCTTTATTTATTCATCATATTCCTTGAACCTCTCCTTAGATGGCTACAACAAGGTGACAACGGCTACATTTTTGGTACATCCAAAGTAACAATATCTTCCGCAGCTTATACAGACGATTTAGCGGCAATTCCCAACAAACTAGCATCGCTACAAATCCAACTAAATAAATTAGATAAATTTTGTAAATGGGCCGGAATGGACCTCGGTATCCCCAAATGTGCAGTAACCGGGTCTCCAAACAAATCCAAAATGAATCCTATAGCGTTTAAAGCCCAGATACTACCTACCAATACAAACTATAAAAATCAACCAATTCCCGTACTAGACCAACATGAGCCATACACATACCTTGGAATAAACCTCGCACCATCACTTAAATGGAAAACACAAATAAATACCACCACGGCCAAAGTCATCAAACATTGCCAAGCCCTTGTAACTTGTCTGGCCACTATGAAACAAAAAATCAATATGGTAGATACAGTTATTCGTGCAGGCATTGCCTACAGTTTTTATGCCGTACCATATTCTATACTGGCTATCAAAAAACTTGACAAAAAGATTATAGCCCTACTTAAAACAATATATGGAATACCAAAATGTACATCCAATAATGCCACACCACTCCCTCATGACCTATTTGGTATCAAAGCATTTTCACTACAAAATGCCTACTTGAGATGTATTGGGGAACAATTACAAAACGCCCTCAACAATAAAGGCAGACTTGGAAAATTTTACTTATGGCTTAGTACAGTATATACTTGCAAAATTTGGTGGATCAGAAGAAATACCTCGCATCAAATACCACCATTGTGTACACTCACCTAATACAAGAACACTCTTCTTACTCAAGCATCATGCTGGAGTTCACCTAAAAAGCACAATCAACACCTTTCTACTAAATACGTCCCCTCTCGAAACTGCATGGATGACAGAATCACAAAACTTACATGGCTTAAATCCCAACACATGACTTAAACTACTACAAAAACTACTAATTTACAATATTACAACACTAGAACAATTAACTTTACCCAATGGCACCACCCTTATGACCCCAAATGATTTTAAAAGATACCATCCAACACCCTCTAAACTCATCATTAGCGCATTAAACATTGCCAAACACTTCTTTTGCCATCCACCTTACCGAAAATTGCCATCCAAGATGCCATTTTTCTTGCCGCTATCATCGCCTCCTGCAAACCCTCAAAGACAATTACATAATAATAAACCACAACATATCACCTCCACAACCGATCCCCCTCATACACCCTCCAAACCCACCTATCCGACTCCAATCACCTCCCCCCACCAATATACTTAAGAATCTTAGAAAATTCCCTATCTATACAATACTTAATTACAAACATAGACAATTCAACGAGCCAAATGGAATTAAGAAAAAATATACAACATACTTATCCCAATAGATCACACAAAACAACAATACTTACAACAAATGGCTTCCACAAAGAGACTTATTTCCCTAGAACAATGACACCATTTGCAACCATAATACAAAAATACTCATTCAATATTACACCAACAACCAACACAAATATTTCTCTAATTTAATACAAGCCTACTTTTCTACCAAACAACCAAAAGACACTAGATACGTCATTCCTGCCACAACAATACCACTTGCACATATTTCTATTAATGAATGCAATCCAGAAAACGATATTGAAACAAACAACAATACTATCCAAACACAATTTGATGTTGCACATATATACGAAGATAATGGGAGACACCTCATCACAATCCCACAAAATAGACTAGAATGGCTTTGGAAGCAATACCAACATGCCAGAAACACTCCACATGGCCTTGAACCACCAACACAATCATTTGAAACTGAAGTTGTTTGGTTATATCAAAGGTATAAATACCGTATCCCAAAAAACAAACCACTTAAATGCGCACAATACACGATACCAACTCCAATACTAGACTCTATAATAACAACATTTAACATAACCAAGTCTTAGTTCTCATCTCCAGTTACATGCCCTACACAATTTGCTTAATTCTATTCTCCATTTTCAAGAGACAAAATATTTGGTTCCTTTGGGACAACCTTTGACCATAAATGGAACGGAATTCGATACGCCCATCCCCACAATGCTAGAGATTTACAACAAACAATCCACTAGCGGCCAAACATGACTCTAATACAATAACTATAATCATCTCCCCCGATAACAACTGGTATCAAAACTTCAACCCATATGTTGGCCCATTTCCAGACACACAAATCGTCGCCCACTTTGCCGCGGACACCATTGCTTACAAAGAGCTCACAGTACCTCCAGAACTCAACTTTGAAAGAAAAGAACTCTCTACGCTCCAAATACTTTGCATTCATCACCAAAATAATAGCATCGGCTTCCACAAACAAATGAACCAACTCAATCATATAGCAAACAACCTTAGAATCCCACAAATTTACACAAAAATTGTCCCTCCTATCCCCCTAAATACCCCTATTAAACCGAGCAAAAAATGGTCTTAACTATATTATTCAAACACCCCCGCCATGGACCATATATCCATTCCACAAATTCCAAACTACCGAACAAATTTACCATTATAATTCCACCCACAATTCAGCTACTATACTGATGGCTCTTTTATACCCCAAAAGAAATTGGCCTAGGCGAATGGCTGAGAGAAAGAGCTGGATTTGGTATTTACAGCCCCAAATGCCTCAATATCCCCAAAAGATTACACGGTCACCAAAATATACTACGCGCTGAAATGATGGCAATACACAAAACACTAAGAATTCTCAATACACAATTCTTTAACGAACCAACATATATATTTACCGATTGTCTAAATGTATCATACTTACTTAATACACAAATAAAACACCCCACATTTCACAACAACCATCCAGATCAAGTCACACTTACCTTCATGGTAGAACTACTACAACAAAGAATACAACCAACTACAATATATACTAAGTTTGAGCACACGTGGATATTGATGGCAACAAAGAAGCAGACAAATTAGCAAAACTAGGGACACGCAAAGCTCATAGAAAGGCTAAACACACACAAGAATTTGCCCATGCAACTCCATACTACTTCCAAAAAGGCGACTGGCCATCCATGATGCCTGTTCTAGACAAAGGCCCCGTTTGAACCCTAGAAAAACAAATCAAGAAATATGATAGAAAAAATAATTTAGAAATAATGGCCATGCAAACCCTCAACATTTGCAAATGGACAGAAAACGAAGATATAGACAATGAACTCTCTAATAAATTTTGGAATAACCCAGCTATTACAAACAAACATAAATCATGCCTCATCAAATTCTGTACCAGAACTTACATGGGCCAAGCTAGAAAACAAATGTTCTTTGGAAGGGATAGATTCCCGTCTATCTCATGCACAATTTGTAACTCTCATGAACTAGACACATGGTTACACGTTCTACTCACATGCCAACAACAACACATTTACTCACTTTGAGTAAAAAGACATAACAAAGCAGTCTGGGAAATTAGAAAACTACTTGTCTCATTTGAAAAATCTCGAAGCTTTATTCTTATGAATGCTGGCACCTTCAATGATAAATCCCTAGAAAATACAGTCCCTAATTGGTTACTATCTTGCACGTGTGGTACACAAAGATGCCATGGTAACTCTCAATTTACACCAGATATTCACTGCGCCAAAGGCTTATCATACCAAAGCGACCCCCCTACAGAAATCAACTCCAATCTCACCATACAATTCATCCAATTTACATATTGTAATGACCAATTTTCCCTAGAAACACTTCAAGCTAAAACCAACAAATAGAATCCATTAATTGCCAGCATCATTGCTAAAGGATGGAAAGTTGACCCCCTCATAGTTATCACAGCTGGCACTAGTGCCACCACACACATCCCATCAATGAAACTACTAGAAGATTATTTCAAAATTCCCATGCCTACCATCAAAAACACCCTTAGGAATATTAATACAATTGCCATACAATATGCCATGTATATCCTTCTTCACAAACGAAGAATAGAAAACCACCAGTTATTATCAGAGACATTGGATCCATGTAGCACGCCGTGGTACCCGTATTCCTCCGGAAAGCACTTAATTGACACTAAATACCCTCCAAAGTAAACCACTCCGTGTTCGTTCCCACGAATATCTATAGTTTTCCCTCTATTAGACAATAAGCTATCCTTTCCCGTCCGGCACCTAGCCAACCGGATTCCTTACTGGTGTGAACTTCCGGATTGTCACCCTCTAGATCTGGATCCGTCCGGATACCGGCTCCCAGACGGTTACTCTCCGTCCACTCTAGTTACCGTCCGTCCCAAATCCCCTACCGGATGGTACTTGGACGGACGTCTATTACAGTTTACTGGACAAACTTCCGGGTTTTTAGACTAGTGGCCGGTTCCCGCTGATCCGTCTATGCTTTAAAGTGGCTAGATTCTCCACCGTCCCGTGACTTAAAGTGGCTGGACACCCACTGCCCCGTAACTTAAAGTGGCTAGACACCCACTGGTCCTATTCTAACAACCGGATGGTATGATTTCCGTATGTCTACTCTACCGGGCCGGATGGCTACTCAGTACCGGATACAGGGACGGAATCCTATACTACAATAACATTCCGGTCCGGCTGCAAGTACTGTTTCTACACTGTTACTCCTTCCGGACAGTTTCCGGTTGGCTAGTCAGGCTTTTGTCCCTGTCACCAGGCTCCTTCCGGACGTTGGAAACCGTCAACACTCGGCGCTTAACACCTTTCCAATCTCTCCGGGCGCTCTCCTAATTCACTCAACCGGAAAACACACTTCCGGAATCCTACCGGCTAAAATGGTACTTCCAACCGGAACCACAATGGACCTGCTATGCAACTGTCACTCGCTCAAACTCCAACAGTTTCTCAAAACATATTTTGAATTTCACAAGCTAATGGAATACAAAACAAGGTGCAAGCCTTGGGAAAACTTCTGGCTTAAGTACTATCTCCTACCCGGAGTTCCCGCAGCCTAGTGGCCCACTAGATCCTAGAATTCTGGACCTGAGACTTCCGGATTCTGGATCTGAGACTTCCAGATTCTAGATCTGAGACTTCCGGATTCTAGATCTGAGACTTCCGGATTCTAGATCTGAGAATTCCGGATTCTAGATCTGAGACTTCCGGATTCTAGATCTGAGACTTCCGGATTCTGGATCTGAGACTTCCGGATCTCAACAACTACAAATTACTATATCTAACTCCCTGTTAATAGCCGGGTGCAATTGAGCCCCATCGTTAGTCGCTATTAAGAGTCGGGAGATTTCTACCTACCTATTTTTACTTCTTACCTGATCCGGAATTATAGAAGAGCCAGACTTCCGGCAGCTTGGACATCTACCTACCGGCTTTGAGGTTCCGGTCAGTATGGAAGCTGGCCCCATCTACTATTCTTGAGTTCCGGTATTCGTCCAACAGTTTCTGGATTCCGGATATCCAAACTTCCGGAGTCCAGATTTCCGGATTTCCGGACTTCAGATTTCCGGATTCTAGAAACTTGCGGTCCGACCGGAACCGTCCGGCTAGCCAATATCAAAGACTTGTGCCACCATGTCCGGTTATGGCTTCTAGTTTCTCCCAACCGTCTTATTAGCTAAAACTATCATATTTCTAATATTCCTATCTAACTAGTATTCTAGGAACACTATAATTTCCGGTTTAGCCGGAAATTTATGCTTACTTCCGGCAACATGTGGGAACGTCTTCCCACAATCCACTTTAGCCCAAATTGTAAAACAAATCTTTTTTTAGTAGCTAGAGCTACTTTATTTATATGTTAGCACACGGGTGCAAAGTCTCTTGTCACTTCTCACTGGGTGGACTTTTGATTGGCAGAACACATTTCATGCCTGCGATTTCTCACTTTATCAAGCCTTCATCCCCACATCTGCTCAAACTAGTCCATCAGGGTTCAAACCCGGACCAGCTATATAAGACAAACGCTCATTTCCAACCCAACAATGAGCTTGTGGCTTGGCGTTCAAACTATCACTGCAAACTAACTTATACGTCCGTTTTACTAGTTTTTTGTTACTAGTTACTTCTGACTAAAGTGTCTACTCTCAAAAGGGGGGAGTAGATCTTTACTTCCATGCCTTTGTCCTATAGACATTGGATTGAGGGTGGATCAAACAGACACTTAATTCACGTCGGTCTCCTCCGGAGACCGAAGTTTCTATCTCTCTGAATTGTGTGAAAATATTTAAAAGAATGTAATAAGAAAATTTTGTTAAAATAAAATAAAAAAAGTTATTGAAAAACTTCAAATGACATACATGTAATCATTGAGGTAGTAAAAAAGACTGCATGTTTTAAAAAACACACAAGTTAGGTTTCATATAAGGTGTTTTTTTGCGAAATTGACTTGTGGCTAATGGATGGACAAATAGAGGGACGGATGAATGAGCAACAAGATTGAAGGAGACAAACACCATTATTTTTTATAGGATAGAAGTATAGATTCAAAGATATTAGTGAAATTTAAAGGTTTTGTATTAAAACTTATATACATTATTTTTCAAACAATTATGTAGGGCAAACATTATCGCACGTTAGAGCATCTGTACTGGTCGTCCACAAGTCGGGCTCCGCAGTAGAGGCTTGACGCGGCCTCTAAGCGCGTTTGCGTGGGCGGAGTTGGGAGTCCGGCAACGATGCTCCACCAACAGCCACACGCTATCTCTTGTTGTCCACGTGGCGCTTCCTAGGCCCTCATCCTCATCAAGCCCCATGGTCGATAAAGGCTTGCCTCCTATTGTGAACAGAAGAGCAGCCTTGCTGCAGCCGGATAGTGCACAAACTGGGGCTCCATTCTTTGAGGTTTTTTTGTTTTAAATTTTTGTCAGGGGGTTTCTGGTTTTAGAAATGGATGCTTGGAGGGAGAATTTAGAGGCCGGTTGGAGGGAAATAATAGAAGATGAAGAAGATAGTGATTTCTTTGTTAGTGTTGTCATGGATGGGCATGATAGTGATGAGGAGTTATTGCCACGTATTGGTAGAGGTTCTTGTGAGTGAAGCATTAGGGGAAGTTTGGGGTCTCCAACGGGCCTTTTCCAGGTTTTCCGTGCCTGAATTTTTGCCATGCCCGTGCACTTTACCTGCTGGCACAGTTGGTGCCAGCAGGTCGCCAAATGCTGCCAGCAGTGCCAGCAGTGCCAGCAGTTGGCATTTGGGGGGTCCAGCCAATCGCTTCCCTTCCCCACCCCACCCCACCCCACCCCCCCATTGGACAATACAAGCATTTATGACACTGTCACCGACCGTGTGCCCACTGCTGTCACCCCATTGGACAGTACCGGATCCTGTTGTCAGCGGATCCTGTTGTCAGCGAATCCTGCTGTCAGCGGGGCGAATTTTGTTGTCAGCGGGCAGGATATCGACCAATGAGATTTCGAAGAGAAGTGTCAGCGGGCAGGAAGCTCGCCTAATCCGGGCTGTCTTACAAGGCCCGTTGGAGACCTGATTTTTCTCCTAATGAGCTCCAAACATTGAGAGAGATAGGCATGAGATGCACCAACGGACGATGAGAGACTATTTTTCTACTACTCCCATTTATGGAGCTTGGTCTTTTAGACGACTTTAGAAATGAGGCGTTCTCTTTTCTTGTCTATCTTGAAAGCAGTTTGTGAGCACAATGCATCCTTTGTGCAGAAGTGGGATGCCGCGGGCCTTGTGGGACTATCTCCAAACCAAAAAATCACTGCGGCCTTACGCATGTTGGGATACGAGTTATGCGCCAATGCAACTGATGAGTATTCCCGCACTAGTGAGGCAACGGCGATGGAATCTTTGAAGAGATTTTGTGTGACTATTTGTTAGGAGTATGAAGCTCATCATTTGTGACAACCCACCCAAAGTGATTTTGAGAGACAATTTGCTATGAATCGTTAGCGTGGCTTTCCTAGAATGTTTGCATCTTTGGATTGTATGCATTATAAGTGGAAGAACTCTCGAGTAGCATGGCAAGGGGATTACGAGAATAGAAGTGAAAAGAAATCCATCATTCTTGAGGCTATAGCGGATCGTGACTTGCACATTTGGCATGCGTTTTTGATTTACCGGGCTCCAATAATGACTTAAATGTCCTAGACCGGTCCCTAGTCATTCATAATATGCTCACTAGTGCGGCATGTGACCACCACTTTGTGATCAACAAGAAGTGTATGATCGCTTCTACCTACTTAACGATGTAATATACCCTGAGTGGTCTTGCTTTGTGCAATAGTTATGTACCTATCGGAGGATGAGAAGAGGTCTCATTTTGCTAAGAGACAAGAAGCTGTACGGAAGGATGTCGAATGGTGCTTCGGCGTGCTGCAAGCGCGTTTTGCCATCATCAAGAATTTGTATCGGCAATGGAGCATGGAGGTGATTAAGGATTTCTTTTCCATTCTATCTTTTCATTTTTAATTCTTCCAGTCTTCTTCCATTCGTCTTCCATTATTTTTTATTTTTTTAATTCTTCAATTTGTTTCCTATTCAATCTTCTTATTTTTTTATACTTCCATTTTTATTTTTATTTACTTCTCTAACTTTCATTCCCTACTCTAATTTTTTTGTTTTGATCTATATTATTATTATTTATTTATTTATTCTTATTATTTATTTATTTATTCTTATTTTTTGAGATTTGTTTTAAATTTTGTTACATGAATGATGCTATGTTGGATAACGTAGGTAGTTCACCACTATGCCTTATTCAAAGGTAGAGTGTAAGAATATTGTATATGCCACTGAAGATTACCGCACTAAAAGGACATTGAATAATTTATTGTAAACTTTGGCTTGAAGGTGTTTATTTTCATTTAAAAGAATTGGTTTGAAGCCCAAGCCTACATTCGATTTTGTCTCTCATACATATTCCTCTCCCACTCCTTTCCCATTCTTGATTCCTATCTTCCACATCACTTTCCAAATCAATGAAATTAGTGTCTGGATGAGCACCAAATGCTATTGGTCGCACCAAAGGCTGAGTCCCGAAGGCTTGCTCTAGAAGGCCAAACACTACAATCAAATGCCAATTCGTTCTCTTCCTCCCCATGACGACCCAACGGTGGCTGTCGATCAGCTAGAAGGCCTCGAGCCCTTGCTGGAAGTAGCCAATCAACTTAACCTCCGCCGTAAGCCTATCTGCTTGAGCTCCCCATGCCGACCCTATGGTGGCTGCCAATCTCCCTGGAAGGCCAATCGCCCGATCTGCCTGGTGCAATTGACCAGGGTGGCTGCCGGTAATCACCCCATCCCGCTCTTGCATTTGGCGGAGTTGTATGTCGAGCTCCTGCTTGCTGCATCGTACAATTGCCAAGTTCCTACATGCCGTAGTGTTCGAGCTTGTCCCTACATTGCACATAGCCAGACTAAGCCCTCTGAGGCTGAGTCCATTGACTCCGATGCCGCCGTTTCGATTAGCTCCCGCCTAGAGCTCTTGACTGACGCCGCAACTGCCGCATCTCCCGCTCATCGCCTCGAGCTTATGATCTTCATAATCTTCGAGCATATCGTCCTTGTCATGCTAATCGCGAAGCCCTTTGCTGTAACCATCCACTTGGTCCCCATTAAGTTCATGATCGCCATCGGGCGATTGGTCTTCATCAACCTTGTGATTGTCCTCATCTAGGCCCTTGGAGAAGCTGCTGCCTTCGTCATGGTCACGAAGATTGGGGGGGGAGGGGGGGGTTTGTCACCCTCCCAGGAGATGCACTTGCTGAATGATCTCCTCTTAGATCGCACGGGCAGCTGCTTCGGCGGAAGCTGTAGGCTCCTTCTCACGCTGCACGAGCAAATCCTCCACTTCCTCACGTCACTTGTACTCTGTCAACCTGCGCCAGAGCTTCTTCAACTCTTCAGCTTACCGCAGTCGGAGATTCTTTTGGGTTTAAAGAGTGGCAATTCGACTGGGCAGAGTTATGAGGATAGTGGAATTATGCTCTTTTATCTGCTCCACTTTCCTCCTAGAGGCTTCAACCATGATCTGTAGCGCTGTAGCTTGTGCACAACTTGCTCCTTCCTTTGTCTTCTCTGTGTCTTTTTTTGCAAGCTTCTAAATAGTGGACGGACCTCCTCCATTGATTCTTCAATTATGGAATCCGATTCCGCCACCTCTTGTTAGAAACTACCCCAACTACGTTTATGTGGTGTGATGGTCTTGTCGGTACTCCACCCATCAGCCCGACGAATGAAGTCGTTCACAAGTAACCAACAGTGTTCAAACATAAAATCTGTATTCTTGGCGCTCTTCGTCCGCCACAAATCCTAGGGCATTTGCAACAAATCAGATGCACTTCTCCCGCTAGGATAAAGACTTTGCACTTGTTGGAAAATACCAATGAATTGTCCTAAATCATGTTTGATCAAGCACCATTTATTTTCTAGTGATTGGGATCCTCAAAGTCCCATCCCTTTGGACCAATGCTCTTCATAATGTTGCCCAATGCACTCCCAAAATGATGTTGCCCATTGTTGATTGCCAACGATGGAATCTTGAGAGATGGCAAGAACGCTCACTGTCAACTGTTGCTCTTCCTCCGGCACGTAATTCTGGCCCTTACATCCTCGAGCGGATGGTGAATCAAGAGCTGCTGGACGCCCACGTCCACGCCTACGACCTGGTGCACGCCTTCTTTCTCCACCACGGGACTTCACGGCCGCAATTGGAGCCTGCGATGGAGCCTCTAAATTGTCACCTCCCCATGGCAAAGGCATCGACCCTGCTTCGAGCTCCTCACTGTCATTGCGAAGGCCTCTGCTACCCATCAGAGCACCGCTCGAAGGTCGTTAAACTGCCCATCTCCGGCGCCACGCCCCCGTCCGTGCCTACCTGCCATCGCAAACACTGGAAACCGCCAACAACTTGGCCCACCCTAATCTGCCCACTAATCTCGCGCCTCGATAATCACGCCTGAGGGTCCTTGCTTTACTCTACAGGTGCTAAAGCCCTGAAGGAATTTTAGAGGGCCCGTAACCTTGAAATTACGCTCTGGAGCGCTCATGCAATATTGTTTGGCCTCTGGCCCCTCGAAATTTTCATGTTTAACGGCTTGTGGACCACCAGTACGAATGCTCTTAGGTCTACAAGCAAAAACTTGCCGGACGAAAAAATTTAAGCATTTAAAAATATGTGGAGGTTTTATAAGGAGAATGTGTTGTCACTCAAAGAGAAGATCTGGGAAGCATGAAATGTCAGGAGGCGATGAGCGGAGGGACGGCGAGAAACCCTAATTCCCGCATAGACTGCTAACGCAAATTCCCTCTACTCAGATTCAGGAAGCGTAATCTCTGTCGTAGTAGAATTAAGGCCAAGTGCAGATGATTCAACAGGAATGCGTTTCCTCTCACAAGAGCGTCGTAGTTGATTAACCCTAACATGAGGATTAGTGTTACTAACTAACCCTAATCAATGGCGTCATACAAGGAGATCCTTTCTCGCGAGGTTCCTGCCCAGCTCACACGGGGGAGAGCAGAACGCCACGAGCGAGGCGGAGCAGGTCACAAGATGCAGATTCCGCAGGGTCAGGTACTGCACTCCAAACTGAACTTATCTGAAGCTTCACTTTCTTGTCCCATTCTCTGTCACCGTATAGAGCATCTGGCCCCTTCAACCCCTATCATGCGGAGGAAGGGGAGAAGCTCCCCAATGGATTCGGCCGCAACTACCAGGGTTTTCTGATGAGGTATCTCACCCCCGGCCCGGCGCTAGACCACTCAATCCTGGGGAATGAAGCGGCCAGACTTAGGGAGACTACAGTTATTGCGAGTTTTATGGGGAGGAAAATCCCACAAAGCGCATTGGTGGATTGGATACAGATGATCAATAGAAAACTAGGGTACGATGGTGTTACGCTCAAGATGGACATGGGGAGAGGATTCATCTTCCTCTCCACCCCAAGCATTGTGATTACCAGAAGAGTCCTGGCCCTGACTCCCCACCACACTCCTTGGGGGCAGTGCATCTACCAGGAGTGGGAACCAAACTTCAACCCCGACTATCCCTCTGGCCTCAAGCTTCCCACCTGGATCAGCCTCACAAAACTCCCGCATGAGTTCAAACCAGTAGAAGGCTTGATTGCAGGTTCTCTAGGTCCAGTTTACCAAGCGGATCCACAAAACAGAATGCTGCGAGACCCTCGTTTTTGCGTTGGATTGGACCTCACCAAAGGCTGGCCCTCGGCCCTTGAACTTGTAGGAATTGGCAACCATCTCAATACCATTGTGATAGGATACGATCACGCCCCAATACGCTGCCGATTCTGCCAGAACTTAAACCACCGGGTGGCAGATTGCTCTGAGCTTAAACTCAACGGCATGTCCTCTGCTACTGATCCTCACAGGAACGATGTGCAGCGAGCTCTGACCGTCCCTCCCACCGAGGCTATGGCAGTTGATGCTCCCGGACAGCTCACCAAGGGCACTCACCCCTCTCCCTCTCAAGATTCCCAATTAGGCAAAGACACTGGCTTCACAATAGTGAAATCACGCAAATCCAAACACCCTCCAAAGCCCCCAGCCCGAGCTCAGCCCTACGAAGCTCCGACAGTCCCAAGGAAGAATCCAGAGCCAGTGCAACCTATCCTCACCTCGGAACAGGTACTTCAATGTTTAGGGAGTCCAAAAGGCGATGAGGTTGGTCTCCCCATGTCATGGTCCCCTGGAAGGTATGGGCGGAATCCTGGATATAAAAGAGGCGTTGGTAACTCTTCTCTCCCACATTCACCTGTGCGGAGCAATGCAAACTCAAAACGCTTGGTACTATCCCCACCAGACCCTCCTCCAACTAACCCTCTGCAAGCAGTTGAACAATTAGGTGAGCTTTGCATTATTCGTGATGAACCTCCAGCATCAGCTTTCAAGAAAATTGAAGCGATCCAGCAACGGGGGGCGAATGCACTGATTGGCAGCGAAGCATCCTCAAGCCTTCACCTGGCTGACTTTCCTACACAACACCTAACCTCGTCTCCAACCTGCATCCCCGGAGTATGTGCTCAGCAGTCTCCTTGCTCTAGCTCCTCAGCTCCTATCCCATCCCCATATGCAGGTTCTCTTCCCATATCAGAGGCCACCAGCAAAGCTGGACAGCCCAGCTTGTCACACCTCAGTGACTCTTCAAGTGAATCAGGAGCTCGAGCAAGTTCGGTCCGTTTGGCTGCTACATACAAAGCAAAATGGTCGGCCATGACAAGGAGACTTGAAGAAGCTGCGCCCAATCCGTCTCAATCTGTCCCAACCTCTACTCCCCCAACCCACGCTCAATGAAATTGGCCATATACACTCTGAATGTGAGAGGTCTTAACGATCCCTCCAAAATCAATCGGCTTCGCAATTACATTCAAGGATTATCACCACCACCCGACATCCTACTTCTCCAGGAGCACAAACTTACAGGGGAGAAAGCTGCTGAGTTAGGTAGGCAACTTAATCCCAATGCCACATACATATATTCCGAAGCTCTCCCCGGTTACAGGAATGCAGCCAGAGGTACAGGTGCTGGTTGTGGAGGCACCGCACTGATCATCAAAAACCATCTCGAACGCTTCATAAGCAGCTCAGGTAGCTGCTTTCAAGGCCGAGCCCTTTGGGTTGTGTTACATAACCTGGCTGGGAGCGCATGGGGATTTCTTAACGTATACAGCCCGAACGATGCTACTGAGCGCCGAAACCTCTGGGCAAGCCTTCCAGGTAGCCTTCCCCCTAATTGCAATTGGATCATAGGGGGCGATTACAATATGGTGGAAACATCATCTGACAAATCAAATGCATGCGGCCGGCTGGTAGGAGAACAGGAAAAAGGCGTATGGGAAGGGCTTAAGACCTCTTTAAATCTCGAAGACAGATTCTCAGCAAGACAGAACCTTAGGTTTTCGTGGGACAATGGAAGGCTCCAAGGGGAAAGGATCTTAGCTAGACTAGATCGCTTTTACACACCAAAGACCACGACAGGCTCATGCAAGATGAACATTGTTTCATACAAAATTATAGGAGGTTGCACATTTTCTGATAACCTCCCAGTGCTTATTCAGATTGACCTCACCAACGTCAAGTCAACCTTCTCCTCTTCGTGGAAGATGAATGTGAGTCACATTAAGGAATCAAGTTCTGAAATCCAACACATCTGGAGATCCCTCCCCGCTAATGCTCCATTTTTCTCGAAGCTGCGACGGGTCATTCACTTCTACAAGGATTTCTCTAAGCGTAAAGCTGAAGCCAGAAGAGAAGAAGAGATCAAGCTTCGGGCTCAAATGGCTGATGCTCAGAGCAAGCTGCAAAACAATCCCTGCTCCTTTCCTTTACAGGTCGAGGTTGCTTCGATTAGAGAGAAACTGGCTGATCATGAAAAACATCACTCTGAAGGACAGCGACTCAGATCTAGAGTAAGATGGAGGTGGAAAGGTGATGCTTGCAACAGAGAATTCTTCCAGATGGTAAGGGAAAAGCCAAGAAAAATGCCGATTGCTCAACTTCGAGACCATGATGGTTCCCTAAAATCCGAGGATCAAGATCTGCAAGAGATCTGTCTGCGCTTCTACAGAGAGCTCTATGCGGCGCCACTACCACCGGAACTAGGAATCATCGAAAGAGCTCTTGAGCCTGTCACTTCGAAAGTCACCGAAGAAATGCGAGAAAGACTGGGCAGAGCATTCACGGTGGAAGAACTCAGAAAAGCGGCGGAAGCATTAGAGACTGATCGGGCCCCAGGCCCAGACGGCATCAGTATTGCATTTTACAAACACCATTGGGATTTTTTCGGCCAAGAATTTCTAGACATGGTGAATCAGTCTTTGCTACAGGGGAGCCTCCCTGCATCGGTGACTCAAGGTGTTATCGCACTCATCCACAAGTCAGGCCCCACCGTTGATTTGGATAATTGGAGACCAATTACACTTCTCAACTCTACGTACAAAATTATTGCCAAGGCCTTGCAGCTCCGTTTAAAGCCGCTTCTCGCAGAGATTATCAGCCCAGACCAGACAGCTTTCGTCCCAAACAGGTTCATTCTTGACAATGTTTTTGTAGCGCACGAAACAATTGACATTGCGAGACGCTCTAGACAGCCCCTCCTGTTCTTAAAAGTGGATTTTAAAAAAGCTTTCGACAAAGTTAGTTGGCCATTTTTGTTTGCTTGCATGGAGAAGATGGGATTGGGTTCAGGATTCATCAATTACACCAAGCTTTTGTTCCGGGGAGCCACAGCGTCTGTGCTTCTCAACCGTCAACAAACGGCACCATTCAGGATTGAACGAGGTGTAAGGCAGGGGTGCCCCCTGGCCCCCCTCCTTTTCCTCATCGCAGCAGAGGTCCTGAACGCCATTCTGAGAAAAGCCGAAGAAGACGGCCGCATATCAGGGATCAAACTTCCAAATTCACAGCAAACGCAGCTCATCTCGCAATTTGCAGATGACACATCGATTTCTCTAGAAATCAGCCAACCCCAGGTCATTGCAACACTGCTGGAGATTCTCAACTTGTATAAGTCAGCATCGGGACTTGAGATTAATTGGTCAAAAAGCCATGCATATTGGTGCTCATCAGGGAGGAAACCAGGCTGGTTGCGAGACATTGGCTGGCAATGGGCCGAAGAATCTGATCTCTCAAAATTACTAGGGACACCATTCAGTTTGAATCCCGAAACAGAGAGTATTGACAATTTTTTGGTGAACCGAGTCAAAACCAAGCTTGCTTATTGGTGCTCCACCAAGCTTTCCCTCGCAGGCCGAGCCATGATCGTAAAGCAGGTTTTACTCTCCTCTTTGTGGTACTTTCTTGCTATTTGGAGTGGCTCGGTTAAGGCTATGAGTAAAATTAAAGCTCTTCTCCGAAACTTTCTTTGGTCTGGTCATGAATACTCCTCTCGAACCAAGGTGAATTGGTTTGATTGCTGCGCACGGAAGCATATTGGTGGATTAAACCTTATTGATCTTCAAGAAGGAACGGTCAGCTTGCTCTGTAAATGGGCCATTGCGGCATATTTGCCGGGATCTTCTAACTTACAGGTTATCCTCCGCCACAAGCTTTGGTCGACCAGCCCTAATAGACGAACCAAATGGCCACCCAATGCTCATTGGGGTCTCATCAGAAACCATTCTCCTATACCTGGCTCCAAGGTATGGAGCAAAGTGCAGGCTGCATGGAAGAAGATGAGCAGTAATTTAACGGAAGCCCCTCCTACAAATCGAGCAGAAGCCCTTCAAATCCAGCTATGGTGGAGTGTTCGCTTCTTGGGTGGAAGCTGCAACACATCAATTCAGAACGCTCTCTCTTTATACCAAAGAGGCCTCCAAACGGTGAATGACCTGTGGGACAGTGCTACAAGCTCCCTTAAGACAGTGCAACAAGTGGCTGACGTCATTGGTCTGAATCAAGAAGAATACCCGAAGGTGGAAGCCCTCATTGAGCAAGTTCAGCAGAAATTTGGGAGAGCTCTAAATAGGGTTACCACCTCCCCTGGCATTGGGGAATGGATAGGTGGATTCTCTGCTGATCCTAATGAGCTCCCATCCTTTGTCATTCAGGTAGGAAGAGCATGGCAGCCCGACACTTTAGATGACCCTGGAGGACTCAGGTCCTTACCTCCACGCTACCCAGTGTTTTCTGTAGGATCCCAATCCCGTTCCCTCATTCCTGATTGTGCAGAAAGACTCTTGACTATTGCCAGAAGCTGGAACGGAGTGATCAAGCTGGTACGGGTTACAGAGACAGGTCGTTCAGCCAAAGGAAGCTCCTGGGTATATTACGGAGCTGTTGGACACCTCCCTGACTTTGACCTAGCTGTATGGAAATGGAGGATTAACGAACCGCTGATGAAATATAGCGCAAAGTTAGGCAAGCAGATTCTCACAGATCGCACACAACTCCGCACCCCGATTGCACACAAGTGGAGGCATGAACTAGCTATTAACTTTCAGCTGGATTGGAAGAAACTATGGAAGAACCGATCGCAAAAAGAAGCAGCCTTCCTATGGTCTCTGTGGCACCAGGCAATAGCGACCAATTCGTGGCGAAGTAAGTACAACCCTCTCGCTGATTCTAATTGTCCTCTCTGTGCTACTCCATGCCAGGAGAATTACTCCCACAGATTCTATCATTGCCCACAGGCCAAGCGAGTTTGGGCAGTGGCGTTCTTAATTGTGCACTGGCTCTGTAGAGGGACAAAGAACTTAGGCCCTCCTAAGACCTTCCCTCTCGACCAATGCCTTTTTGGTAGACGAACCAGGATTCGAATGATGGGAGTGGTCCGAATCTGGGACCTCCTCAGAGGAATTGCAGCCTGGGGCTGCTGGATTCTTAGAAACGAAGTCGTATTCCAAGGTGATTTATGGTCCAATGCCCGTATCAGAGCATACATCTGGGAATCCATACTGGAGTATGGACGAGTAGACTGGAACAAGGCCCTGATTAGATACAAAAAGGCCAAGACACCTGAAAAGGCTCACAGCATTCTCATGGGATTTGATGCTACTTGGTGCACTAGAATATTCTTTGTGTTAGATCAGGTTTATCTGTTACTTGGCAACCATTTCCTTTCACTAATCCTATCATCCTGTGGTGACCCTGCCCTGGGCTCTGCCCGAAGAGGGCTTGTACTCTTACTTTCTGCAATGGAATTCCTTGCTTCAAAAAAAAAAAAACAAAGAGAAGATCTGGTGCGGAAGCGTCATAAATAAAATGGTCCGCACTGCAGTATATCCATACTGTGGTGAAGTGAGTGTTCCAAACCTAATTATTTCAGAAAGTAGAGGGCTCCGCATTTGCCACGGTGGGATTTGAGGAGCTTTTGGCGAGGTCGGTGATATTTTCACCGGCGAATCGGGGGCCCCCAAGTGCCCACCGGTCACGCGGTATGCCAGTGAATGATTGGGGACTGGAGCCAGCTAGGCCCACCGCAGCACCCTCGTGGCAGACACGGTCTCCTGCTACCCACTCCACATCTAGGCCATCCGCACATGTCGCTCCCAAAATTATCCCAAGATGAACGTCACCCGCACATGCCCATGCCCCTGACAAAATAAAGCAACGCATGAATCACGCGATCGGATTTAGTGTGATCAGACCCCAAATCTGGAAAGCTGGTCCAAAGTTGAAAGTTCCCCCAAAAGTTTCCACTGAAGGCTCCCTCGAAAGTTTTCGCAAAAGTTTACCCAGTCCCGGCAACGCCGTTGTCAGAAGTCGCCTTTCCGGCGGAAAGCTTCCCGGATCAAAAGGCAAGGCTTGTCGCAGGCTGGCCCGGAAGCAATCGCAGCTAGCTTGGAGTTCAACCTTGACTGCGAAATCGGAAGGTAGATAGGTGGCTCTGTAGCAAACCAGCCCGCTGTGCCAATGAGAGCCCTGCAAATTTAGCTTTGCTGCATCTGGGGCACCGCAGCACTTATCGATCGGACAAGACGACTCGTCTTGATGATCGAACAACGCATGCGTGGCCATGCATGGAGCGAGCGTCGATCTTGCTAGATGGTGCCCATAAATCGAAGCTCCAGGGCGTGTTGAAGGTGGGGAATTGTCCCCCAGCGCCTGGCAGGCGTGGTGGCTCCACTGCAGGACCACCAGTGCCCTGGTCGAATTCTACATCCCTGGCCACCGAGGTTGATTGGTGCCTAGTCCACTGTTGCAGATCAGAATCTGCTCATGCAGAGCCTGTGTTCATGCCCTGGGTGCGTGAGGGAGTGGGAGGTTAACCCACTTGTTGGCGTGGTGGAGGCTTCGTAGTCGAGATCTGGATGGTCTCGTGGAGGGTGGCAGGCATGAGTTGGGTGACTTGAGGTGGACATCTTTTGATATTGCTGGACTGGAGGCGATGTTGTGGAGATTCTACTAGCCTGATGGTGAGGTTGTGATAGGGAATTTGAGGTCCAGAGTAGACAGTATATCTTTCGTGATGGAGTGACTGGCTTTTTGGCTTGCGGTGTAATGGACGATGATATGTACCACGCTTTCATAGATGGTACCTAGCAATCTTTGCAGTATGACGACTAAGTGTCTCAGGTGTAGTTTCGGATCCTATGTCGTCTCTTTAAGGGTTGTGGTGTTGCACTTGGGGTCGTTCACAGATCCAACTTGGAAGATCAAATTCAGTGGAGCTACGAACCACTGGTAAGTGTTTTTGGGAGATTGCGTTTGGTTGAAGTTAATTCTTAGTTAACAATTCAGGGGTGGATTCTTGAGCTGTTTGTTAGATAGTCGGGTTCTGGGATATGGGGTAGCCAGCCACGACCTAAAATACCAGACTGCAATAGTGCAAGAGGATTAGCTTTGAGTTCATGTACCTCTTCTGTTAGACATCTCACGCTTTGCTGCGGTAGCTTTAGCCAGGTTCCTACCCAAATATGGTTGACTAGCAATCGATTGATTGATTTTTCATTCTCTTCCTTGTTCATGCAATGCACTAGTGAATGAGTGGCTACTAGAGATGAACGACAGCTTATGGATTGAGATTTAGAGTTGGTTTGATTTAGGTCAGTTCTTGTGACTGGTGAGATGAACTTCTCTAGAAACCTAACCGTTTGTGAGAATGGTGGATGTGGCAGGGTCTATTTTCCAGGATATATTAAGCTCAATGCAATTGGACGAGGGTAGTGCTGAATTTGTGAATGCGCGGAAAAACTAGAGTGGATGAATAAGAACATGGAATGGACGAAGGCGGGTGGAGAGTGTCGTGCCTCTGACGAGGACTTCTTCAGGAATTCCAGTTACCGGTAGTGGCGTAAAGATCATGCTAAGGTATGTGTGAACCACACATCTGATGAGTCAAGTCTTACATTCACCGAGCTTCATTTGTAAAATTCTAGTGCAAATAGTTCCAATTTTATTGAGTTATCATGGAATTTGGATAATTATCAGCTTACTTTGAGCTATCATTGAGCTAACTTGTTTGAAAAGTAAAATGGGGATTGAATAATCCTTCCCTAACTCTGTTTTGTTTCGGTAGGCGCGAGTTGGAGGGATGACGATGCATGTGAAGAGTGTGGACAACAAGCACCGCTTGAGAGTCGGTACAGGCTTCTATTCGTCAAACAGTTAAGGGTGTTGTATCTCAAGTCTAAACTGCTATCGCTCTACCACAGGCACCGACTTTATTCGGGAGCGCTAGTTACTAGGTATGGATTTGCAACTGTCCAGACCAATGGCAAGTTTACTGTGACACGTAATTCAATTTTTCATAGAACATTGATATTTCTCTTGATTACCATTTTTACAATAAAAAATGGTGGAATTGGTCGTCTTAGGATGTGGATGACTAGCTAGAGTTTTCGGCTGAATGTCGACATTGAGGACGCTGTGAAGGTACTACACATGCCAGTGCCGATCACTGAGTATGGCCACTCAGAGAGAAAGGCGGGATGAACTCTACAACATAGTTTACGATCAACTGTACCGAAGTGCTCAGAGACAAGGAGCTTGAGCTGAAGTAGGAGCCCTCCAGTGGCAGCTTTTTCCGCTAACCGTGATGGACTGGAAACAGAGAATTGTGTTAAGCAGGATAGTATTAAGTAATAATTAAATAGGATATTATCAAGTAGTTGTATCTGAGAATAGTAGTTGCAGATATTTAGTTGCAGATAATGTAGGAGTTTGGCTTGCGTCCTTGTAGCATGTGGATGCTACAAGGATGAGATGAGAATCGACCAAGTATCATATTTTGTCCTTTTAGAGGGACATTGTCAAGAAACCTGCCCGACCGCATGAGTAGGATTCAAGTATGCGTCTAAGTCAGTGTTCTTGTCTAGAGGCATTTGAAGTAGAAATATCGCCCCAAGCAGTGTACATCTGAACTATCAATAATAGTTGCAGGTTATCCAGGAGTTCTTAACTACCAGTAAACGGTCCTGATTTGCATCTCTGTTTCTAGAATCAATCATATGGCAGTTCAATACACATCTTGTGGCTAAAACTTATGGCCACAAACCTGAGAGAGACTTAGCTTTGCGGTTGAAGCTCGTTTACTTGGATGACGATCATTGATCCAGTATACGCTTCAAGTGACATTAACTTGCCACTAACAAGTTTGACTTTTGAATTACACTTTTCGAGTCGTTTGTAATGAACTCAGGAATTTGTGTTGGTCATCGAATGGTCTACGGACATGCTGAAGTTAAAGTTTGTTCTCATGTCCAAAATTCCCTTTCCTGGACCTCCAAAGAACGTTACATTGGAAGGAAGCTGGCAATCTTGGTGGCTTTCAAGCTCTCAATCTATCTAAGTCGAGATAGATGTAAATTAGAGGCTTGTTGAGCTTCACTGACACTGCACTCTGAGTACATAGTCCAAGGTCAAGGTTGAGCAGCTCTTTGAGAGCTAATTTCTTCTACTCCTGTCTGCTTTTTGTGCTTTGGGGTCTTTGAATTTACGGTAAACAGACTGAACACATGCACTCATTTATCTGTATCATTATTAACAACTTTGCCTCGCTAGGCAGGTGAGCACATTTACAAGAAACAGCGCCGAAGTGGAAACTCTGTACAGATTCAGATCTAAAATGTACTCCGCTTTCACATATTCTGGCTTTTCTGGATGTCTACTTGATACCGTTGTGTAGTAATTAAACACGCCTTCAATCATGGAGCAAAGTTCATTGTCTAGAATTTACAGCGGCAGTAAATACCTCTGCTAAGTTCCATACAATCTTTTGGCCATTGAGGAATGAGATTTAGGATTGGATTCCTGGAACTTATTCATGTACAAGAGATGGCCTTGGTGGGTGCAGATGGTGGTCAGCAAAGACATTTGCTCTGGTAACTAGGAACATGAAAGGAATTATTTGCCATCACATTGTGCCGCAACTGGCAAGCAAGGCATCACTGCTGTATTAACTGCTCGAAATGAAGGGCTTGGCGGAGCAACTGTTCAAGCGCTCAATATGCACGACCTAAAGAATGTGGATTTCCGTACTCTGGACATTCGGGTTCCTGAGTCTGTTGTATGATTTGAAGTGTGGCTGAAAATCAATTAAGGATCTTTGTAAATGGGTCCGTTTTCACTGATCTGAAATAGTTCTTCTGTCTAATAAATGGCTTCAAGTTCTTTGAAAACTGGAAAGTAGGTAGATCAAGTCTTAGAATATTGATTCGATGGTTGAGAGATAAATAATGGGGGATCGGCAAGTACGCAAAATTATGATCCGTTTATTTGTTCGTTTTTGTGTTTTATTTTGTATTGTAGCATCTGCTCCGAGGGAATAGTAAAGCCTGGCATTAGTGTTGAACAAGGTGCTGATAATCTCGGAGCACAACCATTTGGTTGGTCCTTCTGCCGAAGCCAAATTCATCTGGAAAGTTTTCCACCTAGAAAGGAGTACAACTCTTGAAGGTGTATAGGAAGAACCATAAAGGTAGATGAGCTTGTGAGCTTTGAGTTGAGCATATAGATTAATGATATAAGAGCTTGTTGTCAATAACTAGGTGTCCTTGTTGGATTAAGTAGGCACTCTTTGTACAGCAATTCATGGAAAGCTAGACAGCTCAATAGAATGCATCTCAGAGACCGCCACTGGCAGTTAGCATTTGGAAGCTGGCAATCAACGCAATGAAGCGCCAGCAATTGCTTTGTGTAGGAGCATAATTTGTTATATAGCAATTTGGAAACAGTTAATTAGTGCACCCAGATTTTGTTTGTATATATATGTTTTTCGATTGAGCTCTATGCATACTGTACATACTCCATTACGCTCATACCCTAGTGTCATCTACATAACGATTCTACGGTGTAGATTAGAGTTCCCCTTGAGAGGCAGGGCTTGGGCAGGGTAGAAGCCGAAGTGTTTCTACAGGTTGAATGATGTGGCCCCCAAATCTTCACATCATGCTCCACTAATCCCATTCCCGGCCCAAACAGAACTGTAACGTTCTAAGGCCCATGACCTTAATTAATCGTTCCCTTCCAATGGGCCCTTCATTTTAGCCAGCCGCGTGAGTCAGCACTGCTGACCCCTCCCTCTACTGTTCAATCAACAACAAACTAATAAGGAGGACTACTACACTACAGGACCCTAATTTTGTAAAACATTATTGATCAACAATGGACAAGCTGCAAGCAAGGCCTGGACTCTGGAGGCTTCCACATTGGAAACAGAGCCCACTGCGCAGGATGGTGTTCTGGTGGATAACAGAATAACAGAATACCGGTACAAGATAAGGTGCCGTCAATACAATCGGCGTTTCGAAGAGCCTGGGGCCCTGGGCGGCTGGGCCCTGGGCGTTAGAACTTAAGAAGTTGGGAAGTTGGGAACCGTGGCCTAGAGAACGAAGGGAACGAGGTCGACAAGTTGCCGAACAGGTGGAAGGAAGGGGCGAGATCATGTGAGAAGGTGGAGGTGAATAAAAACAGAAGGGGGTCTTTTTGGAAGGAAGACATGCAGCGCAGGAAATATGGCATTGCCCCAGTTTAGCCGTCCTGGACTTCTCGCACCTCAATTTAGAAGCTCACAATTAGACCATTCCGTGCTCCAACACGGTGATCAGTTGCCTAACAACCTCCAGGCGTTTGCCTAACATAACCTGGTAGCCCCTGTGGGAAATATTCATACATGTAAGTTGGTAATATTGACCATCACTATGACGACATCTTCGCTCTGCACAACTGTAGATTTCATCGACTTGTTGCCAGTACTAACTAATTTAATGACGACACTGTGTCGTGTGCTGGTAAATTCTAGAGTAAGGTCGAATGTTATTTATATGTACTATTTCAAAGTTGGTGAACCGAACCTGTATTGTCTCTCCAAAATGTAACACATCACCAAAGTGCGAGTGACACAATACGAATTTACCACAGGAATGGAATCCAGGACCGACTTTGATGGACATATTTCTCCGACTCTTGATTTTCCTTTTCCTGATCATTTGGGCACGACAAGGAAGTGGTCCAAGTTTTACCAACTAGTACAAAGCCAATGTCATTCTTCTATTTTCATTTTCAACTGAATCAACAATATTGTACATCACAATTACACCATTGTGAGGGTGAACTCTGTTGAAAGAAAGCTCATCTCACGCACTCTATATGTTACTGAACTTCTGGCAGAAGAGGAGGGATAAAGTTGATGTACGTTAGGACACCAACCAAGTTCAGCTCCCATTGCACTGACTTGTCCAGACTGCTTTGTGGTGTCTGAGCTAAATTGGACTTGAGTTTGCTTGTCGATAAATAAAAAACAGCCGTCATTGAACAGAGAAGGCAGGTTTATCTGGGTTTGATTCCATTTGGCTGGGCTTGGCTGCTCGTTGCGGCTAATCTTTGATTCTGGATCGATCTCAGATTCATGTTTTTATTTACTTTGGCAATTACCCCAGAGGATTTCCCTCTGGGTATCTCAAGGAATCTTCTCGTGGTTAATTAACTTGACGTCCAATAAGTTTGGCTCATGAGAGTCAGAACCCAGAACAACCTTCAACGTCACAACTTTGATGATGTAATATTGGCAAACACCACCACGTTTTATAAACAGTATATTCCTGAATGGAAGCTTTAGAGTCACTGCTCTAGTGATGAATCAGATTGACCATCTGCAGGCATAAAGAATTTGGAATAAGGAACCATTGTACACACCACTGCTGTCCATGAGCAGCCTGAAGAGACACTTGAAGACGTGGTAAATAAATTTTGGGCAGCTGGAGGTGGCAAATGGAATTAAGCAAGTTCGCAGGCTGCCAGATGAGTCAGATCATGAAGGGACATGGTGTAGCATAATCAAATAAAGAATTGAATCGAGGAACTGACTCAGGGACGCTCCACCAAAATTGGAGCAGCAGCAGGCCACCGTACAGGCATGCACACAACACTCACTCATCAACTTATATTTGGCACTTAGCACGATGCCCTTGTTTAGCAGGCTCTCAGTTCTCTATATATAATGCGCCCACCTTGCCTTCTCCTTGTCCAGTTCCTCTCCCCCTTCCTCATCTACATACATAGTGCTCTCTGCCCACCGATCCATCACACTTTACATCTATCTGTTGCTCACATTTCACTAGTCTACCTTGTGTTCTACACATCCTGCATAGCTCTCTCAAAACTTCCTGCAATCTTTGCAATCTGATAGCGCGCTGTTTTCTGGACTGGTACCGTTTGACCCTGTTCTTCCAAGGCTGGGTTCAATCGTTAAATTTTTGGTGTAGGTGGGTGATATTTGCGAATTTGTTGTACCTCGCAACAAAAGGATTTCAGGTGTTCATGAGCGGGTGCTAGTTGAGCTTGCTGTTCCTTGAATCGCTCGAAGAACACCCGGAAGGGAGGCCAAGGAAAGGGAGCGAAAATAGGGAAGCCATATCTAGCCCCTTGTGCTCCGCCGGGCACATACCCACCGGCGCGTTCCGCACCTGGGGATGAATTGCATTGGCACTGCCATGGGGCCACCTACGCCGAGCTTGTCTCCAATTTGCAGAGTAATTTTTCAATGCTTCGTCCACAAGCTTTCTCAATCAGTGGCATTTCATCCTAACTGAAGTAGATGCAATCGATTTTGTATATCATCAGCGTTTTGCAATTTTTTCACTCTTGCTCGAGAAACGTATAATGAGAAGGTTGACTAATAGGTATCATTTGTGCCACAGATCGAGGCATTCTGAAGTCCCAGGAGGCTGCGAATGCCATGTCCCAGGTGGACCGGAAGTTTTTTGTGCCAATTGCCAAGAATGCGTACAAGGACGTGGCACAAGTCATCGGATACGGAGCCACAATCTCTGCCCCTCACATGGTAAGATTTAATGATTCCAATGAAACAAATTCTGGTTCAATCTTTGAAGGAATTCGTTAGTGATGACCTAGCTCGGATAGTTAACCATTACAAAATCAAGTGCACTCTATCTAGCTTCCCAGTTTCAAGATTGTTGCCAAATAGCATTTAAGTCATTGTCTGAATAGCACATCTTCAGGAAGTTTTATTGTCATGATTTGTGGTGCTGTGCAGCATTCGTATTGCCTGTCGTTATTGGCGGATCACACTAAACCTGGTGCCTCGGTACTTGACATTGGCTCCGGATCTGGCTACTTGACGGCTGTTTTTGGCCTTATGGTATGGACCTTTCATTCTCAATGATAGTAAAAGAGCTTATCACATTCTCGCACTGAAACTGTGGTACAAGGATTTCCTGAAAATTATGTTCTTTGTTGCCAATAGCAAATTTCGTTGTTGAATTTTTGGATCATGTTATGAACTTGTAGGTTGGAGAGACAGGGCGTACTGTTGGGGTTGAGCGTATTCCGGAACTTGTGAAGAGATCGATTGATGCCATCAAGCAGACACCTGCTGGGCATCTCATGGACAAGGGAAGAATCGTTGTTCACGGTAAGCAACACACAATACAGTGCAGTCACCCTAACATTTGCATTTCACCTCACATCGCTGTAATCTTTTTTAATTACAACTCCCAGCTAGAGCCTGACAGTGGTTCTCATGACTAGTGATTATTGTTGAAAATGAAATCTGCAGTGGCTGATGGTAAACTCGGAAACGAAGAGGGTGCACCTTACGATTGTATTCACGTAGGAGCTGCCGCAGCAGGTAGGCTTCATTCCGCTAATAAAGAAATGATTTGCACATTATTGAGATTACGAAGTTACGACTAGGATTGGTATTGGTAAGCGTCCCGTTGTAATAAATTTTATGCACTGATGAGTTCAATAATTGGGATTGTGCCGTTTCAGAACTTCCTGAAGCTCTGGTGCAGCAGCTGAAGCCTGGAGGTCGTATGGTCATTCCAGTCGGGACAGATAATCAGGTAATTTCAAGCAACTGCTATTGCAGATCGATCAATATGAAAATCCCTGTTCTCCCCTTGTATATATGGTAATTGCGAATCGGTTATAGTGATTATATTTGTGAAAGAAAATTTCTTGATACAGAAACTTTCTGTTGAGCAGGATCTGGTGATCATTGACAAGCTCCTTGACGGAACGGTGAAGAAGACCATCGAGATAGGCGTCCGATATGTGCCCCTTGTCTAGGGACTATCATTCAAATTTTGCCGAAGCGTAACTTAGAGTCTATGACCGATAAGAGCAGTGTGTCCATATCGACTCCAGTGTTATTAATGCTGGCCCTATAGAGCTTCTGGACATCACGTACATTTTCCTCTGTAATTAATTACTTACCGGTATATAATTCTATTATTCCTTGACTAATCTTGACCCAATTTAAGTTCCATTTAAAACGGGCTCTAGCTGCGACTCTGTGCAGTGACATGGTTGCAACTTGTATTTCTGGCTCGCATGCCCACGCCAGGTCATCGCGCCCACACTACTGGAAGACCTCTTGTTTTTTATTAGCTACTTGGAGGATTATGCATACTGTTGAGTGGTTTTGGTCACATGAAACAACAAAAAAAACGCTTTTCCGCATTCTAGTGAATGAGAAGCGACGTTTTTCAAATGAAAAACGACAAGTTTCCCAGGGCAACTCCATGCCTGCAGACGTCTCACGTTGTAAGTTCTCTGTTATGCCCGCAGTGAAGTCCATGGGACCTATTATGCTTAGATGGAGTCAGGTTTTTTGTCCCAACGATTGCAAACACTACGCCAAACTCCGTATCCTGGGAGTTGGGCGGGGGTGCCTGTGGGGGTGGCACTCCCAGGGGTCAGGGGTTCCTACAACCGGGGGAAGTGTCCACCAATGGGGTGGCTTGGTTTCTCCACGATTTGTGGGCTTTGCTCCCGGGAACTGAGAGGAAGTAACAGTGGGAAGTCTTTTACCTGCAGGCGATGCCGTGGCATTCTCTCCGGAAAACTCTGTGTGTTTTTCTTCTTAAGTGTGGCCGGTACTTCGAATTTTTTTATCTGACTAGCCTTTAACTAATTTTTTTATTATTTAAAGTGAGACAGTCCGGTGGGTGCTGATCTACGAAGTGACACGTAGCTGCAATGACAGTTTCTTCTGTTGTGGTTTTCGTTTCTACCAGAATGTCATGTTCAGCTGGCCTGCGAATACTGGTAGCGTTTATCAACAGACACTGAGCATTAGCTGAGATTCCGTCTACTCGGTGTAAACTTCGAAAAAACCCTCATTACCAATGCGACATGTATTCACCAAGTCTTTGCGAGCAAGCAACGTCGAGTCTATTGCTACTGATGATAAAAAGGGATGACCAGACGAAGACAACTGAAGCATATTTTTTCATAAAGACAAATACACATTTCTATTGTGATATTGAAATACCGTAAGCTGGCAAATGCATCGAGGTCGAATACTGACAGCCATCAATGGTTCATACAACTAGATCGTTGTTCATACCTAGAGAGTACACTTCCGACTAAAGTTCAATGTTTATGAGGTACTCCATCGACATGAGCTAGATCATGCTACCGCCTGGTCATTTTAAATGGACTTTGCCAAAAAAACTACTGACTCTGTACAGTGTATAGAAAAAAAAAAATTTAAAAAAAGAACCATCGTATGATTATTTCCGAATCCTATGGACTGACGTAAACAGTCTCCGCAGACACCCTTAACAAACTTTAAGAGAAACAGTAAAGTGACAACAAAGAGCGTGTAGAATGTAACCAGAAGTGGTAACGGTTGGACATTCTCAAAGACTCCTAATCAGATGATGTTGTAGGCGAGGCTTCCCCGAGCATCACGACCCTCCAAAAAAGACAGGCCTCTTCGAATGCTTTAGAGTCCCCCTTCTCAGACGGCGTCGACGCTTTCTTTCCTTTGTCATCCGCTGTTGTTTCTGTAACCTGCGCATCCGGCGACAGAGGCATTTCAAACACTGTTCCACTCCACTTAGTTGGGGAGCTGTCCCCTCTTGCTGATGTGCCCGTTGAGGCCGACGTCCTGCACGATCCTCTACTCATCTCCCATTTCACAAGCGGAGTGATAGTAGGCACATGCTTAGATTGCTCCATCTGTGTAACCTTCTTTGCATTGCCTTCATCTTCTTTGTTCTCTGGTCCGTCAAGGTGTTCCTCCTGGGAGTTCAAAATACATTGTGGAAACGATTGATCGTCATTTCTGATCCCAGTGGGTTCAAGAATTGTCCAGTCGTCTATGTCCATTGGGTCGTCACCATCTTCGAACTCGCCGGGAACATTTCCATCGACGTCATCTTCTCCGTTTATGTCGTCCTCTGCTCGTCCATGCGTCTTGTTTTCCTCGTTATCGTCTCCATCCTCCGAAGCTGAGATTCAAATGTGCATTAAACTAAATCAGAACAACGCCATGTGGTCCATGTTAATGAAATACAGTGGTAAAATGCAAATAATAAAAAAATAAATGTGTAGTACGCAAAACATCAACAGTGGAAGAATCAAAAAAGTATATATCACGGGATTTGTACTGCATATTGGATGACATCAGGGCATAGCTCCACAGTATTGCAGAATGGAGATCGCAGTCAAGGAAAACGATCACATGAGAACGATGGGCATGTCGTGTACCAGTCTTAGGTGAGTCCGTTTCCTTGTGGTCAGGAGATCCATTGGGGTAGAACAATCCCCTCCAACTTTTTTCAGGCATACGAGCAATTCGATTGTCCTCAGAGACATGTCTTCCGTCTTTGACTTTGATATTTTCAGTTTCCTCATTGTCCGAACCCGGTTGCATATATGCGGAGATTCTTTCTGGCGGTAAGGAGACGTAGTTATCGTCATCATCCAGGGACTCTGTTTCAAAAAGGCCCGGTTGATATATAAGAACGATGCACGCTAACATCTACATTGCAAATATTCGAAGTAAAATATGAAAACGCCCAACATAAAATGAGCTCAGAGTATCAAACAAAGAACTTCAAAACCCGAATATATTTAAATGATAGCATATGGACGAAGTACACAACTCTATGTGGACTCTTCGGACCAATTATTTTTCTAACCTCACTCCTAGATAACATGTTTCAAGAAGTGAGATTGTAATGGATAGATTCAATCGGGTTTAGATCCTTTTCTTACTGTCAGGAGAACCATTCGGATAGAACAACCCCCTCCAGCTTTTCTCGATTCTACGAGCAGTTCGATTGCCCTCGGTCTCATCTCCTGGGTCTCCGACCTTGATATTCTCGTCCCCCCCATTGTCCGAATCGACTTCTGTGTCCAGAGTGATTCTTCCTTCCGGCTTGTAGTCGACGTCATCGTCGTCATCATCTTCCAGAGTCGTTGTGTCTGAAAGGCCCGTGATACATAAGACATTAGTACATGGTAACTTCTAGCATTAATTATTTGAAAAAGAAACAACACAGAAAAAAAACGGAGTGAGCTCAAATGAAAATAATAATTTCCAAATGTATTTGTAAGATACCATAGGGACAGATCATCAATATACACATAACATCCTGTGATCAAGTATCGGTCAGTCCGAATCAGATATGTTTGTTTCATATAATAAGAGAAAATGGAGGAACTGAGTCGGGTCTGAATCCTTTTCTTACTGTCAGGAGAACCATTCGGATAGAACAACCCTCTCCAGCTTTTCTCGGATCTAGGAGCAGTTCGATTGCCCTCCGTCTCATCTCTTGAGTCTCCGATCTTGATATTCTCGTCCCCCCCATTGTCCGAATCGACTTCTGCGTCTCCAGTGATTCTTCCTTCCTGCCTCTGGTCGACGTCATCGTCATCACCAGCATCCACAGACACTGTGTCTGAAAGGCCCGAAATATATAGGAGATTAGTGCATGGTAACTTCGAACATGAGATATATGGAAAGAAATAAAACAGAGAAAAAACAGAGTGTGTTCAAATAAAATTAACAATCTGCAAATGTATGTCTATAATAGCTCAATAACATACTGTGATCAATGAGCTCAATAACATAATGTGATCAATTATCTGTCAGCCCGAATCGGATATGTCTGTTTCATAGAATTAGCGAGGAATGAGTTAAAGAGTCGGTTTTGATCATGTACTCTTACTGTCAGGAGAACCATTCGGGTAGAACAATCCCTTCCAGCTTTTCTCGGTTCTAGGGTCAGTTTGATTGTCATCCACAGCTACTTCAGCTTCGTTCTCTGCGCTGTCTACATCATGTGTTTTGATGGAACAACGTCAATAAACTTTCAGAAAAATGAAAAATAGATGTAGTTCACAAAATCTGACATTGAAGACGGGAATCAAACACCAAACCCGATGAAGTGTTGCAAGCACAGTGCATTTCTCTATGTCAATCTACTCTAGGAAACATACCAGATGTCGACTGCCGAGTTTGTCTTGGAAACTCTGTAGTCCCTGTGGTGCATTGGCGAGGCGGGTTCCTTCTAAGTTTTCTACCAATCACGTGTCCCCCAGCCTTTTTCAGAGGTTTTGGAGCTCTTCTTTTCCGTGAAGGAGCAGTCATGTCGTTTAAGAGAGTGTGTTCCTGAACAGATCGAGGTTTCACAAACGTCATTCATATTAACCATTTGGTTATGAAAATAGTCATTCAGGAGGACGCGGTTCAGCAAGTCAAAATACCTGCATATCCGTGTTTGACTCGGCAAGATTGTTGTCCTTGGTTTTAGCCTGATGTGATGAAGACGCAGGTTCTTTTTGCTCTCCGCAACCTTTCCCCCTCGTCTCCCTGCTGGGACGACCACGTGATTTTGAGCATCCACGAACTATTCGGTTGTGCTCTTCTTCTGCCAGTCGAACCTCTCTATCCTGCAACTCTTCGAAAGGCCCATCATGATTGTTCGCTTTCCAAGTAGCGAAGGTAGCCCAATCTATGATATCTGATCCATGTTTTTCTTCGGCCACCCATCCCAACGCGAAGAACAACGGAACACTGCTTCCCATTGGCCTCTGGTGTACCTGTTCGTATCGTTTTTTCATCGCGTCGTAGTGAATATACTTCTTAGATATGTTGTATCCGTTTTTCCCTTTCCTTTCGCCCCATCTCTCCGTACAATCCTTCTCTGAGGCCACCGACTCAGGAAGGCCACCCGGACTGGGCAAGAAGCCTCGATGCGGTAGGCCCATCTTTGTCTTGAACCATTTCCTTTGTCCCTTAGCAACCGCTCTCTCCATCCTGACTCCCAAAAACAAAACAAAGAAAATGTTTATGTCTGTGATGTTGTTGTAGAGGGTAGACCATGCGAGAACAACGGCAGAACATCTTGCATAAAATGTGAGATCAAACTTTCAAAGCAGGACAGTCTACTGAAATGAATTAAAAATTTGGCTACGTTTTCTGTGAACAGTTGGGACTAAAATTGTGGTAATCAATGAAGAAAATGTATATAGATTTTTCAATTTATTTTACCGCCAGGCATTCAGCACACATTCACAGACGCACGATGACTAACCTGAGTACGTGTCAGCTTTGGATACTTCCCGGAGTTGTCGATGAGTCACGAAATGAAAACTGTTGTGATAAAATTGAAACTGTCTTCGAACGGCTCTGATCCTTACATTTCATAGCACACACAATGGGAGGAAACAGGGTGAGTACCCGACATGGTAACATTCCAATAGTATGATTTCAGTTTACAATCGACTATTTATATTTTAAGATTTCAAGTTTTAAAAAGGGTGAGCTCATAATTTCGAGTCAGAAAGTTTAGTTCTGTATCTACACCGAAACGAAGGACAACCAAATCTACAAACACCGAGGGTTGGAGGTGTTTCATTGCTAACCACATTCCGTAAAAAAACATCAGTACAGATCACACTTCCACTTCAAGATAGTGTCACGAAATTTTAATCCTTCGACAAATACAACAAACAATTACTAAAGCTGCGACAGATCAGAACGCAGCCATAGTACTTGTGACACCCATGTAATGCCTCTACAATGCACGTTAAAACATCGATCGCACTGAGCGCAATGTGAGTGGAATGAAGCAAAAAACTCACCTTCAAAGCACAATTGAACGTTGTCAACAATGAATTCGTCAAGTCCAATACTGAAAAGGGTGGTGACGAATCGTTCCAAAACGAGGTGCGGTGGTAACGGAGCAGACGCGCCTGAAATTACCAGCCAAAGATGAAGTAATCAGCACGGTTACCTTGGAAACGCTCGGTCGTTGTCTCCATCAGCGAGCAGCGCAATCGACTACAGATACAACTTATTCACTCACATACCTAAAACACTTACATCAATTGCGAGTTCAGACCCAGTTGGTGTGTACTTCAACGACGATGCTCCCTTCGGATAGAGGTATTTGGAAAATTTGGGTGTCTCTGCATGTATTCGGAAGAGCCCACTCCAGAAGTCAGTCTGATGCATCAATTGAAACCCATTGTTGTTCTATTCGTCTTCCTCCTCTATCAAGCTAGAAAAGTAATAGAAATGCCAGGCAAAGTTATATCCGGAAATAACACACGCATTTTTGCAACTACGGCGCATACAAATCAGATCAAACCAAAACTCTGGCAGCAACGAAGCTGACACTAACACATCGACTGTGCAAAGCACGAGCGACATAGAGAAGAACGAGTGTGTGCCTAAGACGCGCTGATCATTATCCAACAATTCAGCAAGAAAACTCTGGAGCGAGAGGAGTGATGGTACACATCTACAGTCTGAGACGATCATGTGTTGCGGGAAAAAACGGTCTCATAAACGCAGAGTCGAGCGCAGTTTTAGAGAGCTAACCTCAGGCAGGAGCTCGAGTTTTCAAGCAAGTAGAACGATCTCGCGCTCAGGGATTACGGAGTTCTCAAACAAGCGCCTTCTCAACGTACGATGCGCGGGGTTCCTCCGCTCCCACAACCAACAACAGCAGAAGTTCGTATCGGATGAGAGCAGAAAACAGAAATGAAAATGCGAAGACAACGTCGTCTTCTCTGAGGTTGGCTTTGTATGTGTCCATGAGGCAGAAGGTGGGCGATGCGTTCGATGTGTCTGCATGGGGAAGGGACTGGAGACATCTGATGTCACATGAAAACCCTTGGTTATGCGACCCCACGATCCCTGTTCCATAGCGTCAAGCTCATAATCATGACATTAGACGATCCAGGGAGTGGGCCGGGAGTTCCTCACCTGTCTTGTCGATCTGGGAAAATCGCGTAGCTGTCATGATTCGGTGTGAAATGTTGCAAGTCGCGTAGCTGTCATGATTCGGTGTGAAATGTTGAAAGTGAAGTGACATGTTACTCCCAGACCACATGATTGTCGCAACGCGGCCGTCTACTCAGATTATCTGAAATGTATCAAACAATAACTGCATATTTATGACATTGAAGAGTGAAATCTTGAGATATGATTTTGACAAGACGTGAATGGAATGATTTAGATAAAACGTATTCAGTGAATATGATCACTCCTGTATACACATCTGTTCCAAATAGGAGTTAGAGCCTGGGAAGATATTACCTCAGTCCATCACGCATCCATTGGGGGGTCTCGTCACGGTCTAGAGTTAGTATAGGAGAATGAGAAACAATAGGAGAAAATGGATATGTCTGCAGTTCGAAATCAGTTTCTTCCCAAAAACATACGCACGTACAAACACAAATAAATAAATCAAAAACAATGAAGGTATCTCTTACTGATAGGGTAGTTTATGAACTCCATTTAAACTGCAGAAGGTCGCGTGCACTGTTGAAAAGCTAATGCAATGATAACATGCCCAAAAATTTGAAAAAAATAAAACAATTTAAAGAAATAAATTAAAAAATTAATATAAATCTGAAAAATCTAAGGAAATATCAATAAAAAAAAACATAAAGCTAAAAAAATTAAATTTTTAAAAAACAATTAATGTTTTTCATAAAAAAAAAAAAATTAAAAAAAAAAAAAACAAAAAAAAAAAAATAGAATGAAAGGAAGAAAACCCGCTAAAGTGCAACTCTTATGTTCGGAAACTTGGTATCCCAACAAAGTAGCATAAGATACGAAACATATGAACTTTTCCTGGTTGACATACGATCTCACAAATCATAACTATTACTATACTTGGTAAAACATGTTAAAATTAAAATCACACCGAATCATGATGATTGTAAACCAAGGAATAGTTGCCTTCTATTTGTTCCGCCACATGAATGATGTACAGACTAAGTGTCATGCTCAAACTATACTCATCTCATGTTCAACCGTCTAATACGAATATTATCTGTTTCTGCAGAAACTCAAAAATGAAGACACTGTAGTTCGCACATAGATGTTCTCAATTTGTCCCATGGAGATGAAGAAAGAAAAAAAAAATATTAAAAAGAAATATATGTAAAAAACTCAGAACCTTGTTGCTAAAAGGAATTCAATGTATTTCCTCGACTCTGCGTTCGTATAGTCTGTCAAATCAAAGGAGCGGGGTTTATCATATTTGGATTTAGGAAAAAGGCACTACACTGCCAAAGTTATCCTTCCAGCACTCACATTTGACATAAAACAATCCAAATAACCAGAAAATGAAATAAAAAAATGCTAGATAAATAAGACAACAATAATAACAACAACCTTACAAAACTACCAGTGATTAACCAGTGTGTTCCATCTACACTTCGTCACATGAGGGAAATGTTCACGGCAATGCAAAAGAATTGTTCATGAACCATCTATTCCACGTTAAAATTGTGGCAAAATATTCTGGGCACCAATTGCAATAAAGGAAATTACAGGTCAGGCACTTACAGTTTGAATAGATCACAATCGGATACCAAAACCTTATGGGATCAGCCTCTATCACGCTTCGCTTGATCCAAAAACTTTCCGAACTCTCTCCTCAGAGAAAATTTCTTTCGAGGTTGGTCTCTATTCTCCGTTACTTGTTGACATTCCACCGGATGGAGGTCAACATGTCTACCCTTGGGTGACGATTGGTCAGTTAATATGGGTGTTGTGGCACCCCCATCGCGTGTGACGGTTACCGATGATGTATCAATATCGGAAGTCGTACTCACTGCCCCTGCATCGTGAATGATGTCGTTGCTACCAACGGCCTCTTCCTTCGCTGTTTCTTCAGCTAGATTACGCTGTCGCATATCACTCATTCTCTTCCGGAAACGCCTCATTGCCCACCTCCTTTGAACAAAATGTCTACCGTCATAGCGAGGTCCCCAAACAGAGGGTGGAAAGCTGAATATACAGTAAGGATTCACCTCTCTAACCTCTGAAGTTCCCTCAATGTTTAAACCTCCGGTGACGTTTCTGTCGTCTGTTAAGCCTTTCTTTGCTACACCATCGTCTTCTATATCCTTCTCCACGTCTACGCCTCGTACTACAGGAGCACTGGCTCCATCCGATGAGCCGTCTCCTCGCTCCCCACTAGCCATGGCGTGTTAGTACAGAACTGATATGAGTCTGAAAATATAAATACATAAGTAAAAACCGAAGAATACACTTATCAGAGGAGGACTATGTTTTCGACGCTATATGTGAACCTCGACATATGATCCACAACGAATCACGATGTTTACGAGGAACAACAGTCCATTAAGTCTCAGTGCCACAGGTACTAAATCAAGAATGACTCAGTGTCTCCATGCGCATGCAACCAGACTTCAGTCCACATTTCCCAACCGCCACATGTTTTATGTGCACAATGCAAAAGCATTATGAATGTACCATATACGTGCATTTCTCACTCATGCAAACTGGAAGATATAGACACAGATCAGAGGAGTGAACCGGAGACATGCCAACTCGAATAACATAAACATGTTTAATAGTGGTTCCACTACCAGAACGACGTAGACTGCGAGGAAAATCCTTTATGTGGTGTAACGCATGGGATAACGTTTCATGCCACGAATATGTAATAAAATTATATCGTTTATGCTGTTGTTAATCAATCTAATATTTTACGTACCAGAAGTATTTAGTCCGCCATGGTGTCGGCGAGTGGCAAAGTGTCCTCCTCGTCTGCGTAGTCCTCTTCCATCCACGCCGCCATATCATCTTCTTCTTCCATCTCCCGGTTGGCTGCTCGCACTTCTGCGTCGCTTAAGTTTTGTCCCACAGCGTCGGTAGTTGTGTACGCAGTATCTTCTCCTGTTGGCTGCGGCCGGGATCCTCCAGTCGGCCGACGTGCCTGTCGCTGTAGATCTTCTGTCAGCGGTGTGGCAAGACCTGGTGCGTTGAAAACGTGCTCTGCGCTTTCTGGTCGCTGTGGATCGTCGTCTTCCCGTCTATGTCGTTTGGATCGCGGTTGTTTTTCTTCAACAACTTTCCATTCATCATCGTCTGGGTCGTTCACGAAAAAGACCTGACAACGATCCACGGATGTGATACATTAGCTAGACATGTTCCACGTTCACGTGTTATACTCGTGAAAGCCGGAATGAGAGAGAACTAAATAAACGTGAGTAACGAAACTATATTGAGTTCACCAATAGAGATCTCACCTGAGACACTGAGTAGGGGAAGACGAATGGATTCTCTCGGGTCGGATCTTGCCTGGAGTTATACTTCACGAGCCAGAAACCATGCTCATCTTGACGGATTGTCGGATTTCTTGCCAGGTTCGGGCGAATCCAAGAGCACTGCATAATGTTGATAGGCCTTCCGCAATAAGTAACAACAATTATCCTTTTCAAGATCCCAATGTATGGGAGATCTGCGTCGACTATGTTCCTGTCTTGCGCAGACGCTCGGCAACCTTGCGGTGACATAACGAAGACTCCGGAATCGAATGTTTCGTTGGTAACGGACTCGTCTTCGGGTAGGCATCGGTAGTGATTACCGTATGCCCACATTGAAGGGTATTCTTCGGCTTCGACGGAGGGCAACCTCGATAGCATTGCAAGGTCAGCGTCCACAACCTCTCCGGCCGCTACCATTGATTCCACTTTTTCTCGCATCCAGTCTACGAATTCTGGCAAGGGTGGTAACCGGTGTCTTCGTCTCCCTAACCTTTCTCTTTGCAGCGCTTCGTATTCACTGCATAATTTGTGGAAACGAAACATTAAAAGAATTCAGAACAGAATTTTGTGGAAATACCAGTAGACATCGGATATGGTTTGCTGTAATCAGAGCATGTGAATATACATGCAACAGTTATGATGATGGTATATTATACATCCAGTGTGCTTTCGATCAGTGTCGTCAAATGGAAAATTAAACACATGTAAGATGCAAACAGTCTAATGATGTTCACGAACATCCGACTCAAATATACGTACATGTGGCAATAGATGAGTCTCACCTCCGTAGATCTTGTGTGGGAACTGAGTTCCACACAATGTACTTGTGGATTTCCATTCTCTCCCGGTCACTTAGTTTGAACTTGCGGATTGCTCCCTCTAGAACCTCGCCGTAGTCTTTTTCATCATCTTCCATATCCCACATCCTTCTTTTGATGTAGGTCGATAGGTTCGTGTAATCCGTAACGAACCCAAGTGCCTCATCCGCCAAGTAACCAGTCGCCATGCTTGCTTCTGGCTGGTTGCGGTTTCTGACATACTTCTTCAAGGTGAACAAATACCTCTCCACCCCATAGCACCACCTACTATGAACCGGACCTAGCAAACGTAGGTCCTCTACTAAATGGGGCATTGAATGGGGCATCGTATTGAAAAACCCGGGAGGAAACCAGATCTCAAGAAGACTCAAAGTCTCTGCCGTGTAGGTCATCAGATCATCCAACTCTTCAGTGTCAATGACCTTGGCACAGAGTCTCTTGAACACATTACCGGTCCGGATAACAGCATCCCGAGCCCCTGGATGCAAAAACCGACGTATACATGCTGGAATTATCTGTTGACCAAGGACATGAAAGTCATGGCTTTTCAGCCCGCCAAGTCGCTTCTGTCCGATGTGCTTTCCCAGCTGACCAGCGTAGCCAGTCGGAGTTTTGATGGAAGAGATGAGGTTGATAAATCTTCCCCGATCGGCGGTTGTCAATGCGTACGGAGCTTGGGGCTTGAAATACCGACCCGTCTCTCCTATTGGTCGCAGATGCAGCTCCGGAGTGTGCTGTAGTCGAGGATCTCGAGGCTCATCTGGAGATGAGGGAGAGCCAATATCCTCCATGTCTCTCCGTATTGCTACTGTGTCTTTCTCTCCCAGAATGAACCCGAGAAGGTCGTGGATCACATTCTTCTCACAATGCATCGGGTCCAACGAGTGCCGTATCGGCAAATGCTGTGTACAATGAACAAAAAACCAACAATTTAAATTCGTGTCAGTGTATGCGACATACATAGCTCCAGACTTATCCCTTTCACTCATTTGTCTTACAACAATACTGCATCTAATCCTTATGGAGCCGAGACTGCGTGTATAAGCTGGATTTGATCTCACCGAATGAAGAAGATGAACTAGATTCCTCCATTGAGGTAAACAGATGGCAATAAAAATACTCGAGCCAACTTAAATTAATGTGAGATGACGACCTAGACTGCTCCAGACCGTTACATCAACTGCGACAACGATTCAACATGCAGTAGACTATATGAATAAAATTCCACATCATCTATACAGACACTGATAAACTAAGTACGGAGGATGTGAATATTACCTCCCAGTAAGGGAGCGTGAAAAGGGCAGACTTTCGCTTCACACCATGCACTCTGACCGGGTCATCTGGAGCACCTGGGACTCCACCATCGCGCAGCCATTGCTCCCGCTCCTCCCCGCACCTTTTTGTCTCAGTGCCAGATAGTCTTCTAGGCGCGCTTCGATGCTCTGAAGCTCCCCGAAACTGAGCTTCATTATCTCTCAAGGGATGAGATATAGGAAGCCACCTTCGATGCTGGTTGTCCCAAACGTTTTTACCAAGGAACTTTGAACGTCTGCAGATGTTATTTGGACCACAACAAACACAACCTTTGTACCCTTTGGTAACCAGTCCCGCAACGATACCATACGCGGGATAATCATGAATACAAAACATCAACATAGCTCTCAAGTAATGGAAAGACTCCTCATATGGCTTTGACGCGTCTCGAATTAGTGTCCCTGTGCTCCATAGCAGCCTCAGTTCCTCCAATAGAGGCTCAAGGTACATGTCAAAGTGCTCTCCTTTGACTGAATTTTTCCCGGGTATGATCATTGACAGCATCACAAAGAATTTTTTCAGAGTCAGCCATGGCGCCACGTTGTAGTTGAGAAGCATAACTGGCCATATGGAGTAAGTGCTGCGCTTTTCCGAAAACGGGTTCACGCCATCAGTGGCCAATGCCAGTCTCACGTTTCTGGGATCACGTGAAAATTGTGGATAGGTTCTGTCAATAAATTTCCAGATCTCTGAATCAGCTACGCTCCGCATTTTCGAATCCAAGCTCTGGTGCAGCGCTGCATACGACATGGCAGCAGCAAGCATCGGATTTCTAAAGATACGGACCAGTCTAGGTATCAAAGGAAAGTATCTAAGGACTCGCCGTGCTACCCAACTCTTGCCACATCTCCGACGTCTGCTAGCTCCACATTTCGGGCACATGTCTAAATCTGCATACTCATTCCTGAATAGAACACAATGATTGGGACACACATCAATGATGTCGTATGTCATCCCAAGTTTCTTCAACATTTTGGATGCCTCGTATTCAGAAGTGGGTAAACCATTCACTCTCGGTAGGATTTCCTTGGACAGTAGGGTAAAAAGTTCATCAATGAGTACAGAGGGTGCCCCATGCATTCTCACACAATTCAACAATAGAATGACCGTGCTAAGAACGGTCAACCTGGAGTCACGGTACAGGGGGGTTCGAGCCGCGTCTCGAAGATACATCTCTTCAGGACTGATCGGGGTATTGATGCCTTCGTTCCATGGTGGAATAGCATTGTCGTCTGAGTCATCTTGTAAGGCGTCTTCAAAATTTTCACCAGCGTCTTCATCCTCTGAACTCGACGACATGTGCTCCGCTGCCTCGTTTCCTCTATAGGGAGCGTCTTCTTCATTTCCTCTAATGGGAGCGTCTTCTTCGTTTGCAGGGACAGGTGTCTGAGGTGGTTCCTGCCCATTGTTCGGCTCTCCTTGTCCCGTATTCGAATCATTGATTGGAGTATCCGATACGCCTCTATGCAAATCAGCGGCAGTACCGGTATTGTCAACAATGTCTTCTTGCTGATGTATCTCTTCGGCTTGGGAGCTCGCACCAGGGAGTCGTTCTCCGAACAGACGGTCGTACATCTGGAAGGAACCTACAACTGAATCAGTTAAGTCGAAGTCGTCAGCATCCTCACGCAGAGGTTCTTCCTCTGGACGTCTCAACGCTCTCTCTCCATAAGAGCGAAGAATGTCGGCGTCCCACTCATCATCGGAGTCATCAGGGGGATATCCCTGCGTGGTAACAAATAAATGTCAACTTCATTGCGAATACAATAGTATTTTTTTCTGTATGTTCTGAAAACAATGAGCAAGTGCACTGAGTATACTTGTGGTATGAGCAAGAGCAAATTGAAATTTCCAACACGCATTGTCAGATGAGGCAATGGACTATGACTCGCAACAGTAGTTACTAGATCTCGTCATGCACATGACGTTCAAAGAATCATGTGACACCACTGTAATGCAAGTTTTTTAAAAAAGATAAAACGTAGTCAATACATAAAAATGGACACACAACGTACCTTAGAAGACCCATAGTTAGACGGATCTCGGCCATACATCTTTTCCGAGTCAAGGTGCTTCACGACAGTGGCTACAAACTTCTCCTGCCTCCACCCCCGATTGCACAATTTACAGGGACAAGAAATCTTTAACTCAGGCTGACCCGTTCGAATTTGTTCCTGAATCGCGTATGAGATTTCTCTGGCCAGTAGTTTTTTCTCACGAGCCTCGATTCTCCTCGGATCCGTAAGCGGAAGACGAGCACGTCTCTCCATATTCGCACTTTCTGAAACCAGGTAAAAGAGGTTCTCTGACAAACATTAGAACCAAAGTTATGTGTTGCATTGTAACTAGAGACTCTTTGGCTCGATAACATCCCAATAAACATTCACACGGACAAGCCAGATTCAATTAATGAACTAAACCATTCCCTGAAAACATCCAAATCGTTATGTATTTAAAAATCGCTTCAGATTTCACAGACTTCCGGATGTCATGCTTCGCACGAGAGATGTTAATTATTTCAATAATAATCAGGAGACAGAAGAGAAAACCGACGTTTCAACATTTAAATTCATGCAAAACTGATCTGAGAGGTAGGTAACGATAACTGACATGATCGGTGGCACGAGACGAATAGTTTCTTTGTAGAAGACCTCCAGACTATATGTATTCTACAACGATAAAAATGAACATGTCATCAGTCTGGGTAATTTGTTCGGAACCAAATAAACAGAAAAAATAAATGACCATACTCTTCAACAAACATAACAAACAAAAAAAAAAAAAAAAAAAAAAACATATAAAAAATAAGGTTTGCGAGAGAAAGCATTTAGTGCCAATCTCTGAAACAAGAAAGACGATAGACTATGTGAACTCTAAGATGATAATATTCACGGAGAACTCTGTCGACGAAGGACAAAATGCCAAATATCTCTGACACGTGCTAAACACATACAGTGTGACACGTGAATATGGAGGTGAGATGGTAAAAGAAACCAATCGGTGGCGGCAGAGGGACCACTGGGTAAGCTGAAAAGTTTTAGAAAGCTTTATCTCTCTTCGACTTCTTCTTCTGGAAGTGAGACGTCGATATGATGTAGAGATGAGGTAAAAATCAAACAAAGTCTTCAAGAACGTTGAAAGAGAAGTGCACTTACATCGTAGAGTGTAGATAATGTGAACTTCCATCAACAGTTGAATAAGACGATGAGCTCATAGGAAGAACGTCTCGAAAGAGTACGAAGACGTCTGACATTAGAACAGGGCAGATAGTCAGTCGCAAGTGGATGTCACAAGAAGCCATAAACGATGTTTAAATCACGCAGAAGATGAACACACGTTTCATCCAGACACAGTAATGCTCATTAACATGGCAGCCAAGTACAACACATGAGGAACACATGTATCTACACATTCACAATCTGTAGGAAATATAAAAACCAAGAACCACTTGAGGACGCCTAAGTCGATAGGTACTAAGAATCTGATTGACATGTATGGTCTTTAAGTCTCAAAGTTCTCAATGAGAGATGCTGATACGAAGGGGGGATGAGTAGAACATGAGCAATCCCACCCAGAACCCTAAATCAAAGCGGAACTGACATCGTAGAGTTCAGATAGTGTAAACTCACCAGAGGAGGCGTGCAGGATGATGTTCTCTTGTACATACGCCTTGAAAGTAGCAGAAATATTCAAACCCTAATCAAGGACAGGTAAGCAATCACGTTTAGAAATAGATAACAACCACCACATGAGGAAAAAAAAATTGTAGAAGGAAGTATCTAATGTCGAGATGGATTCCGCGAAACATCGAAAGCTATGAGTGCTATGATAAAAATGCGAACAGATTACACCAAGAAATGCTGGAATGGACGACGTACACGGGAGGTTAAATGCCATAAGCTCCAGAGTTTGGAGAAGATTACCATACCTATCGAATCCGATGATGGAGCAGCGAAAATGTGAGATAGAGTGTTTCCGCATGTACCAAACAGTGCTGTAGAGTCGACGGCGAGTCTGTCGTTCGTAAACTGCCAAATAATACCACAGTGCCAATCTCTCAAACAACCAATGAGACGATACATACACGCGGACATTGTGTCCGACTCCCAGAAGTGTGTTTTAAGCTATTGCCAAAGTGACGGCTGTACCTACTGTGACGGAGTTTCCTATGTACACCGAATTCCGCATATGCAATTCCTAAATACAAAAAAATTCTGTTCGTTCATCGTTTATGCACTTCTGAAACCGATCAAGTGACTGTACGAGTCCCTACTAATGACAGCAAAGCAACTCAAACGATGTCTTTACACCAAATTCCACTTAAATCTATACGGTATTGCTCACTCCACCTCTCTCTCTCGTAATACAAACAACCAAATGCCGGATTAATTGATCTTACCCAACGAATTCAAGTCGCGAAAAGCCGTGAGTGGCAGATGTTCCGTCAAATTAATCTATGCCAAACTGCTCCAAAATACGAAGGTATTCACTGCGCAGGTGCAGCGTCGATGTAAGTAGAAGATGCACATCGGAGCTGGGTCTTTCACAAAACATGGAATCCGCCCCAGTTTCTGAGAGATTTCGCGGGAAAAAACACTTCATGTTTTGCTGACTAGCAATTTGGATTGAATTTCGCGCTCAATTGTGCACTGAGGGCGAGCGGGATAACTCGATAATGTACATATCAACTTTCTAAAAAGGTTTCACATAAACTGCCAGTTCGATGGAAAAGTACCTGGTATGAAAACCTTAGGGTTTTACGAAGACATGGGAATGCTGCGCCGCGTTTGATTCTCAGCAATCTCTATTGTCTGCCTCCACGGCGCGATCTGGACGATGACAACACCGCGTTCTTTGCTAAGGCTCTGAAATACTCTTGTAAGAACGTTCTTGATCTGCTTTCGTTTTCAATGCATTTTGTTAATTACTTTTTTCAGTAAGAATATCATTTTATTATATTCGCCTCGACAGTCTTGTGCTTGTATTTATTGGGTAACCCAAAAAAAGGCATAGTTTGTCTGTTACTTGTCGGGATTGTTTATTTAAAAAAGGATGGGACTTGGGGTACTGATTGTAGGAATATTTAAATCGTTTTTGTTACGTTCCAGTCAGGGACCCGGGTTCCTGCGCATGATGTAACGGTGCATGCGACGAACCCACATGCAACCAAATTTGTTTGGTTTTCGAGAAGGTTTATCTCCTTGTGTACATGAATAGGGTTTTGTCGACATGGTCAATGTGCATGCTCAAACTAGTAATCTTAATCTGTCAGGTTACTCACAACCCTTCATTTTCCATGCTCGTATGTGCAGAAATCAACTGTGGTGACCTGAAAATTTGACTTGGCGGTGCAATACCCTGTACCACCTTGTACCGTCGGATACTGTGAGTAAAAAATCTGCAATACTTAGTTGTTCTATTCGTATCGTTCTTAGCAAACATAAAGTCAATATAAAACTACCGATGGTTTCCTTTCACGGAAATTCACCGTCACTTTGTAATTTTACTGTGGACTAAGTAAGATTAAGGTCCGAAATAAAATTACACTTAGATCGTTTCCGTTTCCTCTATGAGGCACATGCACATAGTGTTATGGAACATTTTTGATAAACCGTCAGTTTGAAGTAGACATTTACTATGCAGTATCCAAATGCCTATGTCATGTACAACGACTATACTTTGGTCAACACTGTTTGTTTTATTCTCAAAGTATTTAACGTACATGGACTTGGCATGCCTGATTAGCAGAACGACATGGATAGGACGCATGCTCAAGGTTACACTGCTCCAACAATGGCGATCAACCGAGAAGAAACTACGTTACAGCGACCAGAGTACGAAGAGGGTAGACTAAGGAGCATTTCTTCCGAGGACCTTCGACATTATTCTGCATCGGTGAATGTGAGTGCCGTGCTTTCACAGAATTCATCAGGGAGAGCTGAGATTCCTAGGGTCGCGCCTGCAATGGAACAAAGTGTCCTCACCGGAGCGATGCCGACAGAAGCTGGATTTCTTAGCTCAGATGGAAGAGGCACCCTCCCATCCCGGATTTGTCCACCTTATGAAGCGGGATATGAAGCAGCCCTCGAACACTTGCAGATTTTGATGCGGCAGAGTCGAGGGACGGACATCAGGCCACGTCCGTCTGACCCTAACTCGTTACGTCGTATTCCCCACCCATCCCCGGTAGGTGCTCCGGCTTACCCCCCAGCAGTGGAGAACACCGGAAGTGCTATGGGAGGCCACCCACGGCCGACGTGGTCACCGTTGGACTCGCCGTTGATTACCCCCCCTGATACATCTTTAGTACCCGTTCCTCCAGAGCCGGTGCAAGATGACACCCCGGCACCTACGCTAGCGGAAGGAGACGGAGTTGTTACTCCATCTGCACTTACTGTTTGGGGGAGTGGAAATAGAGATAGTGCGAGACGGGCTCTTCAGCGTCGTGCCGAAACTAATTTTGCGAATCACAAGAAGGCAGGCGACGGATCGAAGTTCATTATAAAATGCGACGAAGCAGGGAACATAATAACCAACAAACTGCGAGTAACGTCAGCTGTGAATAGTTGGATGGCACGTTTTGTGGACATAGCGCAGATCCATTACGAAGACGACGACGACAGGTTTGTTCTTGTTGAGAGTCTTGTAAGAGATCAATTTGATTTTGACCCTCCGTTGAAGAAAAATTGGTTCCCCGACTACATGCGAAAGAAGTTAGAAAAGTCAAGATCAGTGTTTCGGAAGCACCATGATGATACAGGGGGCATGCACCCAGAGTGCAATAAGGACAAGCACTCGGCCCTTGTTGCGTGGTGGAAAAGCCCGGCAGGAAGCAGCAGATCCGGTCGCATGAAGCAGATGAACGCAAATAAATCTACGAGACGGCTTTCGCTCTCTTACGGAGGAGTCCAGAGAGAGCATCAATCTGGCTCACCGCAGGTACTCTTATACGTAACAAGTTTGTCTTAGTACGGGGGTCGTTAACCTTCAATAATTACAAACAAATAACGATGTGTATTCGATGTTAGGCATCTGCGAACATCGGTAATCTGTAAGTACTCTTTGAATTTCGATCTTCCGACGCAAACATTCCATTCGCATGGGATGTGGTGCACGCGAATACATCTTACTAACTGCTTATGAGACACTTTATTTTAATTTGTATGCACAGCAAAGTCATGGTGGAGGGGGAGCGTTACCCTACTCCGAAGACGCGGATGCTCCCAACCTGTCGAGTGAGCAAAGTCTGCAGCAGCAATTTAACGACGAACCAGTGATGGAGGTATGTTGTTTTGATTTCAAGAATGTAATTACAACATTAAAGGTATGTAAACCTGACCTACCATGTTTGCAATATCTCTGATTCCGTGCATGATCATGAGTCCAATGCTTTTGCTTATTAAGTTTTGTATTTTGTTTCCTCTGAACAAGGTGGGGTCGTCAAGTCAACACGCATCTGGCTCTGGATCCGAGCTGGCAAAGAGTACTCGACAAGATCAAGTCGAGAGAGACGTCGCTGTTTTGAAGAGTAACGTCTTCGAGATCCTTGAACGACTGAGAGGATATGAAAAAGTCCCTGTAATCCTAGAGAAGATGCAGGAAATGCTCAGTGGTCGGGAGAAGACGTCTGACCCGGTTCCTAAACTTTCCAATGAATCCTCTTGGACAGTTGATACTAACCTTCAAAACTATGAATTCGGTGACGCAATGTTTGCAGAAGTTGGAGGGAAGGACATGCGCCACCCGACTCAGCCTGTTGTCGAGGTCGGTAAGGAAATCTATGACTTGCATAACGAGAACACGATTTCAGCTAACAAACTTCAAATGGAGGGCGCAGATTCTAAGGAGCAACGTGTGTCTTACCGCCAACCTGAAGGGGTGCCAGAAGGATCAGTGGCTTGGGCAGGTCAAATGGAGAGTTTGTCTAGAAAAGCAACCGTATCGGATGATGAAGCTTCAGGATCACCTTCTCACCCGATACAAAATGACCAGCCTCCGATAGACGCAGGTACATGAGAATGAATGTCATGTGTTGTGTCGAAAAATGAGGGGAAGTGGGTACATGATAATGTTTTGAATAACATGTCTCCAGGTGACAGTTATAAAATGACTGCCATTCGTTAACCACTAACCTCTACGCTGGCAGCGGCACTGTATTGCAGAATGTATCTCCATAAACGTCGATGACTATGCTGTAACGATTGCTTCATTTATTTATCGAGATTAATTTTTTTTTTCCATGACCACATAGGGAAGAACGTACTTCAAAGGTCTCCTCAGGAGCCTACAATGGAGCAGCCGCGGATAACAAATGAAGCTGTTGATTCAGGTGATGTTATGGAGACAGAGGACGTGCCTCCACATCAAGTACCCCATGCTGCAGTAACGAATTTCCAAAACGAGGGCACCCTCGTTCAAGAATCAACAGTCAAGAGTAAGGCGCGCTCCAACGCTTGCAATGACAAACCAGTGAAGAAGAGGAATAAACTTAACGAGCGTGTGCCTCCAGCTCAGTTGGCACCAATAGGAGACCAGGTACACCCTACCATGAAAACGTAAATTCTTTTCACTCTCGATTTGTTTCAAAGTCCTCAATGTATTATCCTTTCCAAAAACATTTCGTTGGACTCGATGAGCAATGCAACGTCACATGTGTGCTCCATATCTGACCACAACGCTGCTGAGTGATTAGAAAATGTATCCCATCGGAGCGAGGAAAGAGTGTTGGGTACTACACCCAACTCGAAAAGGTGGTCCAGTCGCACTGGGAAGGACCGGTTACAGCTTCAAAACAACTAAGTCAAAACTACAGTCTTCTCCTTGGCGTGCGATTAAATGGGAGGTCGGCATGCAACTCGTTGAGATAAAGAAGGTGTTCGAGCCTGGAGTGAAAGTCATGTATCCCAGCAAGCAACCTAACAAGGCAATCAAGACACTGGATGACGTGCGAGAGTCAGACTACGCTGACGATGCTCTCATAATGTGGGGATCAGAGTATGTTGTCGAGATCCCCAGCAACACAGGGAAGGCGAAGTTGAAGATGAAGTAGGATATTCGGATTGATTTCAAAACCTCTTGTGAATGTTTTTGTGTTGGGTAAGTATATACTCCAAATACCTTGTAACACACATTGTATATCCGTTTCCATGTGCTCTGTCTCTGGTAGGGGTCAGTGAAGAAAACGTGATCATCAGACGTTGTTATTTAATTAATTCCTCGCTTACTGTGTTGTATTTGACATTCGATACTGATCGTTATTTCCACCCGAAACGCTTAACTAATACTCTCTATAGTTCGATTTGTGTTTACTTTTGAAAGCCTCCATATTGATTACTGATGATCATGTTATTTTACAAACTCTGAATCCATATTTTGCAGATCCGTTTGGCAAATTGGATTGCAAGTACTACATAACCGAGAAGAGAAGTATTGTACATACTCAGAGTTTAGTGTTCAAGGTGTGTGTCCATCTGCGTTTGAGTGCTATATGATGAAAAGAAGAGAAGACAACCTGCTTCTGTAACTTCGACAAAGACGATGGATCAAGTGAAGAAGCTATCGACTCTTTTCCTCCTTTCGTCGTGTTGGCTAAGTATTTTCTTCGTATAATGTGTTTTTTGAAGTATATAAATAATAGATCGGAATGCATTGAGAATGCTAGTGTCCCGCGAAATAGTAGTATGGGAGTAAAAGGGGACTCTGAAGTTCCAGAGCATTCGTAGCATTACCGGAACTTTTGATTCGTGTACTGTATAAGACCTCTTTGTAATTAATAAACTTATGGGGTTTTTTTATATTCTGAGACTATCGACATTGTTTTCTGTATGGCCGTAAATATCAACTATTTTATTTATTAATAAAATTTTCCTAAACCGTACCAGACTGTATCAGAACATATCAGATTGTATCAGAGAACACAGCAGTGACAGACGGCAGCGGACGGAGCGACACGAAAATCCAGGACAAATAGCTCGTTCAAGACAACAGCCTCACACGTGGCTAAACTCTATACCTTCGATCACGGAAGAGAGATCCGTTCTGAAGCAGAATACAAAGGACACCTGCCCACAAGCCAGTGAAACTTCGCAGTCCAGAACCCACGGAGTTACAGCGGACAGACAACCACTTGGCAAAGGGAGATCAGTAACGACGGAGTCAGGTAAAAGATGGACAAGGTAAAAAAGAATCGCATACCCCGGTTACCCCTGACGAAGGGGAGTGACAAGGGGAGCCCGCTCCCGGGAACTGGATCCTCAGCTCCCCGCCCAACTCCCAGGATACGGAGTTTGGCGTAGT